>CM031954.1:23380126-24005126 GCA_018749465.1 Paracanthobrama guichenoti
TTCAATGTCTGAATCACGCTTCAGTTTAGATTCACTCTTGTTCACAGTAGAGGAGTAACATCATCCTCCATGTCATCTTGGCCTTTTTTTTTATATCACGAACAGCAGCTATCTAGTTTTCTGTTTTCTTTTTGAAAAAGTCTCAGGCAATCCATTTTAGGCTGAAACCAATTTTGTTGATCTGCAATCTTTTCATCTTCAGGAAAATCTTGAACTCGCAAATTTAAATCAGGAAACTCGTTTAGCAATTGTGCAAAATCAAGCTGCATCAACTCTTGTACATTTTGCAGACTGTCATCATCAATCATCAAACTTTCAATCAGGCCCGTTGCAAGGGTGCGTGGCCCTGTGTGAACATGATGTGCGAGGCCCGGGGGGTATATTACTGTTGCTACGTTTACGTGGATATTTAGGAGAAGAAATAAAACAAAAAAACGGATATTCAGTTTAACATCATTAGGTTTAAGAAGTTAAACGGGGTAACTGAATTGCGCTTTTATGTTTTTTGACTTTCTTTGTGATAGCAATCCATCTAAATTCTCATCATTGTTGATTCTTCTTAATGTTTGAGCGTGATTTGAACTCGAATAACATCCAGTAGTAACTTCTTTTTGAAAAGTTTAATAACAAAATTAACTGGAAAAATGTTACACTGTAAAACAATGTAAAACTGTATCACTCCAATATTGCATCACACAAAAATCTAACGGTCCTTGCCGGACATTACGTCATCGTCAATATGAAATATGAAATATTGCATCAAATTATTTACTCATATTTATTCAAAAATTGTTTAATACATATTATTATTTATTCCACATTTACGTAAAAAACATATAACACGTGGCTTTTATAATTCCAAATTCAAAGCAATTCAATTGTACTGCAGTTTAACATATTTTTGTTTCTTTTTTTCTTTTCTTTTTTTTATATTATTTATGAAAATGAACAAACTGTCTGTGTGTTAATGAAGTGCCCTCAGAAGCTGTCAACATGTCTCTTGGCCTTTCCATGGTTCAAAATCAACAGTCTTCAAAGCTGGCGGTAAGTGGTTCAGAACACCGTTGAGATCAGTTACAGATAAAGTACAAATTATAATTATTCCACATGCAAATCACTGAAGAACATAAGCTCAACACACTCTCATAGAAATGTGTACAAACCCGATTCCAAAAAAGTTGGGACACTGTACAAATTGTGAATAAAAACAAAATGCAATCGTGTGGAAGTTTCAAATTTCAATATTTTATTCAGAATACAACATAGATGACATATCAAATGTTTAAACTGAGAAAATGTATAATTTTAAGGGAAAAATACGTTGATTTTACATTTCATGTTATCAACACATCTCAAAAAAGTTGGGACAAGGCCATGTTTCCCATTGTGTGGCATCCCCTCTTCTTTTTCTAACAGTCTGCAAACGTCTGGGGACTGAGGAGACAAGTTGCTCAAGTTTAGGAATAGGAATGTTGTCCCATTCTTGTCTAATACAGGCTTCTAGTTGCTCAACTGTCTTAGGTCTTCTTTGTCACATCTTCCTCTTTATGATGCGCCAAATGTTTTCTATGGGTGAAAGATCTGGACTGCAGGCTGGTCATTTCAGTCCCCGGATCCTTCTTCTATGCAGCCATGTTGTTGTAATTAATGCAATATGTGGTCTGGCATTGTCATGTTGGAAAATGCAAGGTCTTCCCTGAAAGAGACAACGTCTGGATGGGAGCATATGTTGTTCTAGAACTTGGATACACCTTTCAGCATTGATGGTGCCTTTCCAGATGTGTAAGCTGCCCATGCCACACGCACTCATGCAACCCCATCCCATCAGAGATGCAGGCTTCTGAACTGAGCGCTGAGAACAACTTGGGTTGTCCTTGTCCTCTTTAGTCCGGATGACATGGCGTCCCAGTTTTCCCAAAAAAAACCCTTCAAATTTTGATTGGTCTGACCACAGAACAGTTTTCCACTTTGCCACAGTCCATTTTAAATGAGCCTTGGCCCAGAGAAAACACCTGCGCTTCTGGATCATGTTTAGATATGGCTTCTTTTTTGACCTACAGAGTTTTTGCCGGCAACGGCGAATGGCACAGTGGATTGTGTTCACCGACAATGTTTTCTGGAAGTATTCCTGAGCCCATGTTGTGATTTCCATTACAGTAGCATTCCTGTATGTGATGCAGTGCCGTCTAAGGGCCCGAAGATCATGGGCATCCATTATGGTTTTCCGGCCTTGACCCTTACGCACAGAGATTGTTCCAGATTCTCTGAATCTTTGGATGATATTATGCACTGTAGATGATGATAACTTCAAACTCTTTGCAGTTTTTCTCTGAGAAACTCCTTTCTGATATTGCTCCAGTATGTTTGGCCGCAGCATTGGGGGAATTGGTGATCCTCTGCCCATCTTGACTTCTGAGAGACACTGCCACTCTGAGAGGCTCTTTTTATACCCAATCATGTTGCCAATTGACCTAATAAGTTGCAAATTGGTCCTCCAGCTGTTCCTTATATGTACATTTAACTTTTCTGGCCTCTTATTGCTACCTGTCCCAACTTTTTTGGAATGTGCAGCTCTCATGAAATCCAAAATGAGCCAATATTTGGCATGACATTTCAAAATGTCTCACTTTCAACATTTGATATGTTTTCTATATTCTATTGTGAATAAAATATAAGTTTATGAGATTTGTAAATTATTGCATTCCTTTTTTTATTCACAATTTGTACAGTGTCCCAACTTTTTTGGAATCGGGTTTGTATCTATTTTATGTTTTGGGGAATTGGTGGCTTATTCAGCTGAATTTGTACGGCCTCTTTTGCATGTTTTCTGCTTATGCTTATGCCACTGACAGGTTTAGGGGTGGACCTTTGAGAAGACATGATGTTTTGTGCTCAATATTTAACAAACTGCAATGCTTGGGATTGGGAGGACAAGGACCTTATTTTACATGTGCATTTTAGATAATATCATTTATTTTATTGAGGCAAATATGTTTGTTTTATTATGCCGTCTCAACAACTAAACAAACAAATTTAGTGACAAATATGTTTAGTTGAAATTTGAAATAAAGTGAAATCCATGTTTTAATTCCATCTCATTCAGATTTGTGGTCCTACCATTCCGAAGAAATGTGTATCAGTTACCACCTACAATGGCATGTGCATTATCGGAGAAAACAATGTGTTTCAAACGGCAATACCGAGCTCTCTGAGAGGTAAATATGATGATCACCAAAGTTTCTTCTCTTTTGATGTAACTGCAGTTTAAACTACATATGTACACACTTCTGCTTTTCTTCATTTACAGACTGTCCTGGTCAGATTGACATAGCTTTTCTGTTAGATGGATCTCGGAGTGTGGGGAGAAACAATTTTATAATGATGAAGACTTTTGTGACAAACGTGATCAAGCGCTTTACTGAGCGGGATGCACAGGTAGGAATAGCGGTAACACTTTACAGTACGGGTGCACTAATATGCATTAATTCATGCTTAACTAAAACACAGATAATCATGAGTTAATGTATGACTCATGAAGAACTAAACAATTTATTAATGATTACTGCATCAGCAACTAATGAACATTCTATATGATTAAATAATATATTAATTGCTATTAATTAAATGTGTCATCATGTATTAATTCCTAATAACATATTATATTAACTAATAATGTAAATTCATATATTAATTACCACAATGGTCAAAGCTATGTACTTCAACTTCCAGTTGTCTGTTTTAATTAATCATTAGCTAATGATTTGCAAAGGTATCATTATGCTATGACTTTACTTGTTGAGGCACAATATGTCTGTAACAAATGTTCACGTGTATAAGGAAGAAGACAAAGGGGGCGGCTTTCTGGGACTCGTAGGTTCTCTTTTATTTTACTCAAAACTGTGTATTTTTCATCAAACATAAACAATAAACTCTTTGTACTCCGTCGGTTTCTCTTCAGCAGTTCCTCTCTGCGTTTGCTCCCTCGAGTCCCAGCTTCTCTCTCCGTCGTCACTTCCTGGGCAGCTTAAATCCTGTCTCTCCACGCCAATCACTGAAACAAGACAGGTGATACTCCTTTGACCTTGATTCACTTACGTGCCGCTCGTTCCCTGACTCTCTCTCCCGTCACAGACTTCGCTAAACCACGCCCCCCTCGCCACATACCCCCACCGCCCGATTCAGGCCGGGGAGCCATCCGGCCTGCAGCCTCCCCATTTCTGGAAAGGAAGTCAGCCACAACCATCTGCACCCCCGGCCTGTGGATCACCTTGAACTTAAATGGCTGTAAAGCTAGATACCAACGGGTGATCCGCGCGTTGGTATCCTTCATACGGTGGAGCCACTGGAGAGGGGCGTGGTCCGAACAGAGAGTGAACTCCCTCCCCAAGAGATAATAGCGGAGGGTAAGAACGGCCCACCGAATCGCCAAACATTCTTTTTCAATGGTGCTGTACATCGTCTCTCTCTTTGAGAGCTTGCGACTGATGTACAGCACCGGCCCTCCTCCTCCCTCCTCCTGGGTCAGTACTGCACCCAGCCCCCTGTCCGACGCGTCCGTCTGTAACATAAAAGGGAGAGAAAAATCAGGGGATTGCAAAAGCGGCCCGCCACATAAAGCAGCCTTCACCTGGGTAAAAGCCTGCTGGCACAGCTCTGACCACTGGACTGGATCTGGTGCTTCCTTTTTAGTGAGGTCCGTCAGTGGGCTAGTGAGGTCCGCATAATTGGGAACAAATCTCCTATAATATCCCGCTAGTCCAAGGAACTGCCTCACCTCCTTTTTGGTCTTGGGTCTCGGACAGGTTGCAACTGCGGCTGTCTTGTCAATTTGGGGACGCACCTGCCCATGACCCAAGTGGAAACCCAGATACCTAACCTCCACGCGCCCAATCGCACACTTCTTCGGGTTGGCAGTCAGCCCGGCCATTCTCAGCGACCTCAGGACGGCTTGCACATGCTCCATATGCCGCTGCCAATCATTACTATAGATAATGATGTCATCCAAGTATGCAGCGGCATATGCAGCATGCGGCCGCAGAATTTTATCCATGAGACGCTGAAACGTGGCCAGAGCCCCAAACAACCCGAAAGGAAGTGTAACAAATTGGTGTAATCCGAACGGCATCGTAAAGGCTGTTTTTTCTTTAGATAAAGGCGTTAAGGGGATCTGCCAATATCCCTTTGTCAAATCCAGTGTTGAATAAAAGCGAGTGGTGCCTAGCCGATCGAGCAACTCATCAACCCTTGGCATTGGATATGCGTCGAATTTCGACACAGCATTCACCTTGCGATTAATCCATACAGAACCGAACTGAGCCGGGCTGGCCCAATCACTGTAGGATTCTTCTATTACTCCCATGTCCAGCATTGCCTCTAATTCTTCCTGAATCACTTTTTTCTTGTGCTCGGGTAATCTATATGGCCGACTGCGAACCACCACGCCCGGCTGTCTCTCGATATGGTGCTGGATGAGGTTCGTCCGACCGGGTACGGGTGAGAACACATCCGCAAATAGCTTCTGCAACCGGGCTATGTCAGTGAGCTGCAACGGCGAGAGATGATCTCCCCCTGGGGCCAGGGCGAGTGATGTACTTTTTGTGTTCACCTCTGGCCCGAGATCCTCCTCCCCACTCACTGCCGTTGCCAACATCACTGACTCCGCCTCACTCCACTTCTTCAAGAGGTTAAGGTGGTATATTTGATGTGCCCCGCTCCTATCCGACCGAATCACTTCATAATCGAGATTTCCTATTCGCCGTGTGACCACAAAGGGTCCCTGCCACTTGGCGAGCAATTTAGAGCTAGAAGTGGGGAGTAATACAAGCACTTTATCTCCCTGTGAAAATTCACGCAGTTTCGTTCCCCTGTTGTACAGCTGGCTTTGTTTGTCCTGAGCCTGTAACAAATTCTCCATGGATAGCCGCCCCAGTGTGTGGAGTTTTGTTCTCAAGTCCATGACATACTGATTTTCGTTTTTGCTTTGCGAAGGTCCGTCCTCCCAACCCTCTCTGAGAACGTCCAACACCCCACGGGGCTGACGTCCGTAGAGGAGCTCGAACGGGGAAAACCCGGTGGAGGCTTGAGGGACCTCGTGTACAGCGAACAACAGGGGTTCTAACCATTTATCCCAATTTTTGGCGTCTTCCTGTACGAACTTTTGGATCATTGTCTTCAAAATGCGATTAAATCGTTCCACCAACCCATCCGTCTGTGGGTGATAGACGCTGGTGCGGATCGATTTAATGCCCAATAATCCATATAGTTCACGTAGTGTACGTGACATAAACGCCGTGCCTTGATCAGTGAGGATCTCTTTCGGGATCCCCACTCGGGAGATTAAACTAAACAAAGCCTCGGCAACACTTTTTGCGGAAATGCTACGGAGGGCAATTGCTTCGGGGTAACGTGTTGCATAATCCACTAGGACCAATGCAAAACGATGCCCCCGTGCGGATCGCTCTAATGGTCCGATGAGGTCCATGCCAATTCTTTCAAGGACCTGCATAAGCGGTAGAGGGCGCAATGGCGCTTTTGGAAAAGCCGGTAAATTCACCAACTGACATTCACGACACAACGCGCACCATCTGCGCACGTTCTCGTGAATGCCCGGCCAAAAGAACCGGACCATCAAACGATTCAGTGTGGCCGCTTGACCCAAATGACCAGCCATAGGATTGGAGTGAGCCGCCTGGAAAAGCATTTCCCGACGGCTTTTTGGTATCAACAACTGGGTCATATCTTATTTTGACTGAGTGTCCTGGGTCACTTGATACAACCTGTCTTTTAATATGGCAAAATAAGGATAAGAGAGTGGTTGTTCAGGATGGAGAACCTGTCCGTCGATCGATCGGACCTGTGCAAACGCATTTTTGAGCGACTTGGGACTGTTCCAGAGGAAAATCATCGCGGTCAGTGAGGATTAGCCTCTCTACACCACTCTGTTCCTCTGGAACAGTGCCCGATGGTCCCAGCTCAGACTCCCCAACCTGAACCACTGCTCTCTCTCCCCGCCCTCTTTTGTCCCAAGAGACATCCGCACACAAATACCTCAATAATTTACCAAATGCGGGCCAATTTGTACCCAAAATAAGCGGATGTCGAAGGTGCGGACTAACTGCCACCTTCACTTTATGTTTTTGTCCCTGGAATTGAATTATGACCGTCACCAGCGGATAACTCACCACATCCCCGTGCACACACCGCACCTTAAACAGGCGGCCTTTATCCAATGCCAATGATTGTATCAGGCTTTGGTGGATAGAGGTTTGGTTACACCCTGAATCCACCAATGCCGGATAGGTACCCCCCTGAATACTCACTGGTATTTGGTACATTCCGGCTTGATCGGGGGCAGCCTGTGGCGTGTCGGGGACCCGGATCAGTGTTCCCACCTCCATCACCGCACACCGATCTATAAAGTGGCCGGGTCTCCGCACCGCCAACAGGCCGGCCCAGACTTTCCCCCTGCCCCAGTGGCAGGAAGGGAATCAAGGGATTGGTGTGGAGAGAAAGGGGAAATGGGACCGGAGGCTGGATAGGACCCGGAAGTCTCCCGTCCTCGGGAGGGCATCCGCGATCCAGAGGCTCCGCCCTGGAGTTCGTCAAACCTCCCTCGGGGCGGGCCTCGCGACTGGAACCCTCCTCTCGTCCGGGGCGCTGGGACCGGTCGATAGGACGAAGGAGGGAGAGGGAGAGGGAGAGAAGCTGCCGGTAGGGGTTCGCCGACCCCTGGGCACACCACTAGTTGATCTTCCCCCAGCTCGATGGCTTTGTCCAGCGACGCCGGCCTGTGGCACTGGACCCATTGCGTGGTCTTCCTGGGCAACCGCACAATAAACTGCTCCAGCGCCACTCTGTCGACGATCTGGTTGACTGTCGACTGGTCAGCCATCAGCCATCTGCGGCAGGCATCCCGGAGCTGCTGGGCCATCACAAAGGGCCGGGTGTTCTCCCCTAATGTCAGCGACCGGAAACGCTGACGATGTTGTTCGGGGGAGAGCCCGACCCGCTGGAGGATGGCCCGTCGCAGGTCGTCATAGACCAGGAGGTTCTGGACTGGCAGTTGTTGGGCCGTTATCTGCGCCTCACCCGATAACAAGGGAATGAGGCGCACCGGCCAGTCCAGTCGCTGCCACCCACATGCCTCCGCGGACCGCTCAAACAAATCCAAGAACGCTTCTGGATCGTCCTGCGGCCCCATCTTTGTGAGCTGCATGTGGATGGTTTTGGCCGGGATAGATGTTTCCCCGGAACCCCCCGGTCAATGCAGCTCCGGACGAGCTTGCGGTCCTGCTGCTGGGCCAGGAAGAGCGCCTGGAAACGCCGCTCCTGCTCTTCCCGGATCTCCAGCATCGATTGATGTTGCTCCCGATGCAGGCCTGCGAGCGCCTGTATGACGTCCGCAAATGGCGTTGCTGGCGGTGTTTGCATGGCGGCGGCTCGGTTTTCTTCCTATCCCAGGTTTCAGCACCACTGTAACAAATGTTCACGTGTATAAGGAAGAAGACAAGGGGGGCGGCTTTCTGGGACTCGTAGGTTCTCTTTTATTTTACTCAAAACTGTGTATTTTTCATCAAACATAAACAATAAACTCTTTGTACTCCGTCGGTTTCTCTTCAGCAGTTCCTCTCTGCGTTTGCTCCCTCGAGTCCCAGCTTCTCTCTCCGTCGTCACTTCCTGGGCAGCTTAAATCCTGTCTCTCCACGCCAATCACTGAAACAAGACAGGTGATACTCCTTTGACCTTGATTCACTTACGTGCCGCTCGTTCCCTGACTCTCTCTCCCGTCACAGACTTCGCTAAACCACGCCCCCCTCGCCACAATGTCATTGTGGTTATGGCTTTTAAATTAATTTTGAATTAGTTAATAGTCATGTGCCTCAACAAATAAAGTCATAACATGATACCTTTGCAAATCGTTAGCTAATGATTAATTAAAGAAGACAACTGGAAGATGAAATGCATGGCTTTGAACCCATTGTGATAATTAACACCTTAATTTACATTATTAGTCAATATAATATGTTATTAGGGATTTAATACATTATGGAACATTTAACTAATAACAATTCATATATTACTTAATCTATTAATAATACAGAATCTGTATTAGTTGCTGATGCAGTAATCATTAATAAATGGTTTACAGTCATACAGTAAGGGTCTGTCCACACTAAGCCAGAGCTTTCCGTAGCCGATCTTTTTTTCCCCCTCATTTCAAGAAATATCTGCGTACACACGAGAGCAATGAAAACGACTCAAAACGATGTAGTATACATACCAGACCAGTATGTGGCGCTGTAATTCTGCCACCGAGAAGAAGAGTTGTGGCTAGAAGGGGTACAGCAATGGTAGGAAGTGAAGAAAAATCTCACAATAAAATAACAATAAATAAATTTGCTACTTACCAGATGTGTTTAATTAACGCTTATACCCTAAACCTACTCTTAAAATAATGCAAATACAGTAATTAAATGACACAATAATGATGTGTGCATGCCCAGTGCCCGTAGTTGTATCCCTTTCTAGTCTTTCCTGTGCCGGATGTGGTGTGATGACATCACCGTTTCACAAAATATACGGATTGGCTGTACACACGAAAATGCAAGGGTGTCGTTTTCAGATTTATCCACTCTGTGATCCGGTTTATAATTTGATACGATATAAAATGTTAACGTATACAGCTAAACGTGTCTCTGTGTGGATGGGGGCTAACTCATGATTATCTGTGCCATAGTTAAGCATGAATTTATGCATATTAGTGCACCCGTATTGTAAAGTGTTAACGGAATAGCCTTCAGTATAATTTTAATGATTGTCAGTATTACCTTTAGCCAGTGGTTTTATAAACAAGCAAAACACCATATTTATTATGAGAGTGCCTTTTGTCGGAAAAGTGACATTATTGACCAGTTTATCTGTTGTTGGTTTACAGTTTGCCATAGCACAGTACTCCCACAGTTGTGTTATTCACTACAATTTCAATCAACTCAAAATCCAAGACAGCACATGGGAATCTAAGGTGGCAAATATACAGTACCAGGATGGAGATAGTACTTACACTGCGACCGCCATCACACAGCTTGTGTAAGATTTGTTTGTTACATTGTTAATTGGAAACATTTTATTAGTGTGGCAGTTTAGGAGTTCAAATGTAAAGCATCAGGCGCTAAATAAAACTGATACAGTGTGACTTGAAGTCAACAAGACGGAGAAAAGGAAGAAACTATTTTTGTTTAATTATTTGTAAATATAAAGCATACGCAGATTGCTAGAAAGTTAGTGAACATGTAGCTAAATGAATATCACCCAAAAAAAGTGTAAATTCTGTCATCATTTACTCGCCCTCATGTGGTTTCAAGTTTGTATGGTTATGGCTTTTTTTTTTGTGTGTGGAACATTTATATATGTATGTATGTACAGTCAAACCAAATCTGTAATCAGACACCTTCAGCATTTTCTCACATTATCACAATTTATTCGCTATAGTTTAGAAAATAATAATACAAATATGACAAGAACTCAGAGTTAAACTGTGAATAAAATCATCTTGATAATGTCAGATAACTTTGATAGAAAGAGATGTAATGGATTACAATCAGCTGTCAGCTATTAAATTTAAGTACACAATTAGATAATACCAATTTAGCTCAACCAATGACCAAGCAATGCTTCATTTTGTTCAGTTTGTGGTGTCAAAGGCCACATTAACAATTAAAGAAAAACATTTGGTCAGGTCAAAGTGTCTGAATAATTTTGGTCCCAAATTTTTATCAATTTTACTGGTAGTCACTGTATGAAGAATGTTTGGGAATAATAGATCATAGTTTACTTTATTTTACTATCCTCACTTACAGAAATGAACTAGTACACCCACTAGTACAGAAATATAAAAAAATCTACGAAAGCCTATTCACAAAGCAATTAAACAGTTGAGCACAAACAACACAGTTGCACATCACAACAAAAGCAAAAGAATCAGCAAAGGCAAGAGGGAAAGGAGCTCAATATAAAGGGAACACATGAGAATCAGGTGAACACAATTAAGCAATGAGGACTAAACAAGGGGGCGTGGTAACAGGAAACGAGGAGGCAGGACTAGAGGAACACATGGCAAACACAAACAAAGAGAGAGCCATGTGCTTAGACACAACACAAAACATAGATACATTAAACAAAGACAACACAGACAAGGCTGCCAGGGCAGAACCCTGACACTTTGACTGCATTAATACAAAGAATGTCTTCTTTTGTGTTCCATAGAAATTGCAAATGCACACAGGTTTGGAATGACATGAGAGTGAGTAAATAGTTGCAGAATTTTTATGTTTGGGTGAACTACCCTTTTAACATTTACAATGTATATGCATCTGGATATATAGAATATGTAACAGAACAACAAAAGTATTTTTTAATATACTTTAAAATGTATATTACAATGCTGTCTGAAAGAATTAAATACCAGTGGTGACATCTTACAATGCAATTACAAACCCAGTTCCAAAAAAGTTTGGACACTGTACAAATTGTGAATAAAAAAGGAATGCAATAATTTACAAATCTCATGAACGTATATTTTATTCACAATAGAATAAAGATAATTTATCAGATGTTGAAAGTGAGACATTTTGAAATGTCATGCCAAATATTGGCTCATTTTGGATTTCATGAGAGCTACACATTCCAAAAAAGTTGGGACGGGTAGCAATAAGAGGCCAAAAATGTTAAATGTACATATAAGGAACAGCTGGAGGACCAATTTGCAACTTATTAGGTCAATTGGCAACATGATTGGGTATAAAAAGAGCCTCTCAGAGTGGCAGTGTCTCTCAGAAGTCAAGATGGGCAGAGGATCACCAATTCCCCCAATGCTGCGGCCAAAAATACTGGAGCAATATCAGAAAGGAGTTTCTCAGAGAAAAACGAGTTTGAAGTTATCATCATCTACAGTGCATAATATCATCCAAAGATTCAGAGAATCTGGAACAATCTCTGTGCGTAAGGGTCAAGGCCGGAAAACCATACTGGATGCCCGTGATCTTCAGCTCTTAGATGGCACTGCATCACATACAGGAATGCTACTGTAATGGAAATCACAACATGGGCTCAGGAATACTTCCAGAAAACATTGTCGGTGAACACAATCCATCGTGCCATTCGCCGTTGCCGTCTAAAACTCTATAGGTCAAAAAAGATTCAAGATTCAAGAGTTTTATTTGTCACGTACACAGTTATATACAGAATATACAACCGGCAGTGAAATGTAAACAGGGCCGCTCCATGGACAGTGCAAATTCACAGTTAAAAACACAAGGAGGAAATTATAATAGAAATAGAATAAAAAAGTACTATATATATATATATATATATATATATATATATATATATATATATATATATATATATATATATATATATATATATATACACTCAAGTTCAAGTTTCAAGTTTCAAGTTTATTTGTCATTACACACATGTACAAGTACAGTATAACGAAATGAAGTTTGGAGCAAGCCTCCGGGCCGCAGCCTTTTCAGGCGCCGCCACACGCTCTCCAGAAATACAAGAATGCAGTTGGCAAGCATTACATAGCAAACACAACAAAACATAACATAACACAGTACACGTGGTCACGTGATGGGATTTTTTGTATGGAGTGGGAGAGGAGATAGATAAGGACAGGCAGACGGATGGAGGGGGGCTGGGATCGGGTGTGTATATGAAAGTGAGTGAGTCTGAGATTGTGTTGTGTGAGAATGTTAGCCATAACTTCAGATGTTTTCGAGTTCAGTTCTATGGTTTGTCCTTGAAGGGAGATAAGGTAGTGCACAGGGAAAGATAGCAGACCAAGCTGTCAGGCTGACCTCCCAACCGAGAGATAGGGACAAGTGAGGTTCGGTGGGGTAGTTGATTAGGTCAGGCAAATACAATTTTTTAATCCATTTGATGATCTTCGGTAATTTGTCCGGATCATAATCAATCAATCAGTTCTGGTCCTCAGCACTCGCGTCCGGTCTGTGCAGTTTCCCTAGACATTACGTCCAGCCTCATGGCCAGACCGGTTACAGTCCGTAAAAGTTCACCGATCACTCACCTAAAGGATTATTAGGAACACCATACTAATACTGTGTTTGACCCCCTTTCGCCTTCAGAACTGCCTTAATTCTACGTGGCATTGATTCAAAAAAATGTTGGCCCATATTGATAGGATAGCATCTTGCAGTTGATGGAGATTTGTGGGATGCACATCCAGGGCACGAAGGTCCCGTTCCACCACATCCCAAAGATGCTCTATTGGGATGAGATCTGGTGTCTGTGGGGGCCATTTTAGTACAGTGAACTCATTGTCATGTTCAAGAAACCAATTTGAAATGATTCAAGCTTTGTGACATGGTGCATTATCCTGCTGGAAGTAGCCATCAGAGAATGGGTACATGGTGGTCATAAATGGATGGACATGGTCAGAAACAATGCTCAGGTAGGCCGTGGCATTTAAACGATGCCCAATTGGCACTAAGGGGCCTAAAGTGTGCCAAGAAAACATCCCCCACACCATTACACCACCACCACCAGCCTGCACAGTGGTAACAAGGCATGATGGATCCATGTTCTAATTCTGTTTACACCAAATTCTGACTCTACCATCTGAATGTCTCAACAGAAATCGAGACTCATCAGACCAGGCAACATTTTTCCAGTCTTCAACTGTCCAATTTTGGTGAGCTTGTGCAAATTGTAGCCTCTTTTTCCTATTTGTAATGGAGATGAGTGGTACCCGGTGGGGTCTTCTGCTGTTGTAGCCCATCCGCCTCAAGGTTGTGCGTGTTGTGGCTTGACAAATGCTTTGCTGCATACCTCGGTTGTAACGAGTGCCTGGCTTTTTTCACCTGTGTCTGAATGTGTGCAGTCCAGGTCAGGTACTTGAAGCTGCTCACTCTCTCTACTGGTGATCCGCTGATCATGAGAGGGGAGTATGTCCGTTGCTGTCTCTTCCTGAAGTCCACAATCAGTTAGAAGCCATATCTAAACATGATCCAGAAGCGCAGGCGTTTTCTCTGGGCCAAGGCTCATTTAAAATGGACTGTGGCAAAGTGGAAAGCTTTCTGTGGTCAGATGAATTGATGAAATTTGAAGTTCTTTTTGGAAAACTGGGACGCCATGTCATCCGGACTAAAGAGGACAAGGACAGCCCAAGTTGTTCTCAGCATTCAGTTCAGAAGCCTGCATCTCTGATGGGATGGGGTTGCATGAGTGCGTGTGGCATGGGCAGCTTACACATCTGGAAAGGCACCATCAATGCTGAAAGGTATATCCAAGTTCTAGAACAACATATGCTCCCATCCAGACGTTGTGTCTTTCAGGGAAGACCTTGCATTTTCCAACATGACAATGCCAGACCACATACTGCATTAATTACAACATCATGGCTGCGTAGAAGGAGGAACCGGGTACTGAAATGACCAGCCTGCAGTCCAGATCTTTCATCCATAGAAAACATTTGGTGCATCATAAAGAGGAAGATGCGACAAAGAAGACCTAAGACAGTTGAGCAACTAGAAGCCTGTATTAGACAAGAATGGGACAACATTCCTATTCCTAAACTTGAGCAACGTGTCTCCTCAGTCCCCAGATGTTTGCAGACTGTTATTAAAAGAAGAGGGGATGCCACACAGTGGGAAACATGGCCTTGTCCCAACTTTTTTGAGATGTGTTGATGCCATGAAATTTAAAATCAAATTATTTTCCCTTAAAATGATACATTTTCTCAGTTTAAACATTTGATATGTCATCTATGTTGTATTCTGAATAAAATATTGAAACTTCCATATCATTGCATTCTGTTTTTATTCACAATTTGTACAGTGTCCCAACTGTTTTGGAATAGGGTTTGTACATAGTCATATTGCCATGAAATTGTGGGATCAGTGTCCCAATGTGTAGTGAGCCAGGGTCTCTACCAGTGTTCAGAGTATTTTTACGGGTTACTTACTGGCTAAGTCTAATCTCACATCTCACTGTCTGATCTCACAATTCATACATATTTTACAAGGTGGCTAATACATACTAATACGAGACCTCACTTGTACGAATTTGTAAGATTTTTGCTAAAATGTACATATTTGATGAGTTGGTCAATTTGTATGATTTCGTACAAATGACCTACCCCTAACCCCGGCCCTAAAACCTAAACATCACTGCAGTATAGACAAATCATACAAATTCATATAAGTGAGGTCATATGAATTTGTACGAATTAGCCACCTTGTAAAAATATGTACGAATTGGTCATGAGATCAGGTTCATGGGGCTCAGGTCCCTCCTCATTGTAAATCTACTGTATGGGTCTTTATCGCCCATTTTATTGACTGACCATGATTCATTCAAATCTCTTTTCAAATACCCAGGAATTTGTTATTTACACAAAATGGAGGGGCAAGACCATCAGCAAATAAAATATTGCTTGTTATTACTGATGGAGTGTCACATGACAAGGATTCATTGACACGGGCATCATCAGAGGCAAAAGCAAAGAACATAACACGATTTGCGATCGGGGTTCGTTCTTCTTCACATACTATGTCAGGGTTTTCATCTGTCTGTTCTGTCTTGTCTTGGCTTAATGTTTCTTTGTTTGTTTTGTGCTTGAGCACATGGCTCTGTCTCTGTTTTATGTCTCTTCCAGCCTTCTTGTTTCCTGTTAACACGCCCCCTTGTTTAACCCATTTTTTAAGTCTTCATTGTTCTGAGCGTGCTCACTTGTTCCTCATGTTCTCTGCTCCCTATTTGTGCTTTCTTTCTTTCTTTCTTTCTTTCTTTCTTTCTTTCTTTCTTTCTTTCTTTCTTTCTTTCTTTCTTTCTTTCTTTCTTTCTTTCTTTCTTTCTTTCTTTCTTTCTTTCTTTCTTTCTTTCTTTCTTTCTTGTTGGACTGTGTTGGATTTTGTCATATGTTGTTCCTGTTTATTTTTCCTGTTGTGTGGTTCAAGTCTTGGTGCTTCGTTCCCTGCCTTCTGTTGGACTGTGTTCACCTCCTCTCCTGCCATCTCTTGTCTTGCCTATTGTGTGTTTCAAATAAACAGTTTAATCTCATTCTGCACCTCTCTTCTCTTGAGTCTTCTCTCACTGTTCTGTGACAATTTTGTTATTAATTTTACTGTGGCCACAGATCTGATAATGAAATAATTATAAACATACACTGTACTGTTCAAAAGTCTTGTTAGTAGGCATGTTAGTATTTTCACCAAAAAAAAAAAAAAAAAAAAAAAAAGTTTTAACAATTCATGTATTATTACAATTAATGTCAAAAGGAACGTTTGGAAATGTAAACTGATATTTCTTACTGACACTACACTACTAAAAGATATAAATAACTGGCTCAAAACCAATTTGAATGTGCCTAAGACTTTTACCTAATATATATATATATATATATATATATATATATATATATATATATATATATATATATATATATATATATATATATATATATATATATATATATACTTAACAATTCCCATGCAATTCCCAATGCTTTTTACAATAATTTCTTTGTACCCAGGTCGGTACTGCTTTTCATAGTCCTAGTGCAAAAGAGGAGTTGAATACAATTGCTACTGATCCAGATATTGATCATGTATTCAAAGTGACAGACTTTAATGCACTGAATAATATTCTTCAAAAGCTGGAAGAAAACATTATTGCCATTGAAGGTATGTATTTATAATTGCATTGCATAAACAATAAGGTATAATTTTTTTAAATAAATATATTTTACCTGAAAATATTTCAATGACATTCACCCAGTTATTTCTTTCAAGGCTTTCTTTGCTAACTTCTGTTGATTTGTTGCAGGAACCCAGACTTCAGGTGATTCCTCCAGAATGGAGTTTGCACAGGATGGATTCAGTGCCGCTTTTGCACCATCTGTAAATAAATATACAGATTTACCAAATCCTTAACATTAAACTTTTCAGACCAAGTGAATGATTACAGTACAGTTATATTTTCAACAGAGATTTTACAAAGGTTGAAAGTATATGTACTGCATAATTAGGAATAAACTATATCAATAAATGACCCCAAAGATAAAAAATTTTCCTTTAGTTATTCAGCGTTTGTAATAAACATAATTTTTTGCATAGTTATTTTATGACTAAAAAGGCATGATATATGGGATATATTGAGATGTTCTCTGTGTATCCAAATCCAGTACAGTTGAGTTCCCTTTCAGTCGGTCTCGTTTGATGTACATTTGTCATTTACTTCCGAGCCGAACGGCGTTGATGAAGAGCGTTTCAGCAAAGAGAAAGAGAAACAGAGATCCAGAGAGAGAGGAAGACGTGGTGTTGGCGAGATGGCACATTCAGCACGACTGCACTCACTGCTGCAAACACAAAAACTGCTGTTCTCACAGCAATCTATCGGTGCGTGAAGGCGTTTTTGTTAAAGTGAGTGCACACACAGGCTGCACCTTTCCCTTGTGTGTTGCCACGGCCTTCCCCTGGGTGCTTCAGCACTAAAAGAGCATTTCCTCACAAAAGAGCAACACGGGTGTGACACTGCGTCTTTTTCAAGATGTCATTCCACCCGTGCATTTCTGAATGCGGTAGTTCCCTGTCGCCCGTTGACAGTCACAATCACTGTATCACATGCCTGGGCATTCAGCACTCTGAGGCGGCTTTTGTGGATAGTTCATGTTCTCACTGCAGGAACATGACTATCGTGGTGCTTAGGTCGAGACTCGCCCACCTCCAGGAAGGTGGAATCCCCCTACCCATGCCTCGATCTAGCTCTATTCCCCAGAATAGATCTACTTCGACGAATAGCCAGGGTGACCTGAGGATTTCATTTAGGGCAAACCCACCGAGCCAACCTTCACAGGCCCCTAATCCCTCGCAAGCGCCACTACTGGTTGAGCTTCCGGGGGAACCCGCTGGCCCCTCCCATGGGCGTCCAGTGGTGACCTTCGGGGCCCCGGTGGATGAACAGATGTTGATCGCTGCATCGGAGGGGGAGTTCCAGTCCTCGGAGGATGAAGATTCGGCTGCACTGCCTCCCTCTGGGAGAGTGGCAGCGTTCGAGTCGGACCCCGAGTTGACGGCTATGCTTTCCCGGGCCGGGAAAGGTCGGGCTTGAGTGGAACCCTCCACCACTTCCCGAACTTTCTAGGTTGGATGATTGGTTTCTTGGGGCAGGTCGCGCTGGTTCTCAGCGTCCCGCCCTGGTGCCTTTCTTCCCGGAGGTGCATGAGGAGCTCACCAGGTTGTGGACAACACCCTTTAGTGCCAGAAACCGACCCGGTGGCTCCTCCCTCCTCACTACCCTTGACGGCGGGCAAGCCAGGGGGCACGTGGGAATCCCGCCAGTGGAGCGATGCAACTGTGTCCGGTGACCGGCTCCAACTGGCACGGTGACCCACGTCTCCTGTCCAAGGCCTGTAAGTTATCTTCCAGTCTGACTGATAAGGCTTACAGGTCTTGTGGCTAGCCCCTGTGCTTCAGGCGCAGATCGCAGTCCTACTGGTGAAGGATGCGATAGAGCAAATATCGGCTGAATATCATATCGGCTGGTCCCTCCAGCCGATATGAAGACCGGCTTCTACAGCCCATACTTCATTGTGCTCAAGAAAAGCGGCGGGTTACGGCCGATCTTGGACCTGCGACTTCTGAACCGGTCCCTTCACAGGCTGCCGTTCAGAATGCTAATGCAGAAACGCATCTTCAGGTGCGTCTGTCCCTAGGATTGGTTTGCAGCGATCGACCTGAAGGATGTGTACTTTCATGTCTCGATTCTCCCTCGACACAGACCGTTCCTATGCTTTGCATTTGACGGACGAGCATATCAGTACAAGGTCCTACCCTTTGGGCTGGCCCTGTCGCCCCATGTCTTCACGAAAGTCATGGAGGCTGCCACTGCTCCCATGAGAGAGCGTGGTGTTTGCATTCTCAACTACCTCAACGACTGGCTGATCCTTGCCCAGTCGCAAGAGCAGTTGTGCGAGCACAGGGACATGGTGCTCAGTCACCTTTACCAGTTGGGTCTTTGGGTCAACTCATCCACCAGCTGGGGTGCCACTCAGCCACTTCAAAATGCCGCTCAGAGGCAAGCACGTTCTGGTCCATACGGACAGCACTGTGGCCATTGCGTACATCAACAAACAGGGTGGTCTACGCTCGCATTGCATGTCACAACTCACCCGCAATCTCCTCCTATGGAGTCAGAAGCATCTGAGGTCGCTTCATGCCATTCATATTCCGGGCCTATGGTGCGGCCGACAAGCTCTCACAACAGCCAGTGTTCCCGGGAGAGTGGAGACTCCATCCCCAGGTGGTCCAGCTGATCTGGAGTCGCTTTGGGGCCGCACAGGTAGACCTGTTTGCCACCCCGGACACGACCCACTGCCAGTTGTTTTATTTCCTGACCGAGGGGACCCTCGGCTTGAATGCACTGGCACACAGCTGGCCCCGGGGCCTACGCAAGTATGCGTTTCCCCCAGTGAGCCTCTAGCACCCATGTCTGGACCTCTGGAAACTCCATGTCTGTTCCCTGGATGGGACGCGGAGGTTCTAGGCGGTCTACCACAAGCTGTGGTAGACACCATCACTTCTGCTAGAGTGCCCTATACGAGGCACCTCTATGTGTTGAAGTGGAACCTGTTCGTCGAATGGTGCTCTTCTCGCCGAGAAGACCCCCGAAGGTGTTCGGTCAGTTCTGTGCTTTCCTTCCTACAAGATGGGTTGGAGCGAAGGCTGTCTCCCTCCACCTTCAAAGTTTATGTGGCTGCTATCACCACCAATCATGACCTCATAGGTGGAAAGTCCTTAGGGAAGCACGATCTGATCGTCAGGTTCCTGAGGGGGGCGAGGAGACTGAATCCTGTCTCTTGGGACCTGTCTCTGGTACTAACCGCATTGCAGAGACCTCCCTTTGAGCCTTCGCAGTCAGCTGAGTTAAAAATTCTGTCTCTGAAGACAGTACTCCTGACTGCATTGGCATCCATCAAGAGGGTTGGGGACCTGCAGCATTTTTGGTCGACGAATTGTGCCTGGAATTTGGGCCTAGTAACTCTCATGTAATCCTGAGACCCCAGCCTGGATATGTGCCCGAGGTTCCCCCCACTCCCTTCTGAACCTGCAAGCGCTGCCCTCAGACAAGGCAGACCCAGCACTATCTTTTCTCTGTCCCATCCGTGCCTTACGGACTTACGTGGACAGAACACAAAGCTTCAGGACCTCAGGGCAGCTCTTCGTCTGTTACGGAGGCCAGCAGAAGGAAAAGGCTGTCTCCAAGCAGAGGATGGCCCACTGGATAGTGGATGCTATCGTCTTGGCGTATAAACCCCAAGATGTGCCCTGCCCACTCGGGTTAAGAGTCCACTCCACCAGGGGTGTAGCTTCTTCCTGGGCACTGGCTCGTGGCGCCTCGCTGACAGATATTTGTAGAGCTGCGGGCTGGGCGACACCCAACATGTCCGCTAGGTTCTATAGCCTACGTGTAGAGCTGGTATCTTAACTCACTTCCCATAGTCAGTAACACCGAAGTGCCTGTTCTAAAGTGTCGGCTTGCTGCTCCCCTCCCTTCCCCTTGGAACTGATACGTGTGCTTATATACTCCAGTCGAGTTCCCCAGTATGGCGAACCCTGTTGAGTCCTCCGCAACCCTTGGCAGTCGGACGTGGTGGTGCATCCGACACCAGGCCTAACACTCGTATGCATTGGTGGAACTTGTGTTAGGCTGGGTTCCATATGTTGTGACCCCCACTGCGGTCCCATTTGTGTATTCTCCACGGTGCGGCTCCCTACGGCGAGCCTGTGTCTTTCCCTTGGCAGAGCTCGCTCTGCCGTCTCAGTGTGGTGTTGACCCCCCGCCTAAAATTGGCCCGGGGCCACCCCTGGGACTTCCGTATGTTGCCCTGCCCACAGCCAGTCCATACATATATTTTCCACATGGTAACTTCCTCCGGGCATGATGTGGCTTCCGCAGCGGCCCCCCTGGGCATGCTTTTCCAGCGTTATCCAATAGTCTGCTGAGTGGATCTTGCGGAACAGCAGCTGTGACTCTCCCTGCGTGAATTTCCCCGCCCAGAACAGACGGGGTCTGAGGGGCTCTTGCGGGGTGCTAGAAGTGGTAGTAACTGTGGCGTGTTCCAAAGGGAACCCAATTCGTCGGTGACGTCCGATGTACGTCGAACGTGACCGACTGAAAGGGAACGTCTTGGTTACGTATGGTAACCCTCGTTCCCTGAAGGAGGGAACGGAGATGTACGTCCCGTCGCCACAGTTGCTGTACCATCACTGCAGGCTGAGTCACTGGTTCGGCTCCTCAGTGAAAAAGAAACGTGCGTTGCATTTTGCTTCCACTTTATACCCGCGATGCGGGGCGGAGCGCGAGATGCAAATCTTGCATGCCAATTCTCATTGGCCTGTTCTCTATATCTCGAAGTTGATAGGGGCTCCCTGAAGTGATCCCAATTTGTACGTCTCCGTTCCCTCCTTCAGGGAAGGAGGGTTACCATACGTAACCGAGATGTTTTGTTTTTTTGTTTTTTTTTGTTTAGGGAAGTGTGCTAGTGAGTGCTGTGGGAGCTTTCCAGTGGAAAGGTGGATATCAGGAATATTTTCCAGACTACTCCTTTCTAACAGGCACTGAGCATGAGAGCTATATAGGTGAGCTTTTTTGAAACACTCAAACATAGAAGATGTGAATTTAGAGTAATTTTCTTCTGTTCAGCAAATACAACTCAGAATATACATATTATTGAACTATTGCCTTTTATCTGAAGGTTATTCGATGGCTATTGCAACAATGACATGGACCAGCTTTGCTATTCTAGGAGCCCCGAGATACAAGCATAAAGGACAAGTCTTTGTATCACAACTCAGATCCAATCAATTTAAACTACTACTGGACTCTCCCAAGGTTTTTTACTTACATTTTTTTTTTGGTGTCAAAATGAAGCATAAAAACAATATCATTAGCTATATTTCCATCCAAATTTGCGAATTTAACCTATACACTAAAATTGCAAATAAAGCATAATTTCCATTCCATGTGTTTAAGAGAACAAAATCATCTAGCTAGCTCAACATAACCTTAAAGGCAGGCTCCTTAAAGGGAGTATGGGCCAGGCACAGGGACCCTAGCATGCCACTTTTGAGAGGGACCCAATGTTAACCTCTATTAACAGGGAGAGTAAAAACTGAGCCAACAACCTGTTCATATATATAGAGAGGCCACTTTCCTGAAGGCCTACTATAACTCCACCCCAGGGAGCCAGTACTCTGCATAACGACCCTCTAAACAAGGGGAGTACCAAAAACTCACCTACCGTCCTGGAAGCCATATCATGGAGGCTTCTCACGGGCCTTACAACATGACGATAAACCAGAAAGTTAAGGGTCAATCAGTATATATGTATGGGGATGATTAGGAGGCCATAGGGGACAGAGGCTAGTGGGCAAATTTGGCCAGGATGCCGGGGTTACACCCCTACTCTTTTTTTTTTTCTTTTTTCAAAGGACATCCTGGGATATTTAATGATCACAGAGAGTCATGGCCTCTGTTTAACGTCTCATCTAAAGGACGGATCCTAGAGACCAGCTAGAGGAGGCTAAAAAAAACCAAAACTCTTCTATACTTTAAACTCAGTTACAGGGAACTGAAATCTCTACAAAATAATTCACACTATTAGGAAGAGATATAAACAGCTCTTACATGTATCTGACGAGCAGTAGCCTTTACCACTCGAATATTAAGAGGGGGCCTACCTTGCTCTATGACTTCTGTTATTAAACAAAAGGCCTTAGCCATACCGTTACAACAATGATATCATCATTGGTCCAGCTCAGGCACTGCTATCATATCTCAGGCAGGGACCTGCTGCCGTGTATGCCCTGCCATTCAGACGCAATGTTTTTTTCAGTGGTCTGGATGGCAAGGATGGAGCTCTTAGTGTACGGGTTCTTCCATGCCTTTTTGATCTCAGAATGGAGAGGAAGGAATGGAAGGCTCACTGGAGCTGGTGGTCTGTGGCCCGAGAGAAAACCCTTGTCGAGCCTAAATTAAGTAAAAGCCAAATGAACACTATCTTAGCTGGAGGAGGACTAGTCATAAACCAACCAGTTCACTGGTAGGGCAAAAGCAAACTCGAAACTGACTGACACAACTTAAACTTGTGTAGTAACATTTGTAGTTATTTGAAGAAACAAAGCTAATAATTAATATGTAAATATTTTGCTACAGCTTCCAGGATCTTTAGGGATGGTGCAGTTGTTCGTGGCAGCACTGAGAGTTGTAGTCTGGTATCTCAGCTATACATATACAAATACATACAACCGACTGTTGAAGAAGTTACAACCAGATGGCTCAAAACACAATGTAGAGTAGCATGTTAGTATCGGTAGGGAGTACAGATTATTTTAATGTTCAAACTTCTTTTTTTCTCAGTCTCAGATTGGCTCATATTTTGGAGCTGAGGTGTGTGTGGTGGATTTGAACAGGGACTCCAATACAGACCTACTTTTGGTATCGGCACCAACGTACATAGAGTCTGACCAGGAGGGTAAAGTGTTTGTTTACATCATCACGCGTCAGGTCAGTGATTTATTGGAGATTTAATTAAAAATTACAATTTTTAAAAAGAGTTAATCAGGTAAGAGTGAATAAATGTACATTTGTGTCTGTTTAACCCCGTTTCTCCTCTCTCTGTTATATCTTCATAGGCAAACTTCATTTTTTTGGATACACTGGTGGGCATGGCAGGTCAGAGGGGTCGGTTTGGCTCTTCTCTGGCCAGTCCAGCAGATCTGAATGGTGATGGTTTCATGGATGTGCTGATTGGAGCTCCTTTAGAGGAGGATGGACAGGGCAGCATCTACATCTTCAATGGGATAGATGGAGGGATCATTGCAAAATACTCACAGGTGAAAATGTGTGGGTTGGTGGCAATTTAAAAGGATAATTCACATAAAAATAACTGTCATAATTTATTCACCCTTGTGGTTCACCTTTCTTGAATGACTTTTCCTTGACTCACTTTTCTAATATTATAATGTTTTCATTATCTATGTCATTCCCTCTTGAATGAAACAGAGGATTGCTGGATCATCTGTGCAAGCAGGTTTGCAGTTCTTTGGGATTTCATTGAGTCAGTCTTCTCCAGACCAGAGTCGAGACAGCCTTCCTGACATTGCTGTTGGGTCCATGGGAGCAGTTCTGCTTCTCAGGTCTGTTTTCTTCTATAAAGAACTAAAACTATATAAAATACAATGTTTTATCCATAATGATTCATATGTGTTATATGTGGATCATTTAGGTCCAGACCCATCATGCTCTTGGAAACCAAAGTAACTTACAGTCCATCCAAAATACCAACCGGTGACCAAACAGATTGCACAAAGCCACTGCAAAACACCCTGACTGTGTGCTTCACCATGAGCCAATACCAATATCGCATAACAGGTTTATTCATAATATAATTACATAATATTTAATGTTCTTACATCACATATGTTCATATATTCAGCTCTGGGTTTGTAGTATTCTGGTGTGCTCTTGAAATCCAGTATTGTTGCATTGCTAATATTTTTGGGCATTTATGATCAAACACTTGTTAGGTTTGGCTGCAAATATTAATTACACCATAATGCTGGATGCCAAGCGACAGAAATATCGAGCAAACTTCTCACCCAAAAACAGGCTCCTCAGTGATGTGATGAACATTAAGTTGCAAGAAGTATGCAAAAGTCATCCTTTTTTTATAGAGGTAAGCATTAAATGCTATTTTTGTTTTGCATTTATGAGTAGATTTTCAGTGAATCTGATGAATCTAGGCTAAAATTTGGGGCTAAATGGTAATTCCTGTTTCTTATACTTAAAAACCAGGCATTCAAACTTCATTAATTATCTTTGTTTCATACATTTTTGTTGTAATGTAACATTTATGTGCTTGCATTAAAAAGTGTAGTTACAAAGGATTCAAAATATGTTAAGTTTAATATTATATTTAACATTTTAAGATCTATGATATGAAATATGCATAACAAGAATCAAATGGATAACAAGAGTGACCCAAGTATAGTCATAGAGTGTTTTGTTATTAACATTTTATTGTTTTTCGTTTCCATAAGGCTTGTTCTGAAGATGCTCTGAACCCGTTGTCCAATCAGTTAAATTTCACATTTGAGGGTCTTCCATCAGGAATTATGCAAAACTTGAGACCAATACTGCTGCCAGCGAGAAAGACCTCCACAGACCACAATGTAAGAGTTCATCTGTGTAAAGAGTAGAAATTAGCAGAACTTCATCACGTATGATCAATTCATGAATTTTTCTGTGCCCTCACTTTGTTTTACAGCTAGATTTTGAGATAAACTGTGGATCAGATAATTTATGTGTTGACAACCTCCGAATGGATTTCAATTTCTCTGGGTGAGCAAACCATGTGCTCTATTTCTGAACTGAAGTATTAAAATATATGAATAATTTCAAACCATCTTGATGCTTATGAAAGTATTTACATCTATGTCTCTGGTTTCTGTGATCCAGATCTACAAACATAGAGGTCGGGATAATGCAGGAGCTCAATGTGACAGTGTTTGTAGAGAACAGAGGAGAAAACTCATACAACACTCTCTTCACCCTCAAATACCCCTTGGGACTTTCCTACAGGAGAATCTCATCTAAACAGGTAAATACTGATACTAGTTAATTAAGTTAATTAAGATAACAATGCTATTTCTAAAGCAAAACAGCTTAAAACAAAAAAAAACAAACAAAAAAAAAAAAAAAAAAAAACACTGAAGATGCAATACATTTTTAAAGAAAACTTAAAATAACAGATCCACATTAAATATATGGAGCATTAGTATTTATTTAAAGGGAACCTATTATGCAAAATTCAGTTTTAATGTGTGTCAGCAGTGTGAGTACACAACCACCCTATAATAGTAAAAATCCACCCACTCCTTATTTTAATCCCCATAAATCATAAGCAGTGTCTCAGAATAAGCTGTTGATTTGTGACATCACATTGCTTATGCCCCACCCACAACTGCTGACAGACTCCACCCTATTACCATAGACCCCGCCCTCAGTGAGCTGTACACAGTCCGCCATATTTATCTCCTCGCCAGAGTGTTTAACAGCAACATTGAAGAAATATATTGTTAATAAAGCTACTAAAGTTATTCACTCAAGAGCAGCGAGTGATTTTCTGTTTTTCTTTTGCTGTTTGATTCATATTTAAAGCATATTTAGCAGTAGATGCTGTATATTACAGTGCTTTCACTTTAATAACCAGATCTTATATACACATGTGATTTCTTTACTTGCTTTTTACACTTACAGACATAACTGATTGTGTTTATGCGAACTTTGTGTTTTTGTCATAACCTTGTGTGTATTTGACAGTTTAAGCGTAATAAGACGTGAAAGAGAACTTAGTTTAATACTCACGGGATGTGTCGTGCATGCTTCGGATGTGTGCACTCAGAAAACCATATTTTACCATAAGTTTAGACTGAAAAGAGTATCCTCTTCTGGATAGGGGGCCGGGAACAACAACTCATATGCATTTAAAGATACATGCACAAAAACAGCATGTTTTTCCTTCCACTTACAAATGTCCATTTACAACATGATATAATAAATGATCTGTGGGATATTTTGAGTTATTTTGTTTCACAGGCACATTCTGGGGACACCTGAGACTTATATTTCATCTTGTAAAAAGGGGTATAATAGGTCCCCAAAGATTTTCAAGCTATGTAACAAATAGAATGTTGGTTAGATGCATATTTTATATATGTGTGTGTGTGTGTGTGTGTGTGTTGAAATATATGATAAACGTTCTGTATGAGCAGGGCAGAGTGGAGTGTGTGTCTCTGGATGCACAGCAAGGATTAAAACTGGGAGAAACCACCTGCCAAATCAGTAAACCCATCCTCAAAGGAAACACTCAGGTCAATAATCACACCCCTGACACAAACGTTTGCTCATGTGGAGGAATGCATGTTAATGGTTAAATTGATAATCATTATTTTGCTCAAAAATTATTAATCACGATTGTTTTCATTTGGGACATTTTACGTTTCATGAGAATTATTGCACTTTCAAGTGAGCACAAATCAAGAGAATGTCATAGACAGGGTTTATTTTATAGTCGATATTCATGTTTAGATTTATTACAGTTAGTCCCCAAGAAGGTTTGCTCACAGATTTAGTCACTGATGGGCAGTATGATAGTTAATTTGTTCATTTAAGCAGAATATCACAATGGAGATCGCTGAACTCCATCATACATTATATTGTCAAAAGTATTGGGGACATCCCTCCAAATCATTGAATTCAGGTGTTCCAATCACTTCCATGGCCACAAGTGTATAAAATCAAGAACCTAGGGCAGACAAACTTCTACAAACATTCGTGAAAGAATGGGTCGATCACAGGAGCTCAGTGAATTCAAGCGTGGTACCGTGATAGGTTGCCACCTGTGCAATAAGTCCATTCGTGAAATTTCCTCACTACTAAATATTCCACGGTCAACCGTTAGTGGTATTATAACAAAGTGGAAGCAATTGGGAACAACAGCAACAAGTGGTAGGCCAAGTAAAATCACAGAGCAGGGTCAGCGCATGCTGAGGAGCACAGTGCGCAGAAGTCACCAACTTTCCGTAGAGTCAATAGCTACAGACCTCCAAACTTTGTGTGGCCTTCAGATTAGCTCAAGAACAGTGCATAGAGAGCTTCATGGAATGGGTTTCCATGACAGAGCAGCTCATCCAAGCTTTACATAACCAAATGCAATGCAAAGTGTCAGATGCAGTGGTGTAAAGCACGCCGCCACTGGACTCTAGAGCAGTGGAGACGTGTTCTCTGGAGTGACCAATCACGCTTCTTTGTCTAGCAATCCGATGGATGAGTCTGGGTTTGGTGGTTGCCAGGAGAACGGTACTTGCCTGACTGCATTGTGCCAAGTGTAAAGTTTGGTGGAGGGGGGATTATGGTGTGTGGTTGTTTTTCAGGGGCTGGGCTTGGCCTCTTAGTTCCAGTGCAAGGATCTCTTAATGCTTCAGCATTCCAATACATTTTGGACAATTTCATGCTCCAAACATTGTGGGAACAATTTGGGGATAGCCCCTTCCTTCCCTTCCAACATGACTGCACACCAGTACACAAAGTGTCGCTCAATAAAGACAAGGATGAGCGAGTTTTGTGTGGAGGAACTTGACTGGCCTAAACAGAGTCCTGACCTCAACCTGACAGAACACCTTTGGGATGAGAGCGGAAACTGCGAGCCAGGCCTTCTCGTCTAACATCAGTGCCTGACCTCACAAATGCACTTCACAAATGGTCAACAATTCCCATAAACACACTCCTAAACCTTGTGGAAAGCCTTCCCAGAAGAGTTGAAGCTGTTATAGCTGCAAAAGGTGGGCCAACTCCATATTAAACCCTACAGATTAAGAATGGGATGTCATTAAAGTTCATGTGCATATAAAGGCAGGCGTCCCAAAATGTTTGGAAATATAGTGTATATGTTTGCCTGCATTTTCAAATCATCAGCGCATGTTTGACAAGAAAGCTTGTGGAGGCTTGTTACTGATAACGGAAATGTAAAAAAAAAAAAAAACTTTTCAGGAAAAATAACCAGCGGGTCAATATCAGAACGTTTTAAGCTTAATTTATCTAGAAAAGCAGAAATCGTGATCATGATTAAAATACTATTAATTGTCCAGCTCCACTCAAATGCATATATACGTTAATTTACTGCCTTTTAAACTCAAAGCAGTTAACAAACATTCTTCTCCAGAGCAACTTTCATGGCTGTGTGACTCAACATGTTACATTGACATATGACTTACAACAACTTAAATTAGTCTTATTCTGGCTTTTTCGTTCAAATTCTAGGCTGTCTTTGAGATTACATACAGTATTAATAAAGAAAGTACCTTGGGCCAAAATGTGACGTTTACTGCTGCGGTCACGAGGTATGACATCATCTTTGTGTGCTAGAAATTGTTTGAGTGAACTCAAAGCATAAAACAGCCTTTGACCATGAGCTCTAGGAGGCTGCTCACATGATCATTTTATCAGAAATGGATAAATGCTATTAATGAACAAAACCTCCATCTCTCATAGTGGGAATGACGAACACTCAAGCGACAGTGAGTTTAACAAACAGAAAACCATTGATGTCAAACATGCCATCTATATTGCCTTGATAAGGTTAGTGCTCTGCTCCGTGTCTCTGTATAAAAAAAACAAATTTTTCTTTATCCTATACTGTACTATTGTCATTTTCTTTCTTCATTTTAAATGAAAGGCATGAAAATTCCACCATCCATATTAATTTTACTTCAGGGAAAAGGGATCTTATGAAACCGGTCCAGCAGATAATACAGGTATGGATTGATGAAAGTATATTATAAAAAGGTTTTATACACTAAAATCGGCTGAATGACAGATTTTAACAGGATTTGTTTTATCAACAGAGGAAAACACTCAAATGCCCTTATCTCTTCCTTTCTTTCCCCTCCTCTTTCAGGTTCAGAATGACCTCAGAGAATTAACTTTCAGAGTTTTCATCAGAGTACCAGTGAAACTTGGTGATACTAACATCTGGACTAATTCAAATTTGCAAGTGTGTGAATTTATTTCATATTTCATTAGCCATACAGGTATACTGGTTGTTTTAATTAAATGATTTCTGTATGACGTAGGGAAAAAAGACATCCCATCCTTCACCCATAATTGTCCAGAAACTTGTTTGGAAGGAAAACTTACAGTTTACTTATGTTTGAAACCAGTGATTCTGAAACAGGGGGCTGGGGCCGACTGGGGGGCCGCAGGATGATGTAAAAGTATTTAAATGAATGATATATCTAACTTTAATCTAAATTAAAATGCTAAAAATCAACAACTTCTGGCATCACAAAATGAATTGTGGTTAATTTTATACCTTAAATGAATCATGCTAATTCAGTATATCAATAAAAAAGCTTTGTCATAAACACAGCAGGAGGACTATAACTATCTTTGTTAATATGAGTTTGTGAATATGAGAGAACTACTGTTTTAAACTGCCATGTTCTTTAATTTATTCGAAGTGGGATCAGCTCGTCACATTTGCTGACAGAAAATTAGATTTTCTTTCTTTATTATTATAGATTTCTGACTGCAAGAGTGAGAACATGGAGAAGCCTGTTTTCACCAATTTTGAGTTGTTGGAAGTTATTAAAACTTACCGTGTGGTGGTGAGGACACTTTGTTTTGTTTTCCCACATTTAATTTCCACTATTTATTTATTGTATATGTTAAACATGCATCATTGAAAGTGTGTGTGTGTGTGTGTGTGTGTGTGTCAGAACTGCTCGGTGGCGGTGTGTGCCGTGTTCAGCTGTGATGTCACTCTCATAAAGAATGAAATTAAACTCTATAATATATCTGGCAATGTGAGCTCTGGATGGCTTGAACAGGTATCTGACTTTTAAAGCAAATTCATATCACAGAGCAGACCATATATTTTCATAATTGTTTGATCATTTCTTATTGTCATCATCTGTGTGTCTCTTAGACTGGACTCAGAGCTGCTGTTTTTGAGTTGGTCAGTTCAGCGTCTCTGGATTATGACAAGAGCAAATACATTTTCTTTTCCTCGGATTCTCAACACACTGCGCCGTCTGTCCAGGTAATGCATTTTCTTCACAAATTATCAAGAAATCCATGCACGTTTCAGGCCTTAATGATATTATGCTTGTATGTGAAGGTGGATTGTCAGAGATAATATTGTATTCATGTATGTGTAGATTAATACTCAAGTGGAGGTGTATGAGGATGTGAACCTGACCAAAGAGATCATTGGAGGGGTAATAGGAGGACTGCTGCTACTGGCTCTCATCACAGCGGCCCTCTATAAGGTACAGTATATCGGCATCATAAAATCAATCTCTGGCACTTTCACCTGTCTACACAATCAATGTTTTTACTGCATATTTTCTCCCTTTACAAGGCTGGGTTCTTCAAAAGCCAGTACAAGCAGATGCTGCAGGAGGCGCAGGAGGATGCAGGAGGAGAGCCAAACATACCACAATAATGTGCACTCAAACAGATACTATAAGATATAAGTACTGATTGTGTTTTGTAGGCTTGAGACTAAAACGTGAATTTAACACCTCAATATAGCTAAATATTCCAGTCTGATTTAGAACTTAATTAGAATGAAAACTAGACAATTTTGAACTTACTTCAGTTCACTACTCATCATCTTATCAGTGAGCGCAATGAGTTACCACAATGAAAGTATTTATAGCATTTCAAATATTTAACTTCCTTTGCTGTTATGAACTGATAATGACAGAGTGTAAACTAGCAGAAATATTGGAGGACTTTGTTCTTACATGCACATTGTTTTATGGAAGCTTGTTTCCGCCATGGAATAAAAACAAATATGAAAGGTAATTGTGACTTTTTATCTCACAATTCTGACATTTTTTTTCCCGAAATTGCGAGTTTATATCTTTTAAACTCAGAATTGCGAGAAAAAAAAAGTCTGAATTGTGAGATAAAAAGTTGCAGTTACCTTTTATTTACTTTTTATTCAGTGGTGGAAATGAGCTTCTATAGTTTTCTTACCATGTTTCTACAGATTTTCATAATAGGGATTTGCGCTGGGTATATTTTGAAAATGTTTAATGCTTTCTGCTTTATATATTGTCTGTTTGGCTTTTTTGCATTATCGGTCTGTTCAAAAATGGCACTTATTGGTAAGGTAAACAACAAAAGCCAAAATGAAATGATTTTGGAACTTATTTTTATTATCTTAATTTGTGCTTAAAATAAAATATTTGAGTATGAAAGCAAGTCTGTGATTTGAGGTGTTTGTGTGGCTGAGATGTCAGATTCAGTTGCAGCAAACCCAAAAGATACCTAAAACCCCTTTAATGTATTTATTTATTTATTATTTTATTTTATGAATCGGTGCAGAAAGACATATTAGAATGTGCAGGAAACTTGGGATAAAGGCTCAAAATAGATGAACACTTAATGCAAAGCCCCATATTTACTTAGCCCTAATCATCTTAACACTTGTGTTATGTTGCAAGTCAATTTGACCCGTTTTGATTTTTTTAGTTGACTGAAATGCCAGATAACCTATGTTTTTTTTTTTTTTTTTTCACATTTTGTGACTGTAACGACAATGAACGATCAGGGAAAAAGGAGGCGGGAACCGGTGAACATTTAAAAACTTTAATCCAAAAATGAACCATAACGTTGGCAGCAGCCCCTCACGGATGACTGCCGCCTAAAAACAAAACAAAACACAAAATAAAATCCAGGCCTGGTCCTCGCTCCTCTTGCCATGTCGTCGCTCCTCCTTTTATACTCCCGTCACTCCTCCATGAGGCGAGGCGGGTGTGGCGCACAGCTGACGCTCATTAACATTCGCCACCGGCCCGCTCTCACGGTCCCCCGCCTCGCCACAGTGACCTTTTCTCATTTGGGGTCATGAACATGCATGCAATAATTCAACATGCTGATGTGTTTTGACATATACACAGAAAATTAGTTATGTTTGTGATGTTCATGGGTCAATTTGACCCATAGGTAGCTATTCAAAATAACTGCAGACCCAAAATACGAAACACTTCTGTGTTGTACACTCACCTAAAGGATTATTAGGAACACCTGTTCAATTTCTCATTAATGCAATTATATAATCAACCAATCACATGGCAGTTGCTTCAATGCATTTAGGGGTATGGTCCTGGTCAAGACAATCTCCTGAACTCCAAACTGAATGTCAGAATGGGAACGAAAGGTGATTTAAGCAATTTTGAGCGTGGCATGGTTGTTGGTGCCAGATGGGCCGGTCTGAGTATTTCACAATCTGCTCAGTTACTGGGATTTTCACACACAACCATTTCTAGGGTTTACAAAGAATGGTGTGAAAAGGGAAAAACATCCAGTATGCAGCAGTCCTGTGGGCGAAAATGCCTTGTTGATGCTAGAGGTCAGAGGAGAATGGGCCAACTGACACTTACTTCCTGTCATGTGCACCAATCTGTGTGGTCATTTGGACTATCAAGTGTGGGTATTTGGACAGGCCCTTTGTTTATAGAGCAGTCTTGCCTAGTTCAGTATGCTGACGTATCGGCCAATGAGGCGTCTATGTATTTATTATGTCTATGCTCTCGTCTGCTTCATCACAGATTGCGACATGCCGTGTTTCAGTCAATGTACATTTGAAGTAGGTATTAACGTTTTCATGAATTAATAACTTAAATTCTGCTCTGTATATATAAAACTATTTTATACCTTCAGAGAGCACTGCGACTGCAACACATCGTCATTTGAACTACTTTAGGTACTTTTTTTTTATTTATTTTTTTTATGTGATATCCCAAAATGCACATAAAAATAGGTGGATGCTATTGAATGAGTTTCCTCCGAGTCACCAATCAGATCGTGTGGTCAGTACACATGATATAAGAACCGTGAGGACAGATGGCTCCCGAATAGACCCTTTACACCACGATAGGAGCGAGGCTTGTTGAGAGAGTGGATGTACTTGAATGTACACATTTTGAGAGAATCATCCTTCAATCTGATAGTTTACTTTGCTAGATATAGCAAATGATGGCAAAATAAACGTGTCAACAAGGTGCTGAATGCATTCTTTATGTTCTAAATGTTGGCCCATATTGATAGGATAGCATCTTGCAGTTGATGGAGATTTGTGGGATGCACATCCAGGGCACGAAGCTCCCGTTCCACCACATCCCAAAGATGCTCTATTGGGTTGAGATCTGGTGACTGTGGGGGCCATTTTAGTACAGTGAACTCATTGTCATGTTCAAGAAACCAATTTGAAATGATTCGAGCTTTGTGACATAGTACATTATCCTGCTGGAAGTAGCCATCAGAGAATGGGTACATGGTGGTCATAAAGGGATGGACATGGTCAGAAACAATGCTCAGGTATGCAGTGGCATGTAAACGATGCCCAATTGGCACTTATATATACTGAATACATGCTGAATACATACTATATACATACTATATACATACTATATACATGGCATTTAATACATCGTTTAAATGCCACGGCCTATGTGGAGCAAAAGTGATTTGTGCATCTGTGAGGCAGTGGCAGGCACTGTTCAGAGAGCACAGAATTTCGGCCAATCAGAAGAGCTCGTCTGTATGGAGCCCCTAACGGGATGTGGTGGCCCCTAATAAAAAAATATTTTTTTAATTTTTTAATTTTTTAAACAAATCCTTTGCGTTCCCTCACAAAGATAATGTCCTGCTGGCCATTTAAAACAGCTAAAAAAATAAAAATAAATACATTTCATGGCATCAATACATCTCAAAAAAGTTGGGACAAGGCCATGCTTTCCACTGTGTGGCATCCCCTCTTCTTTTTATAACAGTCTGCAAACGTCTGGGGACTGAGGAGACAAGTTGCTCAAATTTAGGAATAGGAATGTTGTCCCATTCTTGTCTAATACAGGCTTCTAGTTGCTCAACTGTCTTAGGTATTCTTTGTGGCATCTTCCTCTTTGTGATGCGCCAAATGTTTTCTATAGGTGAAAGATCTGGACTGCAGGCTGGCCATTTCAGTACCCAGTTCCTTCTTCTAAGCAGCCATAATGTTGTAATTGATGCAGTATGTGGTCTGGCATTGTCATGTTGGAAAATGCAAGGTCTTCCCTGAAAGACACAACGTCTGGATGGGAGCGTATATTGTTCTAGAACTTGGATACTTTCAGATACTGATACTTGGATATTGCCTTTCTAGATGTGTAAGCTGCCCATGCCACACGCAGTCATGCAACCCCATACCATCAGAGATGCAGGCTTCTGAACTGAGCGCTGATAACAACTTGGGTTGTCCTTGTCCTCTTTAGTCCGGATGACATGGCGTCCCAGTTTTCCATTTCCATTGGTCTGACCACAGAACAGTTTTCCACTTTGCCACAGTCCATTTTAAATGAGCCTTGGCCCAGAGAAAACACCTGCTCTTCTGGATCATGTTTAGATATGGCTTCTTTTTTTGACCTATAGAGTTTTAGCCGGCAACGGCGAATGGCACGGTGGATTGTGTTCACCAACAATGTTTTCTGGAAGTATTCCTGAGCCCATGTTGTGATTTCCATTACAGTAGCATTCCTGTATGTGATACAGTGCCGTCTAAGGGCCCGAAGATCACGGGCATCCAGTATGGTTTTCCGGCCTTGACCCTTATGCACAGAGATTGTTCCAGATTCTCTGAATCTTTGGATGATATTATGCACTGTAGATGATGAGAACTTCAAACTCCTTTCTGATATTGCTCCACTAATTTTGGCTGCAGCATTGGGAGAATTGGTGATCCTCTGCCCATCTTGACTTCTGAGAGACACTGCCATTCTGAGAGGCTCTTTTTATACCCAATCATGTTGCCAATTGACATAATAAGTTGCAAGGTCCTCCAGCTGTTCCTTATATGTACATTTTTGTACAACTTTTCCGGCCTCTTATTGCTACCTGTCCCAACTTTTTTGGAATGTGTAGCTCTCATGAAATCCAAAATGAGCCAATATTTGGCCTGACATTTCAAAATGTCTCACTTTCAACATTTGATATGTTATCTATATTCTATTGTGAATAAAATATAAGTTTATGAGATTTGTAAATTATTGCATTCCTTTTTTATTCACAATTTGTACAGTGTCCCAACTTTTTTGTAATCGGGTTTGTATCTTCAGCAGGATTCTTTATTGAGAACACGTGCTGTCAGTAGCTGCAGTCCATGAAGTATACTAAGGCAGTATACATTGTAGTTTATATAGATTTTAGGTAGCAGGGGAGATGAAGCAAAATGGTTTACGACCTTAAACAAAGCATGCAAATGAAGTATCCGGGTAAAGAGACCTGCCCCAGACTCTAGAGTACCATCAGTCCTAATCCAATCAGCATAGCAATTCAAAATGAGACAGGGGCTTCAAGACCCATTAAAGACAAATGGTGAGTGTGGCAGGCGGGGCGTGGTCTAGAGGCTGCTGCAGGCAGAGGAGGGAGTGGGCCGTTCGACTGATCCCCTTGCTCTCAGGAGATGCCCAGCTGGCAGCGGCAGTTGCCGGCCCAGAATCTGCTGTGCTATGGGGACTTAAAGAAGGCGATTCTGCAACGGGTGGGGCGCAGCCCGGAACAACACCGGCAGCGTTTCCGGTCCCTCACCCTCCGGGAGGGCGGATCCCCCTTCGCCTTCGCCAACAGCTACGGGGGGCCTGTCGGCAGTGGCTGCTCTCGGAGCCCCGGGACGTCGATGGGGTGATCGAGGTGGTCGTTCTCAAGCAGTACTGTCGACAACTTCCAAAGCGCACTGCGGAGTGGGTGCAGTGCCACCGCCCCGCCACTCTAGAGGAGGCGGTCCTGCTGGCAGAGGACCACCTGGCCGCCTACGGGGCAGCCGATGGCCCTTCCTTTTTCCCCTCTTTCCCCCCTCCCCTGTCTCTGCCTGTCTCCTCTCCCTCTGTCCCTCTTCCCAGGACGTCAACCGCTGCCGGCTCCGAGAACCCGGCAAAGGGCCGATCCCTGCCCAGCGGAGTCATATCCGGGGCCCGGTGGCCCGGCCCCTGCCGCTCCCACGTTTGGCAACGACGGACTCCGGCCCGGTATCCTTTACTAACCCCCCTCTCTCGTCTCACCTGCAGGAGGCTGTTTCTGCTGCCACCAGTGTGGAGGAGAGGTCTGGGCCGCTCTGCTGGCATTGCGGGGAGCCGGGACATTTCTGGGATCATTGCGCCTCGATGGAGGTGGACGCGCTGATCCGGGTCCCCGAGACACCACCCAGCGCCCCCGGTCGAGCCGGGCAGTATTACGTACCAGTGAGTGTCGGGGGAAATACCTATCAGGCTTTGGTGGATACAGGCTGTAACCAAACTTCTATCCACCAACGACTGATGCAAGCCGGGGCATTGGATACAAGCCGTATGGTTAAGGTGAGGTGTGTGCACGGGGAGATTCGGGAATATCTACTTGCTTCGGTCACAGTTCAATTGGGGAACCAAAAGCATAGAGTGGAGGCGGCGGTTAATCCCCACCTCAGCCACCCTGTAATTTTGGGAACAGATTGGCCATCATTTCCAATACTATTAAGGGGATTGTTTAAGGGTGGCCCCTGCAAAGACAAAGCTAAGGCGGGGGTGAGAACAGCTGGGGCGGGCGAGGTGACCCCAGGTCCGTCAGGGACAGCCCCAGGGGGGGGAACCTGTCGGGGAGGCCCTGTGGCCTTTACCCCCTTGGGACTTCCCCTGGAGCAGTCGGGGACGAGACACTGCGGCATGCTTTTGACCAGGTGCAATCCATTGATGGTCACCTCCACGGACCCCATGCGCGTGTCCTCTCCTACCCCTATTTTGCAATAATCCAAGACCGGTTATATCGCGTGATGCAGGACACGCAGACAAAGGAAGATATAACCCAGTTGTTAGTACCCGAAGGGCGTCGGGAAATGCTATTCCAGGCGGCCCACCACAATCCGATGGCCGGGCATTTGGGTCAGGATAAGACACTCAACTGTATCATGGCCCGATTTTATTGGCGGGCATTGGCGCGGGACGCCCGCAGGTGGTGTGCGCCTGCCGCGAATGCCAGCTGGTTAATCCCCCGGCCACCCCAAAAGCGCCATTGCGCCCATTACCGCTCATGGAGGTCCCCTTCGAAAGAATTGGGATGGACCTCATCGGGCCATTAGAACGGTCAGCACGAGGGCATCGCTTTGCATTAGTTCTCGTGGACTATGCAACCTGATACCCGGAGGCAGTGGCACTGCGCAACATCTCGGCGAAGAGTGTTGCGGATGCCCTCTTCCGCATTATCTCCCGGGTGGGGATCCCGAAAGAGATCCTCACCGACCAAGGCACAATGTTTATGTCACGCACACTACGCAAACTGTACGAATTATTGGGGATTAAATCCATTCGCACGAGCGTGTATCATCCTCAAACCGATGGGCTGGTGGAACGATTTAATCACACCTTAAAGAATATGATTCGTAAGTTCGTTCACGAAGATGCAAAAAATTGGGATCGCTGGTTGGAACCTCTGTTGTTTGCAGTGCGCGAGGTCCCCCAAGCCTCCACGGGGTTTTCCCCCTTCGAGCTTCTCTACGGCCGTCGACCCAGAGGGGTACTCGACGTCCTTAGGGAAGTTTGGGAGGACGGGCCTACAAACGTGAAAAACGAAATTCAGTATGTACTGGACCTGAGAACAAAGCTCCACACACTGGGGCGGCTCAAAATAGAGAATTTGCTCCGGGCCCAGGAACATCAAAGCCAACTCTACAACCGTGGTACCCGGCTACGCGAGTTCACTCCGGGAGAGAAAGTACTCCTTTTACTACCAACGTCTGGCTCAAAATTACTCGCCAAGTGGCAAGGGCCCTTCATGGTCACACGGCAGGTGGGGGATGTCGACTATGAGGTAGTGCAGCCGGATAGGGCGGGGACACGTCAAATTTACCACGTCAACCTCCTAAAACCGTGGAGAGAGGTGGGGTCGGTGCAGTTGGCCACGACAGTGAGAGAGAGGGACAAGCTGGGGCCGGAACCAACCGTAAAACCCAAGCCCATAGTTCCGGTCCCCTGTGGGCCGCACCTCTCGTCTGACCAGCTGGCCGACGTGAGTCAGTTGCAGCAGGACTTTGCCGACGTGTTTTCCCCTTTGCACACAAATCTCATTGAGCACCACATAGAGACGACCCCCGGGGTGGTGGTACGATCCCGACCCTATCGGTTACCTGAACACAAAAAGAAAATAGTTCGGGAAGAATTAGAGGCCATGCTAGACATGGGGGTAGTTGAGGAGTCCCACAGTGACTGGTCCAGCCCAATAGTCTTGGTTCCGAAGGCTGATGGCTCGACCAGATTCTGTGTGGATTACCGTAAGGTAAACGCGGTTTCAAAGTTTGATGCGTATCCCATGCCGCGGGTTGACGAGCTGCTCGATCGGTTAGGCACTGCTCGATTTTACTCGACATTGGATTTAACAAAAGGGTATTGGCAAATCCCCCTAACGCCAATATCCCGAGAAAAAGGCTTTCTCCACTCCGTTTGGTTTACACCAATTCGTCACGCTTCCATTTGGGTTGTTCGGGGCCCCCGCTACATTTCAGCGCCTCATGGACCGCATCTTACGGCCCCATCAGCGTATGCGCGCTGCTTACTTGGATGATATTATTATCTATAGTAATGATTGGCAGCGGCATATGCAGCATCTGAGGGCGGTCCTGAGGTCGTTGCGCAGGGCGGGGCTCACGGCCAACCCAAAGAAGTGTGCAATTGGGCGGGTGGAAGTACGGTATCTGGGGTTCCACTTGGGTCATGGGCAGGTGCGGCCCCAAATTGAGAGAACTGCTGCCGTTGCGGCCTGCCCGCGTCCCAAGACCAAGAAGGAGGTGAGACAGTTCTTGGGGGTGGCTGGCTACTATAGGCGGTTCATACCCAAGTTTTCGGATGTCACCAGTCCCTTGACTGATCTCACTAAAAAGGGAGCCCCTGATCTGGTCCAATGGACGGAGCAGTGCCAACAGGCTTTCACCTGTATAAAGGCTGCACTGTGTGGCGGGCCATTGTTACACTCTCCTGACTTTTCTCTCCCTTTTGTCTTGCAGACAGATGCGTCGGACAGGGGGCTGGGAGCCGTGTTGTCCCAGGTGGTGGAGGGGGAGGAACGCCCCGTGCTGTACATTAGTCGAAAGCTCTCAATGAGAGAGACGAAGTACAGCACGATTGAGAGGGAATGTTTAGCCATCAAGTGGGCGGTCCTCACCCTCCGGTACTACCTTTTGGGACGGGCTTTCACCCTCTGTTCGGACCATGCTCCGCTCCAATGGCTCCACCACATGAAAGACACCAATGCGCGGATCACCCGTTGGTACTTGGCGTTACAACCATTTAAGTTTCAGGTGGTCCACAGGCCGGGGGCGCAGATGGCTGTGGCTGACTTCCTCTCCAGAAATGGGGGGGGAGTGGGTGGCAGTCCGGATGGCTCCCCGGCCTGAGTCGGGCGGTGGGGGTATGTGGCAAGCGGAGGAGGAGTCTTGGGAAGGCTAATGGTTAAGGAAACACGCCTCCGTTAACGAGATCTAACAGGTGTAATCATTTTGCAGTGACTCGAGAGACGGGATAAAAGCCGGGCCCAGAGAGAGAGAAGTGGGTGATCGTGGCAACACCACAAGAGACTGCTGAAAAGCCTTCGTTTGAGTTTTGGTTGCACTTGATGCTGTTTGAGTTATTGTTGTTGTCAGCCCAATAAAACGCCTAAATCACTGCCGTCCAAGTGTGATCCTGTACCGGCGATTGAAAAGTCGTCACAGTGAGATTCTCAGTAATCAGGCTCACTTGATTTACAATTTTTTTTTTTATAATGAACTTTGCTTATAATGATTCATCTGATGTCACCATCTTTACCTTAAATGCTAAATACAATGTATTTCCCTTAGTTTAAAATTGTAATCCCACAAGACCTTGTGGTTAGGCTGTGGGTGGCTTCGTGAAATAAGTCTGTTCTCATTGAGCTGTAACCAGTGGCGTAACTTTCCTTTGAAAAGTGGTTGGGACACCACACAACTCGTTTTGCTATGTGTTTATTTAATAACCAAATTTACTTGGGGACTGAGTTCAGAGTTGGAAATGCACTTAATTTTCACTTTGATGTACACATGCATCACATTCACAAATTATTCTATAAACATCCAATAAGCAAAATGTAACGTTCACAACACATTTAACAATAAAAGCCAATTCATTTTTACTTTCAAGCGGTAAGAGGTCAAAACTATATGAATCTGTCTGATTCTTACCACTCAAGCAGTGGCGTAGCAAGTCAGTCTTGGGCCCATATACAAAATAAATTGTACCTCATGTTCAAGGCCGGCAGTTTCAACGTGGACCTGCACTGAATCAACAGAAGTTCTGCAGGTATTGTGAAGATGAGGACAATATAGTGAAAACAGCTGATCATGGATATAAATGTTATGTTCCAGCTGTGCAGCTGTGGGGATGTCAACACTTTGGAGCGTTCGAGTGTTCGTGCTTGTCTGGCGGTTGCCAAATTTCAGTAATTTAAATCCCCCAATCAGAGCTTTTCTGTTAAAAGAACACGTATTATATCCGGAGCTTTGCTTAAATGTGCAATCTGGCAACCATGTGCACGCGAGCTCTCTCTTGCGCGTGCGGATGATCGGAAAACACCAATAAACAAGTAAGCTGCATTTCAGCATCTCCATTTGAGATTTTCTGCTTAAAGTGTCATTCAGTCAGTCTGTGTTCTGTCGCTTGTGCTGTTTGCGATTATGTCTGGTGAATAACTGCTCTTGTGTGAGCTGCTGAAATGAGCCAATCAGAGCAGAGTTCAACATTATTATTCATGGCAAAAACAGACCATTTCATTCCGAAAAACGTGCACTAGGTGGTTAGCGAATCACAACACACTGGGCCAGCTAACCAATCTGAGCCCATTGCGTATTTTTGAGGGACTGGCTTCATAGAACCCGGAAACCATCAGACTGTTTTTACAAGGAGGGACAGAGCAGTGTAGAATAAAGGTAAAATATATGAAAAATAATGCAATTTTTTTTTAAACGAAGCATGAACACATGTTACAGTGCACCCCACAAGCACAATTAAGCCTTTGAAAGAATGTGTTCCCATTCAGTCGGTCACTCTCGACACCACGTCGGAGTACCGACGAATAGGAATCTTGCTCGTGAGAGCCAATCTACTTTGAGTGTAACTGAAATGAGCCAATGCACAATGGCATGCAATGATTGCAACCAGGTGCTCATTCCACGCTGTGCGGGTATAAATGAGACACAGGTGATTGCATCAAATCAGCATTTTGCTTTGGAGATGAGTGGTAGATGGTTACGCCAGATAACACTCCTTACTTCGCAGTCCTGACTGAAGACGGAAGCCGCCTTTCGGAAGTGATCTCTTCATTTGGTGTTGGTTTGACGGCACAGCAGCGGGTCGTGTGGTTTCGATCATCTCTCTTTGTTGTTCGTCAGAACAATCACAAGGGCTGTTCTCACAGTTGGTTCGGTGCGCTAGGTGGAGAGCACTGAAAAGCCGTTCCTATGGCTGGTAAGAGCGCCTTCGTGTGAGAGAGCGCGCACGTCAGGCTGCACTATCCCCCTAGCTCACTAGGTCGTGGACGGCACCTTTTACTGCCCGAAACCGGCCCAGTGGATCCTCCTCCCTCACCACTCTCGATGGCGGACCTGCAAAGGGATACACGCAGGTTCCTCCCGTGGAAAGGGCCGTTGCTATGCAACTGTGCCCTAACTCCACTTCCAGGGGGAACCCGTGTCTTCCCTCCAAGGCCTGTAGGTTCTCATCCAATCTGATCGGGAAGGCCTAACAGGCTTGTGGAGAGGCAGGCCCAGGCACTGAAGGCCCTGCACGAGGGTGGTCACGATCCCACAGTTCTCTAGGAACTGAGAACCGCAACGGACCTCGCGCTTTGTGCGACGAAGGTTACAGCACGGGCGGTGGGTCATGCGATATCCACTATGGTGGTCCAGGAACGCCATTTCTGGCTGTGTCTGGCAGACATGAGGGAGACCGACAAAGTCAGGTTCCTTAACTCCCCCGTCTCCCAGACTGGCCTCTTCAGCGATGCGGTCCAGAACTTCGCCCAGCAGTTCTCAGAAGCAGACTGAGGTGATCAGTCACATTTTGCCACGGCGGTCAGCTGCTGTCTCCACCCCGCCGGCAATGCCTCAGCCTGCTCATCGCCGAGGGCGGCCACCTGCGTCTGCCTCCGCTCCCGCGCCACAGCAGCAGCCTCCACCCAAGCGACGTTGTGGAGCCGGGCACAAGCAGGCCACCCCGCCCGTCCAGGCACCTGCCAAGAGGGGTGGCAAGGGCAAGCGGCCCTGAGACGGGCGACCCAGAGATGAGGAGGACTGCTCTTCTGGAGACGGTGACCACACCGCTCCATCCCCTGGAGGAGGGCCAGGAAGAGAATCTTGTGTTCTGTTTTGTTTCTGTTCGGTACCCAAATTCTCTATCGAAGAGCAGTTTCTTCCATCTCCGGGTCCTCAGGGGGCTCGGAGAGTTGTGGCCTGTCAAACGCCGGACCACACTCATCCTCCACCTTCGCCAGCAGGCAGCAGTGGACGACCCCCTCACGTTCCTGCTGCCCACCTGTGGAATCAGGTAAGTGTTGCACGGCACACTCTCACCTTGCTGCGGGCCACCTCCATGAGACAGCCGCCCCAGCCCGGTACCTGCATTCCACCTCGCTGCCCCACGGTTGGGTATGTCGGTGGTCCCTATGGTCCTGCTTGTATGGTCCCTGGGAGCCTGGCTAGCGCTCCCGGTCTGTCTCGCTGGCTGATTCGGACCATCAGGCTCGGCTACGCGATTCAGTTCGCCCGGCACCCCCCCAGGTTCAAGGGCGTCCGCTTCACTTTGGTGAATGCCGCAGATGCCCATGTCCTGTGTGCAGAGATTGCTGTCCTGCTGGTGAAGGACACGATAGAGCTGGTCCCTCCAGCCGATATGAAGACCGGCTTCTACGATGTGGGCTCCACAGCGTCCCCTTCTCTAGGGCACCCTTTCCCAGTGTTATCCAATAATCACTGAGCAGGGTCATGTGGAACAGCAGTGATGGACTTCCTGGTGTGAGCCCCGTCTCATCAGGTAAGAGAGCTCAGGAGGCTCACACTGGGCACTGGAAGGGGGCAGAGGCCATGGCACTTTGGTAGGGATTCCTGTTCGTCGGTACTCCGACGTGGCGTCGAGAGTGACCGACTGAATGGAGGGAACGGAGACGCCATGTCCCGTCGCCATGTCCTCTTTACCCTGCTGGGGTGCCTGTCTACCTACTCGGCTCCTCAGCAAAAGGCTGATTTTATGCAATCACCTGTGTCTCATTTATACCCGCACGGAGTGGCATGAGCACCTGGTGCAATCATTGCCTGCCAATGTGCATTGGCTCGTTTTAGTTACACTTGAAGTAGATTGACTCTCGCGAGCGAGATTCCAATTCGTCAGTACTCCGACGTGGCGTCTCCGTTCTCTCCTTCAGGGAACAAGGGTTACATACATAACCGAGACGTTTTACCACCCCTTTAAAACATTGCACGTTTTATTGGTGCAAAGAGGAGTAGGACGTGTATTTTGTACATTTGCAACTGCTTTTTATCACTTAATTAGAAGCACCACAATTTTAAATAGTGTCTTTTGTTACATAGGGACTACTGAACAGACATTTAGAAGATTATTTTAAAATGCAAAGTATTGCAAATCGAAATAAAGCTCTGTAAAGTGTATCTATAAGTGTAAACAAATGTTCAGGTAAACAAATGTTCTACACACACTTGCAGTCTTCACACCTAATTCAAATCTTGGACCAAATACAGGAAATACAAGTGGTCTGGTGCAAAGGCCGTAAGTGTGGTAATTTGGACAGGCCCTCTATGTATGTGTGGTAGAATGTGAAAATAGACACGTTTTGGACTGTTGTTTCCTCTCTAGTTAGATGTTTCCACCCCTTTTTACATCTATGAACCACATGCAATCAGCTTCACTTTCATTTATTGCCTTAACTGTCCCACCTCATGCATCCTCCATATCTACATTTGACAGGTTATAATGGACCAGAACTTCTGTATCAGATTGTGCATCTTTTGTGGTAAGATATTTCTATCTTTTATTACTTATTATTTGTTATTTTGAACACATCATCACTTCCCCAATAGCTGTCAATATCCACTGTAAGCCTTCTTGTCTGGCAAGTTACATGATCTAACCAGATAACATTTGCTTTACATTCTATTTATATTTGTTAAAAATGTAATCTGTGCAAAAGGCATTGTAATAATCAAGTTGTACATGAATAATGAGTGAAGAAAACAGGAATTAAGTGTAATGCTTTTACAGTTACTCAACATTGAGAGACACTGTTGATCATAAGATATTAGACGCATCTAATTTTAGACAGCCTCATAAGTTAAAAACCTTGACAATTTTTCTAATGTTATAGCGTTTGTAATATTGTGTCAAGACATATGATAGGGATGAGGATGATGAATGTCCTTTTAAGGCAAGAACAAACAGCAAGTGTTAACTTCCTGTAAATGCCCATCTTGGTCTGTCTCGTATGTGCTTTGTGGGTTCACAAATTGGTTAATTTTTTTTTTTTATGTTATCTTATTACATTATATCTTATACCTTATTACGATATATCTTATTGCCTTTATTAGTGCTACACAGTGAAATTGTGCTGTATTGACCAATCAGCAAGCATAAATTGAAATTTCAGTTGTGTCAAATTACAGTTTCTAGTTACTAATTCAGTCTTTATCACTTCTGAACACTTTAGTATCTCAGTCGGTGATGGCTTTTAACATTGATCCTGATACCTGGAAAACGTTCACTGCGCCTTCACCTCCACGGAGTCAAAATGTTGCCTTTGGCTATAAGATCATACAGAAAGATGCAACAAGGTGAGAGCAACACAACCACTGATAATGGAATTGCCCATTATGAAGAATTATACTAGATATTGAAATGCTAAGTTTGTGTGATTTCTGAATCGTCATTTCTGAATTGTCTCTTTAAATGCGTAACTTTGCTTTGAAAAGTGGTTGGGACACCACACAACTCGTTTTGCTATGTTTATTTAATAACCAAATTTACTTGGGGACTGAGTTCAGAGTTGGAAATGCAGTTAATTTTCACTTTGATGTACACATGCATCACATTCACAAATTATTCTATAAACATCCAATAAGCAAAATGTAACATTCACAACACATTTAACAATAAAAGCCAATTTATTGTATTTTTACTTTCAAGAGGTCTCAAAACTATATGAATCTGTCTGATTCTTACCAATAATGATCGCATCTGCTAGCTAACGTCAAGCTTAAACTGCTTCACGTGCTCAATCATTACTACTGTATTGAGACGAGTTTACTAAATTAATTATTTACTTCTTATGTAACTTAATTTTTCATATAACACTTAATCATGACTTGTAATAACCGTGACTTGTGACTTTTTAACAGTGCCTCAAGCAGTGGCATAGCAAGTCAGTCTCAGGCCCATATGCTAAATAAATTTTATGCCACCTGAAATTAATATGCATTTTTAATTTTTTTTTAAAAAATTTTATTATTAATTTTTTTTTTTTACCATTTCGTTATTTTGGCTTGGAATTGCGTTCATTGGAATTGCATCAACCTGTCATTTGACAGGGGTATTCTGAGTTTTTTTGGGGGGGAAGTTTTGGTTAAATTCTGTGCAGACCACCAGCTGGGGAAGTGCTCTTTTTCTTATGCAACCAAAAGTACACTATGGAGACCACATCCTGCCGCAAGGGAGAATAACATGTGGAGGATACGTCACATGAACTGGGAAGTACCACACATGGACATTGGTCCTCCTTGAAAGGCAGGAGCTCTACAAATGCAGCGACTGGTGGCAGAGGCAAGGGAAGACGCAGGCTTACCATCAGGGAAACCGTACCATGACTCATGGTGTGCCATGCTCCCAAGGAGTATGAGCATACTCCACAAGGAGTGTTGTATTCTACATATGGAGCCCAATAACACAGGCTGACCTGAAATGTAATACTTTATGAGTACTGAGACTGAACGCAGATAGCAGAGATAAATGAACAGACCAGAAACAACCATACAACAATATTTTCTAGTTAATAATGTGCACTGAGCCAACTAATAATGAAAGCTTCAATATGAAACACACAGCTAGCACATATATTTATATAATTAAATTGCAGCTTTTGCAATTCGAAAGTCACACTAAGTAATATCGCAATTTCTTTTTAATGTTGCTGTATGGTGCAGCCCTAGACTAAGCTGTGTGTCTGTGTCTGTGTGTCCTTTAAATGCTCTCTTGGTCTAATTCTGTCATATGAGCTTTCTGATTTCACACACTGCACAGATTCAAACATGCATCTATGAGAAAGGTGTAAGGGTGGATCGCCAACAGTGGTTCTGACTGCAGGGTTGCCGAATGACTTGCCGAAGAAACTTTATCAGCAAAATGATAGAAAACTGTACATTTCTCGTCTATAACCACCCACTGCAGCTTATACCAACGGCGGAAATAAGCAGTTACAATAGCAAATATGTGGGAGAGCGTTGCTATAATGTGACTATATTGTATTGCAATAGGTAACACTTCAAAGTCAATACCAAATCAAAGCTAGTTAGCACATCATTTGTAATTGAAAGAATTTAATGACAAAATCAAGTTATGGTTACACTTAAAATAGTTACAAAATAAATGTATGAGATGATAAAAACTTATACCATTAATCGTACCCAGCATGAATGTTACCTGAGGGATAGAAAGAGAGAGGGGGGAGAGAGAGACAAAGAGACAAAAAAGAGAAGAGAGCAAAGAAGAGAAGAGCCAAAGAGAAGGCCCCCAAGAAGAGAGAGCCAGAGAATAAAGAAGACAGAGCAACAGTTACAATCTTCTTTTATCTATTCCTTGACCATGTGACTGAAACCCTAATGTGAGACAATCAAACTGACCAATCAGACCAAACTTCCCCCACTGTGCTACAGGTGTGACATTTGGCCTACAGGCCTTCAGCATTTCTTTGTCTTTAGGAATTCCAAATGGCCCTTCTGGAGAGAGATGGGGGTTGAAAACAGTAAAGCAAATGTCTTTGTTCATTTTCAAAAATCAAATATCTTTGATTATTTTCAATGCTTTCAATTTGTTACATTTGTAACTTAACAGCTGATCATAAGTTTAGTTGTGATTTAATTTAGATCATTGATTTCTCTTAGTATCTCTTAATTTCAAATACTCGTTCCTCCATGGGACCCGGAGTCGCTCAGAGGATAATGCTCGCGATTATAATTACATTACCCCACGGACGCAAATTAGTCAGTTCTGATATTACAGAGGATTGCAGAGTGAACTATTTTACCTTTAAGTGAGTCACAAATGCTTACTCATAACAGAAAGTGTAATTTTAGCAATAGTCACGAGAGCTGTAACTTGTTAATAACAGTGCCAGTCAGAAATCAGATTGCCCCTCATGCTTAGCGCCATGCTCCGGTCATGGGGTCCTCCGTATGAATCTGCCCTGACAGAAAGATTTACGGAAACTCCTACAAACTCCTCATGCGACACTACTTGAATAATGATTTCAGAAAGACACAGAATAAATCAAGATTAACATTAATTTTGGCCAGACAGAACTTAAACATCATAATTAAGCATGAATCCATGGTACACAACTTTCAGCATAAAAATATAAAATACAATTACCAAGTAATATGAAAATAGTTTCAAAGAGTCATTATATCTGGCGCAATACATACAGTGTGTGTGAGTGTCTCTTAGGACACTGACACAACACTGCATGGGGTTCTGTCTACAGAATGTTCCCAATGGCAGCCCTGCTACCCTTCCTTAAATACCCAGACCAGAACAAAGGGTTGTAAATATTTGCAACACAAACACCTAGTTTGGTGGAGAGGATCAGATATCTTTGAAGAGACCACTCAAAAAGAGAACACAATTCTCATATGTTTCAATCTTTCTCACCCTACCAGTGACTGCAGTGAAGTTGGGATAAAACAATAGATTCACAAGATAAATCATATGTAGCAGGGGAAGGGGGAAAAGGAGGGGGAGAAGGTTTTGGTCAGGGCGGTGTCCTACAGTCTTTCTGTGAGATCTTCTCTCCAGATTGATTTTTATTGTTTTAATGCAGGGCGTTGGATCTCAGCTTTTGTCTTAGCAGTAAAACCGCTCCTTACAGCATACATGGTATTTGTCATTGGTCAGAAGTTTGATGTGGTCAGATTAAAATAGGGTCTGGCAACAAGCCCTTTAATCAATGTACTTAATAAACTGGTCAAGGTTGAGAATAAAAGAAGATCTCACAAGCTCTTACATTGTTTCTGAAAACATTACAAATAAATTACCTTTTAACAGAACAACAATCATTGTTGTCTTAAATCCCCCTTTTCATGAAGAGAATCAGCAAAATATTCAGTGTAACCAAATACAGAAATTCAATTCCATAGATGTCCAAAAACATTGTTGCAAGTCAAATGGACAAAATACAAAGACTCAGAAATCAAATGTATTGTTACAATACAATGATAAAATAAACGTTTGCACTTAGGTAAGAATGAGAAATATGTAAATTCACGTAAATTTTGATATTTAACTTGGTGAGACACATAATAACTAACTGATTTAATAAATCTGAAGAAAAACAAAAAACAATAACTGGGAGAAATTCACAGTCATAATACAGTCTAGATGGAAAGACTTCAATAAAATAGAATACATTTTGTGAGACAGATGTAGATTTGACTTTGACTTTGTCTGTGAAGATCAAATCTATGTGGTTGCATTTAGCTGTGGCTATGTGTAAATCATGCCCCAAACATGGTAAGGAGATTTTACAACTGTGATGCAAATTTGGTCCTGTTGCAACAGGAAGCCAGCATGAGAATGTGAGTGAGGTGTGGTTGGCTCAAGATCTCCCCACACCAGTGTTTTTGTTAGGGAGCATGATAAAGTGCAAAGGTCAGAGTTACTGAATCCTGCTGTGATGAAAGCATTTCATGGTTAATGCAGCTGTAAATTACACTGTAGCCACATGGCAATTCTGTGCTCCTGTACATGGTTTTACTGCAGCTATATGGAAAATAGCAGAGTTTTCCACTCAGGAGACAAACAAATTCAACATAGAAACAATGTGTTCAATGCGCACAATGTGTTTAGTACAATTACAAATTTGAAAATACAAACAGGATCATTGTAATTTGGATGTTTAACTATTAAACTCACTGCTATGAGGCTGCTAGTCCACTAGCCAATGAGGTTAACAGCTGAAGGCCTTGCATGAACACTGCGGTTAACTCACTGAGACTTTTACCTGCAAATGAGCACTGATCTTTGCCCTTAGAAAGTAATTTCCTATTTTTCTGATAAATAAGGTGGAGGTCGACCTTTACCAATGACCAGCATCTCTCCTCTGAAAGGCCTATTTCTGACAGGAACTGCAAAACCTGTTCTCTTTGCCATTGGGTTGAATGCTATGTTCTCCTGGAGTTTGAGGATATTCATGACTCTCTAATGCTTGTACACCATGCGTTCTGGTACATGACTCTGCACTATTACGGTACTGCATCACCTTAAGAACTGAAATAGGCACACTTTCTTGAGTTGCACATGCATTTTCTGAACTAAACGTTTCAGATTCATTAGAGCAAGTCAGCTCATCTAAGAAGTGAACATGCTTTTTAGTCCCATCGCTGTTAAGCGTTTTGGGAGACATGAACTTTTTAGCATTTAGCTTAGCCTTGAGATCTGCAATGGTCTCCCTTGTGATTTTTACACTTTTCAGTCAGGGCTAACTGCTCAGCTAGTGATTTATCTAGCTGTGTTTGAAGATCTTGAATCTTTGCCTCAGACTTTTCTGCCTCTGCATTTTTAGAATGCACTTCTTTACATTTAGCATCTAGACTTGATATTAGAAATGGTGTCACATTATGTAGCCTTTTACAACTTATGAAGTTTAAAGCCTCAATTATTTCACCATGTTTTGATTTCTTTTGGTGTTTGCCAATTATGTCCCACCATCGAATCATTTCATCATCTGAACTTTTAATTCCAATATACTCTTTCTTGAGTTTGGACAAGGTAGGCTCAACTTTTTCACTCCATAAAGCAAACAATAAGTCACTGTTATCAGAAGTTTTCCCTTCCATCCCCGAGGAGATAATCTGAATATTCTCGGATTGTACAGTAATGGGACTATTGAAGCTATTTAAACCCTTCTAATTTCTGTTTCCTGTATTCATAAACAATGAAAACAGACTTACCAATTCCTTGGTCAAAAGGTCAGCTTTAATCCATTCACAAGATCAACTGTGAAAAAAATGTCCTCATTCTGATGAATTTCAGAAGATTCACTGCAAGGGATCCTGGGTTTCAGCACCATCTGTAAGGGTGGATCGCCAACAGCGGTTCTGACTGCAGGGTTGCCGAATGACTAAAGAAACGTTATCAGCAAGATGAGAGAAAACTGTACATTTCTCGTCTATAACCAAATATAACCAAATGTACTCAATAAACTGGTCAAGGTTGAGAATAAAAGAAGATCTCACAAGCTCTTACATTGTTTCTGGAAACATTAAACATAAATCGCCTTATAACAAAACAACAATCATTGTTGGTTTTAAACCCCCCCTTTTCATGAAGAGAACAGCAAAATATTCAGTGTAACCAAATACAGAACTTCAATTCCATAGATGTCCAAAAACATTGTTGAAATCAAATGGACAAAATGCAAAGACTCAGAAATCAAATGTATTGTTACAATACAATAATAAAATAAATGTTTGCACTTAAGTAAGAATGAGAAATATGTAAATTCACGTATATTTTGATATTTAACTTGGTGAGACACATAATAACTAACTGATTTAATAAATCTGAAGAAAAACAATAACTGGGAGAAATTCACAGTCATAATATAGTCTAGATGGAAAGACTTCAATAAAATAGAATACATTTTGTGAGGCTGATGTAGATTTGACTTTGTCTGTGAAGATCAAATCTATGTGGTTGCATTTAGCTGTGGCTATGTGTAAATCATGCCCCAAACATGGTAAGGAGATTTTACAACTGTGATGCAAATTTGGTCCTGTTGTAACAGGAAGCCAGCATGAGAATGTGAGTGAGGTGTGGTTGGCTCAAGATCTCCCCACACCAGTGTTTTTGTTAGGGAGCATGATAAAGTGCAAAGGTCAGAGTTACTGAATCCTGCTGTGATGAAAGCATTTCATGGTTAATGCAGCTGTAAATTACACTGTAGCCACATGGCAATTCTGTGCTCCTGTACATGGTTTTACTGCAGCTATATGGAAAATAGCAGAGTTTTCCACTCAGGAGACAAACAAATTCAACATAGAAACACATGAAACTGGAAATTGCTAAACAATTCCAGTATTAAAGTTATTCCAATTTTCACAAGATACATGACCTAGAATGCAAAGCATCAACAACCTTTATCCTAAGTGTTTCATACAGCAATCATGTGTTTTAAAGAATAAACTTAACTAGTCTATGTGTATCTATTAACACAAACAACTATAATGTGTGTTCAATGCGCACAATATGTTTAGTACAATTACAAATTTGAAAATATAAACAGGATCATTGCAATTTGGATGTTTAACTATTAAACTCACTGCTATGAGGCTGCTAGCCCATTAGCCAGTGAGATTAAGAGCTGAAGGCCTTGCATGAACACTGCGGTTAACTCACTGAGACTTTTACCTGCAAATGAGCACTGATCTTTGTGCACTCTGAGCACTGATAAATAAGGTGGAGGTCGACCTTTACCCAATGACCAGCATCTCTCCTCTGAATGGCCTATTTTCTGACAGGAACTGCAAAACCTGTTCTCTTTGCCATTGGGTTGAATGCTATGTTCTCCTGGAGTTTGAGGATTTTCATGACTCTCTAATGATTGTACACCATGCGTTCTGGTACATGACTCTACGCTATTACGGTACTGCATCACCTTAAGAACTGAAATAGGCACACTTTCTTGAGTTGCACATGCATTTTCTGAACTAAACGTTTCAGATTCATTAGAGCAAGTCAGCTCATCTAAGAAGTGAACATGCTTTTTAGTCCCATTGCTGTAAAGCGTTTGGAGAGACATGAACTTTTTAGCATTTAGCTTAGCCTTGAGATCTGCAATGGTCTCCTTGTGATTTTGACACTTTTCAGTCAGGGCTAACTGCTCAGCTAGTAATTTATCTAGCTGTGTTTGAAGATCTTGAATCTTTGCCTCAGACTTTTCTGCTTCTGCATTTTTAGAATGCACTTCTTTACATTTAGCATCTAGACTTGATATTAGAAATGGTGTCACATTATGTAGCCTTTTACAACTTATGAAGTTTAAAGCCTCAATTATTTCACCATGTTTTGATTTCTTTTGGTGTTTGCCAATTATGTCCCACCATCGAATCATTTCATCATCTGAACTTTTAATTCCAATATACTCTTTCTTGAGTTTGGACACGGTAGGATCAACTTTTTCACTCCATAAAGCAAACAATAAGTCACTGTTATCAGAAATGTTCCCTTCCATCCCCGAGGAGATAATCTGAATATTCTCGGATTGTACAGTAATGGGACTATTGAAGCTATTTAAACCCTTCTAATTTCTGTTTCCTGTAATTCATAAACAATGAAAACAGACTTACCAATTCCTTGGTCAAAAGGTCAGCTTTAATCCATTCACAAGATCAACTGTGAAAAAATGTCCTCATTCTGATGAATTTCAGAAGATTCACTGCAAGGGATCCTGGGTTTCAGCACCCAAGGGGCAGTAAGGGTGGATCGCCAACAGCGGTTCTGACTGCAGAGAGAGGGGGGAGAGGGGGGAGCGGTTCTTTAAGAGAGAGGGGGGAGAGAGAGACAAAGAGACAAAAAAGAGAAGAGATCAAAGAAGAGAAGAGCCAAAGAGAAGGCCCCCAAGAAGAGAGAGCCAGAGAATAAAAAAGACAGAGCAACAGTTACAATCTTCTTTTATCTATTCCTTGACCATGTGACTGAAACCCTAATGTGAGACAATCAAACTGACCAATCAGACCAAACTTCCCCCACTGTGCTACAGGTGTGACATTTGGCCTACAGGCCTTCAGCATTTCTTTGTCTTTAGGAATTCCAAATGGCCCTTCTGGAGAGAGATTGGGGTTGAAAACAGTAAAGCAAATGTCTTTGTTCAATTTCAAAAATCTTTGATTATTTTCAATCCTTTCAAAGGCACTGCAAAAAATAACTCAAGTGAATATATTCATAATTAAAAACAATTACACTTAAGAGGAAAACAAGAAAACTAAAGCTTTTGGTTAAGTGCATTGACTATATTGTCTTGTATGCTTTTCTCGAAACAGATGGTATTCACAGTAAGGAGACTGCTGGTGTTCTGTGAATTCACAATACCCGATTATGGAAAAATGCTTAAATATCAGGAAATATATGGCTAAAACCGTTTATCGTTCAATCACTAGTTCTGCAAGGTGGAGACGTTTTGAGGGCATAAATGCACCGCAATCGCATGCTCCACCAATGTAACCTCTGTGTACACCCTGGGTGACCCTCCATTAGGGTTGGGCACCATTCACATTTTAACTGGTACCGTTACTTGACATTCGGTACCGGTACCCAACGGTACCTTTTTTTCGGTACTTGGATGTTTACCTCAATAACTGTAAAGAAACTGTAAATCATTTATATAAGTGTTATTGACATTATGCCAGAGCTGCCTTGGTCACTGTCTGTGATGTCTGTATTCTGTAATATTTACCAGTAAATAGTAGGCTACTTGTTACATGTCTAGTCTGTTTTGCTTGTCTTTGAGTTTGTTCCTTTGTTCAGTTTTCCCGCCACTCCTGTGTTCCCATGGTCACCGTCATTATGAGTTAATTTGTCCCAGCTGTGTCTTGTTAATTAGTCTAGTCATCACCTTGTTTTCCTTGTGTATTTAAGCCCTCTGTTTGCCCTTAGTGTTTGTTGGTTCTCGTTCATGTCTGTTGGTTTTACCTGCATGTTTATGATTAAAAGGTCCAGTTCTGAGGTCTTCTTTGTGAGTTTGAGCAACACTAAGTTTGTAACACTACTTTAATTAATAAAAACTGCCATTTTAATACATAATTCATTTCTATGAAAATATTTCCCACAATTTGTGGGAGTTGTGTATTTGCTGGTAATCAAATGAAGACATAAAACATTTAATTTATCTTTTAATTTAATTGAACTTTTTTTTTGTCAAACAAAGTGCTGCACAACTGAGCTTTATACTGTTAAAATAAAAACATGGAAAAATTGTGAGTTATTACTTAAAGTTTTGATAATTTATTATTACATTAGTATCTAATTCTACTGTACAACAATAATGTATTCAAGTTAAACCAAACTTTTATTTTGATGGGGTGCCCTGAAGACCTTTTGAGTATCTGTTTGTTTATGATATGACAGTAGTTTTTCCTCAAATGAAACGGTAAAATGCTCATGAAGTGACTCTCAGAGTGGCTCTTGACATGACGTTCATGCATTCCTCGTATGACGCTGCATTGACACGGGGTGTCGGCATTACCGCTTCTCATTTACTTTGAATGGGTGATGCCATGCATTGCCTAACTGAATTGTGGGTTCCATCGTGTTGCTTCACTCGCGTTGCAAGTGGCAGAAGATTTCTCAACTTTTCAAGCGCCAACGCAGGCGTCATCCAATCAGATCGCCCTATACAAATAACCTAGAGCAGACGCTAGCCAATTGCGTTCATGCAACCCTAGAGCAGACGTGTGATTGCCTGTCACTATGACGGTCGCATCAGCACCAAGCTTCAGCATCGCGCCCTCCGTCAAGCGTTAATGCCGGCACCCTGTGTGAATGCAGTGTGAGAAAACATGCGACTGTCACGCACGTTTCAGTGTGTGTGTGGTAAATTAAACCGCGCATCTGCACCATTCAGTCACAGAGAAATGCAGGATTTGTATTTATATAATCTTTTGATTATATAAGATTAAGATTCACAGACACTAGTCTATATCACCAGATGCGTTCTCAGGTACCGAAATTTGGCACCGATTTATTTAATGTGAATCAGTAATCAGTAGTACCGACGTAATTCGGTCGGTGCCCTTAAAAGTACAGAGTTCGGTGCCCAGCCCTACCCTCCCTCGAGGGTATTGAGGGCGGAAGAGCTTGTGGCAGTGAAATGTGTCGTCCATTACTTTGTGAGCTTTTCGTGCACTTCCTGGAAGAAAGGCAATGGGGCGGGGGGATGCAGCTGTGAGTCGCGCTCCGAGCCCAGGTAACAATCATCCACCCGCAAACACTTAGTACAGGGTGGAGGATTCCACTTCAGCCCAATATTCACGGTGGGCCAGGCAAGAATGGCTGCCAACTCTGCATCTAGGTGAAAGACCAGCCAAGTCCTCACCATCAGAAACCCGCCCTGCGATGCTGCAGTCAATAGTTTGTCCTCATCTGGAGCCCAGATTGAGAAATTAGGTTCACTATGAGACGAACCTCATAAAACGACAACCAATAAAACACAGACCTCATTATACAGACACGTGAATATTAAAATATGACCACAGAGAAAGAAAAAAAAAACTTCAGGGCACATTGATGCATGTTAAAAATACAACCTTATACACTTACCTAAAGGATTATTAGGAACACCATACTAATACTGTGTTTGAGCCCATTTCGCCTTCAGAACTGCCTTAATTCTACGTGGCATTGATTCAACAAGGTGCTGAAAGCATTCTTTAGAAATGTTGGCCCATATTGATAGGATAGCATCTTGCAGTTGATGGAGATTTGTGGGATGCACATCCAGGGCACGAAGCTCCCGTTCCACCACATCCCAAAGATGCTCTATTGGGTTGAGATCTGGTGACTGTGGGGGCCATTTTAGTACAGTGAACTCATTCTCATGTTCAAGAAATCAATTTGAAATGATTTGAGCTTTGTGACATGGTGCATTATCCTGCTGGAAGTAGCCATCAGAGAATGATCATAAAGGTGATCATAAAGGGATGGACATGGACAGAAACAATGCTCAGGTAGGCCGTGGCATTTAAACAATGCCCAATTGGCACTAAGGGGCCTAAAGTGTGCCAAGAAAACATCCCCCACACCATTACACCACCACCACCAGCCTGCACAGTGGTAACAAGGCATGATGTTCTCATTCTGTTTACGCCAAATTCTGACTCTACCATCTGAATGTCTCAACAGAAATCGAGACTCATCAGACCAGGCAACATTTTTCCAGTCTTCAACTGTCCAATTTTGGTGAACTGGTGCAAATTGTAGCCTCTTTTTCCTATTTGTAGTGGAGATGAGTGGTACCCTGTGGGGTCTTCTGCTGTTGTAGCCCATCCGCCTCAAGGTTGTGCGTGGTGTGGCTTCACAAATGCTTTGCTGCATACCTCGGTTGTAACGAGTGGTTATTTCAGTCAAAGTTGCTCTTCTATCAGCTTGAATCAGTCGGCCCATTCTCCTCTGACCTCTAGCATCAACAAGGCATTTTCGCCCACAGGACTGCCGCATACTGGATGTTTTTCCCTTTTCACACCATTCTTTGTAAACCCTAGAAATGATTGTGTGTGAAAATCCCAGTAACTGAGCAGATTGTGAAATACTCAGACCGGCCCATCTGGCACCAACAACCATGCCACGCTCAAAACTGCTTAAATCACCTTTCTTTCCCATTCTGACATTCAGTTTGGAGTTCAGGAGATTGTCTTGACCAGGACCGCACCCCTAAATGCATTGAAGCAACTGCCATGTGATTGGTTGATTAGATAATTGCATTAATGAGAAAATGAACAGGTGTTCCTAATAATCCTTTAGGTGAGTGTATAATGAAACAAACTGCCAAAACGAGAGAGAAATGCGGTAGGACATTTATAAGCTTTAATAATATTTTCAGTACATTTTCAGCACAGTCTCTAAACAAACGACACACGTCAGTTTAACACAGAAAGAATAAAGACAGTTACTTTTTTTTTGCCCATTCTTCTTTGAATTTTCAGTCTACATTATTGCCTTCTGTGTATCAGAATAATCCATTGTGCATTGTGTTCATGATCAGACGTATGGCTATATCAGTATCCTTTTTTGCACACATATTTCATTTGAATACATACACATACACGGAGCTGGTCCATGTTTAGAGCACTAGAGTATATGAAATATGTCCATAAAACTTGAAATGTCGATCGCTTCAGTCTGCATCTGATCGGCGTTCCGCGCAGAAACCGCTTTCATGCGTGCTCCGCGTGTTCTTTTAATTCTCCGCTGTAATGCAATCTCATGTGCAGTGATTGGGTTAAAAGTGTTTTATTCATTCTCATGAATAAATGCAGAGAACCGGCAGCCAGTCACACACTCCGAAGGCACGCTTCTACCTTACATGCAGTGACATTGCTTTGACTTTGCTTTTCAACCCGAAAGAACAAAATTGCTCAGAAAAAACGCAAAAATAACCAATTTCTACTTATTGGTAAAATGTATGAGTGCTTTTAGTGTTTTCAGCAATCTGCAACTGTACATTTCTGTTTACATCTCAAAAAATGTGTTTTGGGGTTTAATGACCCTTTAACATTGTTACAATCAATTTGAGTATTAAGAAGCACCCCATATGAAAACAAGACACTTGTACTAAGGCAGTGGTTCTCAAACCTGTCCTAGGGACCCCAGCTCCACCCACATTTTTGAGAGCCACTGCTGACTGTTCTGGTCAAGTTAAAAATATTCTTTAATACAGATTCATTATAGACCAAAGGTTCTGAATTACACCCGATGCTTTGCCAATAGTTTTAATTCCCCCTTTTTGTAATATAAAAATATTTTGCAACACTAACTAAAATAACTTAAATCTATGCTGATGCCCACACATTTTTGTTTTTAATTTTTTTGTAATATGTTCAGAGGTTTCTGCATCTTACTCAAACAGCACACCCAAACAATAAATTTTTTAACATGTTCTCATATTCTTCCTGTCTTCTTCCATAGTCTACTTGTGAGTGCTCCTTTAATACAACTCAGTCAAACTCAAAGAGGACAAATATATCGCTGTGCTGTCACTGAAGGAAACTGCATCCCACTGCCAATTACCGGTACTTAGTTTTTATATGATGCTTTCAAGTATGTAATATAAGATACACATTTTATTATCCATGGTAGCATTTCTTTTTTAAAAATCCACTTTTTATTCAACAGTCCCCAATGACGCTGTCAACATGTCCCTTGGACTGTCAATGTCTCTAGATCCTCAGTCTTCAAGAGCAGTGGTAAGTTTCATATTTTAAATAATCCCTGTTTTGTGAGAAAAAAAATATTAATGGTAAGAGGAATTATGTTATGATATCCTAAAAATACTATCAGTTTTACAGCAAAAACATGCTAGATTTGGTGTGTGTATATATCTGTATAATTTGAATTACCCGTTCTCACTCCCAAGGCGTCAAAATCTGAAGCATGGTCAAGTGCCTTCCGCGTCACAATGAAGACTAAAGGCCCCTAGGCATCACTATATCAACGCTCAGGGTACTCCATTGATTCCAGTTGCTTACCCAATGCGTCAGATCAAGACGCATTTAATTCTTTGCATTTGTAAAAGCAGACATGATTTTATGAATATTTATAGACTATTTTTATATTTTGGAGCAACTAACCCAACTGCTACCCTAAACCTATACCCACCTCTAAACAATATAAAACACGTAACAGGCAAATAAAGTACAGTCACAGGTATGTATTGCAAAAACTGACCAAAAACAGTGTAAAAGTATTAACTCATGTTGCATTCCAAGTCTTCTGGTCACACAATATCTTCATGTAAAGAACAGAGTTGATCTTAATGTTTTAATCGCCGAAATGATGATCCCGCTGCTCTGTGAACGCACTCATGCATACTAGTGATGGGGAGTCAACTCCAAAAGAGTCGATTCCTCGACTCTGAATAGCCCCAGAGTCGGGGTCGACTCCATCACAGGAATCGACTCTTGGTGTCGACTCTTTTGCTGTGTCCGAAATCGCTCACTTGTTTAGTGATTCTCTAATCCGTATAAAGTGCATGGCAGTTGAGTGCACTAAATTAGGTATCGCCAACAGATAAGTAGAAACGTTGATAGTCATCAAGTCATCGCTAAATTTGACTAATTTGGACGGTCATGCTAAAAGTGTGCGGTTTTAATAAGAGGATTTTAAGGCTTTGTGTTGGGGGAAAATAATTTAAGTGTGTAATTGTCACGGAACAGAAGAGGAGACACAAGTCGGAAGTTTCAGCTGTTTTATTAACTGAAGAAAGGCAAACGGTACCAGGCCGAGTAGGAAGGTACTGAGGGAATGCTGGAGGATGCGGTGACCACAGAAGAAGGACAAGATACTATCAGGCTTGACGGCGGAAGAGTTCGTTGAGAAGAGTGAAGGAGTCGGGTAAGTCGTCTGCATTCACTGACGAGACCGGACACAGAGTAGAGTGAACACGGCAGATATATAGAGTCCTTAATAGCAGGTACAGGTGTGTGTGATTAGAACTCGGGAGATCGGGATCATGTGGGCGGAGAGTTGTGATCTGGTGTTGCGGTTTCTGGTGGTTCTGTGACAGTACCCCCTCCCCCAGGGGCTGCTCCTGAAGACCTCCGAAGACGGCGACGTGGACGACCTCTGCCTCTGGGAGCTGGGCGATGAGGGTTGGTTTGATGGAATTCCGTGAGCAATGTGGGGTCAAGGATGTCCTTCCGAGGTACCCATGAACGCTCCTCAGGTCCATACCCCTCCCAGTCAACCAAATACTCGAGATAGCCCGCTCGCCTACGGGAGTCCAAGATAGCCTTCACCTTGTAGATGGAGCCTTCTTCGGATTCCAAGGGAGGAGGTACGTCAGCAACACCAGATCCTGTGGAAGGAGAGACCAGAGGGTTAGAATAGGGTTTGAGTAATGACACATGAAAAGTTGGTGAAATACGGTACTGGGCAGGCAGATTGAGGCGGTAAGTGACTTCATTTATTTGTCGTTGGATGGTGAAGGGCCCAATATAACGGGGGCTTAGCTTACGGCAAGGGAGTCGGAGACGAATATCCTTGGTGGACAACCAGACCCTTTGTCCAGGAAGGTAAGAAGGATTGGCTGATCTTTTGGTGTCAGCCTGGCTTTTATGTTGCCTAATGGCTCTCTGAAGGTGTGTGTGCGCTGAGTCCCAAACCTCTTCGCTCACCTCAAACCAATGGTTAACTGCTGGTACTTCTGAAGGTTCCCCGGACCAAGGAAACAAGGGTGGTTGGAAACCCAGCACGCACTGGAAAGGTGTTAAACCTGTGGTCGGTTGTCGAAGGGAATTCTGGGCGTATTCTGCCCATGGAAGAAATTGGGACCAGTTGTGTTGTTGATTGTGACAGTATGATCGTAGGTAGCGGCTGATCTCTTGAATCTTTCTTTCCGTTTGACCATTGGTCTGGGGATGATAACCCGAAGAGAGGCTGACAGAGACTCCTAATAACTTAAAGAATGCCTTCCAGACCCAAGAGACAAATTGAGGACCACGATCGGTGACTATATCTTCAGGAAGTCCAAAGTTTCGGAATACATGATGAAATAGAGCTTGTGCCGTTTCCATGGCGGTCGGGAGATTCTTAAGAGGTATTAGGCGGCAGGCCTTGGAGAATCTATCTACTGCGATTAGAATACAGGTTTGCTGGTCGGACGGTGGGAGGTCAGTCACGAAATCAACTCCAATGTGTGACCAAGGTCGTCTAGGAATCGGTAAAGGGACTAATTTGCCCTCAGGTAAGCGACGAGGGTTCTTGGCCATAGCGCAGGTGGAGCAACCCTTGATGAACTGAGTAACATCCCTGGACATACCTGGCCACCAGTATTTTTGACGGAGGAGTGATAGGGTTTGATGGTTACCCGGGTGACCAGTGCCTGGAGGCAGTGGGTTGCATCCAAGAGGGAATGCGCGAGGCTTCTAGGAACATAGGACCTCCCTGCAGGGACATCTGGTGGAGCTGGTTCAGACTGCAGCACGACACCTATTTGTTCATCTAGAGACTACTGAATAGGATTGACAAAAACTGTCGGGGGAAGTATAGGTTCTGGAGAAGTTGAATAAGTGTCAGGTAAGTGTTGACGCGAAAGAGCATCCGCCTTACCATTACGAGAACCCGGTCGATAGGTAACCGTGAAGTTAAATCTCGTGAAGAACAGAGCCCATCTGGCTTGACGGGGATTGAGCCGACGAGCTTCCCGGATGTATTCCAAATTTCGATGATCAGTAATGATCTCAAAAGAATGTTCAGCCCCCTCCAACCAGTGTCTCCACTCCTCAAGGGCCAGTTTCATGGCTAGCAGTTCCCGGTTACCTATATCATAATTTTGCTCTGCTGGTGATAATTTTTTTGAGAAGAAGGCACACGGGTGAAGTGTGACTGGGATTCCCTGGCGTTGGGATAGCACAGCTCCAACCCCTGTTGACGATGCATCGACCTCCACAACGAAAGGTAGTTTGGGATCAGGATGGACCAGGATTGGGGCCGTACAGAATGCATCCTTGAGGTGTTGGAAGGCGTCACTGGCAGAGGCGTTCCAGGATAAAGCCTTAGGTCGATTCTTGAGAAGGGAGGTGAGTGGAGCGGAGATCTTGCTATAATTAGCGATGAAGCGGCGATAGAAATTAGCAAAACCAAGGAAGCGTTGTAGTGCCTTTATGGTGGATGGAACTGGGCAGCTTTGGATGGCCCTTACCTTCCCTTGGTCCATTTCAATTCCGAGGTTACTAATTACATATCCCAGGAAAGAGATGGAAGTCTTGTGAAACTCACATTTCTCTAACTTGAGATACAAGTGATGGTCACGGAGTTTCTGGAGAACTTGGATAACATGTTGGCGATGAGTGACGATGTCCTGGGAGTAAATAAGGATGTCATCAATGTAGATGATGACAAAGCGGTTGAGATACTCGCGGAGAACCTCATTCATAAAGTCTTGAAATACTGCTGGGGCATTTGACAAACCGAAGGGCATGACCAGGTATTCATAGTGTCCCGCAGGGGTAATGAAGGCCGTTTTCCACTCATCTCCCCTACGTATGCGGATTAAATTATAGGCACTACGAAGATCTAACTTGGAGAAAATGTGAGCCCCTCGCAGTTGTTCAAGAGCTGACGGGACTAAGGGGAGCGGATAACGGTTCTTCACTGTTTGAGAGTTGAGGGCTCGATAGTCTATGCATGGTCTCAAACCTCCATCCTTCTTTGCCACAAAAAAGAAACTAGAGGCCGCAGGAGAAGTTGAGGGTCGAATAAAACCTTGGGCAAGAGCTTCATTGATATATTCAACCATGGCCTTATTCTCAGGAATTGACAGGGGGTAAATCCTTCCCTTCGGTAATACTGCCCCTGGTTGTAGATCTATGGCACAATCCCAAGGTCTGTGTGGGGGGAGTTTAGTGGCTAGGGTCTTACTGAAGACATCCTTGAATGCCGAGTACTCACTGGGAAGCTCTACCTCCCTGTGGGTTTGAGGACTTTCGATGGAAGTAGCGTGAAGACTGATGGACGATGGAGTCTGAGTAGAACAGTTGAATGGCACCCCCTTAGGTAGACAGGTTTGAAAACACCCTTTACTCCATTTAGTAATCTCTCCGTTGGCCCAAGTGATCATGGGTTGATGTTTTGCTAGCCATGGGCGCCCTAAGATGATATCAGTAGTAGAGCCCTCCAGCACCATGAAAGAAGTATCCTCCTTATGGAGGCAACCAACAGTTAGTGTGATGGAGGGTGTGCGATGGGTAATATTACCTAGAGGTTTTCCCAGGATGGTGTTGATACTTAGGGGTTGTGTGTAGGGGATCGTCTGGATGTGGAGGCGTTGGAGGCAGGTGTCTGAAATGAAGTTCCCCGAGGAGCCTGAGTCGATGAGGGCCTTCGCTGAAACGGAGTATAGAGGAGTACTTAGAGTAATCGGAGTAAGGTTCAGGTGTGCAATGGCAGGCGATATAGTAACTTTACTCACAGCTGGGCGGCGGTCTTACAGGGCACCCCGACAGCAGATGATTGTTAGCTCCACAATAGAGGCAGAGATGGTGAGTAATGCGCCGACTACGTTCTGAGTCGGTGAGATGGTATGCATCGATTTGCATTGGTTCAGGTGAGGGTGCTAAGGGGCTGGTTGTAGCGATAGGTATCTGAGGATGTATGGGGACCGGGTTCTGATCAATCGCAGAAAGGTGTTGGGCGATCGAAATTGACTTGGTGATGAAGGTCTCCAACCCAGTGCTGTTATCATAAATGACCATCTGCGAGCGGATAGCTGGCGACAAACCCTGGCGGTATGCGGTGAGTAAGGCAGCCTCGTTCCAGCCGCTGGCTGCTGCGAGTGTACGGAAACGAACCACATAGTCCGCTACGGTGGACTGCCCCTGGCGCAGGTGGTAAAGTTGATCATGCACTGACAGCACATCACTGGATAGACAAAACACCTCTTTAAAGTGAGACGTGAAGGCTCCAATGGAGAGCATCGCTGGGGAGTTGGATTCATACAATGTTCTCGCCCATTGTAGGGCCTGCCCTGATAACAAGGACATAATATAAGCAATCTTGGATTTGTCTGTAGGAAATCGCCGTGGTTGCATGTCAAAAACCAGGGAACACTGCATTAAAAAGCCGTTGCAATCCCCCGCCTTGCCAGAGAACGGCGCTGGTTGGGCTACGGGACTCGCCGCGCCATCCTGCGAGGAAGTCAGCGCCGAGGTAAGCGTGACTAATGTCTGCTGGAAACTATGGATAAGTTCAGAGATCAGATCACGAGATGGATTAGCAGCGGCAGCGGCATCAGCAGCGGCAGCGGTAGCGGCATCGTCCTCCATAATTTACCTCTTCTTTGCGGTCCGGTCTTCTGTCACGGAACAGAAGAGGAGACACAAGTCGGAAGTTTCAGCTGTTTTATTAACTGAAGAAAGGCAAACGGTACCAGGCCGAGTAGGAAGGTACTGAGGGAATGCTGGAGGATGCGGTGACCACAGAAGAAGGACAAGATACTATCAGGCTTGACAGCGGAAGAGTTCGTTGAGAAGAGTGAAGGAGTCGGGTAAGTCGTCTGCATTCACTGACGAGACCGGACACAGAGTAGAGTGAACACGGCAGATATATAGAGTCCTTAATAGCAGGTACAGGTGTGTGTGATTAGAACTCGGGAGATCGGGATCGTGTGGGCGGAGAGTTGTGATCTGGTGTTGCGGTTTCTGGTGGTTCTGTGACAGTAATAATTTAACTGCAATTTTGTCTTATTTGTCTTTTGATGTAAAGTAAATGTCGAGGAGTCGATTCCATAGACTCCTACAGTGGGAGTCAGGAATTGGAGTCGACTCCAAAAAACCTGGAATTGAACACCCCTAATTCATACTCATTGAAATGATACACCCGACTCAATCGGTCACAAGACACATGAGAGCCAATGACATTTTACAATCAAAGCTGACGTAATGACGCAATTGGTCACGAGACATACAAGAGCCAATGCAATTTCACTATGAAATCTGATGTAACAGGTGGAAATTTTTTTTATTTAATGTGTGTGTGATTGACGGTGGATGAAGACGCTGATCGCTTTTGGGGATTTTCTTCATACAAATCAATCGTTTAGCCTCGGAACACTTGGGATGTTTGTACTTTTTGAATACATTGTGCATGCAGTCGTATCTGCCTGTTATATCCTGTATTTTATATCATATAATACACAAATGGGGATGGGTGTGTCAAACGTGTCTAAATAGCGTAAATAAAATTATGTTGGCTGATTAAATTGAGAATCACACTCCAACATGTCATAATGGCAAAATCATAACCCAATATAATTTCATCATGACGATAATGTTCCCATGCCCAACGTGCCTGTGTATGATGCCAAAGGTTTCTCACTGAAATCAATGGAGCACTCTGCGCGTCGAAAAATTATGCCTAGGGATACCTTTAGTGTCTTCATTATGGCACTTGACCATGCTTCAGATTTTGACGTCTTGGGAGTGAGAACTGGTTGCTTTGAACCTGCAATTTGCAGTCAATCTAAAAGATGCCCAAGAAAATTAAGAAATTTTGCATCTTCAAATTTTACACTAATGCCCAGATAAGAGTTTGTCATGTTGATAATAAAATCTTAATTTCTTTCAGGTTTGTGGTCCAACCATACCTAAGAACTGTGATGTAACCACTTACAATGGCATGTGCTTTAAAATCAGTCCAGATAATGTTGTGAGCAAATCTGTGCCAAAGATTCTGAGAGGTAAATGTATGGCATTCTACCAAATCAAAGCAAATCATTTTCATACTGTATATTATTTGGATTTAATGAAAATATGATGCAATTATTCATTTCTCCAACTTCAGAATGCCCAACATCACAAATCGATATTGCTTTTTTAATGGATGGATCTGGAAGCGTAAAGACTCTGGAATTTAATAAGATGAAGGCTTTTGTTATAGAAATGATCAAAAGTTTTATAGACCATGATACACAGGTATGATAATCAATGCATTTATTATAATCTTATGCATGATTTTTTTAAACCCCCAATATTCAGAGCATCATGCACCAAATCTATCTATTTCTCTTACAGTTTGCCATTGCACAGTTTTCTACACAGTGTGTCATTCATAGTGTGTTTAAACAAGACAAAGACGTCACGGTGTGGGAAAAAGCAGTGAACCTGATATCTCAACAGAGAGGATGGACTAACACTGCAACAGCTATAAGACAACTTGTGTGAGACATGTCTGCTGATATTTCATTGGATTTCTTTTATCTATGCCATTAAAAGTAATATTGCTTATGACAGAAACACTTGGAGTGAAGATTCATTTAACAGGATTTTTAGTGAGGGCCGAGGAGCACATTCTAATCCCCCCCAAGCAATGTAAACTTAATATGAAATCTATCTTAAATAATTACATAATTGAATTGTTGATTAGATATTTTGTACTATTCTTTTTCTTCAATAGGAGGGATCTATTCGTAAGTAATGGAGGTGCAAGACCATCAGCCAGTCAAATTTTGGTTGTTATCACGGATGGTGAATCAACTGATTCATTTTTGGCTGAAGCTGTTCGAGAAGCACAAAATAAAAATATAATACGATATGCTATTGGGGTGAGATTTGATTTGTACTGATATTTTGCTTCTGCTAGATTAAAAAAAGACAACTATATTAGTTTTGCAAAAACTGCTTTAATGTATACTGATTCAGATCGAGGTGCGCAGGCAAAATCAACAAGCATCCTTTCCTGATTTGATTTGTGATCTATCTACTTTATTAATAAAAATCATTCATCAAAAAAGAGTGTTATTACAAATAAGTCATATTAAATATAAAAATATATGTTATTCAAATTATTACATTTATGAAGTGTTACAATTAACTTCATAAATGTAATTTTTTTTTTAGGTTGGCAATGCTTTTACAATTGACAAAGCAATACAGGAGCTGACAGTTATTGCATCTTTACCCACTGATAAGCATGTGTTCAAAGTAAATAATTTCGACGCGCTGGAAAGTATTCGTGAAATACTCAAAGAGAACATTATTGCCATTGAAGGTAAGTTTGCAGAGGGAATTAAAAATGAATGACATACAGAATGTTTACATTCATCTGCAGTTAACTGTGTTGTTGCTACTTTTATTTGCTATAGGAACCCAGACATCTGGAGATTCAACTCGAATGGAGTTTGCACAGGACGGGTTTAGTGCAGCATTGACATCAAATGTAATTGTGTATTTAACTTATTTGACACCAAACCAGATGAAAAAGATGAACTACATGAGTTAGAAATAGTTTTACTGAAACAAATTAGGAGCCATTGAATTGCCCTCTTTACTGTTCTGTTTAATTTAATTCATGGCTTTGCATGCTATACATACTTTTTCCCACTTTAATATAGTATTTTTTTAAGTTGATTTAAATTTTATTATTAGTGTTATATTTAATTAAACAGCAATTTACTTAATTTGATCAATAATACAATGTAACTGAATTACAACAAGTTAAATTAACTGCTATAGAGCTTGTAAAGTGCCATTCTTTGTAAAGGTGCTTTAAATCATATCATATCATGCAAAGTGCTATACAAACAACCTGGAAGTGCACTTGCATCAGGCCAAATCTAGCTGTTTGTGTTCATGTATCAAGGTTTTTTTATAGACATTATTTGCAACCATAGAAATCCTTGATGTTTACCTCATGTTGAACTACTCATGTTTAACTGCTCTTCAACTTCAATGAAAAACACACCGTAGAATATGCCTGTAAACTTATCTGGAAAGATTTTGTTATCTGTATTCAGACAGATATGATCATGACTGCAGTGGGAGCTTTCCAGTGGAAGGGTGGATATCAGTGGTACAAACCAAATGATAATTCAGATGACTTTCTAGCTGGAAGTGAGCACGACAGTTATTTAGGTGAGATCTCTTCTTCGACTGTGTAAATCAAAATAAATCAATCGCCACATCAGAATACTTTTTAAGTCTATTTTCTTTGCAGGTTATTCCTTGGCAATAGCAACAATATCCAGAGCAAAGTATGCAGTCATGGGAGCACCAAGACACAAGCATAAGGGACAAGTAACTGTTTCAAGAATTGATCGAAGGGACTTAAAGCAGCTGGATCCTCCAATGGTTGTAACACTCATATTTGTGTAAAATGTTAGAATATTGCACATAAATGTAAGCAAACGAATGTAAGTGAGGTCAAAATAGATGCATCTTTGGCCAAAAATATTGGCAGTGACATAAATTGTGTAGTTTGCAAAGTTTGCTGCTTCAGTATTTGATTATTTTTTCACCTGGTATACTGGAAAACAATGATAAGCAGTTCATAGGTTTTGAAGGCTTTTATTGGCAAAAACATTCAATATGCAAAGAGTCAATATTTACAGTGTTGACCGACTGCCAAAACGTTTGTCCATGACTGTATATTGCTTGTCTTCCTCTTTTCTCAGCCTCAGATTGGCTCATATTTTGGAGCTGAGGTATGTGTGGTGGATTTGAACAGGGACTCCAATACAGACCTACTTTTGGTATCGGCACCAACATACATAGAGTCTGACCAGGAGGGTAAAGTGTTTGTTTACATCATCACGCGTCAGGTCAGTGATTTAAAAAAAAAAAAAAAGAATCAATTAAAATGAATATTTTCATCAGGTAAGAGTGAATAAATGTACATTTGTGTCTGTTTAACCCTGCTTCCCTTTCAGTCGGTCACGTTCGACGTACGTCGGACGTCACCGACGAATTGGGATCACTTCAGGGAGCCCCTATCAGCTTCTCGCGCTCCGCCCCGCAGTGCGGGTATAAACGGAAGCGAAATGCAGCGCACCTTCGTCATTCACTTCGGAGCCGAACACGGTGTTGATGAAGAAGACTGTTCCTGCTTCAGCAGAGAGAAAGAGAGAACGACAGAAGAAGCTTCTTTGAGTGCTGAGTGGGATGGCACGATCAGCGGCGGCCGCGAGCTCCCTGATACAGTGATAAACTGCTGTTTTCACAGCACTGTTTGGTCTGTTGGTTCGGTGAGGGCGTTCCCAATGGTGAGTGCATACACAGGCTGCACTACTCTCCTGTTTTTGCCGCGTCGTTCCCCTGGGTGCTTCAGCACATTTAAAAAGCACATTTTCTTCTAAAGAGCAGCTGCGGGTGTGACACTGCGTCTTTTTCAAGACGTCATTCCACCCGTGCGTTTCTGGAATCTTGATTGTTTCCTGTCCTTATTGACGGCCACGAGCCCTCTCGCATAACTATGTTGAGATTGCGTTCGTGGGTGGTCCATGTACTCTCAGGAGAACGGGATCACGCTGACAGCGCGGGTTGTCACGGCAACCCAGCGCGCGTCACTCGGCGCTCTAGATGCGCGGTCGAGACTATGAAACCTCAAACGGGGTCGAGTCCCTTCGCTTATACCCCGATCTAGTGTCTTTTCTGGTGCACCAGAAAAGGGGCTACTTTGGCTGATAAGCCTGGGTGATCTGAGGATTACAGTGGGGCTTCCCTGCCGAGCACATCTCCGTGGGCCCCCCACTCCTCTAGCGCATCGCAGCATGCTGAGACTGTGTTCGTGGGTGTTTCATGTTCTCTCATGAGAGCATGACCACGTCGGCGCGTTGTTCATCTTACCCTTTTCATAAGTGTTTTAGTGTTCAGTGCGCCGTGTGCCGTCTCACGGCCACGCTCACTATCTTGCATGCCTGCTGGTAGCTTACAAATGGGATTGCTGGTCCTAAAAAAAAATAAATAAATAAAAAAATAAAATAAAATAAATAAAAAATAAATAAATAATTAAAGGGACCTAGCGTTTCATTTGGGGCTCTAGCAGAGGACAGATGTCAATCGCTGCATCGGAGAGAGGACTGTTATGTGTTGAAAATGAAGATTGGGCTGAGATTCCCACTATAATAGTGGATGTTTCATGCTGAATCAGATTCATACTTGACAGTCATGCTTCCCCGGGTGGCTGGGGCATAGCGCAATGCATAAATCGCCTTGCCCGCCCCCTTGCCTTTTTCCCGGATGTGCATTGGAAGGCTTTAGCAGTGTGGAACCGCTTGGCACCAGAAAATGGAACGCCAAAGGGGCCATAGCCTGTATAAAGTTTTCCTCTCTCTCACTACCCTCATCAGGTGGGGTGGCAGTGCCACTGGCAGGCTGCCTCCGCCCAGAACTCTTCGTGCATAAGGGTAGTTCTGAGCTGAGGTTGCGCTGCGCACAGTGGCTTTTATATTTAAAGTCACAGCGCTGGCCCTCGGCCAGGCGATGTCCAGAAACACCATCGGCGACCCCTCAGTCTGCTCGTCGCCATGGGCACCCGGATTTGGTTAAGAGCTGCTCTTCCCCGGAGGAGGGCCGGGAGGAGAATCATTGGTAAATTCTGTTCCGCCACTGGTGTCAAATACAACCAGTGGTACCCAAATTCTAAAGAGCAGTTCCAATACCTCTGGGTGCCAGGAGAGTGTGCTCGGCGGTGTTCGACGCTTCCATGCCTCGTCACCCTCAGGCGCCTCTCCTATCGCCAGCAGGGGTGCCGGCTGTGTCTGGGGCGCGCACACAAGTGGCCTCCCACACTCGTGCACCCCCTCAGCGGAAGCAGGTAAGTGTTGCACAGCACACTCAGACCCCACCTTGGGCCGCTCCCATGCCGTCCGTGTCGGGTCCCTGCATGCCGCTGCGCTGCCCCGCTGCGGGCACGTCTGTGGTGCCGTTGGTCCCGCTTGCACGGTTCTTGGGAGCCTGCCTAGCGCTCCAGCCCGTCTTGCTGGCTCATCCGTACCATCAGACTCGGCTATGCGATTCGGTTCGCCCGGCGTCCCCCCAAGTTCAGGGGCATCCACTTCGCCTCCGTGCCAAAGGAGAATGCCCCTGTGCTTCAGGCGGAGATCGCGGTCCTACTGGCGAAGGATGCGATAGAGCCGGTCCCTCCAGCCGATATGAAGAATGGCTTCTACAGCCCGTACTTCATTGTGGCCAAGAAGAGCGGCGGGTTACGGCCGATCTTGGTTCTGTGACTTCTGAACCAGTCCCCAGGCTGCTGTTCAGGATGTTAACGCAGAAACGCATCTTCAGGTGCGTCCGTCCCCAAGATTGGTTTGCAGCGATCGACCTGAAGGACGCGTACTTTCATGTCTCGATTCTCCCTCGACACAGACCGTTCTTACGCTTTGCATTTGATGGACGAGCATATCAGTACAAGGTCCTATCCTTTGGGCTGGCCCTGTCGCCCCGTGTCTTCACGAAAGTTGCGGAGGTGGCCATTGCTCCCATGAGAGAGCGTGGTGTTCGCATTCTCAACTACCTCGACGACTGGCTGATCCTTGCCCAGTCGCGAGAGCAGTTGTGCGAACACAGGGACATGGTGCTCCGTCACCTTTGCCAGTTGGGGCTTCAGGTCAACTGGGAGAAGAGCAAACTCTGCCCCTCGCAGAGGATGTCTTTTCTCGGGATGGAGATAGACTCGGTCGCCCGGACGGCGCGCCTCACCAAGGAGCGCGTCCAGTCAGTGTTGAACTGCGTGAACTCGTTCGAACGCAGGATAGCGGTACCACTGAAACATTTTCAGAGGCTCCTGGGGCATATGACATCCGCAGCCACAGTAACGCCGCTGGGATTGCTTCATATGAGACCGCTTCAACGCTGGCTCCACGACCGGGTCTCGAGATGGGCGCGGCGCAGCGGAACTCTCCGTGTCCAAGTGGACGCCGAGATGCCGCCAAACCTTCAGCCCGTGGTCGGACCCTCATTTCTACGGGCAGAAGTGCCTCTAGAACAAGTGTCCAGGCATGCTGTTGTCTCCACGGATGCCTCATCCACCGGCTGGGGTGCCACATAACGGGCTTGCAGTATCGGGTCTGTGGACAGGGCCCCAACTGCAATGGCATAGCAATTGCCTGGAGTTGTTAGCAGTTCGTCTTGCACTCAGCCGCTTCAACGCCGCTCAGAGGCAAGCACGTTCTGGTCCGTATGGACAGCACTGCGGCCGTTGCATACATCAACAAACAGGGTGGTCTACGCTCCCGTCGTATGTCACAACTCGCCCGCCATCTCCTCCTATGGAGTCAGAAGCATCTGATGTCGCTTCGTGCCATTCATATTCGGGCCTGCTCAATCGCGATGCGGCCAACGAGCTCTCACGCCAGCCAGTGCTCCCGGAGAGTGGAGACTCCATCCCCAGGTGGTCCAGCTGATCTGGAGTCGCTTCGGGGCCGCGCAGGTAGATCTGTTTGCCGCCCCGGACTCCACCCACTGCCAGCTGTTCTATTCCCTGACTGAGTGACCCTCGGTCTCGGTTACGTATGGTAACCCTCGTTCCCTGAAGGAGGGAACGGAGACGTACGTCCCGTCACCACAATTGCTGTACCATCACTGCAGGCCGAGTCAATAGTTCGGCTCCTCAGTGAAAAACGGCAAATCTCGCACGCCAATTCTCATTGGCCTGTTCTCTAAATCTCGAAGCTGATAGGGGCTCCCTGAAGTGATCCCAATTCGTCGGTGACGTCCGACGTACGTCTCCGTTCCCTCCTTCAGGGAACGAGGGTTACCATACGTAACCGAGACGTTCTCCTCTCTCTGTTATATCTTCATAGGAAAACTTCATTTTTTCGGATACACTGGTGGGCATGGCAGGTCAGAGGGGTCGGTTTGGCTCTTCTCTGGCCAGTCCAGCAGATCTGAATGGTGATGGTTTCATGGATGTGCTGATTGGAGCTCCTTTAGAGGAGGATGGACGGGGCAGCATCTACATCTTCAGTGGGATAGATGGAGGGATCATTTCAAAATACTCACAGGTGAAAAAGACGTTGGTTGGTGGCAATTTAAAGGGATAATTCACATAAAAATAATTATGTCATAATTTATTCACCCTCGTGGTTCACCTTACTTGCATTACTTTTCCTTGACTCACTTTTCTAATATTCTAATATTTTCATTATCTATGTCATTCCCTCTTGAATGAAACAGAGGATTGCTGGATCATCTGTGCAAGCAGGTTTGCGTTTCTTTGGGATTTCATTGAGTCAGTCTTCTCCAGACCAGAGTCGAGACAGCCTTCCTGACATTGCTGTTGGGTCCATGGGAGCAGTTCTGCTTCTCAGGTCTGTTTTCTTCTATAAAGAACTAAAACTATATACAAATACAGTGTTTCAGCCATAATCATTCATATGTGTTATATGTGAATCATTCAGGTCCAGACCCATCATGCTCTTGGAAACCAAAGTAACTTACAACCCAACCAAAATACCAACCGGTGAAACAGAACAGTCTCTGGAAAACACCATGAAATTGTGTTTCACCATGCGTCCATACAGACACAGCATAAGAGGTTTGTCCAAAATTAGAAATATTGTGTAGTTAATGCCGAATTAAGTTAAAGAGAATTAACACTCAAATGAAAATAATAATAATTTACAATATTAGCTGTATTTTTGATCAAATAAATGCAGTCTTGGTGAGTATAAGGGACTTCTTTCAAAAACTTAAACCTTGAAATGGTTTGAAATTGAGAACTCTCAAACTTTTGAATGGTAATGTATTTATATAAATATGCTAGACATATATAAATATTCTATCTTTGATTTACAGAGTACCATAATTTAAAAAAATTGTCCTCCTTGTATGACTTTTTTAATATATGTAAAATGTGTATGTTTTATGTTCATTATCTAGATCTGTCATAAATATTAATTACACCATAATGCTGGATGCCAAGCGACAGAAATATCGAGCAAACTTCTCACCCAAAAACCGGCTCCTCAGTGATGTGATGAACATTGTATTGAAAACAGAAACTTGCAAAAGTCATCGTTTCTTTATAAATGTAAGTCTGTTACAAAGTAATTTGTTCCTATCTCACTCTTTTGAATATCTAAATAAGTTCAATGGGAGTAATTAAATTGATGCAACAATGTGGCAATACAAACTGAGAATCCTGATTGTAGTGTAATGGAATGTCATTTATCTATTCTTGCCCACTCAGGCTTTCTCGGAAGATGCTCTGAACCCGTTGGCCAATCAGTTGACATTCACTTTTGAGGGTCTGCCAGCTACCAGACAGCAAAACATAAAGCCAATACTGCTGCCGACGATAAAGACCACCACAGACCACAGTGTAAGAGAAGGCAAACTGATGTTTGTTTTAAAATATGAATCATTCAGACAAAAATGTAAAGGGAAAGCGCATCCAAAAATGAAACATCTGTCACCATTTAGCCGTGTCATTTGTATGACTTTATTTCTTCTTTTAAACACAAAAGAGGATATTTTGAAAAATGCTTGTACATACAATGAAAGTTAAATGGGTTCAGTGTTGTTTTGAATCTCACTGACTTTCATAGGAAGTTGAAACATTCTTCACAATGTCTTCTTTTGGGTGAGTAAATTATGAATGTGTGTAAATCTTGTTGAATGACACAGGGGTGTGTAAATGATGACAGAATTCTCATTTTTTTGGGTGTACTATCCGATTCATAACTAATAGTATTATTTTAATTTACTATAGGCTCTTTTTCACATGCCTAAAGATATGAATTACTATATATCTAGTGTAATACAGTGATGCAGTTTTATATGATTTAAGAATCTACTGTATATCTAAATATCTCACCTCGTTCCACAGCTGGATTTTGAGATAAACTGTGGGCATGATGATATTTGTGTTGATGACCTCAGGATGGATTTCAATTTCTCCGGGTGAGCAAATATTTATGATTAGTTACATTAAAGATCAGCACACATGAATATGTGGAGATAGAGTAAGAATGGAGATGCAGCAATGACTTTAATCCTTGTTATGCTGTGAGCATCTCTCTTTGGTTTCTGTGATCCAGATCTACAAACATAGAGGTCGGGATAATGCAGGAGCTCAACGTGACAGTGTTTGTAGAGAACAGAGGAGAAAACTCATACAACACTCTCTTCACCCTCAGCTACCCCTTTGGACTTTCCTACAGGAGAATCTCATCTAAACAGGTGAGACCAGGATTATTTTATTAAATTGACACAATTTACACTCACCTAAAGGATTATTAGGAACACCTGTTCAATTTCTCATTAATGCAATTATCTAATCAACCAATCACATGGCAGTTGCTTCAATGCATTTAGGGGTGTGGTCCTGGTCAAAACAATCTCCTGAACTCCAAACTGAATGTCAGAATGGGAAAGAAAGGTGATTCAATTTTGAGCGTGGCATGGTTGTTGGTGCCAGACGGGCCAGTCTGAGTATTTCACAATCTGCTCAGTTACTGGGATTTTCACGTACAACCATTTCTAGGGTTTACAAAGAATGGTGTGAAAAGGGAAAAACATCCAGTATGCGGCAGTCCTGTGGGCGAAAATGCCTTGTTGATGCTAGAGGTCAGAGGAGAATGGGCCGACTGATTCAAGCTGATAGAAGAGCAGCTTTGACTGAAATAACCACTCGTTACAACCGAGGTATGCAGCAAAGCATTTGTGAAGCCACAACACGCACAACCTTGAGGCGGATGGGCTACAACAGCAGAAGACCCCACCGGGTACCACTCATCTCCACTACAAATAGGAAAAAGAGGCTACAATTTGCACGAGCTCACCAAAATTGGACAGTTGAAGACTGGAAAAATGTTGCCTGGTCTGATGAGTCTCGATTTTTTTGAGACATTCAGATGGTAGAGTCAGAATTTGGCGTAAACAGAATGAGAACATGGATCCATCATGCCTTGTTACCACTGTGCAGGCTGGTGGTGGTGGTGTAATGGTGTGGGGGATGTTTTCTTGGCACACTTTAGGCCCCTTAGTGCCAATTGGGCATCATTTAAATGCCACGGCCTACCTGAGCATTGTTTCTGACCATGTCCATCCCTTTATGACCACCATGTACCCATTCTCTGATGGCTACTTCCAGCAGGATAATGCACCATGTCACAAAGCTCGAATCATTTCAAATTGGTTTCTTGAACATGACAATGAGTTCACTGTACTAAAATGGCCCCCACAGTGACCAGATCTCAACCCAATAGAGCATCTTTGGGATGTGGTGGAACGGGAGCTTCGTGCCCTGGATGTGCATCCCACAAATCTCCATCAACTGCAAGATGCTATCCTATCAATATGGGCCAACATTTCTAAAGAATGCTTTCAGCACCTTGTTGAATCAGTGCCACGTAGAATTAAGGCAGTTCTGAAGGTGAAAGGGGGTCAAACACAGTATTAGTATGGTGTTCCTAATAATCCTTTAGGTGAGTGTAAATCAAATTAAATTTTTCTGAAAGGCAATTGTCATTGAATTTGCTTTGGGTTATTGAATGGGTATTTATACATCATTTTCTAAATGAGCAGGGCAGAGTGGAGTGTGAATCTCTTGACAGTGAGCAAAGAGGTTTATTTGGAGAAACCACCTGTCACATCAGTAAACCCATCCTCAAGGGAAACGCTCAGGTGAGCTCACTTTTTAAACTGTCCTGTGTGTTTTTCTGTTCAAGCACTCATTGTTTCCTCTGTGTCTAGGCTGTGTTTCATATTACATACAGCATCGATAAAGAAAGCATCTTTGATCGAAGTGTGACATTCACCGCTCAGATCAACAGGTATTACATATTCTCTGGGGGTTGTTTGAGTGCACTCAAAGTGTACAAATGCATTGCTTAACCATGAGCTGTTATATAAGTCATGTATGAGAAACTGATAACTGAAAAGCTACTGACCAAAACCCTCCATCACTTACAGCGGGAATGACCAACACTCTACAACCAGTCAATTATCCAGACAGAAAAGCATTGGTGTCAAATTTGCCATCTACCTTGCCTTAATAAGGTTAGTGCTCTTGTTTTTCAACAGTCATTCTCAACTGGTTTTGCTTCAGCACCCAGATTTGACCGTGGATACTGATGGCCAGTGTAAAATCTGTGCTTCTAAAGCAAAACCAAATGCAATTGAATGTCTGATATAGTCAGTGTTGTATTTTCTTTTACAGTAAAAATGTAGGGATGAGCAGGGCACAACCTAATGTGGGGTTAGTTGTAACACACATAGTTTAACACTTTCCACACATGCCAGGATGACGAAACTTAATGTATTTACTAGTTGCCATATCAACATTATTTAGAGAAAAAAATGTGCCAAAATTCTAAAATCTTTGGAAGATATCACTGAAAATTTTAACCATAGTAAATTTCTTACTTAAGTTTATTTTTCATCTCTTTTTTGTGTTTATTTAAAATGAGACAAATCTGATATTATTTTAATCTTATATCTGTTGTTTAACACTTGGGATCGTTAATATTTAATGCTGATCTAACAGCAGAAGACATGAGCCGCGGATAAATCAGGTGGGGTGTGTTGTAACACCGTTACAATGAGCACCTATTAGAACTATGATATTATATTCTGTACTTTTGTGAAATCTTTTGAGAAACCATAAGAACAAGGTCAGAAATTATGAATTATTATTATTATGTTTTGAACTATGCTATATAGCTGTGTTTTGCTGTCTTTGTTGTTAAACTAAATTATTATTAAAAATTATTTAAAATTTATATGAAAAAGTTAATAATTGCATTTTATTGACAAAATATTTTACTTTGACTTGTATATATTTTTTATTAGATCAGATACATTTTAAGCTGTCATTTCAGTGAAGTTGCTTTGAAATTATATGCATTGTGAAAAGCGCTATACAAATTGAATTGAATTTGGTCATGTTACAGTGTACCCCACCTATGGGGCATGTTGTCACATTTCACTTCCATTCTTTCAGGGTAAATCAAAGAAAAAGTATACACTGTATTAATGAAACAAAACCACAGAATTGTACTAGACGTGTGAAATGAATGTGGGAAAAAATAAATACTCTGAACCCCAAGTGGATTTACACAAACTGAGAAAGTCAAAAAGTGTTGTGCCCTGCTCTCCCCTTTTTATTATTCTTTTAAAATATTTTAAACTTGAGAGAAGAACAAAACACTAAACATGGGGTTATACTTTATTTTAATGTGTCAACAGTGTAATTATACAGTTAAGTACTGAGTAGATATTAATTAGTAATATATTTAATAGGGTAAGGGTTGGGAATAGGGTTTGGTTTATGGTTTGCAGCTATTACTATAAGTACGTGTAAAATGTGTAAAAGATCACTGTAAATTAATGTTACCAATATGGTAACAAGATTATTTGCCAAAAAAGTACTAAATGCAAAATAACAAACAAACAAATAAATAAATAAATAATCTGCATAAATCTAACCTGTAACTAAAGTAAAAAAAAATGAAAGTGTGTGATGTTTTTCTCTAATTCACGTTGGCCACAGTTATTGGCACCCAGTTATTGCAACCTCCTTTTTCCAAGTCCAAGATGACAACTCCTATAATGCCTGATGAGTTTGGAGAACACCTGACAAGAGATCAGAGACATTCCTCCATACAGAATCTCTCCAGATCCCTCAGATTCCCAGCTCTTCTCTTCAGTTCATCACTCATTTTCTGTAGGGTTCAGGTCAGAGGACTGGGACGGTCATGGCAGAAGCTTAATTTTGTGCTCAGTGACAGAGTTTTGTGTTGATTTTGATGTTTGTTTGTTTGTTTGGATATTTAACCGTAGGCATGGAGTACTTTTGTATCCCTGTTTACACCACACCAATCTTGGTTTGCTGCCAAAAAGCTCTTTTTTAGGTTTCATCTGACCATAGAACCAGGTCCCGTCTGAAGTTCCAGTCATGTCTGACACTTTCCCGGAAGGCTAGTTGCCCACTGGCGATAGAAGAGGGGTCTGAGGCTGGCAAGGCATAGCATCGCACACCGCCAACTGCGCCCTCTTGGGACCCAGGGATAGAAGAAATTGCTCTAGCTGAACAGAAGTTTGACAAAATATTCTCCACTCTGCCCTCCTTCGGGGAAGAGAACCTCCATCCATCTCCGGGTCGCCATCTCAGGAGTGTTTTTTCACCATTTTTTTCACAGATTAGAGGCTGAGGCAAGTGACGTCATCTTCCTGCGGGGGGCCACAGGAGATTGACGCCCTTGGTGACGAGCAGACTGAAGGGCAGCCCACAAGTGACTTTGATAATGCGTCAGGGCATGCTCTTATTTGCCTTCATCTGACCACAAAACCAGGTCCCGTCTTAAGTTCCAGTTGTGTCTGACAACTGAATATGCTGGAGTTTTTGGATGAGCGAGGAGGATTTTTCTTAAAACCCTCCCAAACAATCCTTGGAGAGTCTTTTCTTACAGCCACTTTCTATTTTTTTGAAGCTCAGCAATCTTTTGCTGCACACATAACCGTGGGAAGTAGGGGTGCTGAGGGTGCTGCAGAGCCCCCTGGTGCTGAGCCCCTGAAAAAAACGGGAAAAAAAAAATAGACAAAAAGTATAAATAAGTCTATTCATTAAAATTCATTTGAAACATGAAAGTAAGTAGCCTAAGCCAATGAAAATAGCGCAATGAAAACAGGCGGCATTGTTGTCTCATAATGTGACAGCGCACACTCGTCAGTAAAAAGAACTACTGCACGCTCAATCTCCAAAACAAAAACCCTGTAAGCCATGGGCGTTTGTGCCGAGCAGGCAGCCATACCCAAGTATGCATATATAAACACACAAAGGATTTGAATTACTGACATTTTTTCTCTTTATTTTAAATAAGACATGAAGATTCAAGCCTCCACATTAATTTTACTGCACAGAAAAATGATCTTGAAAGACCAGTCAAACAGATACTGCAGGTACTGTAATTCACACACTGTACTGTCATACTGTACATTCACACACTTCCATGAACATTGAAAAAATAATTAAATAAACGTTATCTGATAAATAGATTTCACTGTCTTATTCTATATCTCAATGACTTTTCATGGTAAAGGGTATTTGAATGTCCTTCTCTCTTCCAGGTTGAAAATGACTTTAGAGAATTAACTTTCAAAGTTTTCATCAGAGTGCCAGTGACTTTAGGAGATAAATTAATCTGGACTAACAAAACCCTACAGGTAAGTATTTATGAAGGGTATAGATGAATGTGCTAGATAAAGCCCTTCTGCTGTACATTTGTCACGTCAAATAAAAAAAAACAACCAAACACCAGAGTATGTGCTTTTAGATTCCAGACTGTGAGAAACAGAAGGATGAGCTGCCGCTTGTAACAGATTTTATGGAAGTACTTAAAAAGGAACGTGTGGTGGTGAGTGTTTGAGTTTCACTGATCTAACAAAAACAAAGCCATAAAATATCACATTTAATCTTCTTTGTGCATTGACCGTGTGTGTGTGTGTGTGTGTGTGTGTGTGTGTGTGTGTGTGTGTGTCAGAACTGCTCGGTGGCGGTGTGTGCCGTGTTCAGCTGTGATGTCACTCTCATAAAGAATGAAAGGAAACTCTATAATATATCTGGCAATGTGAGCTCTGGATGGATTGAGCAGGTATCTGACTTTTAAAGCAAATTCATATCACAGAGCAGACCATATATTTTCATAATTGTTTGATCATTTCTTATTGTCATCATCTGTGTGTCTCTTAGACTGGACTCAGAGCTGCTGTTTTTGAGTTGGTCAGTTCAGCGTCTCTGGATTATGACAAGGGCAAATACATTTTCTTTTCCTTGGATTCTCAACACACTGCGCCGTCTGTCCAGGTAATGCATTTTCTTCACAAATGATCTTAAATTTTTCAATCCATCCATACTGAGAAATCCATGCACGTTTCAGGCCTTAATGATATTATGCTTGTATGTGAAGGTGGATTGTCAGAGGTAATATTGTATTCATGTATGTGTAGATTAATACTCAAGTGGAGGTGTATGAGGATGTGAACCTGACCAAAGAGATCACTGGAGGGGTAATAGGAGGACTGCTGCTACTGGCTCTCATCACAGCGGCCCTCTATAAGGTACAGTATATCGGCATCATAAAATCAATCTCTGGCACTTTCACCTGTCTACACAATCAATGTTTTTACTGCATATTTTCTCCCTTTACAAGGCTGGGTTCTTCAAAAGCCAGTACAAGCAGATGCTGCAGGAGGCGCAGGAGGATGCAGGAGGAGAGCCAAACATACCACAATAATGTGCACTCAAACAGATACTATAAGATATAAGTACTGATTGTGTTTTGTAGGCTTGAGACTAAAACGTGAATTTAACACCTCAATATAGCTAAATATTCCAGCCTGACTTGTTGACACGTTTACTATAATATATGACATAATTTTACTTCATAAATTTACTCATCATTTTCTTATCAGTGAGCTTACCACAATGTAGGTATTTATAGCATTTCAAATATTTACTTTCCTTTTTATTGTTATGAAAACTGATAATGACTGAGTGTGAACTAGCATAAATATTGAAGGAACTTTTTTTTACATGTACATAGTTTTTGAGAGGTTTTATTATCACGTTTAAAAATCTGAATCTCATAATAGGGATCTGCACTGGGATATTTTGCAAATGTTTTATTGCTTTCTGCTTAATATAAAAATATATAGTTGATTTTTTTATTTTTTTTATTTGCAGATAATTTCCATATATATATTTTAAATGCCACTTAATGTTGGTAATGAAAGTACCAAAAGCTAAAATTAATTTTGGCATTATCCATTACACTTTTTTTTGTGTCATTATTTATATGCCCTTAAGTATAAAAGTCAGGAAAATTATGAGGGTGTCAGGGCTGTGTGCGGGTAGGAAGACGATGGGAGAAGCATGAAGTGCCAAAAGGAGTTTAATCACTTAAACAGGCAGGTAGGCACACACAACGTAATTCCAGGGAAGACTTACAATACCGGACAATGAGTGACAGAAACTGTAGAACTTAAACAAGAAAAACAGACGAGGATGATGACACACAGCTGGAACAAAATGAACTAATGATGACAGTGACCATGACGACAGACGAGTGGCAGGAAAACTAGAATAAAGGAACATGTGACAGGAAGAACACAGGAAGTCCATGGAACAAAACAGAACATAACAGTTACATAACGCCCCTCCTCAGAAGGCACGGCCTCGTGCCGTAAATGGACAAACCGCAGTTACTCACTGGCTCTTCTATGGCAGTGGTCATCTCGGCAGGGATGGTCCCAGTGGAATGGCATGTGGAGGGCTCTAGTGTAGGGTGAGCTGGAAAGTCAGCCAGCTTGCGAGTATGGACTGGATGATGCTTGGAGATGTTCTCATTTACAGGATCAACGAAAAATTCAGAACCATTTCGGTTGAGAAAAAAATGAATAAAGTCTGCTACAGACCGATAGCAAACATCAGGAGACAGGAGTTGAACAAACAAATCATCATCCAGTCCATCCCGAAAATGGATCGGATCTTTCCAGCTCACCAAGTGGGGATACTCTAGAAATTCCTCCACATACCACTCCAGCTGACGACCACCCTGCTGAATGTTCAGGAGATGACCTTCTGCCATTATCTTTTCCTGGTCCGGTATTCTGTCAGGGCTGTGTGCCAGGGCCGAACTGGGACACAATTTCAGGCCAGGAAATCCTACACCCATCCAGGCCATCTTATGTACCCAAATAAAATTTTGAAACATGGACAACCCTATTTTTTCTCTAAATAATTAAAGGCTTTCTCTTGAACGGTACCCTCATTTCCCTTTTCCTTTTCTTAATTTTCCCTAATATCTCTCTGTCTCTCCCTTCCACCAGGATCACCAGCCTCACACACTAAGTAAAGAGGAGTACTAGTGTTAATGGAAATTTAAACTTAAACATTACTATATATATATCCAGTCTCTTATAGTCTCTTATATAGTACCAGTCTCTTCTTCACCTGTCACCTTTTCTGGCCTCATGTTACAAACAGAACTAGGTCTCCACCTTGGTGCAAATAATCCACCTTATTGTAATTTGTTTGCCCAGAATCTACATCTACTATATTAGTAAAAATCTAAGTATTATATTTATGACAAAATGTTGTTTTTATCTTAAAATTACTTAAATATATATTTCACACAATATGTAAAAAAACTAAAAATAAATACACACACACACACACACATATATATATATATATATATATATATATATATATATATATATATATATATATACAAACCCGATTCCAAAAAAGTTGGGACACTGTACAAATTGTGAATAAACAAGGAATGCAATAATTTACAAATCTCATAAACTTATATTTTATTCACAATAGAATACAGATAACATATCAAATGTTGAAAGTGAGACATTTTGAAATGTCATGCCAAATATTGGCTCATTTTGGATTTCATGAGAGCTACACATTCCAAAAAAGTTGGGACAGGTAGCAATAAGAGGCCGGAAAAGTTAAATGTACATATAAGGAACAGCTGGAGGACCAATCTGCAACTTATTAGGTCAATTGGCAACATGATTGGGTATAAAAAGAGCCTCTCAGAGTGGCAGTGTCTCTCAGAAGTCAAGATGGGCAGAGGATCACCAATTCCCCCAATGCTGTGGCCAAAAATACTGGAGCAATATCAGAAAGAAGTTTCTCAGAAAAAAAATTGCAAAGAGTTTGAAGTTATCCTCATCTACAGTGCATAATATCATCCAAAGATTCAGAGAATCTGGAACAATCTCTGTGAGTAAGGGTCAAGGCTGGAAAACCATACTGGATGCCCGTGATCTTCGGCCCTTAGACGGCACTGCATCACATACAGAAATGCTACTGTAATGGAAATCACAACATGGGCTTAGGAATACTTCCAGAAAACATTGTTGGTGAACACAATCCACCGTGCCATTCGCCGTTGCCGGCTAAAACTCTATAGGTCAAAAAAGAAGCCATATCTAAACATGATCCAGAAGCGCAGGTGTTTTCTCTGGGCCAAGGCTCATTTAAAATGGACTGTGGTAAAGTGGAAGACTGTTCTGTGGTCAGACGAATCAAAATTTTATGTTCTTTTTGGAAAACTGGGAAGCCATGTCATCCGGACTAAAGAGGACAAGGACAACCCAAGTTGTTATCAGTGCTCAGTTCAGAAGCCTGCATCTCTGATGGGATGGAGTTGCATGAGTGCGTATGGCATGGGCAGCTTACACATCTGGAAAGGCACCATCAATGCTGAAAGGAATATCCAAGTTCTAGAACAACATATGCTCCCATCCAGACGTCGTCTCTTTCAGGGAAGACCTTGCATTTTTCAACATGACAATGCCAGACCACATACTGCATCAATTACAACATCATGGCTGCGTAGAAGAAGGATCCGGGGACTGAAATGGCCAGCCTGCAGTCCAGATCTTTCACCCATAGAAAACATTTGGCGCATCATAAAGAGGAAGATGCCACAAAAAAGACCTAAGACAGTTGAGCAACTAGAAGCCTGTATTAGACAAGAATGGGACAACATTCCTATTCCTAAACTTGAGCAACGTGTCTCCTCAGTTCCCAGATGTTTGCAGACTGTTATTAAAAGAAGAGGGGATGCCACACAGTGGGAAACATGGCCTTGTCCCAACTTTTTTGAGATGTGTTGATGCCATGAAATTTAAAATCAACTTATTTTTCCATTAAAATGATACATTTTCTCAGTTTAAACATTTGATATGTCATCTATGTTGTATTCTGAATAAAATATTGAAACTTCCACATCATTGCATTCTGTTTTTATTCACAATTTGTACAGTGTCCCAACTTTTTTTGGAATCGGGTTTGTAATTGTTTCCTTTATTTTCAAGATCTGAGGTGAATTATCCATTTGCTTAAGGCTATGTCTATAAAGGTCATGAAAAATGATATTCATCTCATTACATTAAATAAAGCACATAATCTGCACCTGTTGTTCCAGCTACAACGCCGCAGAAATAAAAACTCTGTAAAATAGAATCGTCATGAATCGCCGCGGCTGGTTAGTAGCCTAGGCTACAAAAAAAAAACAAAAAAAAAACTGATTAACATGGACAATATAATTTTTCTCACATGCCGTGTTTGGTTAGGACACGTTGAAGGCTTATATGGCTGTTTCAGTATATTTGCTTTGTTAAGTTCTTTTAGTGGATTTTTGTCCATATTTTGTTTAGATATAATGTGATTATTTGGGAATGTCATTGTTGTGTGGCCAGAAGGATTCATGCCATATCCTAGGTTTTTGTGAAACGCCGACTGTGGGAACAGTGTCAAACTAATTTATTTTATTTCAATAGACCCCTTCATGGTTCACGTCGTAGGAAAATTTGCAGTTTGTAGTGCGCACGTCGGGGTCAGAAAGTTCATTCCATTCCATTGAATTGTGTTAACCAGAGAATTTCTTGTCAAAAAAAAAAAAAAAAGCATACTTGTTGCGCTGTGAACTGTGAAAATCGCACCAGTGTGTGGAGTTAAGTTTTTCAGGATTCCTGCAGGATCTCATCCGTAAAAAAAAAAAAAAATAGATGACATCTGTGGCGGCAAGCTATTAAATGGGCAGACTGGGACAATGCTACGATCAAAGAGGCTCGTGTTTGTAGAGGCTCAAAATAGGAGAATAATTTAAGTTATATAAATTATTCTCCTATTTTGAGCCTCTACAAACACAAGCCTCTTTGATCGTATTTAAGTTATACCTCTCCTTGAACTGTCACCTTATCGTGGTGGAGGGGTTTGAGTACCCGAATGACCCTGGGAGCTATGTTGTCTGGGGTTATATGCCCCTGGTAGGGTCTCCCAAGGCAAACAGGTCCTTGGTGACGGGCCAGACTAAGAACAGTTCACAAAACCCAGTATGAGTCTAATTAAAACAAGGACTGAGACGTCGCCTGGCATGGCGCAGCCGGGGCCCCACCCTGGAGCCAGGCCTGGGGTTGGGGCTCGTATGTGAGCGCCTGGTGGCTGGGCCTGCCCCCATGGGGCCCGGCCGGGCTCAGCCCGAACGAGCGACGTGGGGCCACCCTCCCGTGGGCTCACCACCTGCGGGAGGGATCATATGGGGCTGGTGCATAGTGGATCGGGCAACAGTCAAAGGCTAGGCCCCCGACGACCCAATCTCTGGACACAGAAACTGGCTTTAGGGACATGGAATGTCACCTCGCTGGCGGGGAAGGAGCCTGAGCTTGTGCGGGAGGTTGAGAGGTACCGGCTAGAGATAGTCGGGCTCACTTCCACGCACAGCTTGGGCTCTGGAACCACACTTCTTGAGAGAGGCTGGACTCTCTACCACTCTGGAGTTGCCCATGGTGAGAGGCGGCGGGCTGGAGTGGGTTTGCTTATAGCCCCCCAGCTCAGCTGCCATGTGTTGGAGTTCAACCCGGTGAATGAGAGGGTCGCTTCCCTGCGCCTTCAGGTAGGGGATAGGTCTCTCACTGTCGTATGTGCCTACAGGCCAAACGGCAGTGCGGAGTACCCGGCCTAATGGGGTCTCTGGGAGGGGTGCTGGAAAGTGCTCCAACTGGAGACTCCATCATTCTACTGGGGACTTCAACGCACACGTGGGCAGTGACAGTGATACCTGAGGGGCGTGATTGGGAGGAACAGCCCCTGATCTGAACCCAGTGGTGTTCTGTTATTGGATTTCTGTGCTAGCCACGGGTTATCCATAACGAACACCATGTTCAAGCATAAGGGTGTCCATCAGTGCATCGTGGCACCAGGACACCCTAGACCGGAGGTCGATGATCGACTTTGTGGTCATCTCATCTGACCTCCGGCCGTATGTCTTGGACACTCGGGTGAAGAGAGGTGCTTGAGCTGTCAACTGATCACCACCTGGTGGTGAGTTGGATCCGATGGTGGGGTGGAAGCTAGACAGACTCGGGAGACCCAAGCGTACTGTGAGGGTCTGTTGGGAACGTTTGGCCGAGCCCCTGTCAGAGAGATCTTCAACTCCCACCTCCGACAGAGCTTTGACCGGATCCCGAGGAGTCTGGAGATATTGAGTCCGAGTGGACCATGTTCTCCACCTCCCTTGTCGCAGCGCTGCTGCTCGGAGCTGTGGCCGTAAGGTCTCTCGGTGCCTGTCGGCGGAAATCCCGAACCCGGTGGTGGACACCAGAAGTAAGGGATGCCGTCAAGCTGAAGAAGGAGTCCTATCGGGCCTGGTTGGCTTGTGGGACTCCTGAGGCAGCTGGACGGGTACAGGCAGACCAAGCGGACTGCAGCCCGGATAGTTGTGGAGGCAAAAATCGGGCCTGGGAGGAGTTCGGCGAGGCCATGGAGAAAGACTATCGGTTGGCCTCGAAGAGATTCTGGCAAACCGTTCGCCGCCTCAGGAGGGGGAAGCAGTGCCCTACCAACACTGTTTACAGTGGAGATGGGCAGCTGTTGACCTCAACTGGGGATATCGTCGGACGGTGGAAGGAATACTTTGAGGATCTCCTCAATCCCACCAACACATCTTCCATTGAGGAAGCAGTGGCTGAGGGCTCAGAGGTGGATTCATCCATCACCCGGGCTGAAGTCATCGAGGTAGTTAAAAAGCTCCTCGGTGGCAAGGCACCGGGGGTCGATGAGGGGTCGATGAGGGGTCGCTGAGTACCTCAAGTCTCTGGATGTTGTGGGGCTGTCTTGGCTGACACGCCTCTGCAACATCGCGTGGGGGTTGGGGACAGTGCCTCTGGACTGGCAGACCGGGGTGGTGGTCCCTCTTTTCAAGAAGGGGGACCGGAGAGTGTGTTCCAACTACAGGGGATCACACTTCTCAGCCTCCCCGGGAAAGTCTATGCCAGGGTACTGGAGAGGAGAATTCGGCCGATAGTGGAACCTCGGATTCAGGAGGAACAGTGTGGTTTTCGTCCCGGTCGTGGAACACTGGACCAGCTCTATACCCTTTCCAGGGTGCTGGAGTGTTCATGGGAGTTTGCCCAACCAATCCACATGTGTTTTGTGGATTTGGAGAAGGCATTCGACTGTGTCCCTCGTGGTGTCCTGTGGAGGGTGCTCTGGGAGTATGGGGTCCGGGGCCCCTTGCTTAGGGCTGTTTGGTCCCTGTACGACCAGAGCAGGAGCTTGGTCCGCATTGCCGGCAGCAAGTTGGACTTGTTCCCGGTGCATGTTGGACTCCGGCAGGGCTGCCCTTTGTCACCAGTTCTGTTCATAATTTTTATGGACAGAATTTCTAGGCGCAGCCAAGGGCCGGAGGGTGTCCGGTTTGGGAACCACATGATTTCGTCGCTGCTTTTTACGGATGACGTTGTCATGTTGGCCTCCTCAGACCAGGACCTTCAGCGTGCACTGGGGCGGTTTGCAGCCGAGTGTGAAGCGGCCGGGATGAGAATCAGCACCTCCAAATCCGAGGCCATGGTTCTCAGTCGGAAAAGGGTGGCTTGCTCACTTCAGGTTGGTGGAGAGATTTTGCCTCAGGTGGAGGAGTTCAGGTATCTTGGGGTCTTGTTCACGAGTGAGGGAAGGATGGAACGGGAGATTGACAGACGGATCGGTGCAGCTTCTGCAGTAATGCGGTCGATGTACCCGGTCTGTTGTGGTGAAGAAGGAGCTGAGCTGTAAGGCGAAGCTCTCGATTACCGGTCAATCTACGTTCCTACTCTCACCTATGGTCATGAGCTGTGGGTCATGACTGAAAGGACAAGATCCCGGATACAGGCGGCCGAAATGAGCTTTCTCCGCAGGGTTGCTGGGCGCTCCCTTAGAGAAAGGGTGAGAAGCTCAGTTACTCGGGAGGAGCTCAGAGTAGAGCCGTTGCTCCTCCACATCGAGAGGAGCCAGTTGAGGTGGCTCGGGCATCTATTTCGGATGCCTCCTGGACGCCTTCCTGGGGAGGTGTTTCGGGCATGTCCCACCGGGAGGAGGCCCCGGGGAAGACCTAGGACACGCTGGAGGGATTATGTCTCCCGGCTGGCCTGGGAACGCCTCGGGGTTCCCCCGGAAAAGCTGGAGGAAGTGGCTAGGGAGAGGGAAGTCTGGGCGTCTCTGCTTAGACTGTTGCCCCCGCGACCCGGCCCCGGATAAGCGGAAGATAATGGATGGATGGATGGATTTAAGTTATAAACAATATAATTAGAATATAAATATAATTTTTTTTTTTTTAAATAAATAAAATAACAACAGAGCTGAAAATAACACCCAGTCTCTAACTGGCACAAAGTTGGTTTGATGTTGGACGTTCGATATTTGCAAATTTAGGGACTGTCTCTAAAGTTACATACGACATTGGTATACACATTTCTAACTTCAATAGCATTTGAACAGAATGACTTACAGTATCAAAACCAACTGTAAAGTGTTCATTTAAGTGTCAGCTATGATGCACACCTTTTATCTTGTTGATAATTTTTCAAATAAACTGTCAAATCATGTCTAAATATTGATACTTTTCACTACTGTATACGGGATCGTATACAAAATATGCCATACTTGCATGCTTTTGTTTTTATACTGTCAGTCTGTTCAAATGCTATTGAGCTTTAATGTGTGGCATATTTTGTATATGATCCCATACAGTATTGAAAAGCATCAATATTTAGACATGATTTTACAGTTTATTTGAAAAATGATCAAATATGTAAAAGTGTTTGATTAACATTAATGACAGACAGGTATTTAATTGGGCTGCTGAACACATTGACGTAATATTCTGACACATATCCAGTTATCACCCACCTGTTTACGTACACTTAAGTCATAACCGACTGTGTTCATGCCATATACTCCACACAATGGACATTTTGACATCTGTGTGCGTGTGTATTTGACTATTCAGGGGCAAGGAGAACTGGCTGCGCGTACGACAGACAGAGAGCGCACGCAAGAGAGTGCTTCTGTTGTGTGTCATTCAGCACGATTCCGCCTATCCCGCCTTCACTAACTGCAAGTTAATCGATAAAGAATTGTAATTTTGTGGTACGATAGTCTTGGCATTTCATTTGGCTGTAGGCTGAAATTATATTCAACCCACCAAAGTGGTTAGTGGGAGTGTCTGCCTTACCCGCCACAGCTGAAATCTACCCTCATTTTGCGGGCTTGCAGGTGTTAATGTCAAGCCCTGCTTATAAATACTTGCCCTCTGTAGCGAAGTCATGGTAAGAAAACAAAATGTTTTCTGTAAACTGTAGACTGATTTAATAGTTAGGTGATATTTGATATCTAGCAATAATTGTGACTTGTGGCATGCTACAGACTTAACGCTTTCCCTATGACACCAGTAGATCGAGTTGTTTTTCTGACTCCATGCTGCGCGTACACCCAACCTAGGTTTTCGATGTTTACAAACATTGAAGGGGTCTATAAAAACCAGTAGTCCATTTGCAACACTTTTGTAGCATGCAAGTAATGATCAACTTCTCATCACTGTCATTAGCACAGTTACAGCTCATTGAGAACAGCTTTACATAGCACCCACAGCCTAACCACAAGGTCTACACTTCAGCTTAATGGTAAATTAACAAAATAACACAACTTTTAAATGTCAAATATAACTGTCAAATCAAACTTTAACAGGTTAAAAACACATTAAACAGCACTTCATTTCAACATTTACTCTCCTGATCCATCCCTATGCAAAGCATACTGGGAACTCAAAATCCACTGCCCAGTTTCAGTCAGTGCAACAGAAATTGTTCATGTAGTCCTAACACAAATGGTTTAGGTTAACAACATTTTACACATTTTATTTAATTTAACGCTATAACATTTTGTGGAAATGGCAGTTAAGTAAAAAACTTAAGTTCCCTTTCAGTCGGTCACATTTGACATACGTCGGAACTTACCGACAAATTGGGATCTATTTTCAGAGACCAATCTGCTTTGAGTGTTTCTAAATGAGCCAATGCCCATTGGCATGCCGTCTACGCTCTGCCCGCCGTCCGGGTATAAAAACGGAAGTGGAATACCCCATCCTCTCTTTCTACTTCGGAGCCAAACATAGCTGCAAGTCAGTGTGTTCCTGCGAAGAGTGACGAAAACGGGTTCGCGTGAAGAGGATTGCTCTGCAGTGTTGGAGAGACGGCATATTACAGCGGCGGTCGCGAGTGTATTATACACAAAAACAGCTGTTCTCACACTTTGCAGGGCATCTCTGAGTGCTTGCACTATTAAACCATTGCAAGCCGCGGCCATCTCATTATGTGCCTCGGCAATAATAGAGCACTTTTTCCATTTTCTAAAAGAGCAACACGGTTTGACCCTGTGTCTTTTTCAAGATGTCATACAAACCGTGTGTTTCTGGATGCAGTCGTTTCCTGTCCCCAGTTGACGGTCATGATTGTTGTCTCACGTGTTTGGGGCATTCAGCACGCTGAGGCAGCTTTCGTGAATGACTCATGTTCCCACTGCGGGAACATGACCATCGCAATCCTACGGTCTAGGCTCGATTACCTCAAACGGGGTGGAGTCCCATTGCGCATCCCCCGATCTATTGCTCCCCTCGCTGCGAAGCAGAGGGCTGCTACTTTGGCTTATGCCTTTGGTGGAGATCTAAGGGTTACGGTGAGGGAACCCCCGATGGGACACCAAGCCCCTCGGGACCCTCCCCCCTCCGCTGCGCCGGTGGAGCTTCTGAGAGAGTGCGCTGGTTCTTCCCATGGGGGGCCAGCCGTTACTTTTGGGGCTCTGGCTGAGGATATGGTTTTGATTGCTGCATCAGGGGACGAGCTAAGGGACTCTGGAGATGAAGTATCGGCTGCGTTGCCACCTTCGGGTGTGGTAGCATTGCCCGAGCCTGATGCTCACGGCTATGCTTTCCCGGGCCGGGAAACTGGGCACCCCGTCCCAGTGCCTTTCTTCCCGGAGGTGCATCAGGAGCTCACAAAGTCGTGGATGGCGCCCTACAATGCCAGACACCGATCGAGTGGCTCCTCCGTCCCTCGCTCCTTGATTTTGACAGAGGGAGCGAGTCTACTTCATGTGTACACTTCAGGCAGCTTCATATACCACAATGCAACATGAATGTGATGTCACTGCATATCGCATTTAATTTACCCCACCACAGACAACTCTATGATATTTTCATTATCTTTAAAAACATTTAAAACAACCCAAACACACCTATATACATATAGAATGCTGTATTAAACAATTTCGTAAAAAAAAAAAAAACATATCCGTCAAATCAACTCCATAGTGGATCAAGGGATTAGGACATTCCAGTAAAGTCATTTACAAATGTGTCCACTATCGCTCGGTATACGCAACAATTGAAGATATTAAAAGATATGTTTGTCTTTTCATTCTGAAATGTGAGGCAAATGTTGGATCACAATAATTAGGAACCACAGTTTCCACAAATCCCTTCACTCTTTTATTCTGGACAGCATGGGCAGTGACTGTAACATCGAGCGTGTTTTGCAGTATTAAACGTATTTATACTGATTTCATCAATGGCCTTCTTAGCTGCCGTCATCAGAACAGGGTGTTCAACGCAGCACCGTTTCCATTTAAAAAACGCTTTGCAATGCTGAACGCAGTCTGCCATCAGTCTGGCTATGCGAGGTTACATTGTGACAGTTCCTCTTTAGTCACATGCATGAATCTATTTCCATTCAATTTATCTCTCAATCCCACCCAAAGACTCTTCACTCAGTCAAGTGACTCCACTAGTATCACTCACTGTTGCTTACTGTTTGTTCCTGTTTGTATGCAGAAATGGACTGGAATTTCCATTTCCTCTTGTGTTCGTTTTGTGGTAAGATCAAGTTTTTCTGTAATTAAACATGCGGCATAAGCTATACTGAAATGAATTTGCCTAATGATAAAAGTATGTAAAGAAAATAATTACACAAGAGACAAAATCACTTCAATTATATACTTGCTGTAAATTGAACAAATTGTGGATTCTATTTGGTCTTTTGCTTGATTACATTTAATAGCTTGATAATGTCAAATATAGGCATTATATTTGTCTGATATGATATACAATGTGGTAGATCTATTTAACCCTATAAACCCTACTGTATCATATTTGATACACATGTCTAAGGACTCTAAATTAATAAAATTATCAAAACTTTGTCATCTAAATGATATGTATTTCATACTTTTCAGTAAGTAAAAGGCCATTTATTTGTAAAAATCTCCACCTTCAGGTTGTTGCACATGTGTATTTTTGCTGTGAAATATTTACTGATTTTAGAAAGTAAAAGTAATAATTAATTTATATTGTTAGTACTATTTTATATTTCAAGATGAGCCTTTACTAGACTTACACTGCAGTTTTTTATCTATAAGATTTTTTATATTTTTAGAAGAAGTCTCTTATGCTCACCAAGGCTGCATTTATTTGATAAAAAAAAACAGCAATATTGAGAAATATTATTAAAATGTAAAATAAAAGTTTTCTGTTTTAATATATTTTACATTTTCTCTCTCTCTCTCTCTCTCTCTCTCTCTCTCTGTGTGTGTGTGTGTGTGTGTGTGTGTGTGTGTGTGTGTGTGTGTGTGTGTGTGTGTGTGTGTGTGTGTGTGTGTGTGTGTGTGTGTGTGTGTGTGTGTTTTTAATAAAATAAATGCAGCCTTGGTGAGCATAACATCTTAAGCTGTAGGACCATGTTTAGGGATTTGGCCTACCCAAATTGAAAAGCATCCCATACCTACATACAGTGGTCTAAATACACAATTGTGGTGTCGTTTTACAGAAAACCCTTTGCAGTTACATAAAACACTGCTAAAAGTGATAAATATTTAAGTATATGTTATCTGAGCTGTAATAAACGCCCCCCAAAAAAGAGGAACTTTTAGATTTTTTGGTTTGGTTTTTGGATTTTTGAAATTGTATAACAGTGTGCTCTAGCACCCTGCAGGCAGTTTTGGCTGTTTCCACTAGATAACAGCAAATATTAGTCTGTATTATGTATGCAAGATTTATTCAAATGGTTCTGAAGGGAGGAATATTACCTTTTTTTACAAGGTTAAGAGTGATGCATTGCTAACTGCTTTGCTCAAGCAGCATTTCAATCACAAAAGATTAGGAGGCATTTAAAGACTTGTCATTTTCCTTTCTTTTACATATTAGTATGTCAGTCATTAATGGCTTTCAACATTGATCCTGTGACCTGGAAGTACTTCACAAACAATGGAAAGAATGGCTTTGGCTATAAAGTGATACAGAGAGATACAAGGTGAGTTCACCCAGTATTACTACAGACCACTCAACCGCTTCATTTAAGCTGATGCTGAAAACAAATATTGAAGAATTACTTTCAATATTTGTATGAGGGACAGGTGTGTATGTTAGCTAATCAAAAGCCTTATAGCTGCAACATGATATGAATATACTTTAAAGTTATTTCTATTTAAACTTGTATGTCATATATATCATTTGCAATGATGAAGTTGCAATTTAGGAAATTTAAAACAATTTTAAACGCAATATTAAATAACACACTAAAGCTAACAGAATAATCAAGTACTTTACATGTGCTTTAGTCAACACATCAAAACAAATGTACTTCAAAGCATGACAAAAGATGATTCAAACATAATGATTTAAAATATACTTTAAAGTAAAACTTTTAATTTGATGTTATTGGAAAGTGTACTTGAGTGTGTTAAGAATAATAGGTAACACTTTATTCTACAGTGTTCTTACTGTAGTAATTATGCATAATTACATGCAACTAACCAACCCCAAAACCCAGTTTTATATTAAGTACATGTTGTTAAATTAACTTCGTACTTAAATGTATATGTAACAAGGATACCTTAAAAGTAACCAAAACATAGTCATGAAAGTATTCTCTATAAGTACACTTTATTATTTCATAATCATATTTCACGATATTAAATGATCTGCAAAGTAGTATATATATATATATATATATATATATATATATATATATATATATATATATATATTCTGCTATGTAAGCCTTTTCAGCATTTCTGTTAAATTCACATAATTTATGGTTATTGAATTTTAAATCTGACTCCATGAATAATTTTATCTAACTCCAATTCTATGTGACTTTGTTAAATTTGTTCCCATTCAGTCGGTCACTCTCGGCGCCACGTCGAGTATACCGACGAATAGGAATCTCGCTCGCGAGAGCCAATCTACGCCGAGTGTAACTAAAACGAGCCAATGCACATTGGCATGCAATGATTGCACCAGGTGCTCATGCCACGCTAAAGCGCGGTATAAATGAGACACAGGTGATTGCATCAAATTAGCATTTTGCTTCGGAGCCGAGTGGTAGATGGTTACTACAGATATCACTCCTTACGCCGCAGTCCTGACTGAAGACGGAAGCCGCCTTCGGAAGCGATCTCTTCATTCGGTGTTGGTGTGACGGCACAGCAGCGGGTCGTGTGGTTTTCCGATCATCTCTCTTTGTTGTTTGAACAGAACGATCACAAAGGCTGTTCTCACAGCCGGTTCGGTGCGCTAGGTGGAGAGCGCTAAAAAGCCGCTCCCACGGCTGGTAAGAGAGCGCCGTGAGAGAGAGCGCGCACGTCAGGCTGCACTATCCCTGGCGGTGTCGCCGCGACCCCTCCCCCTGCGTGCTTCAGCACCAAGGAGAGCGTCCTTCTGAAAGAGCTTACACAGATAGAGCTTGCGTCTTTTTCAAGATGACATTCTATCTGTGTGTTTCTGGATGCGGTGGTTTCCTGTCACCGAGGATGGTCATCAGCGCTGTATCTCGTGTTTGGGCGTTCAACACGCTGAGGCAGCGCTGGTGGATGAATCATGTTCTCACTGCGGGAACATGACCATCTCGGAGTTGCGATCGCGGCTCCGTCTCGCAAGGGGCGGAGCCTCTGTCGCGATCTAACTCTCCTCAGAGAGTTACTTCAGGCAGTAGCCCGGCTGATTTGAGGGTTACGGTGAGCGCGTTTCCCCAGGGAACCAAACCCCGGGAACCCTCATCCTCTCGCACTCCGCAGCCAGTAGAGCTGCCATTGGAACGCGGTGGGCCGTCCACGAGATGTGCACCATCCGTATCCTTTGGGGCTCCCCCTTGAGGACCAGATGTCCATCGCTGCATCGGAGGGAGGGTCAGAACTCTCTGGAGAGGATGTGTCGGCGCAGGGGCTCCTCCGGGTAGACCCCGCTGTGCCCGATACTGATCCGGAGATGATGGCTATGCTTGCCCGGGCCGCCGAGAGAGTCGGGCTCGTGTGGAACCCTCCACCGTGTCCCGAACCCTCAAGGCTGGATGATTGGTTTCTCGGGGTGGCCCGTGCTGGTTCTCAGCGCCCCACCCGGTGCCTTTTTCCCGGAGGTGCACGAGGAGCTCACAAGGTCGTGGGCGGCACCTTTACTGCCCGAAACTGGCCTAGTGGATCCTCCTCCTCACCACCCTCGATGGCGGACCTGCAAAGGGATACACGCAGGTTCCCCGTGGAACGGGCCGTTGCTATGCAACTGTGCCCTAACTCCACTTCCAGGGGAACCTGTGTCTTTCTCCGGGCCTGTAGGTACTCATCCGATCTGATCGGGAAGGCCTACCTGGCTTGTGGAGAGGCAGGCTCCGCTTTACACGCTCTGGCGTTGTTGCAGGTCCATCAGGCCCGGCTCTGAAGACCTTGCACGAGGGTGGTCACGATCCAGCAGTTCTCCAGGAACTGAGAACCGCAACGACCTCGCGCCGTGCGGCGACGGGTTACTGGGCGCGGGCCGTGGGTCGTGGCGATGTCCACTATGGTGGTCCAGGAACGCCACCTCTGGCCTCTTCGGCGACGCGGCCCAGAACTTCGCCCATCAGTTCTCGGCCGCACAGAAGCAGACTGAGGCGGTCAGTCACATTCTGCCTCGGCGGTCAGCTGCTGTCTCCACCCCGCCGCCGGCAGCGCCTCAGCCTGCTCGTCGCCGAGGGCGGCCGCCTGCGTCTGCCTCCGCTCCCGCGCGCGCAGCAGCCTCCACCCAAGTGGCGTTGTGGGCGGGCGCAAGCAGGCCGCCCTACCCGTCCAGACGCCTGCCAAGAGAGGAGGCAAGGCCAAGGGCAGGCTGCCACGAGACGGGCGCGACCCGGAGGTGAGGAGGACTGCTCTTCTGGAGATGGTGACCACACCACTCCATCCCCCGGTGGAGGGCCGGGAGGAGAATCTTGTTCCATTTTGTCTCTGTTCCGCCGCTGGGCTCAGCCCCAGCGGTACCCAAATTCTCAACACAAGAGCAGTTCCTTCCATCTCCGGGTCCGCAGGGGCTCGAGAGAGTTGTGGCCGGTCAAACGCCGGACCACACTCATCCTCCCTCTTCGCCAGCGGGCAGCAGTGGACAACCCTCTCATGTTCCTGCTGCCCACCTGTGGAATCAGGTAAGTGTTGCACGGCACACTCTCACCTCGCTGCGGGCCGCCTCTCCACGAGACAGCCGCCCCAGTCCGGTACCTGCATTCCACCTCGCTGCCCCACGGTGGGTACGCCGGTGGTCCCTATGGTCCTGCTTGTACGGTCCCTGGGAGCCTGGCTAGTGCTCCTCGGTCCATCTCGCTGGCTCATTCGGACCATCAGGCTCGGCTCACGCGATTCAGTTCGCCTGGCGCTCCCCAGGATCAGGGCATCCGCTTCACTTCGGTGAATGCTGCAGATGCCCATGTTCTGTGTGTGGAGATCGCTGTCCTGCTGGCGAAGGACGCGATAGAGAGCCGGTCCCTCCAGCCGATATGAAGACCGGCCTCTACAGCCCGTACTTCATTGTACCCAAGAAAGCCGGTGGGTTACGGCCAATCTTGGACCTGCGAGTCCTGAATCGAGCCTCCACAAGCTACCGTTCAAGACGCCCACGCAGAAGCGCATTTCGAATGCATCCGTCCCCAAGATTGGTTTGCAGCGGTCGACCTGAAGGACGCGTACTTTCATGTCTCGATCCTTCCTCGACACAGGCCATTTCTGCGCTTTGCGTTCGAGGGTTGAGCATATCAGTACAAAGTCCTGCCCTTCGGGCTGGCCCTGTCCCCCCATGTCTTTACGAAAGTCACGGAGGGGGCCCTCGTGCCCATGAGAGAAACGGGCGTTCGCATCCTCAACTATCTCGGCGACTGGCTCTTTCTAGCACAGTCCTGGGATCAGTTGTGCGAACACAGGGACCTGGTGCTCAGACACCTCAGCCAGTTGGGTCTTTGGGTCAACTGGGAAAGGTGCAAACTCGCCCCCGGGCAGAGGATCTCTTTTCTCGGTATGGAGTTGGATTCGGTCGAGCAGGCAGCGCGACCTCACAGAGGAGCATGTCCAGTCGATGCTGAACTGCCTGAACACGTTTCAGGGCAGGATGGCGGTTCCACTGGAACGGTTTCAGAGGCTCCTGGGGCATATGGCAGCCGCGGCGGCAGTGCGCCGCTCGGCCTGCTTCATATGAGACCGCTTCAGCATTGGCTACACGGCCGAGTCCTGAGATGGGCGTGGCAACGCGGCACTCACCGGGTGAGCATCACACCGGCCTGTCGCCAGTCCTTCAGTCCGTGGTCAGACCCTTCGTTCCTTCGGGCTGGAGTGCCCCTGGAACAGGTGTCCAGGCATACTGTGGTTTTCACGGATGCCTCCGCCATGGGCTGGGGAGCCACGTACAACGGGCATGCAGTGTCAGGGGTTTGGACGGGCCCGCACCTGCATTGGCACATCAATTGCCTCGAGTTGCTAGCAGTACATCTTGCTCTGAGCCGCCTCAAGGGCGGTTATGGGGCAAAGATGTACTGGTCCACACGGACAACACTGCGGCTGTTGCGTATATCAACCGACAAGGTGGTCTGCGCTCCCGTCGCATGTCGCAACTCGCCCGCCATCTCCTCCTCTGGAGTCAGAAGTGTCTGAGGTCGCTTCAGGCCATTCATGTCCCTGGTGTGCGCAACCGTGTGGGCCGACGAGCTCTCACGAGCTGCGCTCCCAGGGGAGTGGCGACTCCACCCCAGGTGGTTCAGCTGATCGGGAGACAGTTCGGGTGGCACAGGTCGACCTGTTTGCTTCCCCAGAAACGCCCCACTGCCAGTGGTTCTATTCGCTGACCGAGGGTACACTCGGCACGGATGCCCTTGCACACAGCTGGCCCCAGGGGCTGCGCAAATATGCGTTTCCCCCAGTGAGCCTACTTGCACAGACACTGTGCAAGGTCAGGAGGATGAGGAGCAGCTCCTGTTGGTGGCGCCGCACTGGCCCAACCGGACCTGGTTCCCAGAACTTATGCTCCTCGCGACAGCCCTCCTTGGCCGATTCCTCTGAGGAAGGACCTTCTGACTCAGAGACGGGCACCTGTGGCACCCGCGTCCAGACCTGTGGAAGCTTCATGTCTGGCCCCGGGACGGGACGCGGAGGTTCTAGGTGACTTACCCCAAGAGGTAGTTAACACCATCACTTCGGCACGTGCACCGTCTACAAGACAGGCTTACACCTCGAAGTGGAACCTGTTCGTCGAGTGGTGTTCTTTCGCCGAGAGGACCCCGAAGATGTTCGATCGCGTCTGTGCTTTCCTTCCTGCAACAAGGGTTGGAGCGTAGGCTGTCACCCTCCACCCTCAAGGTCTATGTTGCTGCTATATCCGCCTATCACGACCACGTAGAAGGTAAGTCGGTTGGGAAGCACGACCTGGTCGTCAGGTTTCTTAGGGGGGCGAGACGGTTAAATCCTCCTCGACCCCCCTCCATACCCTCTTGGGATCTTGCTCTGGTGCTCCGAGCACTCCAGAATGCCCCATTCGAGCCTTTGCAGTCAGCAGAGCTAAAGATTCTGTCTATGAAGACTTTGCTGTTGGCTGCATTGGCCTCCATCAAGAGGGTAGGGGACCTGCAGGCATTTTCGGTCGACGAATCGTGCCTAGAGTTCGGGCCGGGTAATACCCACGTGGTACTAAGGCCCCGGCCTGGCTATGTGCCCAAGGTTCCTACCACTCCCTTCAGGGACCAGGTGGTGAACCTGCAAGCGCTGCCCCGGAGGAGGCAGACCCAGCCCTAGCTTTGCTCTCTGTCCCGTCCCGCGCTCTGCGGATCTACGTGGATAGAACTCAAAGCTTCAGAACCTCAGATCAGCTCTTTGTCTGTCACGGAGGCCAGCAGAAGGGAAAGGCTGTCTCCAAGCAGAGGATGGCCCACTGGATAGTGGATGCCATCACCTTGGCTTACCAAGCACAAGGTGTGCCCTGTCCGCTCGGGAGTGCGAGCACACTCTACTAGAAGTGTTGCATCCTCCTGGGCGCTGGCACGTGGCGCCTCGCTGTCAGACATCTGTAGAGCTGCGGGCTGGGCGACACCCAACACGTTCGCTAGATTCTATAGCCTACGTGTAGAGCCGGTCTCCTCCTGTGTTCTCACCTCAAACGGGTAGAAGCACTGAGAGGCCCGGCTCTTGTCGGCTTGCTGCGCTCGGCGCTCTTATTCTCCAGAAGCAAACTCTGTGAGTCCTCCATCTCCCTCTGTGCCGGACGCCGCGAACGCCGGGCATCAGGCCCCTTGCCGCTGAATCCTTGAGAACCGGTAATGGGCTGGGCTTATATGAGTGACCCTGCGGGGATCCCATATTTCTTCCACGGTCGCTCCTACGGAAGCCCGTGTCTTTCCCTCGGGAGAGCCTTCCCGTCACCGGGACTGAGCCCCCTCCTCCCTTGCGGGCTACGGCTCAGCTTTGTACTCCACATAACTCCTCCGGGTACGATGTGGGCTCGCAGCGGCCCCTTTTCTAGGCACGCTTTCCCAGTGTCATCCAATAATCACTGAACAGGGTCATGCGGAACAGCAGTGATGGACTTCCTGGTGTGAGCCCCGTCTCATCAGGTAAGAGAGCTCAGGTGGCTCACACTGGGCACTGGAAGGGGCAGAGGCCATGGCACTTTGGTAGGGATTCCTATTCGCCGGTACTCCGACGTGGCGCCGAGAGTGACCGACTGAATGGGAACGTCTCGGTTACGTATGTAACCCTCGTTCCCTGAAGGAGGGAACGGAGACGCCACGCCCCGCCGCCATGTCCTCTGTACCCTGCTGGGGTGCCTGCCTACCTACTCGGCTCCTCAGCAAAGGCTAATTTGATGCAATCACCTGTGTCTCATTTATACCCGCACAGCGTGGCATGAGCACCTGGTGCAATCATTGCATGCCAATGTGCATTGGCTCGCGTTTAGTTACACTCGAAGTAGATTGGCTCTCGCGAGCGAGATTCCTATTCGTCGGTACTCCGACGTGGCGTCTCCGTTCCCTCCTTCAGGGAACGAGGGTTACATACGTAACCGAGACGTTACGTTTGTAACTTAACAGCTGATGATTCGTTGTGATTTCATTTAGATCGTTGATTTCTCTTAGTACCTCTTCATTTCAAATTCGTTCCACCATGGGACCCGGAGTCGCTCAGAGGATAATGCTCGCAAATTACATTATCTCACGTACACAAATTAGTCATTTCTGAGATTACAGAGGATTGCAGATTTCTATTTAAAGTCGCACACGCTTACTCATAACAAAAAGTGTAATTTTAATAATAGTCACGAATAGTCAGAAATCAGATTGCCCCTCATGCTTAGCGCCATGCTCCGGTCATGGGGTCCTCCGTATGAATCTGCCCTGGCAGAAAGATTTACGGAAACTCCTACAAACTCCTCATGCGACACTACTTGAATAATGATTTCAGAAAGATACAGAATAAATCAAGATTAACATTAATTTTGGCCAGACAGAACTTAAAAATCATAATTAAACATGAATCCATGGTACACAACTTAAATAAAATATAAAATACAATTACCAAGTAATATGAAAATAGTTTCAAAGAGTCATTATATCTGGCGCAATACATACAGTGTGTGTGAGTGCCTCTTAGGACACTGACACAACACTGCATGGGGTTCTGTCTACAGAATGTTCCCAGTGGCAGCCCTGCTACCCTTCCTTAAATACCCAGACCAGAACAAAGGGTTGTAAATATTTGTAACACAAACACCTAGTTTGGGGGAGAGGATCAGATATCTTTGGAGAGACCACTCAAAAAAGGAGAACACAATTCTCATATGTTTCAATCTTTCTCACCCTACCAGTGACTGCAGTGAAGTTGAGACCATTTTACCAATCGCACTATGACCTTTAAAAAGACACCAGACATGAAAGGGATAAAACAATAGATTCACAAGATAAATCATATGTAGTATATCTGCATTCTGGGACTTGAATCAGGGGGAAGGGGGGAAAGGGAGGTAGAGAGGGGGAGAAGGCGAGGTGGGGCGGTGTCCTACAGTCTCTCTGTGAGATTTTTTTTATTATTTATTATTTTAATATATATACTTTTAAGATTTGAAGTGCACTACAAAAGCACGTTCAATTCAATTAAGCACGTTTCTTAAAAGCTCAGACAATGTGCACAATAGAAGGCCTTCATTTGAATTGCCAAGTTAAACTTTCTACATTTCAGTTGTGCTATGTAGTTTCTTTTTCATTTGTAGTCAGAAGTCACTGCAAAGCGAATGACATCTCTAAATAACTACTATCATCACTGTAATGTACAGTAGGTCATGCTGTAGACATTTGACAACTTCTACATTAAAACATTTTTGAGAGCCACTGCTGGCTGTTCTGGTCCAGTTAAAAATATTCTTTGAAAGGTTTTGAATTCCACCCAATGCTTTGTCGGCAGATTTAATTTCCCCTCTCTGTGATTTTCCAACTCTGTGATTTTCCAATTTTGCAACACTAAAAATAACTTAAATGCATGCTGATGTCCACACTTTTTCTTTAATTTCTTGCAATGTGTTCAGTGGTTTCTGCATCTTACTCATACCCAACCAACCAATTTTTAAACATGTTCTCATATTCTTCCTGTCTTCTTCCATAGTCTACTTGTGAGTGCTCCTTTAATACAACTCAGTCAGACTCAAAGAGGACAAATATATCGCTGTGCTGTCACTGAAGGAAACTGCATCCCACTGCCAATTAACAGTACTTAGTTTTTATATGATGCTTTCATGTAATGTAACATACACATTTTATTATCCATGATAGTATTTTGTTTTTTTAAATCCACCTTTTATTCAACAGTCCCCAATGACGCTGTCAACATGTCCCTTGGACTTTCAATGTCTCTAGATCCTCAGTCTCAAAGAGGAGTGGTAAGTTTCATATTTTAAAGGGTTATGACCTACATTGTTGGGGGTTTGACGGAAGTGGGCGTGTTTGTACTTTTATTTACTTTAGTTTTATACAAAATATTCAATCAACTATCGCAAACTAAATAATATAAAAGCTAAAACACTCAATATTGGTGTTCTGCACTTGTTTCTGCAATAAATACACCAGAGAGGAAAGGGTTAAATGAAATGCTGAAGCACTAGCTATTTAAACATTAGCATAATAAATGTCCTGTCGTTCAGATCAGATCAGACGAATCCAAAAAACAACTGCATACATGTTACTGTAAGGGTCCACTCTTCAAAATGCATCCCACTTTTTAATCCAAAACAACAACAAAAAAAAAATAGGGAAAAAAACAAGAAATCCTTCTTTGTTTGTATGAGCGTTTTGAGTTAGAGTAATCAATCATGTCCATTTTCAATGAAACATCAATTCTAATAATTATTCTGATGATCTCCCCTGTACTTTGGACTCTTCCTCTCACGTTAAACCCTCCCAGGTCTCTCTCCTTCAATCACAGGCTTTCTGGTCATGCTTTATATACAGGAAGCGCATGACTGGCTCGCGAGCTGTCAATCAAAGCGCCCATGGTTTTTGTTGGATATCGGCAGTATAATATAATGATATAATGCCTAGCCAATGCCTTGCCAACAAAGGTTTGATTGATGGACGTAGTAACCAATCAAAAAGCATTATGTTGCGCAGTGTTTGTAAGCATTATTGGTGAATACTACACGTGCAGGACACGGCAGGACATATGGGCGCACGCTTACCAGCTGCACACACCGCAGTAAATGAGTTTTTTACACGTTGTAAATTCTGTATATAGTTGCTTTAGTTTTCAGTAACTGTATATCCATTATAATTAGCAGTTTATTGCAGATTTATTTGAATGAAAATCTACTCTTTACAATTACAGATGACCTTTTTGAAAGGACGCCTAGCCTTTTCTTGACATAAAAGTATACAGAAGCTACATTTTTGAGAGAATCATCCTCAAATTTGAATCAAAACATGATCAGACATTCAGTTTCAGGCCCTTATCATTAAAGTCTCTAATTTTGTCACTTACATGTATATTTTCCCTTGTTTTACTCTGTTCCTATACTACTTTGAGTTATTATCACTCTTTGGTAACAAAATATAAAGTGTCTAGTTTAAAATAAGACCATATTTATGAATATAGACCATAGGGTTTAAGAGCTGCAGACATTTTTATTTGGGTATGTCGTTTTCAGACAATTTTCAAAAATAGGGGCACATCATTTTTTTTTTTTTTTTTTTTTTTAGCTTTTTAGTATGAATATGTTAGCCTTAGGGCTATGAATAAGCTGGTGTGTTCCAAAACAATGACAAAAGTTAGCATTTAGGATATATAAACATTCAAAACGTACAGTCTCTCACTTCCACTAAAATATATCAAAACATTTTGACATCACCGTGCAGCTTCTCATCACATATGCTCCAATCATATGCTCTCTGGAATCTGAAGCGTCCTAAAATAGACGCTGAAGCTGTGGCTGAAATTGGTCACTTGATCACAAATTTACTATTTTCTGCATGGTGAATGGCACATAGTGCACTATAAAGGGGATTGGGAATAATTCAGACAGTGTAAATATGCTTTCAGTTGAGGAGAATGAAGTCTGGTTTCAAGTTAGTTTCACGCAAACCGCCGCAGCTCCTGTCCAGAGACATGATAGCACAGAGCGGATCATATATGCAAGTCAGCACAGACGATGAAACATATTGAACCCATTTGAATTCTGCACAGAATGCTGTATTTCAAAGCGATATGAAGGAGATTATGATGAGAAACGGTTAGAGTTTAACCCTTAAATGCATACCTCGAGGTCTTTCTCATTCATTTTTTAAAGTTAGACATCAACCTTCTTAGTATTCCTCAATCATTTCCTTATAAACAATATAACAAGAAAAAATTTATCAAATTATAAAAGAATGCCTGTTTTTCCATTCATTTTTTGTAAAAATTGTATCGAAATGCAATCTGATGCGTGCGCCTGCTTCCATATTTGTCCGTGCACTGTGCGGGTGGGCTGCGAGATGCAAAGATCTTGCAAAGGCTTGTTTAGTTACACTTGAAGAGGATTGGTCTCCCTTGCATGATCCCAATTAGTCAGTCACGACCGATGTGACGTAGTAGTGACTGACTGAAAGGGAACATGCAAGATTTGGTGCATGCAGGGGTTAAAGTGGGACCATGTGAACGGAAGTGTTGAGGTAAACTACAGGCTGCCCACACGACTGTAATCATGGCCGTAGCCAGCTGTGAGGTCACCGTGGTCCAGACCTCTGTATTTTTCAGGGGTGTATATAATAAATGTAAAATAATTTAATCAGATTAGGCTTAAGATAATGAACGTGTGTGTGTATATACTGGGAATTAATTTATTAAACGCATTTACCTAGTGTCCGTAGCCTTCAGTGAATTAACTTAAATGCTTAATAAAATATAAGCTAAATATCAGTTGACCCTATGTTTACTTTCTTCACTGACAGATGAAAATGAATAGACTATCAGTCAGAGATCAGCTTTAGGAGGGGAAGAGACAGGGCAAGAGAAGGAGACTGAGAGAAAAAGAAAGAGTGATGAGAGAGCAGGTATGACGGATAAACTACTGCCCACTAACATAGTTTTTAAAACTATTTTTTATAAAAAAAATTTAGCCTTCAACCATCTTAAAATGCACATCTGTAGATCAGAGAAATCAAAAATGTCTTGGGGGACCATGACCCCCGAAGCCCTCTAAATAGCTCAAATTTAGGTCTTCACTGGTTTCCTTAAGGCAGTTGTATATGCACAAAAGTTCTTGCTATTTCTGGAAACCTGTTTGCTTTGACCTCATATCTGGAATTAGTATGTTGCAGCCTGGCATATTTATATATAGGCCTGCTTAATATTAAAATGTAATATTCAGACAGTATATAGTCTACTCATTGTACCTCTGTGCTTTGGCGATTTTGTTTTTTAAAAATATGAATTATTTCAGTGGTAGAACACGTTGTGGCACCAAGATCGGTTAGAGATCGGTTTGTTATGGTCCCTACGTGTTCTTAATCCGGGTCTGGTTGCAGTGGAGTTAAAATGACAAATCAAGTCACAATACAATACCAGTCAGCTATTTTGACTGGATGTGAGAATAGCCACAATATTTGGATCGTCATACATTGTTGTTTCTTATGTTTTATGATACAGCAAAACTTTTGATTCTGCATTTTGACATTGACTCTGCAATAGGTCTATCTAGGTTGTGATTTATTTCTGTTGTAGTTGTGTCTTCAGCTATTTTGGTGTGTTACATTTTAAGCAGTTTTGGACTTCCCGTTTTTATGTTTGAATTTGCATCGTGAAATCTTTAAATAATTAAAATCTTAATTTCTTTCAGGTTTGTGGTCCAACCATACCTAAGAACTGTGATGTAACCACTTACAATGGCATGTGCTTTAAAATCAGTCCAGATAATGTTGTGAGCAAATCTGTGCCAAAGATTCTGAGAGGTAAATGTATGGCATTCTACCAAATCAAAGCAAATCATTTTCATACTGTATATTCTCTGGATTTAATGAAAATATGATGCAATTATTCATTTCTCCAACTTCAGAATGCCCAACATCACAAATCGATATTGCTTTTTTAATGGATGGATCTGGAAGCGTAAAGACTCCGGAATTTAATAAGATGAAGGCTTTTGTTATAGAAATGATCAAAAGTTTTATAGACCATGATACACAGGTATGATAATCAATGCATTTATTATAATCTTATGCATGATTTTTTTAAACCCCAATATTCAGAGCATCATGCACCAAATCTATCTATTTCTCTTACAGTTTGCCATTGCACAGTTTTCTACACAGTGTGTCATTCATCACAAGTTTAAACAAGACAAAGACGTCACGGTGTGGGAAAAAGCAGTGAACCTGATATCTCAACAGAGAGGATGGACTAACACTGCAACAGCTATAAGACAACTTGTGTGAGACATGTCTGCTGATATTTCATTGGATTTCTTTTATCTATGCCACTAAAAGTAATATTGCTTATGACAGAAACACTTGGAGTGAAGATTCATTTAACAGGATTTTTAGTGAGGGCCGAGGAGCACATTGTAATTAAAAAAAAATATATATACACACACACACACACACACACACACACACACACACACACACACACACACACACACACACACACACACACACACACACACACACACTACCCCACTAAAAGAAAAATTAAGCTGATGGATAATACAAATAAAAAACTGATAGGTGTCTGCGCAACCATGCAAAAGTACATGAAATGAAATGCATGAATTCATGGATACCCTAGTGAAGAAATTTTATACTTAAGCACAATTTATTTGTGTGTACTTTAGTATAACTAAATGCATTTGCAACACACTATAAATTGGTATACTTAGTCTGTATAAAGTAATTTTCAATGTAAATATACTTGTTGGTGCTATAGTGGAATTATTCCAAGTATACTTAAGTACAATTTAAATATACTCATGTATAAATGCAGAATTCACTCAGCATAATCTTCAAATGTACATTACAATTGCAATTAAATTACACTGTAAGTGTGTTGAACATGCATTAATATTATACTAATAAACTTTTAGTGATTTTAAAACACACTGCAATGGCATTCCAAGTAAACTAACTTGAAGTGTGCTAATGACATCATTATAGTGTGCTTAAAGTAATCTTTATAAATAATGGCACAGCTTATGAATTTGCCGTTTGCTGACATTTTATAGTCACCTTGCAGTATACCATTAACTTGCTTATCCAGTGAACATCAGTGAGACAACAGCAACAGATATATGTATATTAATTGTAGGAGCCAGTACGGACTGGAATCAAACCCCGGGTTGCTCCTACACAAGTGCACTGGCTTCACCAGTTATGCCACCACGCAGATATGGGCCACACATGCACACTGGTGTTACTTTGTGTTCTTTCATACTGTTACAAGTACTGCTATAAACAAACAGATTTTTGACAATGACAGGAAAAATTATATGGATTTAAATACGATGAATCACAGAGAAATGACTTAATATAGGCGCAGTAAGCGGTGCGTGAAAATAAAGAGGAATAAGGAGGAAGGAGACAGGAACCGGCAAACATTTAAAAGACTTTAATCAAATAAATACAAAATGAAAATAAAAATGCAGGCAGCCCCTCAAGGACAGCTGCCACAAACACATATTCAAACGTAAAACATACACAACATAAAATCCATTTAATCATTCTCAAAATCTGCAACATTCCCAATAGTGTGCACTCTAGTGGGTTATTTAGCAAAAGTACAGCCAAACCGATTGTTGGTGAGTGTGATGGCATTGGCTTTATGGTGTGTTCGAAACATAGATCAAGCATAGCGGTCTGACATGTCAACTTCTGGTTAAACCAATGGTAAGACGTTGGGGCAGGTCAATGGGGGTCAAGATTTAGCTTTGGCAGTTATTGTATTTTCAAGTCATCTCAGAATGTATTTATTATATTAAAATGCACATGAATATCAGCACAACTTGTGATTATGAGTTTTGGTTACTTTGGACTTTCTTAAGACTTTCCGAATTAGGTGCGTGACAGTGAGAAAACATGTCAGAGCCAATAAATGTAGAGTCTGCCCTAGTGAAAAAAACTAATTTCATTAGAAAACATTTATTTCATACTAACTATACTACACATTATTACCAAGGTACATTAATATATTTACTGACATATCGCTTGAGACTTACTGATAAATATTATAATTAAACTTTATTTGGAGTTCTTCTTAATTGCACAATGCATATTTCTTAATATTAAGCCTAAAATGTGTTTAATATCACTATTACTAATGATAGTATGTTCCCTTTTAGTCAGTACACTACGAGTTACCTCAGTACTGACGAAATGGGGTTTTTGCTTAGAAGCCAATCACCTCTACAAAACGAGCCAATGGGATGAAAATGCCATGGATCTGCGGAATTTGCATAACACAACCCCGCCCCACCGTGTGGGTATAAAGGGAGTTGCGTTGCAGATTCGCATTATGTTTGGGCATTCTTTTTTGATGTCTTTTGGTGACGAAGCGTGCCTGGAATTCAACCTGGCTTACTCTTACGTGATAACCTGAGACCCCGGCTTGGATGTGTGCCCAAGGTTCCCACCTCTTCAGGTGCTGAACCTGCAAGCACTGCCTTGGAGGAGGCAGACCCAGCCTTGGCACTGCGCTCTCCAGTATGCGCCCTTGCGCTTACATAGACCGATCGCATAGTTCAGGACCTCTGACCAGTTCTTGTCTGTTTCAGAGAGCAGCAGAAAGGGAAGGCTCTCTCCAAGCAGAGGTTGTCACACTATTGAGCTTATGGTTCAGGGCATGCCATGCCCCCTAGGGGTCTCAGCACACTCCACTGAGTGTTGTCTCCTTTTGGGCTTAGCACATGGCACCTCGCTAACAGACTTAGAGCTGCAGGCTGGGCGACACCCAACACATTCGCTAGATTCCATAATCTCTGAGTGTAGCCAGTTCCTCTCGTTAACTTGCCCCAAGGGGCCAGACTGGATGCGTGCGCTTATTTACTCAGGTGAGTTTCTCAGTAAGCCCTGAGTTCCTCCAGCCCTGCTGAAGCCGACACCTGAGCGCATTCCCGCTTGGTCAGCCCTTGTGTTAGGCTAGGTGCTTCCATGTGCATAGTTCCCCCTCTGGGCAACCCCCACATGTGTATTCCATGGTAAATCTCTTCGAGCACGTGTCTTCCCTTGGCAAGACATCTTGCCTTCCCTGGGGTTGAAATATTCCACCTGCAGCTGGATACCTCAGAGTGTTCCATATGTTAGCTCCTATGAGGGCCATATGTGTGTTCCTAAGTCCTCCCTGTGGGTAGGCATTGTTTTGCATTTCTCCACATGGGATATGCTTCCCAGTGTACATTGGTAAGCTGAGCCCAGCCCCTCGTTTGTGACAGGTTTCACGGCAGGGAGCTCAGCTCAGCAAAGGATGCTGGAAGACAGCCGTTGTGGCGAGATTGAATTGGGACCCCCATTTCATCAGTACTGACGTAACTCGTAGTGTACTGACTGAAAGGGAACGTCTTGGTTACATATGTAACCCTCGTTCCCTGAAGGAAGGGAACGGAGACGTTACGTCCCCCTGCCACAACAGCTGTACTGCTGGAACCGCCGGGGTGCTCAGCCTCGGCTCTTCAGCAGGTATTCAAGATTCAAGAGATTCAAGATTCAAGATTCAAGAGTTTTATTTGTCACATACACAGTTATATACAGAATATACAACCGGCAGTGAAATGTAAACAGGTCCGCTCCATGGACAGTGCAAATTCACAGTTAAAAACACAAGGAAGAAATTATAATAGAAATAGGATATAAAAAAGTACTCTATATATATATATATATATGTCTATATCTGTAGAATTATAAATAATCAAGTCAAGAGAAAAAAAAGGTAACAAATAAGGATAAAGTGGAATAAAATAATTGAAGTAGACTTTGCAGTGAGTAAACTGTAGACTTATAAATATGTGGTTAACAAATGTATAAAGAGTATAATGTGCAAACAGGTTTATGACAGGTTGTTACACAGTAACAACGAGAACAGAAAGTGCAGTGCAATGTCAGTGTATCGATGTTTATCCTGAAGTGAAGTCACGTGATGTTAAGTGACTGAGTTCAGGAGTCTGATGGCCTGGGGAAGAAGCTCCTCCTGAGTCTCTCAGTTTTGGCCATCAGGCTTCGGAAGCGCTACCAGATGGTAGCAGCGTGAAATGAGGGTTTGCAGGGTGATTAGAGTCCTTGATGATCTTGGTAGCTCTACCTTTGCAGCGTTTGGTGTAGACGTCCTGCAGAGACGGAGAGCTGACCCTGAGATACGCTCGGATAAGCGCACTACTCTTTGCAGGGCTTTGCGGTCATGACTGGTGCTGTTCCCATACCACGCTGTGATGCACTGAGTTAAAACACTTTCTATCGCCCCTAAATAGAAAGTTTTCAGGATAGCTGGTGAAACCCTGAATTTCCTCAGCTGGCGCAGGTGGTACAGTCTTTGCCTGGCTTTTTCACCTGTGTCTGAATGTGAGCAGTCCAGGTCAGGTCCTCGGAGATGTTTACTCCCAGGTACTTGAAGCTGCTCACTCTCTCTACTGGTGACCCGCTGATCATGAGGGGGGAGTATGTCCGTTGCTGTCGCTTCCTGAAGTCCACAATCATTTCTTTGGTCTTGCCAACATTCAGAGAGAGACAGTTGTCCTGGCACCATGATGTTAGATGCTCCACCTCGTCCAAGTATGCCGTCTCATTGTTGTTGGAAATGAGGCCCAGGACAACAGTATCATCAGCAAATTTGATGATAGAGGTGGAGCTGTGTGTGGACAAACAGTCATGCGTGTAGAGAGAGTAGAGCAGGGGCTCAGGACACAGCCCTGTGGAGCTCCCACACTCAGGGTGATGGAGGTGGAGGTGGACTGGCCTATTCTCACCACCTGAGGCCTGCCAGTGAGGAAGTCCTCAATCCAGTGGCAGAGAGAAGGATTCAGGCCGAGATCCAGGAGTTTGGAGGTTAGCTTGGTGGGAACTATGGTGTTAAAGGCTGAGCTATAGTCAATAAATAGCAGTCTTACGTAGTTCCCACTTTTGCTGTCGATGTGAGTGAGGGAGGAGTGGAGGACATGAGAGATGGCATCTTCAGTCGATCTATTGGGACGATAGGCAAACTGAAGAGGGTCCAAAGTGTCAGGAATGAAGGCGCAAATGGTGTTTTTAATGAGTCTCTCAAAGACCTTCATGACTATAGACGTGAGAGCCACTGGACGATAGTCATTTAGGCAAGAGGGTTTACTGTTCTTAGGGACAGGGATGATGGTGGATTTTTTGAAGGAGGTGGGGACCACAGATGTAGCGAGAGGACTCATTAAAGATAGATGTAAACAACCCGGTGAGCTGATCAGCACAGGACCGCAGAACACGACCTGAAATACCATCCGGCCCAGCAGCTTTCCTGACGTCCACACGCTTGAGTGCTCTCCGAACTTCATCCTCCGAGACAGAGATCACGTGATTGTTGCTGCTCTGAGTAATTTCCTCTAACGCGCCACTTGGCGGAGTCGCGCTGCCGCGGTTACAGTCAAAGCAAAGCGTAGAAAGAGTTTAACTCGTTCACGAGCAACGGATCAGCGCTTGCCTCTGCAGAGGATTTAGATCCAAAGGAGCAGATGGACCTCAGACCTTGCCACATGCGCCGCGCGAAAGTCGTTGAGTTGGAAATGAGACTCCACTCGGTCTTTATAACGGAGTTTTGCGGCTTTAACTGCTCGTCTGAGAGCATAGCAGGACGATCTGTATTCATTCATATTCCCTGAATGGAGACCGGCGTTGTAAGCAGCAGTGCGTGCGTTCACTGCGCGCGGATTGAATTGTCCACCCACGGTTTCTGATTTGAGAAGGACGTTATTGTTATTGTTTGCGTGGCTTGCTCTGTAAGCGTGTTGATGAAGCAAAGCGCCACGTCTGTGAACTCGCTTACGCCAGCTGAACTCGCTCGAACATGTCCCAATCCACATCGCCCAGAGCTGCCTATAGCGCGGTCTCTGAGTGGGGTGACCAACGCTTAACTTCCCGCCTCACCGGGGGTTCCTGGAGGAGCTTTTGTTTGTATTCGGGAGTGAGGAAAATGGCGGCATGATCCGATTTGCCAAACGCTGGAAGTGACCGCGCTTTATAGGCGTTCTTAAACGGAGAGTAGCAGTGATCCAGTGTGTTTGCTCCTCGTGTGGGGCAGGAGACGTGCTGGTGAAAGTTTGGCAGGACTTTCTTTAGGTTTGCTTTGTTAAAATCGCCGCGACAATGAATGCCGCGTCGGGATGTTGGTTTTATGACGCCGCTGGCAACATCATGAAGGCCAGATAAAGCCAGCGCTGTGTCTGCCTGCGGTGGGATGTAAACGGCGGTCGCGACAACCGCAGAAAACTCCTAGGCAGATAGAATGGGCGGCAGATGATTGTTAAATGTTCCAGATGAGGCGAGCAGGACCGCGAGAGAATGGTGATGTTCCTGGGATCGCACCATTTCTTGTTGATCATGAAACACACTCCACCGCCTTTGGATTTACCGGCCTCGGCTGTTCTGTCCATCCGAAAAACAGAGAAGTTCTCCCGACGGCGTCACAGCTGTGTCCGGGACCGCGGGCGTGAGCCATGTTTCAGACAAACAATAGATATTACAGTCTCTCATGTCCCGTTGAAAACTTATCCTGGCTCTAAGATCGTCCATCTTATTATCCAAGGATTGAACATTTGCTAGAAGAATGCTCGGGAGAGGAGGGCTGAATGCCCTTTTCCTCAGTCTGTTACGGATACCAGCGCGTTTCCCACGGTGTTTCTTTGTTCTACGCCGCTGGCTCTGTCCATTGTTCAACTCGGCGTTCCGAAGAATCTCAGATGGCCACAGAGGATCGGCGAAAGTGTCCTGAAACAGTCCAGTGTAGAGGTAACCAATGTCCAAAAGAGTTTTGCTGTCGTAGTAGATCAATGCAGATGATAAGTTTGTAAAAACTGAGAGTAAAAGAAAGTAAAATAGTAAATAAAAGCACAGTCTTCGCGGAGCGACCTGAACGGCGACCAAACACAGCGGCGCCATTTTGTACTACTGAGTACAGGTAAACATAATGCGAGTCTGAAACGCAACTCCTTTTATACCCACATGGTGGGGCGAGGTTGCGTTATGCAGCAAATTCCGCAGACCCATGGCATTTTCATGCCATTGGCTTGTTTTGTAGATCTCAGAGGCGATTGGCTTCTAAGCGAAACCCCCATTTCGTCAGTACTGACGTAACGTCTCTGTTCCCTTCCTTCAGGGAACGAGGGTTACATGCATAACCAAGATGATCACTGTATAATTTAAATACAAAATATTTAAAGTGCACCTAAAATATACTCGCAATAGTTCCACTTTACCACAATCAAATACTTAAGTATATCTTTAGTCAGACCTCAGAACTATTTATGGATAACTAAAGGACATTAATTACAAAATTACTTGTTCCAATTTAAAAGACTTTAAGTATACCAATAGAGTATACTACAATTGCAGGGTATTTATATTAAGTACACAAATATAAATGTATTTGTAGTATATTTAACATAAAATAAATGTATTTCAAATACATTTTAGTATATTTATATTTTTTTTTTTCATCTTTCGCTTTTTTGAGTGTAATAAAGGTTTTACAGCACTTAATAATTTGAACAAGATTCCAAAGACAAGCAATGTAAACTTAATATGAAATGTACCATAAGCATAATTGTATTGTTGATTAAATATTTTGTATTTTCAATAGGAGGGATCTATTCGTAAGTAATGGAGGTGCAAGACCATCAGTCAGTCAAATTTTGGTTGTTATCACGGATGGTGAATCAACTGATTCATTTTTGGCTGAAGCTGTTCAAGAAGCACAAGATAAAAATATAATACGATATGCTATTGGGGTGAGATTTGATTTTGATTTTGCTTCTGCTTGATTAAAAAAGACTTGACTATATTAGTTTTGGAAAACAGCTTTAATTTATGCTGATTCAGATCTAGATCGTCAGCTGGGGGGTATTCCAGAAAGCAAGGTTAACTTACCGTCACATATTGAACTCTCGGTTGATTAACCCAAACCTTGCTTACTCGAGGTATGCTGGTTCCAAAAACTCAGAGTATGTTCCCGGGTTAACACACAAGACATTCTTAACAGAGCGACGAATCAATGATTCACCATGGAAACAGACGCTGAGAAAAAGTGTGCCATTCTACTCCCTCTTCTTTTTTTGTTTAATGGCGATTTACATAACTTAATGCACATCACCTATTTGGTGGTTGAGCAATCATTTTTTTGACCTTTTCGTTTAATAAGTATTCTTTTTTTCTCTGAGAATAAGAATTATATTGTTTGTTTGATGCTAATTATATGCAGATCCATGTGTGAGAGGACAATAAAATAAAGGTATGTCACATAACCTGCTTTTTGGAATACACCCCAGCTGTGATTTGTCTTGGAAACGTTTTGAAAGTATTCTAATAAGATCTAATATGGCCATTGTGAAAGTAGTGTACATTAAAATTACTGTTCCCCCTAAAATGTCAATTCTGTTATCATTTACTAACTCTCATGTCATTCCAAACCTGACATTCTTCTGAAGACATTCTTCAAAATATCTTCCTTTGTATTTAACAGAAGAAAGAAAGCCATACAGGTTTGGAATTACATGGGGGTGAGTAAAAGATGACAGATTTTACATTCTTAAACAGAGGGTTATTAAACATCAGTCATATTAAAAATCCAAAAATTAAAATCCATTACATTTATGAAGTGTTACACACTTTTTTTTTCTTTAGGTTGGCAATGCTTTTACAATTGACAAAGCAATACAGGAGCTGACAGTTATTGCATCTTTACCCACTGATAAGCATGTGTTCAAAGTAAATGATTTTGACGCGCTGCAAAGTATTCGTGAAATACTCAAAGAGAACATTATTGCCATTGAAGGTAAGTTTGCAGAGGGAATGAAAAATGAATGACATACAGAATGTTTACATTCATCTGCAGTTAACTGTGTTGTTGCTTTTATTTGCTATAGGAACCCAGACATCTGGAGATTCAACTCGAATGGAGTTTGCACAGGACGGGTTTAGTGCAGCATTGACATCAAATGTAATTGTGTATTTAACTTATTTGACACCAAACCAGATGAAAAGATGAACTACATGAGTTAGAAATAGTTTTACTGAAACAAATTAGGAGCCGTTGAATTACTCTCTTTACTGTTCTATTTAATTTAAGGCAGAGGCTATAGATGCTATTTACACCAATTGTAAATAGCAATTGGATTCTATTTACACTCAGTGAAAATAGCATATTTTTAGCGCTAGATAATATTTACACTATGTGCAAATAGCTGTAGATTCTGTTTACTAAGTGAAATGGCATACTAAGTGAAAATAGTGATATATTCTATTTGTAAAATGTAAAAAGTAGCAGTTCTTTGCAATATATGTAAATAGTAATTACATGCAATTTATACTTTATTTTGACAGATACACTATTTACACCTCAGTATTGTTGTACGTTAACAGGATGCAATAATAACATAGTGTAAATGATTATATTTATTACAATTATTAAATTGATGCTGCCTTAAAGGGACAATAAAAGCCCTCTCTACACCTACCCATACCCCTACCCCTAACCCCACCCAATAAATGCTTTTATTATTATTAAATATTATATAATGAGGAGGAAATGCACCAATTCTATGATGCTGAGAAGGAGGAACTGCTCTGGAGACTGAAGAGCATTCAAACAGCCGCGCTCACTCCAGCCGTCAAGTCGTCGTCAGAGGGGTGCATTGTTTTAATCGAGTGAACTTACTCAATTTCTTCAGTGTGTGTTAAATATTAATAATCTTGATTTGAATTAAGTAATATGTGTGGTTCTTGAAATAGATCGATTTAATTCTCCATTCTCAAATATTTTGATAGAAATTTCACACATATTAAGTATATTTGAAATAAATAATTGGTTATTCAAATACTAAATTCTTTTAGTGACAAAAAACTTGAATATAACTGCAAATTTTAGACAAAATTAACTGTTGTATCAAGTTTTGTATTTAGAGATTTTATTAAGTTAATAAAGTTAATTATTACTGTGATATTTACTAAGCCACTAAGCTACTATTTTCTTTTTGAGTGTACACCACTGAAGATGTTGAAATAAGTGTCTTTTAAAAAAATCTTGTTTGGCTCAAACAGGCAATGTTAGCTTTCCTGTAGCTCAAACAATAAGAGTGTGGCGCTAGCAAGGCCATGGGTTCAATTCCCAGGGAAAGCAAGAATCGACAAAATGTAAAAATGTGTACATTGAATGCTATGTAAGTCACTTTGGATAAAAGCGTCTGCCAAATGCATAAATGTAAATGTTAGGCGGAGATAGTGTGAATAGCACTTGCCAACAAGTCACGCTATTTGCACTTTGTGTAAATAGACACTCCATTAATTTAATTCATGTCTTTGCATACTATCCATGCTTTTCACACCACACTGTAGTCATTTTAGATTTTCAAGTTGAAATGTATTTCCAGTTGTATATTTAATTCAGCAACAATTTCCTTAATGCTGTCATTAATACAATATTACATTAGGTCAAATGAACTGCTAGAGCTTGTAATGTGCTATTCTTGGTAAAGATGCTTTGAAACCATAAATATTATGCAAAGTGCTATAAAAGTAACCTGGAAGATATCCATAGACATCCATGTTTTGACTCATGTTAAGTACTCTTCCACCTCAATGAAAAATACTGAAGATTTTCCATGCTTGTAAGCTAATTTCTTAAATATTTATATTTATTCTTATAATGTTATCTGTATTCAGACAGATATGATCATGACTGCAGTGGGAGCTTTCCAGTGGAAGGGTGGATATCAGTGGTACAAACCAAATGATAATTCAGATGACTTTCTAGCTGGAAGTGAGCATGACAGTTATTTAGGTGAGATCTCTTCTTTGACTGTAAATCAAAATAAATCAATCGCCACATCAGAATACTTTTTAAGTCTATTTTCTTTGCAGGTTATTCCTTGGCAATAGCAACAATATCCAGAGCAAAGTATGCAGTCATGGGAGCACCAAGACACAAGCATAATGGACAAGTAACTGTTTCAAGAATTGGTCGAAGGGACTTAAAGCAGCTGGATCCTCCAATGGTTGTAACACTCATATTTGTGTAAAATGTTAGCATATTGCACATAAATGTGTGCAAGAGTGAAAGTAAGTGAGCTTTAAATAGATAACTATATTGCTTGTCTTCCTCTTTTCTCAGCCTCAGATTGGCTCATATTTTGGAGCTGAGGTGTGTGTGGTGGATTTGAACAGGGACTCCAATACAGACCTACTTTTGGTATCTGCACCAATGTACATAGAGTCTGACCGGGAGGGTAAAGTGTTTGTTTACATCATCACACGTCAGGTCAGTGATTTTTTTTTTTTTTTTGGAGATTCAATTAAGACTAACATTTAAAGTAAGATTGAATATGTGTCTGTTTAACCCTGTTTCTCCTCTCTCTTCATAGGCAAACATATTTTTTTCGCATACACTGGTGGGCATGGCAGGTCAGAGGGGTCGGTTTGGCTCTTCTCTGGCCAGTCCAGCAGATCTGAATGGTGATGGTTTCATGGATGTGCTGGTTGGAGCTCCTTTAGAGGAGGATGGACAGGGCTGCATCTACATCTTCAATGGGATAGATGGAGGGATCATCTCAAAATACTCACAGGTGAAAAAGACGTTGGTTGGTGGCAGTTTAAAGACCCGATCCCATTTCTACCCCTTCCCTTTCCCTTTCACGTGAAGGGGTAGGGGTGTCTCGGTTCTCTTTTGGCTGGAGTGGTAGGGGTAAGGGGAAGGGGAAGGGCCATTCTATTGTGCTGATAGAATGCGTGTAGTGATGTTGCCACTTGGGATCGATCACTTGTGTTGCCTGGATGCTAGTTTCTCTGTAACTTGCTAAACATGTTATTTGAGTGATGTGAACACAAATTAATAATATTTAAAAGAAATATCTGGTCATCCTTCATAACGCGGTCACTATTTAAATCACGTATCGTCTGTAAACTCTTGCGTTACCAAGACAACAACTGACTTGTTTGTATTGCATTGCAAAGAGCTCCGTTATCACAGCACCAGAGTACAAAACAAAACCATATCCGGACCAGCCACCTCGGATCGGCACGGAATGGAACGGTTAATAAAAAAAGAGAACAGCTCCACTAGTCCTGCATGTTCTGTATCATCTTAGTAAACTCAAAGGTCATACGTTTTCAAACTGAAAACGAGCGCCATTTTCTTGAGTCCAAATAAAGCGTAAAACAGCGTTGGGAGTAAGTAATCTGTTAAGCGTCCTCGCACCTGATTTCTGTTAGATACTGTCACAACTACCAGTCCCGCAATCTCCCTCAGTAACAATCAACGGGCACACTTGCCTGAATACTGACTGCCTCCTGAACTCCAAATCCCATAATTCCTCAGGGATCTTGATCAGTTCATCCACCTGTCTATCCAAATAGATAATTTGATGCGATCTCGACGCCCCGGCCATCGTCCTGTGTCTACCTCCCGCTACTTATCCACTCCTCGAACCTCCGGCCCAGCATCAATGGAGACTGGTGAGCCCATGCAAAAAACACTTCCCGGCTGATCCATGAGGAAAAGGAGCGATGACGGTCACAGAATTTATGCCTGTACTGTGGCGGGGCTGGCCACTTCCGTGTCAACTGTCCTTCACGACCCCCTCTGAGAGATGTGGCAAGATCATCGATTCCCTCAATCCCAACTCCTGTGTGTCTGTACCCCTTGTTCATCATTAATGGCCAAGTAGTCTCCACGCCCGCCTTAATAGATTCCGGAGCTGCCGGAAACTTCATGTCCTGAGATTATGCCATGCACCACAAGATTGCACTGATTCCCTGTTCCTCTCCCCTCACAGTCGAAGCAGGCGATGGGTGGCCGCTAGGCTCTGGCAGAGTGTCCCACGTCATGCAAGAGATCCGCATGTGTACTGGAGCCCTTCACCGTGAGACCATCCAATTCTACATACTTCATGCTCCACACACACCAGTCATCCTGGGCCTGCCCTGGCTCCGCAAGCATGACCCATACATCCAGTGGGCAACCGGCCAAATCTGTTGGGGAAAGAACTGTCATACTACCTGTCTCACCACTGTCACACCATTACCAGTCCAAAGCATCATCGAGCCCCGGGAGGACGCTGTGATGAACCGCCTCCCATCTGTGTATCACGATCTATCGGAGGCCTTCAGCAAGACAAAAGCTTCCTCCTCACCGTACCAATGACTGTGCCATCGATCTGGTGCCAGGCACCATGCCCACAAAGGGCCGAGTCTTCCCGCTTTCCCAACCAGAACGAGGCCATGCGAAAATACATTGAAGAGGAACTCGCAAAGGGCTTCATTCGTCCTTCAACATCCCCTGCATCAGCCGGGTTTTTCTTTTGTGCAGAAGAAAGACGGCGGTCTCCGACCCTGTATCGATTATAGAGCTCTCAATGACTGCACAATCAAGTTCCACTATCCGCTGCCCCTAGTTCCTGCCGCCTTGGAACTCTTGTGCACGGCCAGATTCTACACTAAACTGGATCTGCGGTGTGCCTATAACCTGATCCGCATCCGTGAGGGGGACGAGTGGAAAACCGCTTTTTCCACCTGCACGGGGCACTATGAATATCTGGTTATACCATTTGGCCTGGCAAATAGTCCAGCCGTCTTCCAGTCTTTTATCAATGAGGTGTTCCGAGATGTGCTCCACTGAACATTTACATTGACGAAATCCTGATTTATTTAGACACCTTAAGACCACATCCAACACGTCCAGGCAGTCCTCCAAAGACTCATCCAGCACCAACTCTACGCTAAGATCGAGAAGTGTGCTTTCCACCAGACCACTACAACATTCCTGGGTTATGTCATCAATCCAGAAGGTGTGGCAATGGACGAGAGTAAGTTCAAGGCAGTTTTGGACTGGCCTCAACCCACCTATTAGTATTGCAATGCTTCCTTGGGTTTGCAAACTTTTACCACCGCTTCATTAGGGACTTCAGCACGGTGGCAGGTCCTCTTAGCTCTCTGGCGCGGAAAAGCACGTTGCGTCTCCCCTGGAATGAGGGCGCCACCCACGCCTTCAACCAACTCAAGCAACGCTTCACCACGGCCCCCATCCTGCACCATCCCAACCCAGAGTTGCCTTTTGTAGTGGAAGTGGATGCTTCTAACACTGGCCTAGGCGCCATTCTGTCCCAGCGGCAGGGATCTCCACCCAAGATATACCCCTGTGCCTACTACTCCAGGAAGCTCAATGCGGCAGAGCGGAACTACGATGTAGGTGATCATGAACTGCTGGCAATGAAAGCCGCTTTCGAGGAGTGGCGGCACCGGCTGGAGGGAGCCTCACACTCCTTCACTGTACTTACGGACCACAAGAATCTAGAGTACCTCCGCACAGCCAAGAGGTTGAATCCCAGACAAGCCAGATGTTCTCTGTTCTTCACTCGGTTCCAATTCACAGTCACTTACCGTCCCGGTTCTAAAATTACTAAGGCTAATGCTATGTCTCGTCAATACGACTCAGACCTGACCTCTCAGACTCCTGGAACAGTCCTGAACCCCAACTTCGTCCTTGGCCCGATCAAGTGGGATATTGAAACCGAGCTCAGTCAGGCCAATGCCCAGATAGAAGTTCCCCCAGACTGTCCTCCCAATAGAGTTCATGTCCCCGAAGCACTCCGAAAAAGGGTCCTGGAACACGTACATGCTCTCCCCTGCTCTGGGCACCCAGGTATCATGGCCACCATTCAACTCCTCCAGAACCACTACTGGTGGCCCACGTTAGGCCACGATGCTACCAAGTTCATCCAACAGTGCCAGAACTGTAACACTCAGAAAGCATCCCGACTACTGCCCGCCGGTCTACTCCACCCTCTTCCAATCCCACAACGCCCCTGGTCACATATTGCCATCGACTTTATTACTGACTTACGCCCCTCAGATGGTCACACCACCATCCTCACAGTGGTAGACAGTTTCTCCAAAGCCCGTCGCCTCATTCCGCTCACCAAACTCCCCACGGCCCTGCAGATGGCTGAACACCTCTGCAACTTGGTGCTCCGGTTTTACGGGCTGCCTGAAGATATTGTGTCCGATAGGGGTCCCCAATTCACCTCTCGTCTCTGGGCAGCCTTCTTCCAGATGCTCCAGATTAACGTGAGCCTTGCGTCTGGGTACCATCCCCAGGCCAACGGACAAGCCAAGCGCCTCAACCAAGAAATCATCCAGTTCCTCCAGAACTACTGCCACCTTCATCAAGAGGATTGGAGTCGGTATCTAATGTGGGCTGAGTACACCCCAGAACTCCATCCGTAAACACTCCACGGGTCTGACCCCCTTCCAACGTGTCCTCGGTTTTCAACCACCCCTGTGCCCGTGGTTCGGTGAACCCACTAACGTCCCCTCCTTGGATGATTGGTTAAGGCGCAGTGAAAAGACATGGAACCTTCCACACACTCACCTCCAACGGGCCATAAATCACTGCAAGAGACAGGCCGACCGACACCGCCGACCCAACCCAGAGTACCAACCCGGCCAGTGGGTGTGGCTCTCTACTCGTGACCTCCGTCTCCAGCTCCCCTGCAAGAAGCTCAGCCTGAGGTATGTGGGCCCTTTTAAAATTCTCCGGCAGATCACCCCATTATCCTATAGTCTTGCCCTGCCTAACCACCGTCGCATTGCTCCCACCTTCCATGTCTGGCTGCTCAAGCCGGCCACGGACCCCACAGAGGAAGGGGAGGAGAGGTCCGCAGAGCCAGCTCCCCAATCCATCTTAGTGGAGGGTGAAGAGGCCTATCGAGTCCACCAACTGCTAGACTCCAGGCGCCGGGGTGGCAATCTCCAGTATCTAGTCGACTGGGAGGGGTTCGGTCCAGAGGAACAGTCATGGGTCAACACCAAAGATATACTGGACCCCACACTCACTCAGGAGTTCCATCTAAACCACCCGAACAAGCCTGCTCCTCGACCACATGGTAGACTCCGTCGTCGCCAGCATCCTCACGCCAGGAGTCGCTCGCAGGGAGGGGGGCTCTGTCACGACTACCAGTCCCGCAATCTCCCTCATTAACAATCAACGGGCACACTCGCCCGAATACTGACTGTCTCCCGAACTCCAAATTCCATAATTCCTCACTCTAGCACTGATTCCAATTGCACCTGTGAGTAATGATCACACACACAGCTGTTACTCATTCCCAGCCCTATTTTAACCACACTCACAGCACACTCTGTGCGAAGTCTTGTTTCACTGTGTGCATCTCTGAGCGGTTTACAGAAAGTTATCCTGCCTGTGTTTACGACCTCTGCTGTATTCTGTCTTTGATTGTCTGCTGCCTGCCACTTGAGCTTCTGCCTGTTTCCTGGATTTCGTATCGTCTGCTGCCTGCCCCTGACCTCTTGCCTGGCTCCCTTCTACGCCTTGCCTACCCTGCTACACTGTCTTCACTGGTATTGGACCCTTGCCTGTTGACTTTGTTTAATAAACTGTTGCAAATGGATCTGACTGAGTCTGATTCACAACAGATACGTGCACTTCATTGCTGTTCATACTGGTTAAATGTTACAGGACGGCCTGAGGATGCTAATAAAAGAAATGGGGTATGATGTGTAATGGTGTAGTAGTGGTGTCCCATCTTTTTAGGGGAATATTTTCACCGCTACGCCTTGCCACTCTGTAGGGGTAGGTGAAGGGGTATAAAATAGAATTGGGATTAGGCCAAAGTTATAGTTCACCTAAACTCACCTTGACTCACTTCTCTAATATTTTCGTTATTGCTTTCATTCCCTCTTGAATGAAACAGAGGATTGCTGGATCATCTGTGCGAGCAGGTTTGCGGTTCTTTGGGATTTCATTGAGTCAATTTTCTCCAGACCAGAGTCGAGACAGCCTTCCTGACATTGCTGTTGGGTCCATGGGAGCAGTTCTGCTTCTCAGGTCTGTTTTCTTCTGTAAAGAATTGTTGTACTAACATTTAAATGAATCATTTGATACAATGCACTTATTGTGTACATGCATGTTTTTATATTGTACTTACATTTTAAAAAATACCTGCAATTACATCTGTAGTTAATTTATAATTACACTGATACTTCCCTTACACCTACCCTTAAACTCACCCCCACCACCACACCTGTCCCTAACTTTACCCGTATCCCACCTCAATAGAGTTTTGCAATACAATGAACACAATAAGTACTTTTTTTTTATTTATTATTTTTTGATGTAAGTACATATTAGTTAAGGCCACCTAATATAAATTAAAGTGTGACTGAATTAAAACAAATACAGTGTTTCAGCCATAATCATTCATATGTGTTATATGTGGATCATTCAGGTCCAGACCCATCATGCTCTTGGAACCCAAAGTAACTTACAACCCAACCAAAATACCAACCGGTGAAACAGAACAGTCTCTGGAAAACACCATGAAAGTGTGTTTCACCATGCGTCCATACAGACACAGCATAAGAGGTTTGTCCAAAATTAGAAATATTCCTTTATGGTGTAGTTAATGTTGAAGTGTTTTTCCAATGTGTAGCTAGTTTCTCCAAAGCCATCAAACTGCAGAGACAGCTATAAATAAGGTTACTGTCTTTGTCACTGTGGTTATATCAAAACCTTTTTCTGAGAACCACATCCAACCTGACTCTGCAGCATTAGGTCAACCAATGGCGTGAGTTTGGGGATGGGACTATCTATTGAACCAACCTATGGCAACCATGGGGAGTGTTCAGGAACCCTGTCTGAAAGTAGCCTTATTTTTCAAATTCTGTTTGATTTTGCTGGTGGCACAAACTATACCTTTAAAAGTCCCTCTCTCGCTCAATTTAATGTAAATTCAGTTAAATGTGCTAAATATCAACATTGATATTAATAAAAATAAATATTTTTTGAGCAGCAAAATCAGCATATTAATGGTTTCTGAAGGATCATGTGGCACTGAAGACCGAAGTAAAAAAATGTCTTCCATGTATTATTTTTATGTATGTATATATGTTTTATGTTCATTATCTAGATCTGTCCGCAAATATTAATTACACCATAATGCTGGATGCCAAGCGACAGAAATATCGAGCAAACTTCTCACCCAAAAACCGGCTCCTCAGTGATGTGATGAACATTGGACTGAATACAGAAACTTGCAAAAGTCATCGTTTCTTTATAAATGTAAGTCTGAAACATCACCACTTTTTGACAATTATTATTTGTTATTTGACAATTATTTGTATCTCACTCTTTTGAATATCTAAATAAGTTCAATGGGAGTAATTAAATTGATGCAACAATGTGGCAATACAAACTGAGAATCCTGATTGTAGTGTAATGGAATGTCATTTATCTATTCTTGCCCACTCAGGCTTTCTCGGAAGATGCTCTGAACCCGTTGGCCAATCAGTTGACATTCACTTTTGAGGGTCTGCCAGCTACCAGACAGCAAAACATAAAGCCAATACTGCTGCCGACGATAAAGACCACCACAGACCACAGTGTAAGAGAAGGCAAACCGATGTTTGTTTTAAAATATGAATCATTCAGACAAAAATGTAAAGGGAAAGTGCATCCAAAAATGAAACATCTGTCACCATTTAGGCGTGTCATTTGTATGACTTTATTTCTTCTGTTAAACACAAAAGAAGATATTTTGAAAAATGCTTGTACATACAATGAAAGTTAAATGGGTTCAGTGTTGTTTTGAATCTCACTGACTTTCATAGGAAGTTGAAACATTCTTCACAATGTCTTCTTTTGGGTGAGTAAATTATGAATGTGTGTAAATCTTGTTGAATGACACAGGGGTGTGTAAATGATGACAGAATTCTCATTTTTTTGGGTGTACTATCCGATTCATAACTAATAGTATTATTTTAATTTACTATAGGCTCTTTTTCACATGCCTAAAGATATGAATTACTATATATCTAGTGTAATACAGTGATGCAGTTTTATATGATTTAAGAATCTACTGTATATCTAAATATCTCACCTCGTTCCACAGCTGGATTTTGAGATAAACTGTGGGCATGATGATATTTGTGTTGATGACCTCAGGATGGATTTCAATTTCTCCGGGTGAGCAAATATTTATGATTAGTTACATTAAAGATCAGCACACATGAATATGTGGAGATAGAGTAAGAATGGAGATGCAGCAATGACTTTAATCCTTGTTATGCTGTGAGCATCTCTCTTTGGTTTCTGTGATCCAGATCTACAAACATAGAGGTCGGGATAATGCAGGAGCTCAATGTGACAGTGTTTGTAGAGAACAGAGGAGAAAACTCATACAACACTCTCTTCACCCTCAGCTACCCCTTTGGACTTTCCTACAGGAGAATCTCATCTAAACAGGTGAGACCAGGATTATTTTACACAATTTAAATCAAATACAATTTTTCTGAAAGGCAGTCTTTTAGGCAATTGTCATTGAATTTGCTTTGGGTTATTGAATTGGTATTTATACATCATTTTCTAAATGAGCAGGGCAGAGTGGAGTGTGAATCTCTTGACAGTGAGCAAAGAGGTTTATTTGGAGAAACCACCTGTCACATCAGTAAACCCATCCTCAAGGGAAACGCTCAGGTGAGCTCACTTTTTAAACTGTCCTGTGTGTTTTTCTGTTCAAGCACTCATTGTTTCCTCTGTGTCTAGGCTGTGTTTCATATTACATACAGCATCGATAAAGAAAGCATCTTTGATCGAAGTGTGACATTCACCGCTCAGATCAACAGGTATTACATATTCTCTGGGGGTTGTTTGAGTGCACTCAAAGTGTACAAATGCATTGCTTAACCATGAGCTGTTATATAAGTCATGTATGAGAAACTGATAACTGAAAAGCTACTGACCAAAACCCTCCATCACTTACAGCGGAAATGACCAACACTCTCCAACCAGTCAATTATCCAGACAGAAAAGCATTGGTGTCAAATTTGCCATCAACATTGCATTAATAAGGTTAGTGCTCTTGTCATTCTTGTTTTTGAAAGAAGTCTCTTCTGCTCACCATTTATTTGATGAAAAATGCAGTAATATTGTGAAATATTTTGACAATTTAATATATTTTAAAATATTTATTCCTGTGATGCAAAGCTGAATTTTCAGCATCATTACTCCAGTCTTCAGTGTCAGATGATCCCTTAGAAATCATTATAATACGCTGATTTGCTGCTCAAGAAACATTTATTATCAATGTTGACCACAGTTGTGCTGCTTCATATGTTACTACACACACACACAATTTACTTTACTGTCTGACACATTTTCTCTTTATTTTAAATAAGACATGAAGATTCAAGCCTCCACATTAATTTTACTGCACAGAAAACTGATCTTGAAAGACCAGTCAAACAGATACTGCAGGTACTGTAATGACATGCATACACCTCCATTAACATCGAAAAATGGATTTCAATGTATTTTCTTTATCAATGTCTTTTCATGCCAAAAAGGGTATTTTAATGTCTCTCTTCCAGGTTGAAAATGACTTTAGAGAATTAACTTTCAAAGTTTTCATCAGAGTGCCAGTGACTTTAGGAGATAAATTAATCTGGACTAACAAAACCCTACAGGTAAGTATTTATGAAGGGTATAGATGAATGTGCTAGATAAAGCCCTTCTGCTGTACATTTGTCACGTCAAATAAAAAAAAACAACCAAACACCAGAGTATGTGCTTTTAGATTCCAGACTGTGAGAAACAGAAGGATGAGCTGCCGCTTGTAACAGATTTTATGGAAGTACTTAAAAAGGAACGTGTGGTGGTGAGTGTTTGAGTTTCACTGATCTAACAAAAACAAAGCCATAAAATATCACGTTTAATCTTCTTTGTGCATTGACCGTGTGTGTGTGTGTGTGTGTGTGTGTGTGTGTGTGTGTGTGTGTGTGTGTGTGTGTGTGTGTGTGTGTGTGTGTGTGTGTGTGTGTGTGTGTGTGTGTGTGTGTGTGTGTGTGTGTGTCAGAACTGCTCGGTGGCGGTGTGTGCCGTGTTCAGCTGTGATGTCACTCTCATAAAGAATGAAATTAAACTCTATAATATATCTGGCAATGTGAGCTCTGGATGGATTGAACAGGTATCTGACTTTTAAAGCAAATTCATATCACAGAGCAGACCATATATTTTCATAATTGTTTGATCATTTCTTATTGTCATCATCTGTGTGTCTCTTAGACTGGACTCAGAGCTGCTGTTTTTGAGTTGGTCAGTTCAGCGTCTCTGGATTATGACAAGGGCAAATACATTTTCTTTTCCTCGGATTCTCAACACACTGCGCCGTCTGTCCAGGTAATGCATTTTCTTCACAAATGATCTTAAATTTTTCAATCCATCCATACCGAGAAATCCATGCACGTTTCAGGCCTTAATGATATTATGCTTGTATGTGAAGGTGGCTTGTCAGAGGTAATATTGTATTCATGTATGTGTAGATTAATACTCAAGTGGAGGTGTATGAGGAGGTGAACCTGACCAAAGAGATCATTGGAGGGGTAATAGGAGGACTGCTGCTACTGGCTCTCATCACAGTGGCCCTCTATGGGGTGTGTGTATGTTCAACTTTGAACCTTTTATTTTCAGCTGTCTAACTTGGGTTTAATTTTTCAATATTGTAATGCATATGCTTTAATTATCATTTCTTTTCAGGCTGGATTCTTTAATAGACCGTACAAGCAGTTGCTAGAAGACGCAGGGCAAAGTGCTGAAGATGGGCCAATCACTGAACAATTACAAAAATAACCAACCGTAATAGCAGTGAATTAAAGATTCATATATGGCTTTGTATGCAAATATATTGTGTCTATGCATGCAAATATGAATTATATACTGCTTGTACGATCATCATAAGTTTCATTATCAAATAAAAGGGCACAGTTAAAAACACTGATGGAGGAGAAACGATTACAATCAGTCACTGACAGCTGAAGTGTGTGCTTTCAAACAGGTCTGCTGAACACATATTTCAATAATTAAGGTTAAGGTAAGGTATATGACCAATAATAAGTTTAGAATCGGCTGCGAGCGGTCTGTGCTGAACTGGTTTGGGGGGGAATCACATATATAGGCTGCAGTAGACTTTTGGAACATCAACATCCTGGAAACCCCAGGAAGGGTGAGGGGAACTATTTGAAATGAGAAGTGAAGGCAGTGCAAGTCAGCAACTTCAGACAAAAGCCAGACAACCATGCATTGTGTCAATGAGGAAACGGAAATAGATCAATCCCATCAGAGACCTTGTGGATAATAATTGCATGAATATTTAAATGTTGCATTTCGCAGGTAGTTTAGGATTGGATTTAGATTTTTAAAAAGTGTACTGTAAGGGAATACTAATATGTTTTATGTTGTAAGGAGCGGTTTTACTGCTAAGACAAAAGCTGAGATCCAACGTCCTGACCAAAACCCTCTCCCCCTCTCTACCTCCCTTTCCTCCCTTCCCCCTGATTCAAGTCCCAGAATGCAGATATACTACATATGATTTATCTTGTGAATCTATTGTTTTATCCCTTTCATGTCTGGGACTTTTTAAAGGTCATAGTGCGATTGGTAAAATGGTCTCAACTTCACTGCAGTCACTGGTAGGATGAGAAAGATTGAAACATGAGAATTGTGTTCTCTTTTTGAGTGGTCTCTCCAAAGATATCTGATCCTCTCCCCCAAACTAGGTGTTTGTGTTGCAAATATTTACAACCCTTTGTTCTGGTCTGGGTATTTAAGGAAGGGTAGCAGGGCTGCCACTGGGAACATTCTGTAGACAGAAGCCCCCATGCAGTGTTGTGTCAGTGTCATAAGAGACACTCACACACGCTGTATGTATTGCACCAGATATAATGACTCTTTGAAACTATTTTCATATTACTTGGTAATTGTATTTTATATTTTTATGCTGAAAGTTGTGTACCATGGATTCATGTTTAATTATGATGTTTAAGTTCTGTCTGGCCAAAATGTTAATCTTGATTTATTCTGTATCTTTCTGAAATCATTACTCAAGTAGTGTCGCATGAGGAGTTTGTAGGAGTTTCCGTAAATCTTTCTGTCAGGGCAGATTCATACCGAGGACCCCATGACCGGAGCATGGCGCTAAGCATGAGGGGCAATCTGATTTCTGACTGGCACTGTTATTAACAAGTTGCAGCTTTCGTGGCTATTGCTAAAATTACACTTTCTGTTATGAGTAAGCATGTGCAACTCACTTAAAGGTAAAATAGTTCACTCTGCAATCCTCTGTAATATCAGAACTGACTAATTTGCGTCCGTGGGGTAATGTAATTATAATCGCGAGCATTATCCTCTGAGCGACTCCGGGTCCCATGGAGGAACGAGTATTTGAAATGAAGAGATACTAAGAGAAATCAAAGATCTAAATTAAATCACAACTAAACTTATGATCAGCTGTTAAGTTACAAATGTAACAAAGTTACAAAGAATTGAAGTCAGATAAAATTATTCATGGAGTCAGATTTAAAATTTGATAACAATAAATTGAGGGAATTTAACAGAAGTTCTGAAAAGGCTTACACGCAGAAGTCCTTCGACCAGGCCGTTATATTCCGTCCTTGGGCTAACGGATGGACCTTACAATGTTTTAAACTATTACAATTATGACAATATGACAAAATTTATCAATGTAAGAATTATTACATTATGAGCTCAAGATTTTATTAAGTTTTCAGAAAATTATTACATAAAGGTAGGGTAGAATCTGCATGATATTGCATAAAACATCAACAGATTACAGAAACAGACTGTGGAAAAAATTGTTTCTACATTATCCAGTAAAATAAATATATTTTTGTGATTTGTGAAACACAACATGCATCTATTTAACATACTATTTAACATACATCTAAAGTACTTACAGCAGTAAAAGTTAACAAATTATCATTCCATAATACAGAATATTAAAGTAATGAATACTTAAAAGTTAGGTAATTATTAAAACTGTGTAAGATTGGTGAAAAAACTAAATATTGTGAGATCAAAACTCTTTACATCATTAATTGACTGAGCGCATAGCCCAATTATGTAACCATCACTTTGTTTTTGTAGATACACTAACGTTCAAAAGTTTAGGGTTATGATTTTCAACATTATTTTGAAAGAAGTCTCTTATGCCCACTATGGCTGCATTTTTTGGATTAAAAATAAAATAAAAACAGTAATATTGAATATTAAAAGTAATAAAGTAATAAAGTAATATTTTAGTAATAAAATATTATTACAATGTAAAATAATTGCTTTCTATTGTAATATATTTTAAAATGTCATTTATTCTTGTGATCTCATTCTTTGATGGATAGAACAGCAATTTTAATGCCTTTACTAAATAATAATAAAAAAATGAACGGACCACAAACTTTTAAGTTTATCTTATGTGGTGTATCTTTATATATAAAATAAGAAAGGTACTGCTATAAGCAATGGAAAATATGATAGCAAAGAATTTTGTGGAAGAGATGTTGCAGAAGATTGAATTTTAGATTCTATATTCACTGATGAGGAAGGAGGATCAGGACAGGTGTAGCTGTTGTCAGAATCGTTTCCAGTGGAGGTAAACTGCACAAAACCTGGAGGATCGCTGCACATAAAGGAGGTGATCCATTCCTGATAGCGGGATACTCTGGTGTAAACACCGGGATATTCAGGTTGAGCACAGCCATTCCCAACGGTAACGATACCAGACTGGACCCAAACAGAGCTCTGATTGCTCACCATCGGACCTCCTGAATCCCCCTGAAAATACAAATCAATGCAATCATTGTAGAAAGAGATATACAGTACACTACTGTTCAAGAGTTTGGGGTCAGTAAGAATTCACATACTCATTTCTCAGAAAAACAACGCTACAGTTATTCTACTTTGAAATGTGTGTTCTGTGTTGGAATGTCTGTTTTTGTTTTGGTCTGTGCGATAACACACGTTGCCAGTTTACCCAATGGTGTTTCAACACCCCGGGTTGCAGAAAACACAGCGTATTGCAGCCATGGAAGCCAGCGAACAAACTGGGTCAGAGATCGCAGATTCTACCCGACATAACAGCCTCGGTATCCATCTAAAAATCTCTATGAACGGAAGCACATTAAAACGTGGATACATCAACTCATCAATTTACAGTGTGTAAGTCTCCTCACCTTCCATTGTCAACTGCGCTTATTCCTGTTGTGTGTCCTCAAACTGGCAACCCGCGTGAGCGTCGAGTCTGAGGAGGAGGGGCGGGGCAAGTGATATTTTGAATTTGGATTCTCAACTCTCACCTATTCTGTTGCCTCATATAGCACAACCATCACGCTTCCTAGAACCTCTTCGTCAACAGTGTACACCACCAGTCCTGTAATCAATCCAGCGTCCTACTCTGGCTCAGCAGAGGACTGCAATGACCTTCTGCTTCAGTGTTCACTCGCCCTGGAAATGCAGCTACAGTGGTCTACTACTGATAGAGAAAAAATATCCTTCATCCTGTCATTACGCATCGGCAGAGCTCTACAACGGGCAGATTCTATATGGAATCAGTGTAGTCCCATCATGCAGTTGTTGGATTCATTCTTCGCTCACTTCCATGAAGTTTTCGGATGGCCCGCAGGTGACAGCACAGTGAGTGAAAAATGGATTTTTCAAAGAAAGGATGATATTCTTGATTATTCTCTCAAGTTCAGAACCATTGCAGTATCTAGCAGATGGAATTAACTAGCATTGCTTACTACCTACTGGCTGAATCCAGCGTTGTGGCTGCAGCTCACTGTCTACAATAACACCATATAGAGTGTTTCATCCAGTTATTCATCTGAGTTGCTCATCGAATGAGTAGTTGCATAGAGGACCTGCCAGCCTTGCAGTGTATTCCAACTTCCCGCCAGTCAGTTCTGTCAGCTCCTTCAGAACCATTGTCAGAGCCTATGCAAGTGGATGCGTTTCACCTCTCCCCAGAAGAAAGACTTTGCCGGCTGACCCAGCATATTTGCCTATATTGCGGAGCTAAGTGACACGTAAAGTCTTTGTGTCCTATCCAACCTCTATTACCATTGGTAAGTGTTGTTTATTTGCCCTGTATTAATAGTAAACCTCTTACTACCACTGTAACTCTTACTGCCTTGATGTGTCATCCACAGTCGCCCTCTGCGACTCTGGGTCAGCTGGCAATTTTGATGTTGGGAGTGCTCTTCCAAAAGCTCCAGCTCTGAAAGGAACCCTGCTCACCTGACTACTTCATCCAATCCATAATTAGAAAACCACTTGGGAAAGTGTCAGTCCATTGCAACTTTAAGCTGACAGCCAACATGTTGAGACCATCACACTTCTGGTTCTGGAGTGCTCAATAGCTGATGTGATACTAGGGTGCCTAGCACAATCCAGTAACATCTTGGTGTAGGGGTGACATCCTGAAGTGGGGCTCCACTTGTCAGGCTACCTGCTTCCCATTCCTGCCTGTGACCAAATGTCTACATCCATCTGTGTTGAAGATTTACTCTGCCTCCGTCAAAAGACATCTAGATCAACAATCAGTGGATATTCCTGGATGTTAAACCCACATTCAGGATGTCTTCTGCCCGAGACTAGCTCCTCAGTTACCACCACACCGACTATGAGACTATGCTAATGACCTGATTCCTGGTGAGCCAGTGCCCAGAGGTAAAACATATCCATTATCTCTCCCAGAACAACAAGCCATCGAGGAGTACCTTCCCCTGCTTCTTTCAGCCACTTCTTTGTGGACAAGAAGGGTGGAGACTTGTGGCCCTGTATCGACTACCGATCACTCAATAAAATCACCAAGTTTCAATACCCATTTCACCTTGTCCCTGCTGCACTGGAACAGTTGTGTGGAGCAACACTTTTCAGCAAGCTTGACCTACGGATCTGGAGTGGGGACAAATGGAAGACCACTTTTGTGACCTTTACTGTCCACTATAAATGCTGTACGACCTGGTCAGTGCCTCCTCCGTGATTCAGGGATTTATGAAAAAGGTGTTCTGGGAGTACCTCCATCATGTATTTCATGAATGTGTCAACATATTAGACATATGAATAAGAGTGAATGTGTGCACATTTTAAAATAAAATATTATTTGCAAATAGTTTAAATTGATTACTTCATAACTACAATTAGACCTAGAACTTATTTTCCCATTCTTATTTATTTATTCCCTAAATCCCTTTAAATTTTTTTATTTATTTAATTCCTTTATTATTATTTATTAAGTAATAAAGTATGGTATTTTATCACCCACCTCGTAGTAGTGGTACTACGGAAAGTTACTTGGGTGCGTTGGGAAGGTTACGATATAGGCACCTGTTATCAGGCACTCGTAACACAGTTCAGCTTGTTGTGGGGTTTAGTGTACAGACTCCTAGTGTCACTACATTGACACAATGTCCAGTGAGTGACAGATAGGGAACATCTTGATAACTGTTGTAACCTCTGCTCCCTGATGGAGGAAATGAGACATTGTGTCCCTACTGCCACAGTGCTGAACTACCCGATGAAATGGCTGTGACACTGAGGCACATTGTCCCAAATGGCACACTTCATATGCACTTATGGTCTTGTGGACTTACAATGGCTGCCATATGCATCATTGGCTGCCGTAGGGTGTCCCATTCGTCATGTTAGGTTTCAGAAGGGTGCTCACGAGTACCCCCTTTGACAGTCAAAGCGGCGTTACACCACGAACGTGCAGACACGCAAGAAGGCCGCAAGTGTTTAGGGTGCAATATGGGATAGGGCCTGTCTCGACTCTTCAGTACAAACTCCACTCGCCAATTCTCACTGGCCTATTCTGAAGCATTAGAGGTGTTTGGGGCTCCCTCTGGACAGGGTTTGTGTACCTGACATGAGACATCGCCTCCTTCCAGTAGACCAGCACAGATCATGTTGTCTGTTATATCTCCAACTCCATAAAGACAGCTGCACTGTCTGTTACCAATTACAGGAACCTCCTGCAGAGCATTAGGGGATGGGAGGTACACTGTAGGAAAGACATGGGAAGTTATTTACAAATGTTTCAAATGGGATTATGAAAGGCATTTAATGTTGAGTTTAATGTAACTAATAAGTGAAAAAGGAATTAATTCTCACCTCCTTCAGCAATGTTTCCCCATCCGGTGATCCAGCTGTTTGTGCCATTGTTAAACACACTGCGATCGGCTGCTAGACACACAGGTCTGATGTAGTCAGTGAAGGTGACGGGAGAGCTCAATTTGACCAATGCGATGTCATTGTCATTTGTAACATTGTTGTAACTAGGATGTTTGACGACTGCAATCACATTTCTGAGCACTTCATTGGGGTTGAAGCTTTCTCCAAGTCTCCCCAAAACCACACTTAAAGAAAAGATGTCATAACTGACATAGCTAAAGAAATAGACAGAAAAAGTATTCAATGAGTTTTAACCCTGTAAAGCATATGAAATAAAAGTAAAAAAATATTTTGTGTGTGTATGAAATGGAACAATGTATTGACCTGGATGCTCTAACAAGGAGGCTAAAGACTGCAACCTCTTGAGATCAGAGGAGTGAGGTTTACTTGCACAGCAACTACTAGTTGGCCTCCGTTACAAGGGCAAAACTTATAATGCAATGCAATATAATGATGACTGATTATTAATTTGACAAAAATGAACAAATAAACATTCCTCAAAAGCTTAATGGATCACGTTTGATACTCACATTTTAAACAATTTTTCTAAAAAATAATCAAGTAAAGCCAAGGTAACCTATCTTCGGTCGAGTAAATGTTCATCTATTTACATTCATATTACTCACAATACAAAAGTTATTCTTACATTTGCTTTCTAAAATCAGTAAAGTTTTCACAGCAAAAAGACCACAACCTGAAAAGGGACGTTTTACAATTATACTAAAAGGTGTTTACTTGCTAAATAAAAGCCAGAGTGCAGAAGGCATGTAGTAGATTGTGTGCAACAGATTTTTTACCAACGTTTTGATCATGTTGATAATTTAGAGGCCTTAGAAATTTGCACATCAAATATGATAAGTAGACTCTATAGGGTAAAATAAATTAATTCAAATGCAAACTACTCAAAGCATCTATGAAAGCTGAAGTATTTAGTTGAATGGGTTTACCTATAAACACAGTGGGCAGCGGTCAGCACCCACTCTTTGTTGATGAGAGAACCTCCACAGAATTGTCTGCCATCCAGAAGAAGGCTAGCCTGCCACGGCCAGAGTCCAGCTGAAGCGTTCTGACCTCCTACTATCCTGCTGCTGGCGTTAAATGTGGTTCTTCCACACACCTGAGCACTGGAAAAATTATATGAGGCTGCAAACACAAAAGACACAATGTTGTTTTACCCACGAGTTTCTCAAGCAGCACTGCTGCATGCACCTCATTTGATGAAGGGGACCCTTGTTTAAATCCTGATTCAATATGTACAAACCTGATTCCAAAAAAGTTGGGACACTGAACAAATTGTGAATAAAAACAGAATGCAATGATGTGGAAGTTTCAAATTTCAGTATTTTATTCAGAATACAACATAGATGACATATCAAATGTTTAAACTGAGAAAATGTATAATTTTAAGGGAAAAATAAGTTGATTTAACATTTCATGGCATCAACACATCTCAAAAAAGTTGGGACAAGGCCATGTTTTCCACTGTGTGGCATCCCCTCTTCTTTTTCTAACAGTCTGCAAACGTCTGGGGACTGAGGAGACAAGTTGCTCAAGTTTAGGAATAGGAATGTTGCCCCATTCTTGTCTAATACAGGCTTCTAGTTGCTCAACTGTCTTAGGTCTTCTTTGTGGCATCTTCCTCTTTATGATGCACCAAATGTTTTCTATGGGTGAAAGATCTGGACTGCAGGCTGGCCATTTCAGTACCCGGATCCTTCTTCTACACAGCCATGATGTTGTAATTGATGCAGTATGTGGTCTGGCATTGTCATGTTGGAAAATGCAAGGTCTTCCCTGAAAGAGATGACGTCTGGATGGGAGTATATGTTGTTCTAGAACTTGGATATCCCTTTCAGCATTGATGGTGCCTTTCCAGATGTGTAAGCTGCCCATGCCACACGCACTCATGAACCCCATCCCATCAGAGATGCAGGCTTCTGAACTGAGCGCTGAGAACAACTTGGGTTGTCCTTGTCCTCTTTAGTCCGGATGACATGGCGTCCCAGTTTTCCAAAAAGAACTTCAAATTTTGATTGGTCTGACCACAGAACAGTTTTCCACTTTGCCACAGTCCATTTTAAACGAGCCTTGGCCCAGAGAAAACGCCTGCGCTTCTGGATCATGTTTAGATATGGCTTCTTTTTGACCTGTAGAGTTTTAGCCGGCAACGGCGAATGGCACGTGTGGATTGTGTCACCGACAATGTTTTCTGGAAGTATTCCTGAGCCCATGTTGGTATTTCCATTACAGTAGCAATTCCTTATGGTGATGCAGTGCCATCTAAGGCCCGAAGATCATGGGCATCCAGTATGGTTTTCGGCCTTGACCCCTTACGCACAGAGATTGTTCCAGATTCTCTGAATCTTTGGATGATATTATGCACTGTAGATGATGATAACTTCAAACTCTTTGCAGTTTTTCTCTGAGAAACTCCTTTCTGATATTGCTCCAGTATGTTTGGCCACAGCATTGGGGGAATTGGTGATCCTCTGCCCATCTTGACTTCTGAGAGACACTGCCACTCTGAGAGGCTCTTTTTATACCCAATCATGTTGCCAATTGACCTAATAAGTTGCAGATTGGTCCTCCAGCTGTTCCTTATATGTACATTTAACTTTTCCGGCCTCTTATTGCTACCTGCAATAACTTTTTTGAAATGTGTAGCTCTCATGAAATCCAAAATGTCACTTTCAACATTTGATATGTTATCTATATTCTATTGTGAATAAAATATGTTTATGAGATTTGTAAATTATTGCATTTCTTTTTTATTAACAATTTGTACAGTGTCCCAACTTTTTGGAATCGGTTTGTACATTTTATGAGATTACTTAAGTAAAATAAAAAAATAAAAAAGCATGATGAAAAAGTACCTTCCCAACCCCACATAAATTAAAAATAATATATAATAATATATATATATATATATATATATATATATATATATATATATATATATATATATATATATATATATATATATATATATATATATATATATATATATATATATATATATATATTAATTCCTGAGATTGTGCTGCTGTATTAAAGCGGCCAAGCAAAAGGCACTTTCACATAAGTCTGACTTTAAATGTATATATAATGATCTCAATAAATAATAAAACTTAAGTTATTGATAAGTAACAGCGAGTTTTCAGCACTCTGTTTCACCGATAATAATTATTAAAATGTTTTTGTTGATTTTGGGAAGTTGCATTCAAAATTCAGCTGCCTCAAAAATCTGAGGGGACACGTGCCAGACTGAATGTGCATTCTGCTCAGGGCTTGACATTAACTTTTTTGCTCACCAGCCACTGTGGCTAGTGGTTTTCCAAAGTTACTAGCCACTTAGCAATTTTCACTGGCCAAAATGTTGTTGTTGTTGTCTATATGTAAATGACCACTGTACACACCCAAATCAAATCTACATGAAATGTATAACATGAAAGGTCATCAAATAGGCCTATTTAGCTCTGATAAGGTTGTATGTAAAGCTCCTTAATCTAGACAGAGAAACAGTTGCTTGTCTGAAAAAAATAAGATTTTTTGGTATTAATATAATTTATACTCAAGCAATATTCTCATCAGTGTTCTATCAGCTATGACATTTAAATCTAGCGTATTTTGTGTATGAGCCCATACAGTAGCCTAGTGAAATACATATCCATATTTTCATGTGATTTGACAGTTTATTTTATTGAATATCAAAAATCTAAAAGGTATGAACCTAGATGAACACTTTACAGTTGGTTTTATGACCGTAAGTCACTCTCTTCAAATGCTATTGAAGTTAGAAACATGTATAAAATGTTGTATGTAACTTTATAGACGTCCGAAATTCGCGAATATCCAACATCCAACATCAAGCCAACTTTAAGCCAGTCACATCAGATGCGCTATAGTTCTGCTCTGCTTTGTTTGAAACTATTTTCGCTGCTGAAATAGAACAAAAACAGTCAATCACTGTATGATGAATGAATCTCCGACGTACATCGCACATACATCTCTGCTGTGTTGTTTATGATGAGAGTGCAACTTTCAGAGTGAGATCGCGCTCTGAACAAAACTCCAGCATTTCAGCGATGACTAATCTGAACGCCTCTGATTATTAGACATTGCATTCATAAACTCAACAGAATCACGCGTGATTGGTTATAATGCGCAACGCGATTATAACAGATGCCTTTTGAGAATACTACAATAAAATTCAGCCCGCCAAAGTGGCTGATGGGAGTGAGTGTTACACGGTGTCAATGTCAAGCCCTGATTCTGCTATAGAATTATTATTTGCACAGGGATTTCAGGAAAAACAGATCGATATCAAATTGTTGATGTAATATTATTTACCTTGAGTGTCTGTTTTGTCACAAAATCCTAACAAAACAAAACAGACAGATGTTACATACATATCTATACTCTATTACATACACTATTTAAAGAAACTAACAAATTTATGTTTTGATACATGGATTATAAAATTAATTGAGATAAATGGCACATTTCATTAATATACATATACCATTTCTTTCTGATGAATTGTCGACACGAAATGCCCATCTACCCATGACATTGACATTGCTTGTGTATGGCAGTTTTGCGATGTTAGAAACAGGAATCGAAAAGACATTAGTAGAGCAAATTGTGTCATAGCCAGACTGTTAATGAAGAACACACAAAGAAAAAAACTCCATTAAATCCAAGAACATTTCACACTGCTAAATGTCATAAAACTTATGTGACAACTTTGAACACTGCTTTACCTCTGCAGTATAGGTGGGGGTGATATGATCATAATGCATGAGGGTAAACGACAGGTTTTTTCCAGACACCAAAACCACCTGGAAGGTCGACTCCTGGAAGAGAGAATTCCCCATTAATGCAAGCGTCATTCTGGATATGCCATAAATCTCAGTTCAATGAAAACACTGTGCAATAAAAGTGCATGCTAATTGAAAGAAGAACGTACTGCCTCACTGTTTCCATAATACGGCACTTTATCCCATGTAGCAATAAAAACCCATGAGGCAGAGAAGTTCAAGTTGGGATAATATTGGTTTATATCTTTTGAAGCCCGATTCAAGAGATGACCATCCGTTACGTGTCGGTAAGAGATGGTTCCTTTCCTGACATTATTAATGTCTGTCCACAGTGGAGCGATGATGTCTCTAGTCGAGCATGCAGGAAAATAATCGGGATACCACTGGTCAAATGACTCATCAAAGGTCAGGTCTCCATTATTATTCACCTGTAGGATCAAAATATGTTTGCTGGATTTAAGAAATATCCTCTATGTGGAATAAATATTAATGAATGTCATTAATGAATGCTTCTTACAAATATTTTGTCATATACATGGCCAAAGTACACAAATGGCTGTTGCAAGGGGATCGGTGGAGAACTTCCATCATCCAACTGTGGGTTTTTCTCATCCTCTGCATCTCCATATGGGTAGAATATTCCTAATATTTCCAATAGTATCATTATGGATGTTTAAAGATTTGAAGGAGGATATTTTACAATTCCTACATTTTTTCCATGTTAAATGTCATGGCTATTTATCAAACAATGTGATATTCTTTATGTTAAACAATGACGTTACCCTCCTCAGGTCCCCCATCAACACGAAATACCCAGCGTCCCGTCACATTGACATTGCTGGAGTTAAGAGAGTTTACTTTCATCAGCCACAGGGATTGAAAAGTTATTTGTTGAGTTTACTGTGTCATATCCAGCCTGAGTGAACAACAAAACAACAACAATAATAATAATAATAATAATAATAATAATAAACTGTCCAGTCATTATTATTATTATTATTATTATTGTATTCTTAATGATTTGTAACAAGATTCTTATTCTGTCCAACCTGAAAGCTTTGATCAGTTGAAGAGATATGTCCATAGTTCATCATGACAAAGGAAAGAGTCCTGCAAATAATTAGAACGACTTGGAAGGAGGATTCCTAGGAGAAGTCAAATAAAAACATTGGGTTTCAATGAGAAAGCACAGTTAAACTGAGTATAAACAAAATTAATTCAACAAAATTGTGCTAAATGTATGCAATACTTCTAAAACTATTATTTCTCTGACTACATTTATATTAAACTTAGGTTAAAGAAGATTCGTGTAACCATTCAATCAACACACCGTCAAGGAGCTGTTCAAGTAGGGCACTTTATCCCAAGTAGCAATGAGGACTGTTTGTACTGAGAACCCAAACAGAGGGAAATACTGTTTGACGTCATTTCTCGCCCAGTCCAGAATTCGGCCTTGAGTTATCAGGCGGTAGGAGATGCTTCCATTGACACTACAGTCAAACATTGCCCAGAGTGGAGCTATAATGTCTCTAGTAGAGTTGGCAGGGAAAGCCTTGGGAAGTCTTTCATAAAATGGTTCATCAAACGTTAAATGTCCATTTTTGTTGACCTATAGTAAAGATATAAAGATTTAACTAAAGAATACATGATCAATGTACTTCAAATGTAACATGTTTAACATCTTACATATATGTTATGATATTTGCGTCCAAAGTACAAGAAAGGATACTGCAAGCGCACGGCTGGTGAGATTGCATTACTTCGACAGGGAGAGACCGGAGAGCCAGTCGGATAAAACAAACCTGGAAAAACGTGTCGTTGCATTTGCCTTAGTACAAAGGTTAACATTTAAGAACGTTTAGGAGAAGAAAGAACAAATGTATTACCAAGTTTTGTTGGCGAAGTGTAATGACCCGAAAAAGCCCAGCTGCCCATAACATTGACATTTGTGGAGTGGGTCAGGTTAGCGATGTTAGACACAGGAATTGAATAATAACTGGTTGAATCAAAAGTGTCATATCCAGCCTAAATAATGATTACAAATATGTTTGTTACATGTCTGTGTATAAGAGATGATATATGAGATATGAAATAATCTCACATTACATCAATTATCTCTACAAATACATTTGAACTGTCCAGAACACTGCAAGTTATTACATGAAATAAATAATGCAGAACAGCTTTCTCACCGTTGCAATATGCCCAGTTTGTGGAATATTGCCATAATTAAATACAATAAATGACAAACCAGAACCTGAGATCAGCAGTACTTGAAAAGAGGAATTCTGAAGAAAAAAAACACAACATCAAATCATCACAGTCACAAGACAACTGAAAACAAATAATGAAACAAATCTTACCTGTGCTGAAGTGTTATAATATCTCACATTATCCCAAGTACAAACAAAAACTGAGTCTGCAGTGAAATTTGCTTGAGGAAAATATTGACGTATATCATTCGTAGCTCGCTGTAGTACTCGGACACCACTGAATTCTTGGAAGTAAAAGTCACTGTTGTCAATATCTGTCCATAGTGGAGCAACAATGTCTCTATTTGTGTAAGCGGGAAGAGTTTGAGGACTTGATGGAAACATTGGCCGTTTGAAGGTAAGCAATCCACTTTTGTAAACCTAAAAGTGTTTGAAATAACAGATAATGCAGCAGACAAGCACTTTTAATGGCTAGTGATAGATTGCATAAGAAAGTCAAAATACAGTTGCATTAATAAGTGTCCTCACATAAATATAGCTGTATGTGAGCCCGAGATAAGAAAATTGTGTCTGCAAATAGAGAGCGACCGGAAATCCAAATAATCCAAATCTATAATCCTGTTGAAGTTTGTACCCATTCCTGAATGGATAGAACAGTCCTGAAAGCATAAAACATTTCAGCATTTTAATTTGTAGAGTTCACAACATAGTAATTTCTCAATAAATTGTTCTATGTGTTTTGAACAATAAACAACTATCTTCTGGTATCCTTTCGTCGTAACCACCGCTCTCTCTATCCCGTACATGCTTTTCCTCTTCCTCCAGCCCCTGGGTCATAGATGCTCTCCGTGACCATCGAACCAAGCTCAGAGATGCTGAGAGGAAATGCCACAAAACTAAACACCCATCTGACCCTTCTTTCCTGTATGTACCCTTCTTTCCTGTCCTTTTTCTCCTCTAGTGTTTCTGCTGCCAAGATATCCTACTACCAAAAATAAATAAATCAGTAACACATCAGACACTGGAGACTATTCAAAACATTCTTCTCTGCCCCCCTCCACGTCCTCCCACTTCTTCTCTGACTGTTGATGACTTCACCACATACTTCACTGATGAGGTGGCAACCATCAGCAAGCAGTTCTCTACACCACACACCCACAGCCAGCCTCCAACCACAAATATTCCTTTATTCTCTTCCTTCTCTCCCTTTATGGTAGAGAGACCAATTAAAATTTTCTTGGAAGATTCCGATTTCCATTTTTTGTTTGGTAAATCGCTGATGGAGAGAAGAGAGCAAGAAGAGAGCAGCTGACGTTATGGCTAAACGGCTCGGAATCGGTAAGACGTGAGACTGACCGGCTGGTGGCCGATCAACAATCCAGGCCGGTCATGCAGAAAAATCGGCCAATTCCGATCCCTGGCCAGCATCTATACATGAAGTTTTATTTAACAAACTTGGGGAGTACTCTAGGTTTGGGACAAATTCCAAGCTCAGAGCCGTCCCCTGGACAGCATGCCAAATACGCATTAATTACTATATTTGATTTCATGTGTAAACACGTGAATTTATGGAGAACAAAGTCTTCAAAGTTTTCTGTGCCATCCGTCCTACAACCTGTCCCTTATTTTGATAGAAATGTACTATATAAATAAACTTGCCTTGCCTTAGACCCAATCCCCTCCCACCTACTACAGGAGATCTCACCAACATTATTACCTGCTCTCACTCACATCATCAACACATCCCTCACTACTGGAAAATTTACCACCACACTTAAGCAGGCTCAGGTAACCCCACTCTTTAAAAAGCACACACTTAACCCCACAGCAATTGAAAATATCCGACCAGTTTCTCTTCTGACATTTCCGTCTAAAACACTTGAGGCAGAGTTGAGTCAACTCTCTGCTTTTTTTCACAGAACAACCTACTTGATAACAACCAGTCTGGCTTCAAAAGCGGACAGTCCATGGAGGCTGACTGTTGCAGAAACTCTGCAACAGTCAAGTCATTGACTCCAAGTCATCTGTTCTTATTCTGCTGGACCTTTCTGTGGCATTTAAAACTGTTAACCACCAGATCCTCCTGGCCACCCTCTCTGACTGGGCATCACAGATACTGTACTTCAGAGGCTTCAGTTATACCTCACTGGCAGATCTTTTAAAGTTTCAAAGCTAATCACAGAGGTGCCTCAAGGTTCAGTACACTCTCCTCTTCTTTTCTCCATTTACACAGTCTCACTGGGCACGATCATAAATGCATATGACTTCTCCTACCACTGCTATGCAGATGATACTCAACTATATATTGCATTTAAACCTGATGACCACAGTGTTTCAACTCGTATCTTTGCCTGGATGATGGAGTGTTGTTCTGCAGCTCAACTACTGCAAAGACAGAGCTCCTTGTAATCCCTACAAACCCATCAGTTAACCACAACATAATTGTGTAACTGGGGCCCACAACACCAACCAGGACAGCAAGCAACTTGGGGGTAGTGTTTGACAACCAGCTGATTTTTTTCTCAACAACGGCCCGGTCATCAGGTTTGCTCTCAACAACATTAGGAAAATCAGACCCTTCCTGTCAGAATGCATGGCAGAGTCAATCATCCAATGCACTACTGGCATGCCTTCCAACCAGCACGACTAAGCCTTTGCAGATGATCCAGAAGGCAGCAACAAGTCTAATCTTCAATCAGCCAAAGAGAACCCAAGTAACACCCCTACTGATCTCACTCCGCTGGCTCCCAGTTGTGGCCAGAATTAAATTTAAAGTTCTAATGCTGACTTTCAGGACTACTACAACAGCTCCTCCCTGCCTCAACCCACTACTACAAATGCATGCTCCCTCCAGCCAGCTCAGGTCACTGAATGAGCGATGCCTTGTTGTTCCCTTACAATGAGACAAAAAGCCATTCTCCAAAATCTTCACCCTCTCTGTTCCTCTCTCTGTTCCTCTCTCTGCCAACCTCCACCCGAACTTCCGAGAACATCACATCTTTCAAGAAGCAGCTGAAGACATACCTTTTCTGCAAGCAAGCACTTAACCACCCCACACTCTTAAACCAATGTACTCACACAAAATAAAAACATCTTCCCTGCATTTCTTCTCTTCTCTAGCTGGTTTCTGAATCTAGTTGTCTAATAAACCTAGCATTGTGTACAACAACGACTTAGCTCTCTGATGAAATTTATGTCGCTTTGGATAAAAGCATCTGCTAAATACATACATGTAAATTAAAATTAAACATGATATGCAATGCATGCCTTGTGTTTTAAATTATTAAATTACTGTACCATTGTTTTGTGATGCAGTGTCAGTTTGAAATACCCATCGACCCATGACGTTGACATTGCTTGTGTATGGCAGGTTTGTGGTGTCAGAAACAGGAATCATAAAGAAATCAGTTGAATCACTTGTGTCATATCCAGACTGTTAATCAAAAAACAAGACCAAAAGTTCAGTTACACTTATCATAGTGATTAAAATAATTTATTTTGATTTCAGTGTCTTTTTCTAATTTCTTTACCTCAACAGGCTGCGTGACAGGGGCAATATTACCATAATGCATGAGTGTGAATGACATGTTTTTGCCAGACACCAAAACCACTTGAAAGGTCGACTCCTGGAAGATAAAGGGAATTACTACATAAATACAGAGAACATGGAATACTGTTTCCTTATCACAAATTTCTGTGCTGCTATTTCAATCTAACCAAAAGGAGACTTACTGTTCGCCTGTATCCATAATACGGCACTTTATCCCATGTTGCAATGAAAACCCATGAGGCAGAGAAGTTCAAGCTGGGGTAATATTGGTTTATGTCTCTAGAGGCCCGATTCAAGAGATGACCATCTGTTACTTGTCGGTAAGAGATGGTTCCTTTACGTGTAATGTCAATGTCTGTCCACAGTGGAGCAATGATGTCTCTAGTCGAGTATGCAGGAAAATAATCAGGATACCACTGGTGAAATGGTCCTTCAAAAGTCAAGTACCCCTTGTTATTCACCTTTTATGAGACCAAAAGAGTGAAAGCTCAGTTATCTGGACTTTCAAGTAACATTTTTCATGAGGAATATAAAGCTACTCATGTTGTTTTGATAAAACTGAGATAGTTTACAATTCCATGAATGTGACAATGCTGCTTACGTATAATTGATTATAAACAAGCCCGAAGTAGTCAAATGGCTGCGTCAGGGTTATCAATGGAGAACTTCCAAAATCCTCTGCAGGGTTCTTTGAATCCTCATCTCCATATGGGTAAAAAATTCCTGCCATTGAAAAAGAAACATCCTACTATTAAATTGTAAATGAGTTTGTGGTTATAATGGTTGAGTGTTTTAACAAAGCACAACTGCAAAAATATGCAAATGTATCAGGGACATTTTATGCATGGTACTCCAACAACTTACAGCGGCTTTAAATTCATACTTATTAAGCTTGTCATGAAGATTTTCTACTTCTTTTGGAAGTTGTAACTAGTCTGATTTGATCAAATGTGGTACATGGTTTTAAAAAAAGTAATTGCACAGAGTCAAAGGATTACCCTCTTCAGGTCCACCATCAACACGGAAAGCCCAGCGTCCCGGGACATTGACATTGCTGGAGTTGGAGAGTTTATTTTCATCAGGCACAGGGATTGAGGAATAATTTGTTGAGTCTACTGTGCCATAGCCAGCCTGAGTAGAAAAATCTATCATCATCAAAAAAGTTCTCCAATATCATCTTAGTGCCAACGTTCAGAAATACGGTTCTGATTCTTTCTAACCTGAAAGCTTTCATCCGTAGAGGAGATATTTCCATAGTTCATCATGACAAAAGACAGAGAGCCATCAGAGACCAAAACAACTTGAAAAGATGAAATCTGTTACAGAAACAGAAAATTACTCTAATAGCTCATAGACAAAAAGTTTTGTCTTTATGTTTGATTAATTCTGCAGTGACTTAAATACTAAGAAAAATTGCTTTTATTTAAGTGCTTTAATAATCATAAACAGCTTTCTTCTTTGTTTTACCCAAATTATGGGTTATAATTGTCAGTAGCATAGCAATGTATACACTGTTCACACAGAAGTCACTTTCAAACCAATAACACAGCGAATTTGCGTGACTAACTTCAAAATGCTGTCTCTCAGAACTTTGTGTCAAAACATTGATCAAGGAGATTGTTTCACCTCGGTAGATCCCCAGGACGCATATTTTCACGTATATATTTTTCACTTATCAGGGCACAGCATACGAGTACACGAAAATCCCCATTGGCTCCGAGGGTATTTTGCAAACGAGCGGAGGAAGCTCTGACCCCGTTAAGAAATGCAGGAGTCAGAGTTTCATCTTATCTGGACAATCTGCTCATCTACGCGCCATGCCCGCGGCAAGCAGAAAGAAATATGTTCACACTAGTGACACATCTGTAGAGATTGGGCTTCAAAATAAACCAAACAAAGAGTTGTCTAATTCCATCACAGGAAATAGTCTACTTGTGTCTCAGGGTGAATTCAGTGATGTTTCGAACCTCCCTATCAGAGGATCACATCAAGACATTTCACAGCTGCCTCTCCCTTTTTCAACGAGGGAGCTCAGTCTCTTTCAGGTTGTGTCTTCTACTATTAGGTCCTTTCCTGCACTGAGAGAGGAGTACATACATGTTCTAGAGTTACTGACAGTGTCCCTGGCTCTGAGACATTTTGTGCATTTTCTCAAGAATCATCATGTATTGGTCAGGACAGACAACACAACAGTGATAGCCTACATAAACCGGCAGAGAGGAATATTTTCACACAAGCTTCACATGTTAGCGATAAACTGATTATGTGGAACAGCAGGACCCTCATGTCCTTACACGCAACGCATGTTCCAGGAATAATGATCTACTGTCCAGAGGGAATCCTCTGCATGAGGAGTGGAGACTCCACCCTCAAGTAATCCTCATGGCGTGGCACAGATTCGGCTGGGCTGCCATAGATCTCTTCGCATTGCGCGACGATGCACAATGTCCCATGTTTTTCTCTTTGGCTGGCGACGATGCACCGGTGTGTGTGGACGATCTAGCACATGAGTGGCCAGAGGTGTTACTTTACTTCATTGAGCCTGATCGTGGCAACACTACGGAGAGTTTGGAATGCAGACATGTAATGATTCTGATCACGCCATACCGGCCAGGGAGACTGTAGGTGGTGGAGATCGCGCAACTGCTTTACAACCAGCCAAGGCCATTACCAGTGCGCAGAGATCTCCACTCACAAGTACGGGGAAAAATATTTCACCCCTCTCCTTAAAAATTAGCTCTCTGGGCCTGGCCCGTGAGAGGTTGAATCTGTATGTAGCCGGGTTACCTATGAAAGTTGTTGAGACAATTCAGAACACGAGGGCTGCCTCGACATGTTCTTTATACAATCTCAAATGGAGGGTATTTGAGGGATGGTGCGCAGATAGGAACATCGTTCTATTCTTGTGTTCAGTTTCAGAAAGGCTGTGTTTCTTACAGGACCTTCTGGGGGAAGGCTACACCCAATATCTAAGCCACTGGTCCCACCTTGGGTCTGTGGTCCTGAACGTGCTCTCGTCTAGAGCGTCTTTCGAGCCCATTGATAACATTGCTTTAAAGCTGCTCACTTTAAAGATGGCTTTGTTACTTGCTCTCACTATAGCAAAAAGGATGAGTGACCTACATGCTTTATCCTCTTGTATGATGTTTGCACCGGGTGGTCAAAAAGTAACGATTGTGCCTAAAATGTTTGATCATGCTGGTGCAATTCAATCAGTTGACCTGCTAGTTTTTCATCCACCACCCTTTTCATCTCCAGAGGAGGAGAGGTTACAATTGTTTATGTCTGGTTCATACTGAGCATACGTATGTACAGAGAACCTGCACACTCTGTAAGGGCAACCAGCTGTCTGGCTCTGTTTAAGGGAATTGCTATCCAGGAAATTTGCGCAGCAGCCAGCTGGTCTTCTCTGCACACATTTGTTCGTCTCTTTAGACTGAATGTGACAGAACCCTCTCTGGCCCACTCAATCCTGGGAGTGAGTGGTCAGGTTGTATAATATAGTTTTTATTAGGGGCAACATCCTCATAGCATTCTGTTTTCACCTCTGTCGGGAGCAATGATTCAGATAATAACCCACTCATTCATTAGTCTGCTTCGTCAGCATATCGGCAATACGGGAGTTGTCTATATCCCATATAGTGAGATACCGAACAAATGTTAGAAAGAGAACATTATAGGTTACTGAAGTAACCATTATAGGATAACATGAAGTGAGGTATCTCACAACATTGCCCTCCTTGCCTGTCCTGCACGGAGAAGAGGTATGCGGAGAATGACGAAACGGCCGGTAGCTACGGTTTATATACAGGGAGGTGGGACTCGATCGCTGCAACGATTGGTCTGCCAGGTCATTGGTGGTTCCGCGATCGGTCACGCCTGAGGCGTTCCCATATAGTGAGATACATCAGTAACCTAACATTAGGTTGGCCTAACATGAATTTACCTGCATTTGTAAAAGAAAAAAACTAAATGCAAAGAAAACTAAATGCAAAGAAAAAACTAAACTTAACATTTAAAATCAATCAACTTTGAGAGAATCTTAGGATAAGCTTACCGATCGGGAGTTGTTAAAGTATGGTACTTTATCCCAAGTAGCAATGAACAGCCATGAGGCAGTGAAGTTCAGATTGGGAAAGTACTGGTTTATGTTGTTTGAGGCTGCTAGTAAGAGTCCGCCTCTGGTGACCTGACGGTAGGAGATGATTCCAGAGACAGTGTTGTCCATGTTTGTCCAAAGTGGAGCAATGATGTCTCTGTTGACTTGCGACAGTAAATAATTGGGTATTGGCTCTGAAAGAGGCTCATCAAATGTCAAATGCCCGTTGTTATTAACCTGAAGCAGAGGTAAAACAATATTATAAAGAGATTTGGCAGTACAAAACAGGGACTGAAACTCTTAAAAAGCCATGTTTGTTTTCTTTCAACTAATGATCTGTTTTATTTTATATTCAATTTATTATATAAGGTTTGCAATTTTAAAACTGTGGGATTGCAATTTAAAACGCAATTAAAACTAATTACAAAAAATATATAACATTAAAGACCATGTAAGATTGGGAAGGATTGAATAGTTGAGCTTAAATGATTCCTCAAAAGGTCTTGATGTTTTTGACTATAATTAAATATTTGTTGAACTGATGTTTACATTTCCATCCATCCATCCATTATCTTCCGCTTATCCGGGGCCGGGTCGCGGGGGCAACAGTCTAAGCAGAGACGCCCAGACTTCCCTCTCCCTAGCCACTTCCTCCAGCTCTTCCGGGGGAACCCCGAGGCGTTCCCAGGCCAGCCGGGAGACATAATCCCTCCAGCGTGTCCTAGGAGCAACGGCTCTACTCTGAGCTCCTACTGAGTAACTGAGCTTCTCACCCAATCTCTAAGGGAGCGCCCAGCAACCCTGCGGAGAAAGCTCATTTCGGCCGCCTGTATCCGGGATCTTGTCCTTTCAGTCATGACCCACAGCTCATGACCATAGGTGAGAGTAGGAACGAAGATTGACCGGTAAATCGAGAGCTTCGCCTTACAGCTCAGCTCCTTCTTCGGTACATCGACCGCATTACTGCAGAAGCTGCACCGATCCGTCTGTCAATCTCTCGTTCCATCCTTCCCTCATTCGTGAACAAGACCCCAAGATACCTGAACTCCTCCACCTGAGGCAAAATCTCTCCACCAACCTGAAGTGGGCAAGCCACCCCTTTCTGACTGAGAACCATGGCCTCGGATTTGGAGGTGCTGATTCTCATCCCGGCCGCTTCACACTCGGCTGCAAACCGCCCCAGTGCATGCTGAAGGTCCTGGTCTGAGGAGGCCAACATGACAACGTCATCCGCAAAAAGCAGCGACGAAATCATGTGGTTCCCAAACCGGACACCCTCCGGCCCTTGGCTGAGCCTAGAAATTCTGTCCATAAAAATTATGAACAGAACCGGTGACAAAGGGCAGCCCTGCCAGAGTCCAACATGCACCGGGAACAAGTCCGACTTGCTGCCGGCAATGCAGACCAAGCTCCTGCTCTGGTCGTACAGGGACCAAACAGCCTAAGCAAGGGGCCCGGACCCCATACTCCCAGAGCACCCTCCACAGGACACCACGAGGGACACAGTCGTCATCGCGTTCTCCAAATCCACAAAACACATGTGGATTGGTTGGGCAAACTCCCATGAACCCTCCAGCACCCTGGAAAGGGTATAGAGCTGGTCCAGTGTTCCACGACCGGGACGAAAACCACACTGTTCCTCCTGAATCCGAGGTTCCACTATCGGCCGAATTCTCCTCTCCAGTACCCTGGCATAGACTTTCCCGGGGAGGCTGAGAAGTGTGATCCCCCTGTAGTTGGAACACACTCTCCGGTCCCCCTTCTTGAAAAGCCACCCTGGTCTGCCAGTCCAGAGGCACTGTCCCCAACCGCCACGTGATGTTGGAGAGGCGTGTCAGCCAAGACAGCCCCACAACATCCAGAGACTTGAGGTACTCAGGGCGGATCTCATCGACCCCCGGTGCCTTGCCACCGAGGAGCTTTTTAACTACCTCGATGACTTCAGCCCGGGTCATGGATGAATCCACCTCTGAGCCCTCAGCCACTGCTTCCTCAATGGAAGACGTGTTGGTGGGATTGAGGAGATCCTCAAAGTATTCCTTCCACCGTCCGACGATATCCCCAGTTGAGGTCAACAGCTGCTCATCTCCACTGTAAACAGTGTTGGTAGGGCACTGCTTCCCCCTCCTGAGGCGGCGAACGGTTTGCCAGAATCTCTTCGAGGCCAACCGATAGTCTTTTTCCATGGCCTCACTGAACTCCTCCCAGGCCCAATTTTTTGCCTCCACAACTATCCGGGCTGCAGTCCGCTTGGTCTGCCTGTAACCGTCAGCTGCCTCAGGAGTCCCACAAGCCAACCAGGCCCGATAGGACTCCTTCTTCAGCTTGACGGCATCCCTTACTCCGTGTCCACCACCGGGTTCGGGATTTCCGCCTCGACAGGCACCGGAGACCTTACGGCCACAGCTCCGAGCAGCCGCGTCGACAAGGGGAGGTGGAGAACATGGTCCACTCGGACTCAATATCTCCAGACTCCTCGGGATCCGGTCAAAGCTCTGTCGGAGGTGGAGTTGAAGATCTCTCTGACAGGGGCTCGCCAACGTTCCCAACAGACCCTCACAGTACGCTTGGGTCTCCTGAGTCTGTCTAGCTTCCTCCCCACCATCGGATCCAACTCACCACCAGGTTGACAGCTCTCGCACCTCTCTTCACCCCGAAAGTGTCCAAGACATACGGCCGGAGGTCAGATGAGACGACCACAAAGTCGATCATCGACCTCCGGTCTAGGGGTGTCCTGGTGCCACGATGCACTGATGGACACCCTTATGCTTGAACATGGTGTTCGTTATGGATAAGCCGTGGCTAGCACAGAAATCCAATAACAGAACACCACTCGGGTTCAGATCAGGGGCCGTTCCTCCCAATCACGCCCTCCAGGTATCACTGTAACTGCCCACGTGTGCGTTGAAGTCCCCAGTAGAATGATGGAGTCTCCAGTTGGAGCACTTTCCAGCACCCTCCCAGAGACCTCATTAGGGCCTGGTACTCCGCACTGCCGCGTTTGCCCGTAGGCACATACGACAGTGAGAGACCTATCCCCTACCCGAAGGCGCAGGGAAGTGACCCTCTCATTCACCGGGTTGAACTCCAACACATGGCAGCTGAGCTGGGGGGCTATAAGCAAACCCACTCCAGCCCGCCGCCTCTCACCATGGGCAACTCCAGAGTGGTAGAGAGTCCAGCCTCTCTCAAGAAGTGTGGTTCCAGAGCCCAAGCTGTGCATGGAAGTGAGCCCGACTATCTCTAGCCGGTACCTCTCAACCTCCTGCACAAGCTCAGGCTCCTTCCCCGCCAGCGAGGTGACATTCCATGTCCCTAAAGCCAGTTTCCGTGTCCAGAGATTGGGTCGTCGGGGGCCTAGCCTTCGACTGTTGCCCGATCCACTATGCACCGGCCCCATATGATCCCTCCCGCAGGTGGTGAGCCCACGGGAGGGTATGTTTACATTTCATTATCTCAATATCAATAATCATCCATTTTATTCAGCTTTTACACAAATTACACTTTTCATATTTCTTAACTGCTTTAAATGATTTTATCCCCACATCACTCTGCAGAAAAGATTTGCAGAAAATCCCCAAATCGAGGTGTGCAAAGCTTGTTTCATCGCACCCACAAAAGACTTGAGGCTGTAACCGCTGTCAGAGGTGCTTCAACGAAGTGTGTGTTAAGGGTCTATACACTTATGCCAGTGTGATATTTCAGTTTGTTAATTTTAATAAATGTAATAAAATATCACAAATCCGTTTTTGTTTTTGTTTGTTTGGTTTTTTTTCATTATGGAGTATGGATTGAAGTCTGACTAGCTTATAATTTCACTGTACGTACACACATACACAGACAGAATTTATGAATTCAATGTTCTTACATAAGTCTTTTGATAAACACGTCCAAAATATACAAAGCGTTTTTCCAAAAATACTATTGGAGAGCTTCCATCATCTTCAGAGGGAGTCTCTAGGTCTTGATTTCCCAATGGGTAGAAAAGGCCTGAAACTATAAAATAAAAAAAATAAATAAAAAAACCTACAATGATCTCCAATGTAATGTAAACATTTAGTAAAGTCACACTGTTACATGGCATGACATTGTTACTGGCTGGAATTGGCACTTTCAGTCTGTTAACTGGCTACAACACATTTTCCAGGATGTCCTTGCGATACTAAGTAAATAAATAAGATATTTTTATATGTGCCTGTTTATGATGTCTGATTTTTTTAAGTTTACCTGCTCCTAAATATCATGTTTAAAAATAAATATGCTGGTATATGTAGAAATAAACACTACCCAAGTTTTATAAAAAAGTTTAAATCTGTAAAAGTATTGTTCATAGTTATTTCATGCTAGCAATTTACTCTTACCTGTATCTTCTCCATAGCACAGAAAGCTGCTGTCTTTATCTTCACCATCAGATTTAAAAGTCACAAATCCAATGTCTGATCCATTAACATTTTCCAAGATCCAGTTTTGGAATTTGGATACTCTAGCATAGCTGTCATGAGAAAATCCAGTGAAGCAAGATATCCCCAAATTAGTGACGCCAGCTAAGATCCATACAGAACCCTGCTTACACTGTAATGGACCACCATAATTTCCCTAAGAAATGAAAGAGAGGAACTTGAATTCATACTATTAAAATTTTATATGGAATAGATGTTGTCTGAAGAAAGTTTAACGTAAATGATGATAATACATGTACATGTGTTATTTAATATATTAAACTACAATATTAAGTGATATATTAAATGCTGGAAATGCTTCACAGCCTCACGTTAAAGAAAACCCCCTGAAAAGTGACACAATCACAATCAAGAATTCAACAATGTTGTGGGAACTGTTGTAACTTACAAAACATGTTCCTTTGCTCGTCTCTCTTCCAGCACAGATCATTGTCGGAGTGATCGTTATGTCCAAAAATGGGAAGTCTTGAAACCTGCAGTCACACTCCTTATTCCCCAACACATTTACCTGCACTTCCTGCAGAGTTCCAGAATCAGTGCCTGATTGTCATATCAGGAAAACAGGCTTTTAAGACATTTTGATGAAAAAATTGAAAGCGCTGTGCTAACAACGCTTAATTAAAATTTTGCAGGTGGTGCTATCGAGCCATTTTGCCACACCTAATTCTGAAACCCATATCAGACATAAGTTTTCACCACTTCTGACACGTGTGCAAAGTTTCATAAGTTTTAGAGCATGTTTAAGCCCTCAAAAATGTGATTCATTTTGGAGAAAAAGAATAATAGACCGAGCAATTCTAATAGGGTCCTCACACCACCGGTGCTTGGGCCCTAAATACGTTAAATGTATTCTCTTAGCATTAAAGAATAAAGGTTGAATTCATTTTTAATTGTATTGATAACAGAAAACATCTTCTGTCAAAAATGTCATAAATGCTCAATCCCTGAAAGACATACATTTCACAAAAAAGATACTTTTGACGGACAAAAGTAAATAAATCAATTTTGCGCACTTTACATTTCTGTTAATGAAATGCAACTTTAGTTTTTTTGCATATGAAATGCATGAAATGTGTAACTGCATTTTGTTAATTGCAATTAATTCGGCCGAGTTTGAACATGACTGAAAATTCATTCAGAGCTTTTGTGTTTCTGAGCTGAGGAACATGGCCACAGTGGGAAAAGCAGTTTTCCATTTCCGGGCTTCTCAGAAGCGGAAGTCGTCATAGTTGGGTTCATTTCTATAAGGGTAAATTAGATATTTTTTGTGTTCCCATTTGCTCAAATATCAAAAGAAAATCTTCACAATAGTGTTTTTGCGACTTTCAGCTTTGGAGAAACTGACCATGGCAGTCAGAAGAGAGACAAAATTTAATTTTACCATTACTCCCAAAGACGCTGTATTAGAAACACCCTCACAGCAGCATTAACTAGTTACTTTAATTTAATACAATGGTAATATAATACAAAGTATAGTGTTATAAAAGTACATACAATTTTTAGAAAATATAAAAACTTTGCATGATTTACGATGTTGATGACCGTTAAAACGTGTTATCACAGTCTGTGAAAAGGGTCTTTGGTAAGGAAAATGATGAATAAATCTGAGATAAATCTTAAGATTAAGGTAATAAAAATTAATCATTTTATGATGTGAACTGGATCAGAAAATATATAAATTAATTTCAGATCATTTACAATATTTTCTTTTGAATCATTAAAGGTACTGTATGTAAGTTTTTGACTGTACTAAAGCATAAAAATACCATAATATGTTTGCAGATATTTAAGAAACATGCTGAGTTCACATACTCGTTTCTCAGAAAAACAATATTACAGCCAGTTATACTTTGAAATGTGTGTTCTGTATCAGAATGTCTGTTGGCAATTTACCCAATAGTATTTCGACATCCACGGGTTGCCAGTTGGCGGAAGACAACAGAGCGTATTGTAGCAGTCATGGAAGCCAGTGAACAAACTGGGTCAGAGATCGCTGATTCTATCTGACCTAAAAAGCCTACGTACCCATCTAAAAATCTCTATAAACGAGAGCACACTAAAACGCGGATAAATCAACTCATCACCGCTAGAAATTTTACGTTCCCAGACGTTCTCAGAATGTCCCCACTGGTGTCAAGGACATTGCCTAGTAACATTCCCAGAACGTTCCGAGACGGTCATGATGTGGAGCTCTTCAAAGGGTTCAGGGACGTTATTTGGAGGACCTTCACCGAATATTTATTTGTTCCCAGAACGGTCTCAGAACGTCCCCGCTGGTGTCAAGGACGTTGGACGTGAGAAGGTCATGATGTGGAGTTCTTTTCATTACTTTGCGGATCTTCAGGAAACATTCAGGACGTTCTGGGAATGTTTAGGGGACAATTACTATAGAGCGTTCCCACTACACGACCTTTAGGGGACTAACCTAGAATGTTAATTTTTGGTCCTATTTACATCCTTCCATCACGTTTACAGAACATGTTTGTGTGAATCTGTGTACACTGGGCTGCTTTGCAAACGAGGTTCAGTAAAACGCAGGATTTGCACAAAAGTTGGAAGATGGATCAATACCAACCCTTTGTGATCCAACTTCATATCCAGAACACGCAAGTACTGCACTTTATAATGTGTGTTTGCAAATCGCCTTTCTGAATGTGCTAATGTGGCTAAAGTTACCATTGTCTCTTACTGTATTCACAGAGACCAAAGCTTGTTGTTATTTTTAGCCCAATTTTTTTACAATTCAGAAGCACACTTTTACAATCCCAATTCCAAAAAATTTGGGACACTGTACAAATTGTGAATAAAAACAGAATGCAATGATGTGGAAGTTTCAAATTTCAATATTGTATTCAGAATACAACATAGATGACATATCAAATGTTTAAACTGAGAAAATTTATCATTTTAAGGGAAAAATAAGTTGATTTTAAATTTCATGGCATCAAAAGTTGGGACAAGGCCATGTTTTCCACTGTGTGGCATCCCCTCTTCTTTTTCTAACAGTCTGCAAACGTCTGGGGACTGAGGAGACAAGCTGCTCAAGTTTAGGAATATTGTCCCATTCTTGTCTAATACAGGCTTCTAGTCGCTCAACTGTCTTAGGTCTTCTTTGTGGCATCTTCCTCTTTATGATGCTCAAATGTTTTCTATGGGTGAAAGATCTGGACTGCAGGCTGGCCATTTCAGTCCCCGGATCCTCCTTCTACGCAGCCATGATGTTGTAATTGATGCAGTATGTGGTCTGGCATTGTCATGTTGGAAAATGCAAGGTCTTCCCTGAAAGAGACGACGTCTGGATGGGAGCATATGTTGTTCTAGAACTTGGATATCCCTTTCAGCATTGATGGTGCCTTTCCAGATGTGTAAGCTGCCCATGCCACACGCACTCATGCAACCCCATCCCATCAGAGATGCAGGCTTCTGAACTGAGCGCTGAAAACAACTTGGGTTGTCCTTGACCTCTTTAGTCCGGATGACATGGCGTCCCAGTTTTCCAAAAAGAACTTCAAATTTTGATTGGTCTGACCACAGAACAGTTTTCCACTTTGCCACAGTCCATTTTAAATGAGCCTTGGCCCAGAGAAAACGCCTGCGCTTCTGGATCATGTTTAGATATGGCTTCTTTTTTGACCTATAGAGTTTTAGCCGGCAACGGCGAATGGCACGGTGGACTGTGTTCACCGACAATGTTTTCTGGAAGTATTCCTGAGCCCATGTTGTGATTTCCATTACAGTAGCATTCCTGTATGTGATGCAGTGCCGTCTAAGGCCCGAAGATCACGGGCATCCAGTATGGTTTTCATTTGCCGATTGACCTAATAAGTTGCAGATTGGTCCTCCAGCTGTTCCTTATATGTACATTTAACTTTTCCGGCCTCTTATTGCTACCTGTCCCAACTTTTTTGGAATGTGTAGCTCTCATGAAATCCAAAATGAGCCAATATTTGGCGTGACATTTCAAAATGTCTCACTTTCAACATTTGATATGTTATCTATATTCTATTGTGAATAAAATATAAGTTTATGAGATTTGTAAATTATTGCATTCCTTTTTTATTCACAATTTGTACAGTGTCCCAACTTTTTTGGAATCGGGCTTGTATTACTTCTTAAAAATAAAATTAATGACATAACTCTGATCTCTGTGAATACAGTCAGAGGTAATGGTAACTTTAGCCATGTTAGCCATCAGCGTTCATAAAGGCGATTTGCATACATTCACAAAATATAATATTCTGAATATGAAGTTGGACAAACAGTTGGTATTGATCCATCTTTGAGAAGCAACTTTTGTGCAAATCCTGTGAACCTCATTTGCAAAGTGAAATGTGTAGTTTGTGTGAATCAGTCAAGTTGGAAGGACTTAAATAGGACCAGAAAATAAGGTTGGTCCCCTAACTTTGTGGGAATGTAGTGTAGAGAGCACTGCACTGAAGAAGATATGTTGCAGCACAGTCCCGAATTAAACGTCCCCATCTGACTAACAGGGAACCATGTGAGAACGTTCTGGTAATGTCCCAAATGTCCTCTTTGTAACACTGCTGTGTGACCATAGAATAGCCAAAATGGAACGTCCCCCTGAAGTCATATAAAGAACCTTGAACTGCAATTTTTTATAACCAAAAGAGAGCATTTTAGGAATGTCCCTAATGTTCTATAAAGGTTCGGGATTTTCGTCACTTTTAAAGAACCTTTAGGGAACGTTGCGCAAGGTCGCGAGAACGTCTCCTACGTGGGATATGAGCGCAACATGGACCAAAGACGTGAAAACGAACCAAAAACAGGAAGATGAGACCCTTAAACGGACAGAATGCTCATGCATATTGGTAGTCGCGAGTTTGCCCATCACAGTTCGGTACAGGCGTCAGAACCATGTCTCCTCACAGCAGATCTTCGTTTGTGTGAGTGACGGAGGGATTACTACCGCTGTTTTGACTCCTTTACACATTTTATAAGCTCTTCACGAGTTCTCAGCTGGACAAAATATCATATGTAGGCTATGCACACACAATAAGTGCATTTATTCCTGCACACAACAATGTTTTGGAAGTTCCATCTCAAAGTAGGCAATACGTCATAAAAGCCGCCCAGGATCAGGTTGTGAAAGTATCCCTATGCCTTTAGGTTTGGTATCTTTTGGTTCGCTGATAAAAATCTGAACACTGATTGGACCAGGACTAAATGTTTTTTTGTTTTGTTTTTCGAGTCTGAACCAAACAAACCAGGCATGTAAGTGTAAACTAAGTCTCCTCGTCTTCCATTGTTAATTGCGCTCGTTCCTGTTGTGTGTCCTCAAACTGGCAACCCGCGTGAGCAACGAGACTGAGGAGGAGGGGGGGGATTAACTATATTTTGAATTTGGACTGAAGTATCTGTTTCAACCACTAGCTGTCATTCTTACATACAGCACCTTTAAAATGATTAAGAAAAGGAGCAAGACATTTTTAAATCAATGGAGTGAGAAGAGAATGAGAGGCTTAAGGGTTTAAACTTAATGGATATTTCAATTAGATAAAACTGATTTGAAGTGGATGCTGTAATCTTTATGTAAGCCTATGATGTATTCTATTACGCCTGTATTGCCTGAAGGAAATGTGGGCCTTGGTTTTGGTACAGTACTTCTTAATCTTCTGCTTTTGACTAAAGTAAGAGAAATCCTAAGCTTTCCATTACGGTGTAATGTCAGGTTACAGTATTTGGGTCCTAATTAAAAGTACAAGGAAAATAAAAGTGTCCCACTTTATCAATACAACTACTAGCACGGTTTACAATGTAATGTGGTACAATAGCAAGTACTTTTTTTTTTTTTTTTTATATGGTTACATAATACAGATTAAATGTAGACCAATGCATCAAACTGATGATCATTACCTTCAAAGCCGGTTTCTCCCCATCCAGTGGCCCAGCAGGTGGTGCCAGTGTGAAAGACACTGTCATTAGCAGCCAGGCAGATTGGGCTGATGTAGCTGGTAAAGTTCACTGGCTCACTCAATCTCAGCAGGGCGATGTCATTGGTCAACTGTGAAGGGTCATAGTCTGGATGTGTAATGATGGATTGGACTCCTCGACTCACCTCGTTTGGGTTAGAGACTGAAATGTTTTGGCTCTGTCTGCCCAGATAAACAGTCCAGTAACTGCCTGGGGCTCTGAATGTGAGAGAAAAAGACTCTGTGTGTTAGCTCTGTAACAAATTCACTCTCTAACAAATGCATTATTTGATTGATACATCTATTTTACGTTCTTACGAGAAGGAAACGCAGTGAGCCACAGTGAGCACCCATTCGTGGCTGATGAGGGACCCTCCACAGATGTAATATCCATAAATATGTAGACTGACCTGCCAAGGCCAGTTCCCTGCAAGTGCATCCTCACCTCCCACAATACCAGAGCTCGCTGAGGAAACCCCACAGCGCTGTGCTGAAGGGAATAGTGATAATTGTAAATAATTCACCAAATTTAAGATTTTTTTTAATAGTTTAAACATATTACCTTTTATAGCTTTTCTTGTGTCACCTAAAAAGTAAAAGGAGATGTAGTTAAATAAAAGTCAAACACTGCATGTTTAAGATGAATCACGACTTTGTGGTTCGCAAACAAGCTGTTGCAGAATCTGTGCTCATTTCAACATTTTTAAATATTATTGTATGAATTCAAGTGTGTTCTAAGGATACTCAGATCGATTGGGCATGAATAAGCTGACAATCACTTCCTATGAATCCAGGTGTAGCTCTTCTTTGCTTCACCAAAATATTTGTCCACTTGAAAACATATACCTCTAACCTAACTCTTTCCCCGCCTGTACGGTGACTGGGAGGGGACATGTTATGTGCATTTTTAGCAACACTTGAATGTGGGTAAGTTTCATTAAAAAAGCAACATTTTGAACAAAAAGCTGAGAAAATCATGTTTGTGCAATGTGCAATGTACAACTCTTTTTCACCTGCATTTTTTAAATAAATTAAATTGGAACAAATAATGCATTTTACCATTGCAAAGCAGCTTAAAAAAAACCCACACCTTTACCCCCAAACATCTCTGTGTCTATTTGGGCTGACAAATATTTCCTTCAGTAAAATTAATAATGGAGAAATATTTAATTGTACTTTTAGTAAGGTTGCAGCTGATTTAGAGCATTGGACTGCTTTTTTAAATTATTTTCATGCAAGGATTGCATTAAAGGCACAATATGTAATTTTCACTGCTAGAAGTCACTTGTTCAAAACAAAGGTAAAGCTTGATGAAGCCTTAATTTTGCAGAATCATGGGAGATGTTGTCTTTACCTCTACAGATGGTGGAAAAGAATTGAACAGGATTTGGGCAGAAATTATATTCATGGATGAGCTAATGTACTAAAGATTTATTAACGTTAGTAGTATGAAGAAGAATGGGACTGAAAGCCGTTGGAGCGGAACGAGGACGCTGGAGCGATTGCTAATGAGAAACAAGTACGACACACGGCTTGAGAGCAGTGGAGCTTTTATTATGCCGCAGACGTGCGCTTCCGCTTCTTCCAGTCATGCATATGTGGGGTAATACATCACTGTATTATCATATTAGATACATTTGAGTTTGTTGAAAGTTATGTTATAATGCTACTCTGTGCATTTGCTCGGCAGCTACTATGAGACTACTACTTGTTCACACTGCAGTAATCTAGCTCGATATTAGGCATGGTTAAACATGGTACTCGCAAGTCAAGAAAACGAGATATAAACATTAAGACTAGCTGTGTTGAGCAATATAAGAATGAATATAGTTTTCTGTTGATTAATGTATCCAAACCTGCTCACCTGAACCTTGCTCACCTGTCTAATTAAACACATTATATATTAAAGCATATTTCAATGGTTTCTACAAAATAAAAATCAAGGGTAACACAGGTATGATGTCTTTAATAGGTGACACACAAACCACCGTTTCATGGTTAAAATTGCTTATTTCTCAGGATTTAAACATTCTTGGAAACATTTAAGATAATGTAAGTACACACGTCAACAAAATATATAACATTGTTCTAGTGGTTTTTGGATATGTTAATCAAAAAAAAATTACATATTGTGCATTTAATTAAAATGAATGTTTTGCACTAGGTACATTTTTATAGTTCAGTGTTACCACTTCCCCCACCTGCTGGATCCTGGGACAAGCTGCATAGAGCAGTTTCAGCATTTATTTGGAATGTTAAGAATGTTACAATGAAAGAAGACAGAAGGTTGCTTTGCCTTTCCAAGTCATAAGGATGATGGTATCTGATGGAGCTGAGGGAGGGAGGAGCAAAGTGGGAGTGATGGGATCAGTCGCTGGAGGCATAGCCAGAGAATCCACTTTACTGTGTGGAGCTGAAAACCCGAGGTAAAACCACACAGTGGAGAGGTGTCAGAGGTGGAGGGGACCGGTGGAGGTGGGGCTGAGGAACTGGCTGATTTTGGAAAAGGAAACAAGGAAGACTGGGTGGGAACTCATGGTGGGTGGTGAGACACAGGAGATTTCATGCTAGGCAGAACCAGTGGGGGCACAGCAGACTTTGTGCTGGGAAAGACAACCAGGGGCAGAGGAGACTTATTGCTGGATGGGACCAGCGGTGACAGATGACATTAGGAAATATCCACCTCCCAAATCCTCAAAATAACCACTAGAGGTCAGCAGCAGCTCACCCTCAGCACTGGGAATGTGAACGGGGTCCACATCTATTCCCTTGAATTCCACAAGTACTCACATGGCGTCATGGTGTTCCCAGCTCATTCAACTGGTCAGACTCACACTGTGGATCGGGCTCTGGGGCAGTGGTTGGCTCAGTCCTTCTCTCTGGCTCTGACTCATGATTTGCTGCAGACTCGATTGGCTCATGTCCGTGCAGCAAGGTGATGGCTGGCTGGGCTCTGGGTACAGAGTGGGGCTGGTGTCCTCCATGGGGCAGATGGTTAAATGTGACCCATTATTCACCAGCACCCAACAAATGTGGCAAAATTTTCCAGAAGACCATCCACGGGCAGGCGTACCTTGGAACACTCGTGCAGGCTGGAATAATAAAAAAACACACAGCGAGCATTCAGGGAAGTTGGTGAGGTACACCAGGTCTAAAAATGCCCTTGTGTGGTCCTCGAAACTTAGTTCCTCCTGCTCCTGGCAGAGCAGTTGGACAACACTTGGCAAGTACATTTTGAAACAAAAAAGGAGGAGTAAAGGGTGCAAAAAAAATCCTTCTGTTTCAGTCCGGTTTTCTGTCACGTGTAGATGAACACACATGAATCAAAGATAAACTACACATTGACATAATACTGGACAAAGAAACACAGAAAACTAAGGGCTTAAATAACACGGAAGAATCAAAGATAAAATGGAACGGGTGTGGGTAGTAATTTACAAACAAGGTAACTAACTAGAAAACATGAAAACAGAAAGTGCGCAAACAGAGTAAAAACAAAACCAAAATAGAACATAATAGAGTATACTCTTTACAGGAAGACAACAATTCTTCCATCTAGACTTCATTCTGAGCTCACATTATTCCATAATGCAAAATGATGTTATCATAATCTTAATTTTAATTTTGCTCATCGATTATATTGTACCCCACAGAAACTTTCAGATGAAAGTTGTTCCCAATAGTCAGTTGGTACATTTTTACATATGGCATGGTCTTGTGAAGGGATTCTTGGACATTGCGTATAATTATTGCTAGCTATACACTCACCTAAAGGATTATTAGGAACACCATACTAATACTGTGTTTGACCCCCTTTCGCCTTCAGAACTGCCTTAATTCTACATGGCATTGATTCAACAAGGTGCTGAAAGCATTCTTTAGAAATCCAGGGCACGAAGCTCCCGTTCCACCACATCCCAAAGATGCTCTATTGGGTTGAGATCTGGTGACTGTGGGGGCCATTTTAGTGCAGTGAACTCATTGTCATGTTCAAGAAACCAATTTGAAATGTTTCGAGCTTTGTGACATAGTACATTATCCTGCTGGAAGTAGCCATCAGAGAATGAGTACATGGTGGTCATAAAGGGATGGACATGGTCAGAAACAATGCTCAGGTAGGCCGTGGCATTTAAATGATGCCCAATTGGCACTAAGGCGCCTAAAGTGTGCCAAGAAAACATCCCCCACACCATTACACCACCACCACCAGCCTGCACAGTGGTAACAAGGCATGATGGATCCATGTTCTCATTCTGTTTACGCCAAATTCTGACTCTACCATCTGAATGTCTCAACAGAAATCGAGACTCATCAGACCAGGCAACATTTGTCCAGTCTTCAACTGTCCAATTTTGGTAAGCTTGTGCAAATTGTAGCCTCTTTTTCCTATTTGTAGTGGAGATGAGTGGTACCCGGTGGGGTCTTCTGCTGTTGTAGCCCATCCGCCTGAAGGTTGTGCGTGTTGTGGCTTCACAAATGCTTTGCTGCATACCTCGGTTGTAACGAGTGGTTATTTCAGTCAAAGTTGCTCTTCTGTCAGCTTGAATCAGTCGGCCCATTCTCCTCTGACCTCTAGCATCAACAAGGCGTTTTCGCCCACAGGACTGCCGCATACTGGATGTATTTCCCTTTTTACACCATTCTTTGTAAACCCTAGAAATGGTTGTGTGTGAAAATCACAGTAACTGAGCAGATTGTGAAATACTCAGACCGGCCCGTCTGGCACCAACAACCATGCCACGCTCAAAATTGCTTAAATCACCTTTCTTTCCCATTCTGACATTCAGTTTGGAGTTCAGGAGATTGTCTTGACCAGGACCACACCCCTAAATGCATTGAAGCAACTGCCATGTGATTGGTTGATTAGATAATTGCATTAATGAGAAATTGAACAGGTGTTCCTAATAATCCTTTAGGTGAGTGTATATGTTTTTATACAAAGTTGCAAATTTAACTTAAAAATATTGCATAAAAGTAAAACTTTTGCCAATAAAGCACTGTTTCCATCCCATGTGTTCAAGAGAACAAACTTGTAACTTCCATGGTTGATCAGGCATTTCATAATAACCAAACCAACATTTGAGATGTTATGTTTTTAGAATTACTGAATTACTTTTTGAGCTCACATGTTTTCCACCTAGTTGAGAATGATAGATAATATTTCAGGAATGAAAGAAATTATTCAATTCACTTTTGTTGTTGAAATGCATTTTTTGCAAGAAATATTGGTGCTGTTTTTATGTTACCTGAGCCCTGTATTATAATATAGCCCTGTATATATAAATAGCCCTGTATTGTAATATTAATATTAATGATTTGCCAATAACACTTTAGAATAATGGTCCATCATTAATAAGTAACTATGCAGGAAGTAATGCAGCAGGACTAATGAGTAGTACTACATTAACACTTCAGCTACTACTACTAACTAATATAGATGCAAGCTTAACTAATCAGTAATATCAAGTTTAGGAGATAGTTCCTTATTAGGTAATCAATAATTACTGAATGAGATTAGCCTCATTAACAACTATTAACTAACTGACAAATTATAAAGAACATTATCGTGTGCCATCATTTTTACTCTGAATAAAGTCATAAAATGCATCACTAATTACTCAAGTGTTACCTAGTCACTATGCAGGAACTACTAGTAGTAGCTGAAGTGTTAATGTAGTTAGTCCTGCATTACTTCCTGCATAGTTATTTATTTATGATGGACCATTATTCTAAAGTGTTACCGATTTGCCTCCGGTTCCTTAAGTGATCCATGTCATTCATTCAGTGGGTGGAAAAATCCTCACCATACCATGCAAAACACTCCAATGCTGTGCATTATAACTATTTCATCTATTTCTAATTGTTTGATGGCCTTCATCACTGGTAATATTACTACCATTATTGCTAAATTATTATTATTGATTATTTTTAATTGTTAGTCATCCGTAATAGGGGTGAACGGGGCACAAGCTAACGCGGAGTTAGTTGTAACACGCATGGTTTAAAACTGTTCACACATGCCAGGATGACAGGATTTGTGTATTTACTAGTTGCCATATCAACATTATTTAGAGGAAAAAATTGCGGCAAAATTAAAAAATCTGTGGAGGATATTACTGAACATTTATTTAACCATAGCTAAAGTAAATTTCTTAAGTAAATGTTTCATCTGTTTTTTTCTGTTTATTTAAATCTGATATTGTAATCTTATATCAGTTATTTAACAGTTGAGATGTTCTTTAACGCTGATCTAATCAGCAGAAGACACGAGCCGCGGTTTAAACCCCAGTTGTGCAGGCGGGCATGTTGTCACACTGCGTTACAATGAGCCCCTGTTAGAACTACACTGTTATATTCTGTACTTTTATTAATTCTATAGAGAAACCATGAGAAAAGGGCGAATAAAGACTGAGAGACTGATTTTAAAAAAACATTATTTTATTTGAAAAAGTTAATAATTGTATTTTTTGACAAAATATTTTAGCTTGTCTTGGATTTTTTTTTTTTTTTTTTTTTATTATTATTATATCAGAATTTTAAGATTGGTCATGTTACAATGTACCCCACCTATGGGGCATGTTGTCACATTTCACTTCCATTCTTTTAGGGTAAATCAAGAAAAAGTATACACTGTATTAATGAAACAAAACCACAGAATTGTACTAGACATGTGAAATGTATGTGGAAAAAATAAATACTCTGAACCCCAAGTGGATTTACACAAACTGAGAAAGTCAAAAAGTGTTAGGTTGTGCCTAACTGAAATATATTATCAGTAGTATCAACACCAATAATGATTTGAAGACAAATGATGAACTGTACAACCAGATGATCTATTAGGCTATTTCATAAACAATTACATAAAGTTTAAAGTAACTGAAATTGTATTTTCTTGTAAAACATACTGCAATAATCATTACATCAACTTCTAAAAATAATTTCTACCAGTGTATCTGTTTAGAAACCTTTAGGCTGCCATATGTTAGAATAAATCATCTGTAAAAAAAAACAAATAAATAAAATAAAACAATTGTTGTTAACATAGTTAGGTGTCCTTTGAATTCCCTGAATTAACACATTTTTGCCAACTAACGCTTTTTAAACACCTGCTGTTGTATTGCCATTGTAGAGAATACTAAATTCTTTGCATTATTTTCTACTTTAAAAATTCCATGACATTGACAAACTAACTTAAAAAAAGAAAGACTTGTTTTAAATATTGACAAAAACTGAGAAACACTTACTGATGACAAATATCAGCATTAGATACTTCAGAGGCTCCATGAAAGCAGATTCAGTCGACTCTGTCTTAAAATATACAATCATGAATCATTATATAGCATAGCAATAAATCCATGAAAATGTTATGAACACTGATATTTAATATGTACCAAACAAACTTGAATAACTTCTGGAAAACCCTTGCATACCTTGCAGTAAGTTCACAGCAGTTTTTGTGTACACTTCTGTCCTCTATCCACTAATGTAATCTCAACAAATATACTATATATAATTACATCACGTGCATTACTGACACGAGAATTTGAATGTACAGTCCAAATGTTTCCACAGTATAATGTGCAGATTCATATCAGCATGCAAAAATGTTGCTATGCAAAAGGTCTTTTACCTTTCCTCTGAATACTCTGGAACTTGGAAAAACTATGAACTAACTGTAAAATAACATTAACAAGAAATTAACTTTCATATTTTGAATAACTTAACTTAATTAATTAACATTAAGAAAGATTAATAAATGCTTTTTTGCTCATTGTTAATTCATGTTAGCTAATGCAGACCTTATTACCACTTTACTAATAAATGTCTTAGTGTTATTAAAATAAATGTTTGTAGGTGTGCACCATCTCTCTTGCTCTCAAGTAAACAGCGAAGTTGTTCAGGAAGCAGATTGAAGGGGAAAAAATCATATTTTCCCTCCAGCAGATGGCACTATTTATTTTTAATTTCAGCTATAAGCAGCTCTAAAAGGCAGTGTCATTATTCAGCTCAGTTCAGTTATTTTTTTTCTCATCTGATGATCTTAGTGCATTAAATTGATAACATTAATGAATATTAATTGTCTTTTGATCACAGTGTGTTAATTCTATTATTCATATTCAAGATTTTAAACAAATGATTTATTTGTGGTGGAGTGGGCTGTGGAGCGGGTCCATGGGCTGGAGCGGACTCTGGAGTGGGCCAATGAGCTGGAGCGGACTCTGGAGCAACTCTGGAGTGGGCCCATGGGCTGAAGCAGACTCTGGCGCGGGCCCATGAGCTGGAGTGACTCTGGAGCGGGCCCATGAGCAGGAGTGACTCTGGAGCGGGCCCATGAGCAGGAGGGACTCTGGAGTGGGCCCATGGGCTGAAGCAGACTCTGGAGCGGGCCCATGAGCTGGAGTGACTCTGGAGCGGGCCCATGAGCTGGAGTGACTCTGGAGCGGGCCCATGAGCTGGAGTGACTCTGGAGCAGGCCCATGAGCAGGAGTGACTCTGGAGCAGGCCCATGAGCTGGAGTGACTCTGGAGCGGGCCCATGGGCTGAAGCAGACTCTGGAGCGGGCCCATGGCCTGAAGCAGACTCTGGAGTGGGCCCATGAGCTGGAGTGACTCTGGAGCGGGCCCATGAGCTGGAGTGACTCTGGAGCAGGCCCATGAGCAGGAGTGACTCTGGAGCAGGCCCATGAGCTGGAGTGACTCTGGAGCGGGCCCATGGGCTGAAGCAGACTCTGGAGCGGGCCCATGGCCTGAAGCAGACTCTGGAGTGGGCCCATGAGCTGGAGTGACTCTGGAGCGGGCCCATGGGCTGAAGCAGACTCTGGAGCAGGCCCATGACCTGGAGTGACTCTGGAGCAGGCCCATGAGCTGGAGTGACTCTGGAGCGGGCCCATGGGCTGGAGTGACTCTGGAGCAGGCCCATGAGCTGGAGTGACTCTGGAGCGGGCCCATGGGCTGAAGCAGACTCTGGAGTGGGCCCATGAGCTGGAGTGACTCTGGAGCGGGCCCATGGGCTGAAGCAGACTCTGGAGCAGGCCCATGAGCTGGAGTGACTCTGGAGCGGGCCCATGGGCTGGAGTGACTCTGGAGCGGGCCCATGAGCTGGAGTGACTCTGGAGCGGGCCCATGGGCTGAAGCAGACTCTGGAGTGGGCCCATGAGCTGGAGTGACTCTGGAGCGGGCCCATGGGCTGAAGCAGACTCTGGAGCAGGCCCATGAGCTGGAGTGACTGGAGCGGCCCATGGGCTGGAGCGCAGGCCCATGAGCTGGAGTGACTCTGGAGCGGGCCCATGGGCTGGAGTGACTCTGGAGCAGGCCCATGGGCTGGAGCGGACACTGGAGTAGACTCTTATCTACCCCAAATTTTTTTATTTAAATTTTAGTTTTAGTTGTTTTAGTACATCAAGCTAAATTCAATGAAAATAAGAAATGTTGCCTTGACAACTAGCAGAATTACAGTTTTAATTAAGTTTCAATTAAGTTATATATATATATATTAGTTAACATTTATTTTATTTCAAGCAACAACAACAGAACAAAAATTAGTTTGTTTTTTAGTTTCAGTTAACTGTCAGCAATGGGGTTATTTTCATACGTGGAAAAAGCAGCAATTCTTGTTCCATCTCACCTTTGTCCAGGAACTGATACCTCCCGACTCTTACCTAATTTCTGGATATTTGTTTTATATTTAAATGTATTTGCAACTTTGTTACATCAAGCCAATGAAGCCATCTGAAAGAAACAAAACCTGTCATGGGATCTTTACGGGATATGTGTGAACGCACGCACAGATTCCACACTGCAAATTATTTGGTTCTTACCAAGATTAAAAAAACTTAGATTTAGAAGTGTTAGATAACTGATCTTGTTTTAAGAGTGAATTTCTTATTTTAAGTGTTCAACTTTACACTATAATCTTAAATTAAGCACAAACTTATCTTTTTGGTCTCAAATAGGCAGGTAACTGTTAAAATAAGATATATTACATCTCTCTCCCAAATTCTCATCAAAATAAATCTTGTTTTAAGATTCAGTAACAAACTCAAGAGTCACACAAAAAGCATCTGAAAGAAACAGTTTATTATTGCTCTGACTTCAAGATAAAGCAGCTTGAGCTTAGTCATTCTTCACTAATACTGAGCATTCTTTCTCTAAATGTAATTATATATATATATATATATATATATATATATATATATATATATATATATATATATATATATATATATATATATATATATATATATCAACGCAGGGTCAACGCACGCAAAGCTCCAGGTCCTGACAACATTCCTGGACGTGTATTGAGAGACTGTGCGGAGACACTTATGTCAGAATGCTGTTCATAGACTTTAGTTCAGCATTCAATACAATCATCCCTCTACAGCTCACTCAAAAACTGTCACAGCTGGGACTCAGCACATCGATGTGCAACTGGTTGCTGGACTTCCTGACAGGAAGACCTCAGGCAGTTCGGGTCGGCAGTAACTCATCCAGCTCCATCATCATACACTGGAGCCCCCCAGGGATGTGTGTTGAGCCCCCTCCTTTTCACTCTGCTGACACATGACTGCACACCCATACACAACAGCAATCTCTTCATCAAGTTTGCGGATGACACGACCGTAGTTGATCTCATTAGCAACGATGATGAGACAAACTTCAGCAGCGAGGTGAGCCGCCTGGCCAGGTCGTGTGGCGACAACAGTCTCTCTCTGAACGTGGAGAAGACGAAGGAGATTGTTGTTGACTTCAGGAGAATGCACACCCAGCACGCTCCTCTGACCATCAACGGTGCGACCGTGGAAAGGGTGAGGAGCACCAAATTTCTGGGTGTACATATCACAGAAGACCTCTCCTGGACCGTCAACACCACAGCACTGACCAAGAAAGCACAGCAGCGACTCTACTTTCTCCGCAAGCTGAGAAGAGCCGGAGCCCCAGCCCCCATCATGCGCACCTTCTACAAAGGCACCATCGAGAGCATTCTGACCAGCTGCATCACTGTGTGGTACGGCGCCTGCAAAGCATCCTGCCGTAAAGCACTTCAGCGCATAGTGAGAGCAGCTGAGAAGATCGTTGGTGTCTCTCTCCCACCCCTCCAGGACATTTATAACTCCCGCCTCTCCCGCAAAGCCCTCATCATTGCGAGAGACCCCACCACGCATCGCACAGCCTCTTCAGTCTGCTGCCATCAGGGAGGAGGCTACGCAGTCTCTAAGCAAGGACCAGCAGACTGAAGGACAGCTTCATTCCCCAAGCTGTCAGGGCACTGAACTCCCTCCCGACTCTGCCGACCCTCCCCTCTTCCGCCCCACGCACCTGATCTGGGAATCACCCCCAGTTCTCCTCCCTTCATCTACCTCATTATATTGTCTCTCTGAGGAATTGGTCTCCCAATGCTCTTCCACACACTCTTATAATTTTATTTTATACCTGCACTGACTTAAATCTGAAATTGCACTATTGTTACCATTGTTTGCATTATTTGCCATCGCCACTTTACCTCTATAATTCACTTTATACATCTTTTTTTATCTTTCTTCTGTTGTTGTTACTGTTAAACTTTTGTTGTTATTGTTATTGTTTTGTTGTTGTTAGGCACCTAGGGTCTGAGAGTCATAGAATTTCAATTCTCTGTATGTATGTACTGTACGTATGGCAGAATTGACAATAAAGCTGACTTTGACTTTGATATATATATATATATATATATATATATATATATATATATATATATATATATATATATATATATATATATATAATACTATAATTTACTAATACTGAATTTGCTAAAAGTAAGAAAACAATATGTAATTGCTTATATTTGGTATATTTAATTTATTTTGAGGCTGTAAAAGTTACAATTTAAGTAATCTCATTTTAAAACCAGCATTTTCGGCTTATTTTAAGTCTTCCAAATACCTCTGTAGACATGCTTATTTATAGATTTAACAATCTTAATTCAAGAAATCTTGTCAAGTGAAATGATCTTGCTGCATGGACAGATAATTTCATTTGTTTTGAGTACCTTTTTCCTCAGATTTTTTTATCTTGATTTAGTGTTGTTATCTTGTTTTATCTTGATTTAGTGTTGTTATCTTGTTTTATCTTGATTTAGTTGTTATCTTGTTTTATCTTGATTTAGTGTTGTTATCTTGTTTTATCTTGATTTAGTGTTGTTATCTTGTTTTATCTTGATTTAGTGTTGTTATCTTGTTTTATCTTGATTTAGTGTTGTTATCTTGTTTTTAGACACTCCTTTTTGCAGTGCAGAAAATCACTGGCAGTGCGAATGAACCAAAAATCAAACGATCCCAGGACACATTATCCGTGTATTTTCCGGAATCTCTGTGTGAAAGGGATTTAAGTTCCCAGCTCTCTCCCTATCTCTATTTGAGGATCACCAGCTTTCTGACAGATATGCAACAGCTATTGAGAATGGGGAGATGTAAATCCAGCACCTGTACAAACAGCACTGCCGCCCCAGGGATGTGTTCTCTCTCCCTGCTCTTCTCTCTCTACACAAGACCCTCTGTCAAACTTCTGAAGTGTGCAGATGACACTACCATCATCGGCCTCATACACAGTGGCGACGAGTCTGCATATATGCAGGAGGTTGAACAGCTGGCTGTCTGCTGCAGTCATAACCTGTGTATTATTTGTGTACTGTTGTCGTCTCTGTGTACTGGAAGCTTCTTCTGTCACCAAAACGAATTCCTTGCATGTGCAACTTGGCAATAAAGCTCTTTCTGGTTCTGTTTTGTAAGGTCACCAGGCTTAATACTCACGGCACCAGCTTCTGTGACACATGACCACAGACATTATAGCTGTCCTTTTCATGACTCACACCTTATTTGCCTTTCAAATTGTGGTTGTGCTGTGTACAAAGCTAAAGTTGTGTTTTTTATAATATTTTGAAACTCTGCTTCTCATGAAATCTTCTTCCTTTCAGAGATAAGGAATGGTTTTATATTTAGGTTATCATATAGCCATGTTTACCTTGCTTCTAAAACATGAAATGTAGGCCTACTTATTTATAATTTGCTTTAAAACATGAAATTTACAACACTGACAGTAATTGAAATCATTGAGTGGAATATATATTTTACAGAGCTGCTTTACAGCAAAAATGTAATTGCTTTGAAACAATATATTAAACACTATATAAACACTTTACAAAGTTTTATGTTAACATCAGCTAGCAAGGAACTAACAAGGAACAATACTTCTAAAGCATTTATTAATCTTAGTTCTTAATTGCAACATTTACTAACAGGCTACATTACATTATTCAAATCAAATGTTGTATCTGTTAATTTTATTTAATGGACCTTAGAAACATGAACATTTATTGCATCAATGTTAATAAAGGTGCAATATGTAGGATTTTGCAGTAAAATATCCAAAACCATTAGGCCAGTGTTATATATTTTGTTCAGTTGAGTACTTACAATATCCCAAATGTTTCCAACTATTTGTAAATCATAAGAAAATTGCGATTTTAACCAAGGAACCGGGACGTGTGAGGAGTAATTCTGGTGAAGTGTATTTACTTATTGTAGAGTTAATGAAAGTAATAATGAGCATTGCAATGTTTGAAGCTGATGTCATAGCAAATGTCAGACTGGGAAAATTTTAAAACAAGTTGTTCAATCATACATCCATAAGATCTTATCTTCATGCTGTGGAAATACAAACCTGAAGACAGAACACAACGAAGCGTGGCCCGGCATTGAAAAGGGCGGGGCTACATAGGTATATTTAATCCCTGCAGCATGAATGTTGGCATACATTAGTTAAAAAAGAAAACGGCTTTTGTTGACATTTGTAAATAAGAGTAATGGATTAGCCTACTTCAGAGCAGCCATTAAAAAAAACGGTTTCCGGTTTTATTTTGCAGAAACACTTTTTAGGGTGACCAGACGTCCCCTTTTTCTGGGGACAGTCCCGGTTTTTGGTGTTCTGTCCCCGACTGGAGCTGTCCCTAGAAATGTCCCCGTTTTACAGCTCGTTCAAACAACAACCCGCAGATATATTGCAAAAAAGGCGCCCGACCAACATACAGCAGCTGCTGGTTACAAGTGTTCCTAATAATCCTTTAGGTAGTGTATATATGTATATATATATATATATATATATATATATATATATATATATATATATATATATATATATATATATATATATATATATATATATATATATATATATATATATATATACACTCACCTAAAGGATTATTAGGAACACCATACTAATACTGCGTTTGACCCCTTTCGCCTTCAGAACTGCCTTAATTCTACGTGGCATTGATTCAACAAGGTGCTGAAAGCATTCTTTAGAAATGTTGGCCCATATTGATAGGATAGCATCTTGCAGTTGATGGAGATTTGTGGGATGCACATCCAGGGCACAGTAAGCTCCCGTTCCACCACATCCCAAAGATGCTCTATTGGGTTGAGATCTGGTGACTGTGGGGGCCATTTTAGTACAGTGAACTCATTGTCATGTTCAAGAAACCAATTTGAAATTATTCGAGCTTTGTGACATGGTGCATTATCCTGCTGGAAGTAGCCATCAGAGAATGGGTACATGGTGGTCATAAAGGGATGGACATGGTCAGAAACAATGCTCAGGTAGGCCGTGGCATTTAAACGATGCCCAATTGGCACTAAGGGGCCTTAAGTGTGCCAAGAAAACATCCCCCACACCATTACACCACCACCACCAGCCTGCACAGTGGTAACAAGGCATGATGGATCCATGTTCTCATTCTGTTTACGCCAAATTCTGACTCTACCATCTGAATGTCTCAACAGAAATCAAGACTCATCAGACCAGGCAACATTTTTCCAGTCTTCAACTGTCCAATTTTGGTGAGCTTATGCAAATTGTAGCCTCTTTTTCCTATTTGTAGTGGAGATGAGTGGAACCCGGTGGGGTCTTCTGCTGTTGTAGCCCATCCGCCTCAAGGTTGTGCGTGTTGTGGCTTCACAAATGCTTTGCTGCATACCTCGGTTGTAATGAGTGGTTATTTCAGTCAAAGTTGCTCTTCTATCAGCTTGAATCACCAAATACATGTGCAGAATACACATACTTTCTGCTAAAAGGCAAAATAACAAGACCAATTAAGGATACAATGGTTACTATTAACGATTTGTTTTTTGGTTGTTATTTTTTTCATTTTATTATTTTCTTTTAAATGTATTTTATTTTTTTATTATTATTATTAAAACCAGACCAAAAATCCTAATAATCAAACTAAATCATAATAATTATTATTGTTAATAATAATATAGTGAGCCCACAACAACAACGACAACAACAAAAAAACATAAAAAAAATATTGTCCCTGTTTTTTAATTAAAAGATAATAACAAATAATATTTTAGTGATATTTTGACCACTCAAATAAGAAATGTCCCCAGTTTCCATTTCAGAAATCTGGTCACCTTACTCGACAAAATCTGGACGTGCAAATAAGTGGAAATAAGTGAGAAATACACCCTGCTGCACTGTATTGAACTTCAGTGTTTGGATTTGAAATGTCACGAAGACAAAAAAAAAAAAAAAGTGTTTCATGCAGAAAATCAAAACACAATGTACAGTGAAGTTGCTTGTGTTAACTTGCAAAGCCACACCGAGCAGAAATCACACAATGACAGAGGTTTGAGTGTTTCTGTGCTCTTGAGCATGTCAGTGATGAACATTAAAGCTTGCAAATGCCTGTGAAACAGACTGAGAATCTGGCTGAGGCGAATGCACAAAATAAAAGCCGTGATGTACCAGTCCAGTCTGTGCTATTATTCCAGCAGGTGAGTGTTCAGACATTGACAGGGTTTGAAGCTGATGTATGACATTTGTGAGAGATGCTCATCAGCCAATGGGGTAACTGGGCTTTCAGAGATCACCGCTGTTCTGAACATGAGCTCTTTTGCCCATTAGTCTGTTTGTTTGGTCAGAGTTTGAATGTCACTGGTGAATTCACAGGACCAGCGTTTTTCTCCTGGTAAACCCATACGGAAATGCTCGGGGATTCCTCTTAATTTCCTGGTGGCAGTGGAGAATCCTGACAGAAAGGGAGTCATGATGGACTGCAGTGGGAAATGCGTCATTCCCATTATGGATGTGTGAGTAAACTGTACTTGGCCTTGGCGCATGTCCTAGTGTGTGTTCAAATCTCACAGTCGCCATCATGGTACACAACGTCTGTTTGTGCTTGATCTGTTCAGTGAGGCCTACGCTACTGGGAAGAAAGACAAGCCGCCCTTCTCGGAGTCCGACCAGCCTTCATCCTCAGAAGATCCAGTGCCTGACACGCTGCTGTGTCTGATCTGTAAGGATCTGCTGTGATGATTCCCTGCTGCGGGAGTACTGTAATGTCAATGTGTCATGCAAAGAAAAGCGATTAATTCAAACTATAGTCGCACATAGTCAGATCTCAAATATACTTCATAATCAAACTATCATAATATAACAGTGTAATTTTAATGACCTCATCTGTCGACGTGATGCCGGTGAATCACAAAGTTGGTGCAAACATATCCACATGCTTTTTTAACTGCTGTTTACGCACCACTGTCATAATTTTGTTATTGAGAGGAAAAAGCGCAGCATTTATTTACATAAACGACATAAACATCGCTCTCAGCAGCAAATAATGTCATTATTTAAATAATGTCCTGCCTCTTCCAAGCTTTATAATGGAGATTTTGAAGTCCATAAAAGTGCATCCATCCATCATAAAAGTACTCCACGAATATTCACGAATATACAAATATCCATATTTATCAACTAAAATAACTAGCTTCCGACAGACAGCCGTATGCATCGATTTACAGTGAAAGAGTGACCCTTGAACCCCTGACACATGCGTACTGACGAACGGATTTTGATATAAGAGAAGAGGGGCTTGAGTTTGTTGCCCAGCCCTCTCCGCGAGAGGCGTCAAAGCTTGCGATACTCCTACATCCTGCGTCATACATTGCGTCAGGGGTTATTCTTTTGTCGTAGGTTGACTTGCATAGGCCATCTGCCGGAAGCTAGTTATTTTAAAGTTTTAAATATGGATATTTTTCTTACCCCGAACGCATTGCTTCACTTCAGAAGGCCTTTATTAACCCCCCGGAGCCGTGTGGAGCAGTTATATGATGGATAGATGCACTTTTATGGACTTCAAAACAAATCAGCCATTATAATGCTTGGAAGAGTTATAAAAACAGCCATTATAATGCTTGATTTTTTTTATAAAACTTTAATAAAGATTATATTCATCTGAAATAAAATTATGTTCTACTGAATCAAAAGCTTTATAAAAATCCAGGAAAAGAATATAACTATTATGTTCCACCAAATCAGCATAATCAAATAAATCTAAGACTGTTATTCGTTATGTGTCGATCCCTCATAAATCCAGACTGAGTCATATATAATGCTGTCCAGACATTCTTTAATTCTTTTAGAAAATATAATGGCAAACATTTTATAATCATTGTTAAGGAGTGTGATGGGTCGCCAATTGTCCAAGTTGGTAAGATCTTTCTTTGGTTTAGGAATTAGTGTGATGCCACCCTGCGTTAATGTATGAGGGAAAGCTTCTTTATCAATACTCTCTTTAAAAACATTAGTTAGAAAAGGAGCCACTTCATCAGCAAACAGTTTGTACCGCTCCGCTGTAAACCCATCACATCCTGGCGCTCTTAATTGCACTTTGTACTTCCCCACGAGTAATAATGCCATCACAACTATCACCATCACTTTCAGAGATAACTTTAATATAACTGAGTCTAGAAACAAAGTTGTTATCTGCTCTGAACATTTAGACATTTACATTTAGTCTAACATATATCAAAGACTCATCTTTATGCTGCTGAAAACTGCTTTATTTGCCATAATATCACAAAAAAATGTGACCACAAAATCATGCTGTAAGCGCATATCCTGACCACAAGATGTCACCATCCATCACTAAACCATACAGACTGGAACGCAGGTATCAGGTCAATGCACATGTGCAATACTTCAATACTTAAGACTAGATTAGAATATTTAGGTTGATCCTACAATATTTTAGGTCACCCCTTTAAATTAAAGTGGTTAAAAATAAAAAATATAAAGTGAAGCGTATTGCATTGCATTTCATGCTGGTACATTATCTTCAGAAATCAGCAGAAACATCTATACGTGAATACATCTCAAATGATATAGCACAATACACACGGGAGAAAAACATTTATGCTCACAAAGTGGACCCGGTGCTGAAAATTATATTATTATCCGTAAAATTATTTTTATCTCTTTAAAAACCTGAAGGCATGAGCATTAAGGGCAAAGAACATAAATTAAAAAATATATATACACTAAGCATTTAATGTAAAATCTGACTTTATTAATCTTTAATCAAACTTAGTTTCACATTAGGCCACTTGTACATGTAAAAGTCTGATCTGGATACAAATCACATGACCATGCAACATACTGTCTGGTAACTGTATCATCAAGATATCGTGAAGATGTTCTTTCGTCATTCTGAAAGTGTGATGATAAATAATAAAACTGAAGCTTCCTCTTGAACAAGTCCATTTTCACTACTTACAACCAGCTTTCAAATTCCCAGGATGTTCAATAATCTGTCAAATGTTTTATTTGATGCATGTTCCTTCCTTTTCCCCCCCATATGCTAGAAGCATCTTAATCCTTAATATCTTTCAAACTCAAAAACAAGTACTAATTTTATTCACTCTTCCCTCTCGTCAGGCGTCCCTCCAGTCCCGTCCTTCTCTTTAGGTTTGTGTAGAGAAGTGCAAAGTTTACGAGGTAGGTCGAGACACACACCACACAGAAATCCCCCAAGACGAACGCAAGAATAGCAGCCAGATACACTGACCCGGCCACTGACACCCAAGAGGACATGACGAGGAAGGACGCTGATCGGCTGGACACTAGCTGACCTGTGACCAAAAAGACCAAAAGTACATTTGCACATCCCCTTCAGACAATAATTCAGATATATAATATAACCGAGGGCCCAATAAGATGATTGCACAACTACATAATAAGCTGTAGAAGTTTAATCAACATGAAACCAACTGGTCATTGCAAAAATAGCAAAATTAGAAAGTCTAGCACGATTTATTTGCAGGTGACACTTGGTTTGATGTTATTGTTGAGATGTTTTCTAACAGCACTTACCCAAAACCAGCTGCAGCGTATAGAAAATGATTCCCAACACACTGTTCGGCTGATTCAACACACTGTGTTTGGAAGTAAAGATCTGGACGAGCCCAAATCCACGTCCCCATCTGAGAGAAGGATCAGAGTTTCAGCAGTTGACAACATCATTTGCCTGTAAATATTCACTATTTGTGGGTTGCATAAAATAAAAATAATCATGTACTGGTACATTTTGGCCTATGTGGCTTTTCATAAGGTCTTTTTGTTTTGTTTTTTTCCTTTCAGAAAAACAAACATAATACACCTTTAAGAATTTTGATTTATTGTACTTTTCAGCAACAATATATATCTTTAAAGGCTGTTTTTTTCCCCAAAAAAAAAAAAATATATATATATATATATACAGCTACAGCTCTGGAAAAAATGAAGAGACCACTTAACATTGATTAACAACAGAGCTGTATATACAGTACCGGTCAAACGTTATGTTTTTGAATAATGTCTCTTATGCTCACCAAGTCTGCATTTATTTAACCAAAAATACAGAAAAAACTGTGATATTGTGAAATATTATTACAGATTAAAATAATGGTTTTCTATTTTAATATATTTTAAAATATAATTTATTTCTGTGACCAAAGCTGAATTTTCAGCATCATTCCTCCAGTCTTCAGTGTCACATGACCTTCAGAAATCATTCTGATATGAGGATTTATTATCAATGTTGGAAACAGATGTGCTGCTTAATATTTGTTTTATAACCTATGATAATTTTATGAATAAAACATTTAAAAAGAACAGCATTTATTTAAAATTGAAATCTTTTGTAACAATATACACTACCGTTCGGTATGGGTCAGTCATTTTATTTATTTTTTTATTTTTTGAAAGAAATACTTTTATTTAGCATGGATGTGTTAAATTGTAACTTTTTATTCATCAATGAATCCTGAAAAATATCATAGGTTCCAAAAAATAAAAATAAATATTAAGCAGCACAACTGTTTGATAATAAATCAGCATATAAGAATGATTTCTGAAGGATCATCTGACACTGAAGACTGGAGGAATGATGATAAATTCAGCTTTGATCACAGGAATAAATTATATTTTAAAGTATATTCAAACAGACAACCATTATTTTAAACTGTAATAATATTTCACAATATTACTATTTTTTTTTTTTTCCCTTTCCTGTATTTTTGATCAGGCTTGATGAGCATAAGGGACTTCTTTCAAAATTAAAATGCACTTATGTAAAATGTACCAGTACTGATGGTTATTACACAGGGGTTTGTTCATATGTCATTTGACTGATTTTATGCAACATTGTATGCCTGAAAACATTTATTTCTGATTTATGTAGTGATGAAAAATATGTTACCGTGACTCTCAACAAAATGAAACAAGAATGTTGAACCTGGCTATTCTGGAAATGTATTCAAATGAGTGCACATTTAATTAAAGAATGCCTCATTTGTATATTTAAACATAATATTTTTGAAAAACGTGTAATAATAATAATAAATGTTTGCGATTCCTAATGTTATCAATCAACTGGGGAAATATGGTGCATCTATTGGTTACATTTCTTACCATATTCTCATGGAGTGTGAGTTGTTCATAGGTGAGATCAGTGCGTGAAAACTGCCACGACTCAAATGAACAGATTTACCTGGAGGTGAAGACCTTAGAGCAGCTCACGGAATGGCCCAGGTCGCACATCGCGCGATATTCGGGATCATTCTCCCGGGAAAGTTCGACGTGTAGCGCGTAAACCGACAGAACTAAACCCAGAAAACAGAGGATGACGCGAACGCGAAATTCCCATTTAGGAACTCCACTGGCTGAATGGCTCGAGGACATTGCAGTGGCAGTGTTTAACGTTTTTATAACAAATTACCTAATTTATAAAACCCTGTTTTGCAGACTTTTAGTTTTAGATTTTGTATCTGTAGAATGTGTCACTTCGGCTCCCACCTTGCCAAAATATATTGCAACGTGGAAAAATCCTGAGCTTCCCTGAGCTGTGATTGGTCCAAAGAACTGAGGCGCGTGGCATGACCGATGGCTATAACGGGTCCAATGGGATGATGTGTTTATCCTCCAGGGGGCGCTCGGCGGCTCAGAAGAATGTCTAAAGCCACACTGAGCCGCATTCACATCTCAATAAATCCACTACGATAAAAATATAATCGTTTTAATCTGGTACCTGATATTTGAAGGCACGCTAAGAGATGCCTAATTACTGATTGGTCCGTAAATATGGATGATTCATTCAATATACTTTTTGCTGTAGGCTATTATCAGAAATTAAAAATAGATAAGTAAATAATACATGCAAATAAAGGAATAACGGCTTGGTAAAACGCAGGTTTGTAATCAAATAAATTCCTTAACGCATTTGTCCATGTTTTCCTTTATTTTTTATGTATTATGCATTTATTATCTTACCCTTTTAAACTTTTAAAATATTGTCTTTATTTTTTCACACACACACACACACACACACACACACACACACACACACACACACACACACACACACACATATTATTCTTTTTCTCCAAAACACACAAGAACAGAAGATAAATAGATAACATATATATTAAATTATTTATGCATGCATACACATAAATATACATATACTGTATACATACTCACATATTATTGTGTTATATATATATATATATATATATAATGAAATTGTATTAGTCTTTGTTTATCAAGTCTTTATTAGGTTTATTTATTTCCTATTATTTATTTAGCCTATTTATTTATTTGTTTATATTTCATTTATGCAGATTTGGGTCTCCATTTTTGTATTTATGAATGATTATATAGTAGTTTAACATGCCAAAGTAAGTGCGCGTCTGTCTTATTTACAGTCGAGTCAACGGTGAAGTGTCGACGCCGCCCAAAGAATGACCCTATTCTACACTTCAAAAGAGAACGCCCCTCGAGCATGTTCTCGAATCCCATTGGTTAATCTACTTCGCAAGCATACTGTCGATTGGTAGGTTTGGCTGCCTTTCAAACACAATACGGAAGAATACAAGGAAGTAAAACGGTGGTTCGTGATAACGAAGAATAGACATGCTTTGAAAGAACCGCTCCGAATTTCCACCGCTTCCATATATTAACAGGTAATTGTTACCGCTTTCATAACCCAAAGTTTGCTTTTATTTTTCTTTGTTCTAACATAGAATGAAAGAATGGGTAAATATATAATTTTTAAAGCTGTTTTGGGCCAGTAACGTTAGTCTCTCTCACGCCCCTGCGGCAAAATAAGCATGATTAATTGCTCACAAACGGCAGCTACGCCCTGCTGGACCTGCAGTATGTTATTCCCATTATGAGCAATTACAGATGTGTGTTAGTTTATGGTTTCACACCTGAGCTACTCACACCTCTGTGTGCACCTTGCATTATTGTGTTACTTAAAACATGAAATATACAAAGCTTGTTTTAATATGTATTATTATTATTATTTCAAGCAAATAGTAAAAAATAATGTGTTACACGAAACTGGTGCTGTTCTTGAAATACTGTAGATTATTGTCTGTTTTGTTACTGATTAAATGGAAAGTAGATTGTGCATTAACCATCAGGCACTTTGATATTGTCCAAGGGAAGTCCATGAACAGAAAGTACAATTTACAGTCTTGACCTTGAAACTTTTCTTTGAATGTTTTGTTTCAGAATGTCATCCAGTGAGAGGGACGAGACAAATGACACTCAAGCAGTGCCGGCCCGACAAGCCTCCGAGGGCGACAGCAACCATCACAGAGGCGGTACAGAAGGACCCCCTCAACCTGGCGATGACACATGCACTGTAACAGATACAAGCACCGTTGCAGATAAGAACTTGGCTCTGCTCAAAGCCCACTCCTTAGATGTGAAGTTTGAAGTTGGCGAAGAATATGACGTTATTGAGACCATTGGCACGGGTGCTTATGGTGTGGTCTCATCAGCCCGAAGAAGAGACAATGGTGAGGGTGCCAAGATGCATGTCTGTGATTTAAAATAATTCGACTAAATCTCAGATGTTAGAATTAATTATTATTATTACAGCATTATTGATATATTATTATTATTATTTTATAGTAATGCTGTTGTTGTTATAATAATAATAATAATAATAATATATTATTACTAACGTTGTAATAATTCTGTAATAATAATAATAACAACACCACTTGTTGTTATTATTATTACCAAGGACATTATTTGCTGTTTATTAAAATGCATTTTATTAAATTTATTTAAATTTAAATTTATTAAATTTATTTTATTAAAATAATTAGACTAATTATTTAGACTTAGAATTATTTGTTGTTATTATTATTATTATTATTATTATTATTATTATTATTACTACAACAACAGTATTAATATATAATAACTTATTGATGTTACAATTGCAATAATAATAATAATAATTATTACATTATTGATTTATTATTATTGTTGTTATAGTATTAATAAAATTAATAATGTTGTAATAATAATACTATTAATAGTAACAAAAATTGTTATTATTATTACCAGGGACATTATTTGCTGTTTATTAAAATTCAACAAGTATATTTTGTACTTATTTTATACTAGTATGTTTTTGCCAAGATGCATGTCTATGGTATAAAATAATTAGACTAAATCTCTGATGTTAGAATTTATTATTATTGTTGTTATTACAGCATTATTATTATTATTATTATTATTACAACATTATAAATATATAATAATATATTAATAATGCTGCAACAACAACAATTATTATTATTATTATTATTATTATTACTATTACAGCATTATTAATATATTATATTATTACAACATTATAAGTGTATAATAATAATAATGATATTAATAATGCTGTAACAACAACAATATTATTACAGCATTATTAATATTATTATATATTAATAGTAATGCTGCTGTTGTAATAATAATAATTATTGTTATTATTATTACCAGGGATATTATTTGCTGTTTATTAAAATGCAATAAGTATGTTTTGTAGTATATTTTTAAGATAATGTATTATATTTAATACGTTAAGTTAAAGTTAATAAGTTAAATTAATGGGATAAACAAACAAACAAACTATTGGGAAAATGAACACAGTTAATCATGTTCTCTGACCTGTATGTAAATTCATAATATGGGATTTTCTTACTGTTTTAGAAATTCAAGCTTCACCTTCATATTTTTGCTATGCAATAAATACACTGGAAATAATTTGGTGTAGGATTTACCCCAAAAAAAAAAAAACACCATGTGTAAAAAAATAGAGGATTTTTTTATTATTCAAGGGTCAATTCATGACCTCAATGTTATTTATGCATTCAGGCCAGCAGGTGGCAATAAAGAAGATCCCTAATGCCTTTGAGGTTGTGACGAATGCCAAACGCACACTGAGAGAGCTGAAGATTCTGAAACACTTCAAACACGACAACATCATCGCCATTAAAGATATCCTCCAGCCTGTGATCCCTCACTCGGCTTTCAAATCAGTGTAAGCTTGAGTACGAAGCAGCATTCAATGCATATTGTCTCTTTGTACATGACGTGCTAAAAGTGCCTCTCGTTCTTTAGGTACGTGGTTCTTGACCTCATGGAGAGCGACCTGCATCAGATTATTCACTCCCGGCAACCTCTGACTCCAGAACACACACGCTACTTCCTCTATCAACTGTTAAGAGGCCTGAAATACATTCATTCAGCCAACGTCATTCACCGCGATCTCAAGCCATCCAACCTGCTGGTCAATGAAAACTGCGAGCTGAAGATCGGTGACTTCGGCATGGCACGTGGATTGAGCGCGTCCCACTCCGAAGAGTCACGTTCCTTTATGACCGAGTACGTGGCCACCCGCTGGTACCGCGCTCCTGAGCTCATGTTGTCCCTTTACCACTACAGCTTGGCCATCGACCTCTGGTCTGTGGGCTGCATCTTCGGCGAGATGCTCGGTAGGAGGCAGATGTTTCCGGGGAAAAACTATGTGCATCAGCTGCAGCTGATTCTTTCAGTTTTGGGCACGCCGCCCGAGAGCATTATTGGCTCGATAGGGTCGGACCGTGTGCGCTCTTACGTGCGGAGCCTCCCTTCAAAAGCGCCAGAACCTCTTGCAGCTCTGTATCCACAGGCTGAGCCCAATGCGCTGGACTTGTTGAGTGCGATGCTTCGCTTTGACCCTCGTGAAAGGGTCAGTGCATGTCAGGCACTAGAACACCCCTACCTCGCTAAGTACCATGACCCTGACGACGAGCCGGTGTGCGTTCCCGCCTTCGATTTTGAGTTTGACCGGCAGCCCATGGGTAAAGAACAAATCAAAGAAGCTATACTAAAAGAAATCGGGGACTTCCATAAGAAGAAGCAGGGTGTCAGGAAGAAGATCCAGTTTAAACCACTCCATTCTTCTGGTTCGGCGGTGGTCGGGGTCTCCAGTAACACCCTTTGCACGGCTCCACAGTCTCAAAACCTGAATGATACAGCACAAACTTGCCAACAGCACAATCTCAACTACAAACCAACAGACGGTACACAAACTCAAGCGAATGCGAACTCGTTTCAAGCCCGACATCACCTCGGTCAGATTTTGCCAAATTTGGCTCAGCCGCTAAGCTGCCAGGATGTGGACATGCTCAGTGCGAACTCCGACGGCCAGCCTGAAACCATCGATCTGACCACTCCCACAGACAAGGACACACCTTTTACTGAACCAGTGACGGACTGCACAAAGGACGAGCTTGTCTCGTCCAATCACTCTCTTCCCAAACAAATAGTTCCGTCCCATCCCATCTCTCAGACTCCGCCCACTTCAAGTCTTCCCCAGCCTATCCCTTCACTCTCTCTCACACAGTCGCAAGCTCAGTCGCTCTCTCAAAACCTCTCTCGTTCCCTTGGAAAAGGAGGAAAAGTGCCTACCGGGGAAGGTACAAAAAAAGAGGGAGCAATTTCAGAAGACACAAAAGCAGCTCTCAAAGCTGCTTTGCTCAAGTCAGCACTAAGGCAGAAGGCTCGAGGTGAGAGAGTTTGCGGTGTGTGTGTGTGTGGCCACAGACTTCTTAACATTTATGCCCGGTTTCACAGACAAGGCTTAATTCTAGTCCCAGACTAAAATGCATGTTTGAGCAGTTTTAACTGAAAGCAACTTGCACTGGCTCAGCCCTGTCTGTGAAACCAGGCCTTAGTGTTTTACAAACTTTGATGCCCAAGATTCCCATGGGAGGAATAATATATATGCTTGAACTTTATATTTATTAAAGACTCCTGAAAACAAAATTAGCAGCAAATCAGCATTTTAGAATGATGAAAGACTAGAGTAATGATGCTGAAAATTCAGCTTTGCATCACAGAAATAAATTACATTTTAAAATACACCGATCAGGCATAACATTAGGACCTAATATTGTGTTGGTCCCCCTTTTGCTGCCAAAACAGCCCTGACATCAAACTGCGTTGCACTGTGTATTCTGACTCCTTTCTATCAGAACCAGCATTAACTTCTTGAGCAATTTGAGCTCCAGTAGCTCGTCTGTTTGATCAGATCACACGGGCCAGCCTCTCTCCACACGTGCATCAATGAGCCTTGGCCGCCCATGACCCTGTCACCGGTTCATCACTGTTCCTTCCTTGGAGCACTTTTGATAGACACTGACCACTGCAGACCGGGAACACCCCACAAGAGCTGCAGTTCTGGAGATGCTCTGACCCAGTCGTCTAGCCATCACAATTTGGCCCTTGTCAAACTCGCTCAAATCCTTACACTTGCCCATTTTTCCTGCTTCTAACACATCAACTTTGAGGACAAAATGTTCACTTGCTGCCTAATATATCCCACCCACTAACAGGAGCCGTGATGAAGAAATCAGTGTTATTCACTTCACCTGTCCTAATGTTATGTCTGATCGGTGTATATTAAAATAGAAAACAGATATTTTCAATTCCAATAATAGTTTACAATATTACTGTTTTTACTGTACTTTTGATCCAATAAATGCAGCCATGAGAAAACTTCTTATGAACAATTTAAACAGTAGTTTATTTTATATTATATATGTTATATTCATATTATATAAATATTATGCATACTATTTGATCTGGTAGACATTTAGTTTCTATTTCTATTAGATTGACACTTCATCTTTTTCTTCCCACCATTAGAGTACTATTATAAACGAAGAGAAAATTCAGAAAAACTTTAACTTGTCTTGTGATATTTTAAAATGACAAGTACGGTCATGATGACATTGTACTGATTCTTTCTTCACCAGATGGAGGCTCTGCAGCTCTTGGTATAGATTTACTTAGAGGAGCTTCTGGAGGTTTTTCCTCTTCGCTCTCCTCCTGTAACTCTGGTCCAGAGCATAAGAAGCCAGTCACGGCCCAGGAGAGACAACGAGAGAGGGAAGAGAAGCGGAGGAAGAGGCAGGAGCGTGCTATGGAGCGCAAGAGGAAGCTGAAAGAGAAGGAGAAAAAGGAAGGGAAACGAGGAGAATCTTTGGGCGGCGTTTTACTCAGCGACAACGACAAGAAGCTGTTAGAGCGCTGGGGGCGAATGATGGACAACCGAGTGGACAAATCGCAGACCGCAGAAACCAATGGTGCCAAAACCAGTGAGAGTAAGACCGTTCAAATCCAGCCAGCAACAGGAAGCAACCTCATTAAAACAAACTCAGTCAGGGGAGAATCGGTGCCACCAAAACAACCCCAACCACAACAAATGCTGCCTCAAATGGGACAGTGTGTCACAGCGGGAATATTCCATCCAACGCCGACCCATGATGCAGCACCCGTCTCTTTAGGTCCAGCTCAGAATGGGGACGTTGGTATAGTTGCAGTAGGAGGAGGCGGAAGTGTTGGAGGTTTAGGTGTGGTAACGGCCCCTTGTGCCTTTACCAAAAACAACATATTAAAATCTCAGTTTCTGAGTGTCGGAACAATGTTCACCGGTCTTGACTGGACAGGAACATCTTCACACAAAACCCACCAACCTCCACCAGAACTGAACAATCCTCCTCACACGGGCTTTGCACACTTGCAAACCCAGCCGAAGCCCATCCCACAGTCCAACACTCACATCCAGCTGCTGCCGCTGGAACCCTTTATGACTAAACCACCAGCCCTGAACCCCAGCATTGGCGTTTCGGACACCAGCACGAATCCAGAGACCAGCGATGGTCGTCAAGCCCTGGACAAACTTTGCGTTTTGGGGGACAGACAGAACGGCTCTCATTCACAGGGCCCTTCAAAACAGCCTCCAGGAGCCGCAGCTCAACCCTGCCTTAGTCTCACTGACACGGGACAGTCGACAAACAGCATCCCTGATATCCACACGGTCACGCAGCAGCTCTCAAAGTCACAGGTGAAGTTTTAGCCGTAATATTGTACTGTGGGCTCTCTTTAAATATGAGCGTATGAATTATTGTGTTTCATTGTCCGCCAGATGAAAGTCTTATCACTCAAAGTGAGACCTGTTCTCAAAGTGACACTTCATTTTAGTTATTGATTTATCACAGATAACCTGGAACCATTAGGAACATTTCAAATGGATATTTCTAGGCCTGAAATATAAATGAGTCAAATCTTAAAATTAGTTTAAAATAGTATAGGTATTATTTATAAGTTATTTATAGTATAGTGTTTAGTAGTTTTTTTAACTACTCCAAAATATTACATGAGCTAGACATAAAGTAAACACTAACCGCAAGCAATTGAGGGTCTTATTATACACAAATAAATATAATCATTTAAAATTATGAATTCAAAAGGCCATTATATGACATAGAATAGACAAATCTAACAAACCTTTATTTAGCAAACACGAACAACCAGCAAGGTTATGGACATATATATAATAATGCATGGCATGACCTATATATATGATATATATATATATATATATATATATATATATATATAAATAAATAAAATACAATTTTTTTTTTTTTTTACTAAAATGTATATTTTTAATTTTATTCCTATTTTATTTATTTTTATGTCTTATGTGCTCTCACAAATGTATGGAGGCCTGTTTCTACCTCAGGATAATGAAGAAACATTTAATTTTGAGATAAAGCTAATAATAGCAAGTCACATTGTGATATACAGTATAAAGTCACAATTGGGAGAAATAAAGTTGCAGTTACCTTTTATTTTTACTTTGTGATTGAATTCAGCTTCCATATATATGTGACCTTCGTTATGTTTGGAAAACATAATCAGTATTTTGCACACTGCACTACATTTTCTATAAATTTAAATTTGATTTTGAAGTCGTTCATTTGTTTCATACTTCTCTTTAATCTCAACGTTGTCCTTTTCCCTGCCAGGTTGAAGACATTTTGCCGGCGGTTTTCTCAGTGACCCCTAAAGGCAGTGGAGCTGGATACGGTGTTGGCTTTGACCTCGATGACCTCCTCGCTCAGTCTCTTACCGAACTCCAGCACTCCGACCTCAGGGAAAGGTCAGTTCAAATCTCAGTGACCGCAAAGTGCACACTATAATTTTAAGCTGTACGTCACTGCAAATTACAATTCTTGACTCTTATGTACATACTGGGCATATTATAAGCTCTGTGACAAACTGCTTAGGCTCCTGTATTGTAGGTCACTTAGAACAGGGGCCTAACTGGGGAGTATTCAAATTACACAGTTTTAAACCCCAAGATTTTACCTTTTCCAGAGCTGACCAAAAATCCACACCAACGCTCCAACAAATGTTCCGCTCTGCCTCTCCACCTAATCAACCAAACGAAATAACATCAAATAAATTAACCAAATTTAATTGGACGAGCCCCCATATGTTACACCCGGCTCAATGGTGCAACATAAAGGGAGACGACATCCAAACAAAGTATTTATTAAACAAAGTAACATAATAAAAAGTCAAATATCAGTGAGTTAATCAGTCAGTATGATGTGCCCGTGAATGGATGCAACAAATGAAGCAATGACCAGGCCAATGACTAAACAACAAAACATAAGCGCGCTGTAGTGGCAAACTGTTCCCAACCAGGCACTGAGCAACCTCTTGCTCCGTGCTTAAATCAGATCCTGTGACGAGCAACAGGTGCACTCAGTTCCCACACCAAATCACAAGATCACAAAATTAAAATAAGTGAATAAATAAATTTGCTTTATTATAATTTATTTATAAATTAGCTTAAAAATAAGCAAACAAATAAATTCGATTAAATAAATAAATGATTGACTGAATGAATGTTAAGTTACCAAATGATAAAATGTACAAATAAAAATGTGATTATAATATTAAAATAAATTAATTAGTTTAAATAAACGTGCAAACATTTGAGAAATACCATTATTTATATATATATATATATATATATATATATATATATATATATATATATATATATATATATATATATATATGTGTGTGTATGTACATATATAAATAGGTATTTTTTTTTTTAATGTATATATGATTAAAATAAATAAATGATAAAATGTTCAATTAACATATAATAAAATATAAAAATAAATAAAATAAATGAGTAAAAATGGTATAAATGAACACAATTTTGATTTAAATTAATGATACATTTCACAGTACGTATTTCTAGTGTGTAGAAAAGATATATAATAAAGTAACTTAATAGAAACTAATGGTAGACGATATAAATTTGTTTAAGTGTCTTAATTGAGTGTTGATAAAAGATACGTCTTTTAAATTTCAGGATGAGGTCCCTCACACGAGGATGTTCATATTTGGGTGTCCGTGGCATCTAAAAGTTTGAAAAGTCCTGACTTGGGATAAAAGCGTCTCCTAAATGCATTAAAGTAAATAAATGTAAATTTTTAATGGTCTCGTTTCATGTTTTCATTAGCCACAATGACTTGGCCCCCCTGTCGGCATCCCTGCTCTCTGATTGGCTCGAGGTGCATCGCATGACCCCTGCTGACATGGAGTCACTTCAGCAAGAGCTCCAGCTCGGATCTCCCATGATCCTCTCCGACAACTCCACGCTTCCTGACACCTGATCAGTACATGCATTTCTTCTCCATCTCCTTGTAGAACCGGTTGAGGACTGCAAACAGAGGAACTTGATAACTGTATTGTCTACCAGTGTACTAGACCTAGAGTCGGTAGAGAGAATATCTTTGAGACTCCAAATTATTAAGGTCTTACCCAGAAAAGTGCCTTTATCTTTTAATGGGTTCACATACATTATTTATTTGTGCCAACATTAAAGTATGATGCTGTTCGGTTCTTGAGGGGATTTCCATTCTCAGAATTTCAGTGCCATCATAAAGCAATTCAGATCCAGGGAAGAAGAGTTCACATCAGCTGTGCTCGCGCCATTGATTCACCAGCTGACTTTAAAGAACATTCAGGCCGACAGCAATGAAATAGCAGCTGTTTAGCAGACCAGTGTTTAAAGCTATTTTCTAGTACACTACAGTAGGAGCCGCCACCAGGCCAGGAGTATTACAGTGATGAAACACAAGGGAAACAGAGCACAATGGCATAATGACTGGAGACTGTAGAATGTAGTGCAGAGTAGAAAACATTTCATTTGATGTTGCATGAATGCCTTGTAGAAAATAGTGACATTTGCTGCACCAACACGCAGATTTGCTCAGTTTTACACCAGCAAGGAAAAACGTATTGTCTTGAATAAAGCTATCAAAGAGATATTGTCGTAATCTTTTGCAATGTTCTGTTGTTTATTTACATGTAGAAGGCACTTGGTAGTAAAATGCAAATTCACCTTGACTAAGCCCCTCACCTTTGTTAATGCAAAGCATTTCTATTTGTTGTTTTTTGTTAAAAAAAAAAAACGGTTAAGTTATGCAATAAGATTATAGATCAAGTCAAAAGCTTCTCACAGTAAAATGAAAAATGAGAAGCCTCATTTAAAAGTCATTACACTGAATCAATACACAAATTCAGTTAAGTGAGTATCTCGGAGAAGATGTAGGCGTTTTCGTTTCTGTTGCGTAATGCTCTCTTCAGGATTTGGGAAATATTTTCAAAGGAAACAAATATTGCTTGTATCTTCTCTACCTTGTGTCACTATTATAATTTTGATCATATGTTTGGATAATTTCTATGAAATTATTTTAACCCTCTGGTACTGTTCGCTTTATTTCAATGAAATGTACTATATTTTACTTTGATAATGTTTTTAATATTTGTAAAAACATTTAGCTTTAGATTGTTTAAAACAGTAAACTTGGGGGAAAAAATAAAATAAATAAATATATATATATATAAATAGATGCACAAAAATACCATTTTCAATTTTAATATCAAATATGTACTTTCCAAAACGTTTTACTGAAATAAGTCATAAATCTAATCAAGTTGTGTTCCAAATTTGAGGTTGATATCTCAAAAATGTGCTTTCATTGAGAATTTGTTTCAAACGTTTCCAATAGATGAAAAATTCGCCACCCATTCGTGTCCAATGCGCTCATTTTTGACCACAAACAATACAATTGTGACTTTTTCAGGACCATTTAACCTTTTCATTTTTTTTTTTTTTTTTCACACAGCAAGTGCCGAAACCTTTACCAAGTTTCGTACCATTCCGATGAAGTAAAAAAGAATATATAATAAAACAGCACCAGAGGGTTAAGACCTATCTTCCATAGACAACATAGAAGCTTGTCAGAGAAATGACAGACAGCAACTAGCAACAGTTGCTGTGATAGGATTGGTTAGTAATGTTTACTTCTACCAAAAATAAGCATACAAAAATCAATTTATTACAAATTTTATTTACAATATTGCAAGGTAAAGTCTCCAAGAGATACAAAAATACAACTTGCTGCCTCTAGAAAAGCATTAAAACTGTAAACATCTAATTGATCTCAAACTATTACTTTTATTTGTCCTGATATAAAGGTAAATAACATTTATAATTACTGTGCAAAAGGTTGGCTCAATTGTTAAGAGTCCATTTATATATCATGATTGTCAAATCCCACAGATCTGTTTGTGTTTTTGTGGATTGAAAAAAAGAAAAGGAAAAAAACATTTTTGCACCGTTTAATTACGCAGTTTAATCATCTCAGTGTTAATCATTGCACTTGCACATTTTAGATAGTTAAACGATTATTATAAGCGAGCAGGTAAAAAACCTTCTCTTTCTTATTCTGTGTACTTTACTGTGTACTTTGGTACAAACTAAATTGGAAACTACAGAATATAAAGTTGTTTAAAAAAAAAAAAGATTAGAAAAGACAAATGGCATTAAAATCTCTCTTTATGAAGGACGGTATTTTGGGGTGGGCTGTCTGCTTCTGCACGGATCAATGCGTGTCTATCTCAGCAGCTGTACCAATACCAGCAGAGTTAGAGTCCTGATGAGCACCATGACCCGGTCGGCCCAGTTGTGATTCGATGCGCTCTTGAGCTGGACTCCCCCAACATGGTTTTGGATGAAGTTACTAAAGCTGGACACTTTGGCATAGACTCCTGGTCGGTTTGCTTTAGCGCAGCCGAGACCAAAGCTCACAATTCCAGCTTGAACCCAACTACCATCACTGATCTCACACACCAGAGGGCCACCAGAGTCGCCCTGAAAAAGCATGCACGCAGAGACGCATGAGAACAGAAAGATATCATGAACATTAGCAAATGCACAAATAAGGTGCATTTGCATTTCATACACCAGCACTCCATGCGCCTCACCTGGCAGGAGTCTTTGCCTCCTTCTTGGAAGCCGGCGCACATCATGTCAAAGCGGATGTCTACAGCCTTTGTGGGGTTTGTCAGAAACATATCCTGACAAGCCTTTGAGTCAATGATTGGCACTTGGACTTCCTGCAATACCCCAACCCCCTGCAGAGCAACTAAAAGAAAAGAGAAAATATAAGACTATGCACTGAAAAAAATTTAATTGTTTGAAATTTCCTTTGTGCCCCCTTTTATACACACCTCAGTGCAAGAACATGCTACAAATGCAACACATACTTACCAACAGGGGTAAAAAGTGGGCCGGAACACACCAGATAAATTAATAAACAGATCCAGCAGTCGCAGCGTGAGAGCAGCTGGACCGTCTCACACACAGCACTGACAAATTATTGGCACTTTCGGCGCTCTATTGAAGTGATAACGAGCATCAGGCAGTCGCTTTATCCACTTGAATTTGATACAAGCGCAGCATCATGTGTACAGTAAAGGCTCTGTGGTAAACCTAGCTGAACCAGACCTCTAGCTCTGACCATGTGAACGGAAGTGTTGAGGTAAACTACAGGCTGGCCACACTACTGTAATGGCCGACATAGCCAGCTATGAGGTCACTGTGGTCTAGACCTTTAGCTCTGACCATGTGAACGGAAGTGTTGAGGTAAACTACAGGCTGCCCACACGACTGTAATCATGGCCGTAGCCAGCTGTGAGGTCACCGTGGTCCAGACCTCTGTATTTTTCAGGGGTGTATATAATAAATGTAAAATAATTTAATCAGATTAGGCTTAAGATAATGAACGTGTGTGTGTATATACTGGGAATTAATTTATTAAACGCATTTACCTAGTGTCCGTAGCCTTCAGTGAATTAACTTAAATGCTTAATAAAATATAAGCTAAATATCAGTTGACCCTATGTTTACTTTCTTCACTGACAGATGAAAATGAATAGACTATCAGTCAGAGATCAGCTTTAGGAGGGGAAGAGACAGGGCAAGAGAAGGAGACTGAGAGAAAAAGAAAGAGTGATGAGAGAGCAGGTATGACAGATAATCTACTGCCCACTAACAGTTTTAAAAACTTACATCTTTTTTTAGCCTTCAACCATCTTAAAATGCACATCTGTAGATCAGAGAAATCAAAAATGTCTTGGGGGACCATGCCCTCTAAATAGCTCAAATTTAGGTCTTCACTGGTTTCCTTAAGGCAGTTGTATATGCACAAAAGTTCTTGCTATTTCTGGAAACCTGTTTGCTTTGACCTCATATCTGGAATTAGTATGTTGCAGCCTGGCATATTTATATATAGGCCTGCTTAATATTAAAATGTAATATTCAGACAGTATATAGTCTACTCATTGTACCTCTGTGCTTTGGCGATTTTGTTTTTTAAAAATATGAATTATTTCAGTGGTAGAACACGTTGTGGCACCAAGATCGGTTAGAGATCGGTTTGTTATGGTCCCTACGTGTTCTTAATCCGGGTCTGGTTGCAGTGGAGTTAAAATGACAAATCAAGTCACAATACAATACCAGTCAGCTATTTTGACTGGATGTGAGAATAGCCACAATATTTGGATCGTCATACATTGTTGTTTCTTATGTTTTATGATACAGCAAAACTTTTGATTCTGCAATAGGTCTATCTAGGTTGTGATTTATTTCTGTTGTAGTTGTGTCTTCAGCTATTTTGGTGAGTTACATTTTAAGCAGTTTTGGACTTCCCGTTTTTATGTTTGAATTTACATTGTGAAAAACAAGGTTGTGTTTCATATTGTGGTGCTCAGCAATTTTAACATAGTATGGTCATCATATCAGTGTAGATGAAGATGGACCAAAATAAAACCATTCAAATAGCAAGTAAATCAGTATTGTGATACTTGGTGCCACAGTGACACTCTTATCCCAAAAAGTATTGCTGTACCACAATACTCAGTATGTTGACCCATGGTGAGTAATTTTTCCCTGTTGCACTTACACAAAATTTGAAGGTTCCCCCACCTGCCAAATCCCACTTTAACCACTGCCAACCAAGATACTAACGTTGAAAGAATTTAATACTTTAATTTAGCATTATGCATTAAATTGATCAAAAGCAACATTTACAATGTTACAAAATATTTCTAGAAATGCTATTTTTGGTTTATAGGGCCATGACACACCAAGCCGTCTATCGGTTAGTTTTTGTGGTGTGACTGTTCCACACATCGTCAGGGCTGTCAGTGACAGAGATCGCTCTGATTGGCTGTTCAGTTTAGCAAACGAGTCAATAAATGCGAAAGTGATGAAAGCAAGCAAAGTCAGGATGGCACAGGCACAGACAGAGGGCTGTTCTAATTTTACACCATCTTACCCCAGTATTCCAGTGCACAAATATTTGCACAACAACATGATCAGAATAATGGAATAAAGAAAGTGACCAACGTGATTGATATTCAAAATGGTAAGCAAGCACTGATTTGTTTACGGTTTGTACATCTGCATTTCTAGTTTCGGTTTCTCTTTTTGAACGACGAATGTAGAACATTGATACCTGCTGATACAGACAGATATTTCCTTATAGAATGCACATGCTAGTTAGCAGTCTGCTGCAATCTTTGCGTGTGTGTGTTCAAGTGCAGTTTTTTGTCCCAGATTTAGCCGTTGTGAGGCGACACAATCGGCTTTTGTCACCATTAGTTCTTTTACATTTGCTTGGTGTGTCACAGCTGTTTAATCATTAAAGATTCATAAAAATAAATGTATCATGGCTTCCACAAAAATTAAGCAGTCAAAATATTTCACAATATTACAGTTTTTACTAAAATGAATGCAGCCTTGGTGAGCAGAAGAGACTTTTGAACAGTAGTGAATTTTAATATTAGATTGTGATTTGTCGGTGTAATAATGTGCACAATAAGACCAGAAATGTGCATTAAGAAAGTAAACAGCAGGGATGAACAATATATCGGAACCATATCAGTTATCAATAATTATTATACATTTAATTCTATTTTTACATTTAGATCACCTTTTCCCTCATCTAACACGTTTCATTCTGTCCAATACCAACTATGCCAATTTTAGTTTTTTTGCTCTCTCTCTCTCTCTCGCTCTCTCTCTCTTTCCAAGTTACATATCATTTTGAACATCACAAGCTGTGCTCAATTGTAATTTTAGGGTGTGTTCACGCTTGGAATGTTTGGTTCGATTAAAATGAACCCTGGTGCGCACCAAACAAGCAGACCGAGAAGCTCTTCATGAGTTCTTAGGTGGTCAAAATGCACACACACATACAGCGAGCACATTTAGCCCAGCACAAAGCATTAATTTAGATCTGGAGTAAGTTCCGTCGCAAAATATATATATTTATATCCTTAGGTTCGGTCTTAAAAATGACAGTGTGAATGCCAAGTGAACCAGGACTAAATGCATTATCTTCTTTTTTTCGTCTGGACTACAAGTGTGAACACACCCTCAGATAAGTGTATGTCGTCTCACCTCCATCTCTAATGTCACCCCATCCAGTGATCATGCACTTCATGTCGCTGCTGAACTCCACACCGGCATATGGCAAGCACACAGGCTGAATGCGGTCAGACCACACAACAGGTGTGGCTAGCTCTACTAGAGCAACATCCTGACCGAGCTCAGGGTCTGTGTAACCCAGCGGAACCACCACGCGTCGGACCCTATGGCTCGTCTCGTCCGGGTTCCAACCGTTCAGCTGCTGTCGGCCCGCGTAAATGATGTAGGAGGAGATGTCATATGGGCTGGAGGGGAAATTGTTTATATGTATGTAACCGTTTAACAAACAAGGATTAAATGGGTGTTAAAAATGTGCATAGAATCTTACTTGGGAAAGCAATGTGCAGCAGACAAGACCCAGCTCTCCGAGATGATACTTCCTCCACACACATGTCCACTATTTGTCTAAATGTACACATCATCCAGTAATCAGGGGGATATCAATAAGAAACCAGATTTGACAGACAACAGGCCTTAACAGACTTAAGGTAGTGCCATATTACATTTTTGACAGGAATGAAAACGAAGCTGTGAGGGATAGAAGTACTGGCGTTCAATGGATTCTGCTGTTGTTTAACAACATACCGATTGTCCAGCTGACGAAACATCCTTCCGAAAGAAAGGTGCGAGTTATGAAAATCATGTGATCTAGGACTTTTATACAGTGCTTTTAAAGACCGTAATGCCCTGTCCAAATACCCACACTTGCGGTCTTGGTCATTTGAGAGCGCGTGCACACGACAGGAAGTAAGTGCACAAGACTGTCCCTTGTCTTAAAAATGCCAAAGTGCAGTGCCCTGAACGCACACTAAACCACAACCTTTGGAGCAGTATTCGAGGTATAATGTGAGAGGAAAACGTTCCACTGCAAGTTAAATTAATTAGATATTACATATAATTTAGCAGTAAAACAAAGTGTTGCACAATATATTGGTGCAAAGATGAGCAAGCTACGTGTATTTTGTACAACTGCTTTTTATCAATTAATTAGATACATTAGTGACATAGTGACTAACGAACAGACATTTAGAAGTTTACTTTAAAATGCAAAGTATTGAAAATAAAAAGCTCTATAAACACTTGCAACACGATACACCATATATACACACTTGCAGTCTTCACGCCTACTTGAACACTTGGGCCAAATACAGGAAATACGTCATACAATTAGACAAGTGGTCAAGTGCAAAGGCCCTAAGTGTGGGTATTTGGACTGGAAATAAGTCTCTCACAGCCTTGTTTTCGTCGCCTGACTATGGAAGTCAATGGGGCTCAAAATATCTTCTTTTGTGTTCAGCAGAAAAAAGAAATTCATTTATGTTTGGAACAACAGAATTTACATTTTTGGGTGAACTAAACCCTTAATGTGTCAAATTATGTGCAATTATAGAATTGTCTACGAGGATAATAAAAATTAAATTATTTGCTTTAAATGAATACATCTGATCGGTTTGTGCATTCCACGACCTTGCTGTTACACTACTGTCTGAGCTACGGGAATGTATATGCAACTAAAGCCTGTGAACTCTGCCTCAGTTTTTCAAAGCTTACCTGAATATCCACCTGCCAAGGCCAAGCACCATCTAACACAGAGGAACCTCCAACAATCCTGTTCATCATCGGTGGCCGACCACATTCTGAGACAAAGACATTCATTCTGTTGACTTGTTTGCTTTCCTCTCACAAAACAATTCTCACACACACACTTAAAAAAATCTTTAAAAAAATCATAAAATCACATAAAATCTATTTTACAAACATACAATTTTGAACACACTTTAATGCGTATTTTAAGTATATACATAGTGTATAAACTGGTATAAGATTTTAGCTAATATGTTTCCCTCTGACAGACACAACGTAGTACAAATTACGTCAATTGCCTAACTTACCTTGAGCCTCGCCCATCATCCATAACCCTGAATGGCGCCCGACATAAAGCAAAACAAAGAAGTTACACTACAACAATAATTATTCATCCACTAGCAAAACATATATTTTCTTTTTAGAAGGCAAAATAACTAAAGCTGGGCACCTACCAATCAATATGACAAAGGCAGTCCAACAACATGAGGAGCAACGCATTTTATCAAAACACCTTTATTCCGTGGCGTCTTCAGAAAAGTCCAACTTTTGTTGATAACTCAGTGGATGTCGACGCTACTCTTTAAAACGCTGATGTTACTAGAAATACTCACTGCCTTTCTCGACGAAGAAGGGTGAATAGTGGATACTAAGACGTCCGAAGTTTCGCTCATGGAAAAAAAACATTAACCGAGATTAGTTCTTGAAACGGTCTTCCTACCTGTCCTACACTGACCAATCAGGAGCGTTCGCTCCGCCCACCTGTTCATGTCTAGCAGTTTTGGTTTCTCATGTTTTGTTTCGGGAATTTCAGCGAGAATGTGGTTGGGCAAGGTGTTAAAATGTAGGTAAACATAATGTGTATAATCTAAACTACACAGTGAAGCTTCATGGTCTATTTAAGCTTCAGTTCTGCCTTGTGGTGGCTTGACAAATAAATAAATAAATAGATTCAAGATTCAAGAGTTTTATTTGTCACATACACAGTTATATACAGAATATACAACCGGCAGTGAAATGTAAACAGGTCCGCTCCATGGACAGTGCAAATTCACAGTTAAAAACACAAGGAGGAAATTATAATAGAAATAGGATAAAAAAAAATATATATATATATATATATATATATATATATATATATATATATATATATATATATATATATATATCTGTAGAATTATAAATAATCAAGTCAAGTAGAAGAAAAAAAGTAAAAAAATAAGAATAAAGAAGTGGAATAAAATAATTGAAGTAGACTGTGCAGTGAGTAAACTGTAGACTTATAAATATGTGGTTAACAAATGTATAAAGAGTATAATGTGCAAACAGGTTTATGACAGGTTGTTACACAGTAACAACGAGAACAGAAAGTGCAGTGCAATGTCAGTGTATCAATGCTTATCCTGAAGTGAAGTCACGTGATGTTAAGTGACTGAGTTCAGGAGTCTGATGGCCTGGGGGAAGAAGCTCCTCCTGAGTCTCTCAGTTTTGGCCATCAGGCTTCGGAAGCGCTTACCAGATGGCAGCAGCGTGAAATGAGGGTTTGCAGGGTGATTAGAGTCCTTGATGATCTTAGTAGCTCTACCTTTGCAGTGTTTGGTGTAGATGTCCTGCAGAGACGGGAGAGCTGACCCTGAGATACGCTCGGATAAGCGCACGACTCTTTGCAGGGCTTTGCGGTCATGACTGGTGCTGTTCCCATACCACGCTGTGATGCACTGAGTTAATACACTTTCTATCGCCCCTAAATAGAAAGTTTTCAGGATAGCTGGTGAAACCCTGAATTTCCTCAGCTGGCGCAGGTGGTACAGTCTATGCCTGTACCTGTAAATAATTGATTGATTTAATTGTGTCCCATAAAAGCTTCTGGGCTCTTGCATGTCACCTTAAACTGCTGTGTGGGTTGAAGGGACATTGTAAACAAACCTGAGCAATCAGTTCCTTATTCCATGCACATGACAGAAACAGGTATAACAGGTTTAAATATCTTGGCCTAAGAACAAAGAATCGTTACATTTAGGCTAGTTTGGTGCTCATGACTTTGTAATTGTGTGGTGGGCACATGCTAAAGTGTTAAAATCACTTCAGGAAGTCAGGACTTCACAGGTAGCAATGCAATTATAATTATAAATGATTTCATTCTAATCATTTATAATATTACTGTTTCTTTATTATAGAGACTAAACCCTCAAGGGTGATCAGGACCATTAAAGGTTTCAATTGAAGCAGCTGAAGGGCTTTATTCTGCAATGATAACCAGTTGACTGTGCATTATCTGAACTAGCTATGCAAAAAAAATGTGGAAATAAATAAGCATGCAATACTGATTTTAGATAAAAATGTGTGTGATATGAATGACATGAAACCAACAGTGCAGGAGATTAGTTCCCAGGGAGTTTAGAGGTCTTACATGGGTCATACATTAAGAAATCAAAATGTCCTTGATCTTTTGACACATAAAAGGTCTATGAAAACATTCTGTAGGTTGAACAGAATCCAAACCTTCTGCTTTTTTTTTTTATTTTTTTATTTTTTTAAACAAGGTTGTGTGTGTGTGTGTGTGTGTGTACTACAATCCCATGGAGCATTGCGAATGACCCAATCAAAATAAAAATTATGGATATAAAACTATTTATTGATGCTGATCTTCATTAAATGTTTGTTTACAATGTAGTTTAAAATACCTTCTCTGTTCTTCAATTACTCAATATGTGAGCAGGATAGCAGGGCAGAGGGTTTCTATTAAGAATAAATATTTGCGCACAGTGAAAAGGCACATAGGTTTAATCTACACAACCCAAATACCCATGTAGTTTATAATGTGTGACGAGAGACGCCAGGCCGGTCAGTGATTTGATTATGAGCAGCTGCGCGTCACACCGGTCTCGGATCTCTCGGGGCTTTCGCTTGTCCTGCTTGTCACATAATGTAGAGGTGCTGGTCATATAATTAGAATATCATCAAAAAGTTGATTTATTTCACTAATTCCATTCAAAAAGTGAAACTTGTATATTATATTCATTCATTACACACAGACTGATATATTTCAAATGTTTATTTCTTTTAATTTTGATGATTATAACTGACAACTAAGGAAAATCCCAAATTCAGTATCTCAGAAAATGAGAATATTACTTAAGAGCAACACAAAGAAAGGATTTTTAGAAATCTTGGCCAACTGAAAAGTATGAGCATGTAAAGTATGAGTGTGTACAGCACTCAACGCTTAGCTGGGGCTCCTTTTGCCTGAATTACTGCAGCAATGCGGCGTGGCATGGAGTCCATCAGTCTGTGGCACTGCTCAGGTGTTATGAGAGCCCAGGTTGCTCTGATAGTGGCCTTCAGCTCTTCTGCATTGTTGGGTCTGGCATATCGCATCTTCCTCTTCACAATACCCCATAGATTTTCTGTGGGGTTAAGGTCAGGCAAGTTTGCTGGCCAATTAAGAACAGGGATACCATGGCCCTTAAACCCTGGTTGCTTTGGCACTGTGTGCAGGTGCCAAGTCCTGTTTGAAAATGAAATCTGCATCTCCATAAAGTTGGTCAGCAGCAGGAAGCATGAAGTGCTCTAAAACTTCCTGGTATACGGCTGCGTTGACCTTTGACCTCAGAAAACACAGTGGACCAACATCAGCAGATGACATGGCACCCCAAACCATCACTGACTGTGGAAACTTTACACTGGACCTCAAGTAACGTGGATCGTGTGCCTCTCCTCTCTTCCTCCAGACTCTGGGACCCTGATTTACTTTCATCAGAGAACATAAGTTTGGAGCACTCAGCAGCAGTCCAGTCCTTTCTGTCTTTAGCCCAGGCGAGACGCTTCTGCCGCTGTCTGTTGTTCAAGAGTGGCTTGACTCAAGGACTGCGGCAGCTGAAATCCATGTCTCGCATACGTCTGTGTGTAGTGGTTCTTGAAGCACTGACTCCAGCTGCAGTCCACTCTTTGTGAATCTCCCCCACATTTTTGAATGGGTTTTGTTTCACAATCCTCTCCAGGGTGCGGTTATCTTGTACACTTTTTTCCTACCACATCTTTTCCTTCCCTTCGCCTCTCTATTAATGTGCTTGGACACAGAGCTCTGTGAGCAGCCAGCCTCTTTTGCAATGACCTTTTGTGTCTTGCCCTCCTAGTGCAAGGTGTCAATGGTCGTCTTTTGGACAACGGTCAGGTCAGCAGTCTTCCCCATGATTGTGTACGAAACCGCCAATACAGCCAATCTGTATATTTGGTGAAAGGGTGATGTCATCACACCACGTCTGGCACGGGAAAGACTAGAAAGGGATACAACTATGGGCACTGTTTATCTTGAGATTTTGCCTCACTTCCTACCATTGCTTTACCCCTTCTAGCCATAACTCTTCTCCGTTTTTAGTGTATTTCTGTGGCAGAATTACAGCACCACAAACTGGTCTGGCATGTATACTACATTGTTTTGAGTTGGTTTCAGTGCTCTTCTGTGTACGCAGATATTTCTTGAAATGAGGAAAAAAAAGATTGGCTAGGGAAAGCTCTGGCTTCGTGTGGACGGGGCCTTAGACACGCACTTACAAACTACCCTTAGCACATTTAAAACAACCCAAACACACCTATATACATATAGAATGCTGCATTAAACAATTTTGTAAAGGAAAAAAAAATAAAAAATCAGCTCCATAGTGAATCAAGGGCTTAGGACGTTCCGGTTTAGTTCATGTTACGCCAGTAGTAGGCACTCATGCAACGTAATGACGCACATCCGAGTGAACGAGATGGAGGGAAGTTATCGAGTGAAGGGTATAAAACGAACTGGAACGCAGCACAGGAATTGAGTTTGAGACCAATGCTTAGGGCTCTTTATGATTATGCATATAGAAACTATATATTTTAAATGCATATATGCACAAACATTTAAGTATGCAAAGACTGAGGCTGCATCAGAAATCGCACACTTCCCTACTATATAGAAGGCGAAAAACAGTATGTGACAAGTATGTCTGAATTCACAGTACTCATAATGCAGTAGGCAAAAAGTCCCCGGATGACCTCCGGTGAGATTCTGAAGTGTACATTGTGCATACAGTAGACACTTTACTATTCCATAGGGTCACTGGAATGCCAGTGAAGCACCGTAACTGACGCTGGTAGATCACATGATAATGACAACAGGGCAAATGTAATGCGTCCAGATTACATTCATACTACACACATTCACGCTATGCCTAAAAGTCAGGCTGCATCCGAAAACTGAAAAATGCTGCCTCTGCTGGAGCTGAAAGGCAGCAACACCTCCGAATCCTGCGACACCTTCATCTAATAGATTATGGAAGGCAGATGTATCCTTCACTATGATATTCCACAATTCTGTGCATTCTATTTGATGACAATGAGCTAAATATGGTGTCTGAAAGTTGTGATTGGCGGTCAGTTTGTGTGTACATGTATGTTTTTGACCAATGTTTTTTCCACTTTTAATGTCATGTCTAGTGATAAAATAGTATTGTAGTAATTAAATATTTGTTTATTATCATCAAAGCTCTCTCTGTTTTTTGTTGTAGATCATTAATGCTGCCTCAGAAGTCTGTGGAAGTCAGGAGTTTAGGCAATAAGTCATTTGCCTAAGCTTTCGGTCACATCATTTGTAATGATTCATGGGAATGGGCAGATTTTTAATGCTGAAGCATTCTTTTTGTGGGATTTTCTTGTTTCAATTCTTTGATTGGTGGAGATTATTTGCAGAATGATGGGTAATGTAGTTTTTCACCAGGGATTTTTTATTTTTATTTAAAAATAAGTTGAAATAATGCAGATTGATGGCTACAAAAACAACATTACCAACTTCAAAGCTCACAGATATGTCTTAAAAATGTATTCGCCCATATGGAAAACTAATTTTTACCTCTGAAACCAGACTGCACTTGATGAAAGCAAAACAGCAGTGGAATTCGCATTTATTTTGCATGAGAATTGCCCATTTTTACAAGATGTAAAATAAGGCTGTGATGTCTAGCGACCTGGGGATGTGATCTCCCCAGGTCTAGTATGTGAAGGTCTAGCTCAAAATACCCCACAGATATTTTTTTAATAGTATTGTTAAAATTGTCACTTTTTGAGGGTGAGAAAAAATGTGCCATTTTTAAGTGTCCCTTTAAATGCAAATGAGCTGCTGCTCCCGGCCCCCTTTCAAGAAGAGGGCGGTGCTTCAAGAGCTTGTGTTAGCAGCTCTGATTACATCATGCAGACACGCACTGGAAAGGTCAGAAAATGTTCAGCAGACAATGAGTTGGACAATGACGAAGAGACTCAAGAAGAAGTGACAACATGTAGAATGAGACATGATGTTTCTGAATGGTTAGTTGATGAATTTATGTCGCTGATGTGGAGTATCTTCAAGTCATCAATTAGCATATTCTGTCATGATAATCTATAAATCACTCGTGTGGGAACTGTTGTAAAATGTCTTCAGAGCCAGAGAATATCTGCTGCATGAAGATAGAACAGGTAGTTTAGTTTAATTACGGTTATAACTTATGTTATCATCTTGCTTTTATGACATGCTATTGCATTTGTGTTATGTACTGTATTGCAATAAATGTGAAAGATGGAATGCGACAGCTTGAGCGACTCCCAAATGTTCTCGACTACAGCAACTCTTCCTCTTCTCAACATGGCCTTTGTTGCATGTTCCTGGGAGTGGAACAAATGTAAATTTTAGGGTTAGTGATGTCACTCACACGTGACTAATCTCGTTGTAGTCCCTACCAGCCGTTTGTTGTAGTCCTTAAAAAGTCTTCCTTAAAAATCTCCATTTGCTTTGAACTTTGAGCATCGTAACTTTGCAGATGTTGTTTATGCTCAAACAGCAACATTATACACTAACTAAAGTTAAAAAGGGAAATCAAAATAAACCACCCCTCTAAATGAATACAATGTGGGAACTGGCACAAGGTGGCGCTAATTAATTGGTCAAGTGGCCAGATACAGATGATCACTACATGACTCTGTGTTCACCTTCCTCTTCTCTTCTGTCGTGCTGCTGCTGTGTCTCTGTTCCTCCCTCTCATGCTCTCTGTGGCCTCGAGCGCTGTGTCTGCTTTTACAGCGCGATTGAAGGTGACAGGGACAGGGAGGAGGGGGAGAGACTGAGAGACGAGGATGCACCACGGTGTCGCCAGGAGCAACAAACACTAGAATAAAGTAGAAAGTAGAGGGTGCGTAACAGAAAAGAACAGGATGTATAGACACGCCAAGAAGGTGTTGAAGGAAGCCTTGGTTCCAGCAAGCAGCAAGAACACATAATAAGCACAAATATGGGAGATTTTCTTTTGTGATGACCAGAAGAAAAATGCTGAACAGGCTGAAAAATATGAATTCTCTTAAGTTGAGTGTTGTAGATCATTTCTCTGCTGACTGTCCCAGGATGCACTACACGAGTTATTTGATAAAGCTGCTCCGCTCGGCTTTGTTTTAAGGACTTGATGGATATTTGTCGTGGCATTGTTGCTATGGTGACCACCCCTTCTCCCTTTATAGTCCCCTCCCACCCCACTTTTAACCCCCAGCGCTAAAAAAAGAGGTAGAGAGGAATGGAGAAAGTGTGGGGTGGGGGGTAGTTAAAAAAATATGCATGCCCTAAAGCTATATGAATCTTTGCAAGAAAATAGACACACGCATGACCACACAGACTTGTTCTCACAAATACACACATACACAAGATGCACATAGTCACATTGTTAAAAATACACAGCTCTACATAATACATATTTACCAAAAATTCTAATTTCTGTTATACATTATAAAATTCTAATATGTATTATATGTACATAGGCTATAGTATGACACACTGTTTCTTATGATTTTAAAATGTATGCTTAAATAAGTATAACATTTTAGGGTTAGTGATGTCACTCACACATGAAGAATCTCGTGTGAGTCTAACTTTTCACAACCTCTCTCTTCTTACTTGATCACATTTACATTGCATTTTATTTTATTCTTTTTATTTTATTTTTCTTTCAGCACTCGCACTATATATGATTCTAATACGATTCTAAATATGTAACTGCTTAATAAAGAAGTGTGTGTATGAGAGAGACAGAGACGTAGGGCACGTAAAGTCTTGTCAACTGGAAATAAAGTAATGTGGCATCCCCCTGTTCCCCAACCTAAAGACACACACACACACACACACACACACACACACACACACACACACACACACACACACACACACACACACACACACACACACACACACACACACACACACACACACACACACACACACTCACACTCACTCACTCGCTGGTTTATTTATACCCTCATCCAACTCTCATTGCGCTCTCATTATTCCTTCCACAACATATTATGTTGTGCTTATCATAATAAATATGCATTAGAAATCGTGAGAAATCTCAGTGCTTCGGTGTTTCATTTAGAGAAAGAGAAGAGTCCAATAATGGTCTAGTGTATTCAGTGAGAAAGGTCAAATCAAATATAATTTGATCAGACTTTGTTGAATTGAGTTGAACTGAATTAATTCATATAATTCCTTGTTTTCCCACAAGGCTATGCATTTAAAAAAGAAAGTTAATGACAGCATGTGCTATTTCTTAATCACAATGAGCAGTGGAGAAGCAAAAATTTAATTCAATGAAATGAGACTTTGAAATCTACATTTTGAAATATATGGATCAACAATTACCTTTTCAAAATGACTTTTGTTTTCCAGTTGGTCACAATGGACCCTGTTCACAGTTATCAGCCTCGTGAATCCAGTAAAGTCTAGTAAAAATGTATTATATGCATAATGTTATACTTTGTTATATTACCTTGCTGGCAGCAAATTACATAGCATTCTCTCTGACTGCTGTAATCAATCTCTCAATATTTTTTCCCCTCTTTTGGAAAGTCACAGAAAGGCTATCATGGAATTTTTTTATTTTTTTTATTTTTGCTATCAGAGCAAAGGAATACAAAAATGGTATTTGTTGTCATCTCCCGTTTACCGCTATAAAAGCATCAAAATCCTGGCAATGTGAAAAGGGTCCATTGTAACAACTGACATGTTTGCGTCTCCCGAGGATGATTCATATATAAATAACAAACCCTTTACATATTATATGCACCAAATTGAGTGCTGCAGGGATGACACATTTTTGTAGGCCAAAACCCAGAAACGAGTTTCATCGTCCCTAAGGTAATAGGTGCATCTGAAATTGCGTACTGTAAATGCGAGTCGGTACTACATTCGAATTTAATCTTACTTTGAGACTATTAAGAAAGTATAGTTCTATATAGTACGTGTGTGTGTGTAGTATGAATGTAATCTGGATTTACTACATTTCCCATGTTGTCATTATCATGTGACCTACCAGTGTCTGTTCACTGCCATTCACAAATCCTCTCCCGTGGGATAGTAAAGTGTCCATTGAACGCGCACTTCAGAATCTCGCCAGAAGTAGGTCATCCGGGGACTTTTCGCATACTGTTTTTCAAATACAGGGAAGTATTCAATTTCGGATGCAACCAATGGGTTTTTTGATTGGGTTTTTAGTTAAATTCTTGAAATAAGGTCTGAGGGAATCAGGGTGATGCTAACTTCTGGGATGGCCTACAAAAATGTGTCATCACTGCTCTGCTGTGTCCTAATTCAGAGGCTGCATCTTTCGAAGGACACAAACTTCAAATCCCATGCCTTCGAAGTCCCCAATACTTACATTTGAAAGTGTAATCCAGCAATTTCCCTCAAAAAAAATCCTGTCATCACTGGCACGCAATGGATTGTGGAGTAGGCAAGGCTGTGAAAGATCCATCTGTTGTATGTTGCTTGTGCTGTAGGACACATTTCAAGAAATTCTTTGAATTGGGATGACCTTCGTCACTGTGATGCAATCGGCCTTCGAAGGATGCAGCTTGTATTGTTCTTGTATGACGACACAGGCATCATATTTCAGAGGGGTACAGTGGAATTGGACTGGACTATTTACAGCACCATTTAGAAATGTTTATATTAAATCAGTACTTATTGATTTATTTACTAAAATCTGCAGATTTAGCAAAGCTGAAACAAATCAATGATCAAAATGAAGAGAAATAAAACTTCAGGCCCATAATGACCTCACATTTCCCTCCCAAATCCCACTTTTATTTGTGGTTATTTTAAGGTGTGCAGGCTAATTAATAATAAACTGTGCTCTTTGCTGCCATTCCCCTCTTCGTCTTTTTTATCACTCCATTATCTCTCGTGGTTTTTTTTTTTTTTTGCTGCTCTCTCTCTTGCTGGCATTAAGTTCAAACTTGCTGATGCATTAAGTTCTCTCTCTCTCTCACTCTCTCTCTCTCTCTCTCTCTCTCTTCTCTCTCTCTCTCTCTCTCTCTCTCTCTCTCTCTCTCTCTCTCTCTCTCTCTCTCTCTCTCTCTCTCTCTCTCTCTCTCTCTCTCTCTCTCTCTCTCTCTCTCTCTCTCACACACACACACACACACACTTCCAGAACAAATGTGCCTGCATGCATTTCTATCTCTCTGTTACTCCATGCACACAGGTCATTGTTAATAACGCATCAGAAAGAGGGATAATATCTTGGATGCGCTGCTCGTAATGTAACAACTGGTGAGTCGGATTTGTGCTATTTTTTCTTTGTAGTTTCTTATAATTTTCTTAAACTGCTGCACTGAATCCACAAATGTTGGTAAAAACAACAGTCAGAATATCTGAGTAACCGAATTCAAGCTTTATCTTTGAACATGGACTAGTTGTCCCACTTTTTCTCAGAGTAAACTGTAAAAAAATTGTGTAATTTTAAAAATAAAAATAAATTAAAAAACACTGTAAAAATGCTACAGTAACTGATGAACCTGTTAACTGTAAGATACCTTAAAATATCATATCATATGCAATTTTACTGTTATACTGTCATATATGTTTTTTTTTTTTTTATTAAAAACTGCATAATTATAAATATAATGTTTCTGTATAATTTGCAGTGAAAAACAATAAGGGATGTTCCCAGAAGTCCCCGCATGACACATTGCATATGGTTATATTTTATATGAATAATTAAGTTTCTTATTTTTGTTATCAGTAATGTGCATTTAATTGACTTTTTTTATTATTATTATTATTATTATTATTATTATTATTATTATTATTATTATTTTCAGATAACAAGCAGATTTTGGTACTTAAAGCAGTTTGGTTAATTAATATGATATCATTAATGAAATATATGGATATAAGTTTTGGCCATTTCATAATCATAATGCCAGGAACATTGCCACAGTATTTGTTGATTTATTTATTTTACTGTGAATTTATGGCAACCACAGTTGACAGGTTTTTGTTTGTTTGTTTGTTTACAGTAAATGTAGGGATATGTGGTTTATTTAAAAAAAAAAAAAAAAAAGTCAGTTTGTAAATACAAGTCGGCTTAAAAGGCTATTGAACATTTCCTCACAGGTCATTGAAAGAAAGATACACTTGTGTCATTATGGGAACTATGGAAACCTGAGAAAAGACAATTGTAGACGTTTCAGCAAATTTTAATTAAATATAAATAATAAAAAGAGACACGGCAGAAATGTAAAAGAAAATGTAGCCTACACTGTAAAAAATGCTGGGTTAAAAACAACCCAAGTTGGGTTGAAAATGGACAAACCCAGCGATTGGGTTGTTTTAACGCAGTGGTTGGGTTAAATGTTTGCTTAAAACAACCCAATGGCTTTTTAACCCAGCATTTTTTAGAGTGTACAATATCAAACCACTTTGGCCCATAGAAATGTGTAAAATTACAACATTAAAAATACGCAATAACTTTATTATGAAACCTTTTTTTTACTTTATATTTTTTAATAAATAGGCCTACTGTTTTTTATTATATTGTTGACCCCAGCTGACATGAATGTCTGTCAGTGTGTGTTTACGCTCACATTGGTACGGCTGGGCAGGCAAAGGACAAGGAGAAATGAATAAAAGCAGCACAAAACATTTATTAAACAAATAAAGCAAAGAAGGCAATCCAATACAAGAGCTAAGACAACAACTTAACCATTAAAGAGAACTCTAGTGATGGGCGCTTTCCAACCGAAATACGTTTCGTGAAGCATTGGCCAGTCATTTTCGAACCAGTGATTCGATCAAGTCACGTGATTTCACAAACAAATCAAAAAGTTTCGAAACATTTCGACATTTCAATGATTCGCCGCAATGAACCCATGAATCAGTGTCTATATGTTTAGTCATTTTTTTAGTTAATAGGCTAGTTAATAGCTTATTGACGTGATTGACTAAGCTCTAAGTGTCTAAGCTACAGACACTTCATATGTAATGGTATTCGATGATTGCATTTAATAGATACACTTTCATTGGTTTGCATAAGGTGATTTAATACGTAGGTTTTCGTTGCAATGCATTTACACCGGTTTAACCAGCAGGCGTAACCAGCGGGCAGCGTTTCAAGCGCTTTGAAACAGTGAATCACGATTCAATTGAGTAATTTCGAAAAGCTTCGTTTCTCCCATCACTACCAAACACAGGACTGAACAAACTGGGGGCATACACACCGATCAGGCATAACATTATGACCACTGACAGGTGAAGTGAATAACACTGATGATTTCTTCATCACGGCTCCTGTTAGTGGGTGGGATATATTAGGCAGCAAGTGAACACTTTGTCCTCAAAGTTGATGTGTTAGAAGCAGCAAAAATGGGCTAACGTCAGGATTTGATCGAGTTTGACAAGGGCCAAATTGTGATGGCTAGACGACTGGGTCAGAGCATCTCTAAAACTGCAGCTCTTGTGGGGTGTTCCCGGTCTGCAGTGGTCAGGATCATCAAAAGTGCTCCAAGGAAGGAACAGTGATGAGCCTAAACATTCCTAATGTTAGATAATATATTATAATATATAGAAATCTATAAATAATACATCCGTCTGTGATTTTTATCAAATGATGTCATCAGATACGTGTAATAAATAAAGTCACAGACAGGTTTTAATTCACATAATTTATTTCCTAATGCACACATTTATACTGCATGCATAATAAATTAATAAATAAATACTGTTATACAGTGTACTATCACTCTCATGTAATATACTCTTTCTTTACATGTATAGAATGATGCTACTATAATTCACTTTAATGTGATTTTCTGTCGCTGTTTTTCAGAGTCAAAGGTCTTAGTGTCTCTTGTCTCTTTCCATTCTGAGGCTGTAGTGAGCAAGTGCATGATGTTTGAGAGGTTAACCATGCTGAATCTCCAGAGCACTTCAAACTGGAGTGGATCCAATGACTGGTACCATCAGCAGAGCAGCGTTCCCAGCCAGCAGCACAGCACCGGTGAGATGATTTTACGCCTTATTGAAAACATTGAAACATCTGAAACATTTTTTATTATGTTGGTTGAAAGTCTCCTCATATCTTGATAGCAATCACTATGTTAAGCAGTCTAAATGTATTTTTATAGTACATATCATCTGTGGAAGGCGTAGGACCATAAAGTGTTCGTTCAATCATTGCATTCGGTCTGAATTAAATGGTAACGTGTTCCCTGTCAGTCAATGTGTGTTTGTATACCACTGCGCAGCCTGTTCATGTAGACATCATACGTCAACCAGCGCGTTCACGTACACTGTGCAGACAGAGTGAGAATGGCAGGCAAACAGTTGTTTACATTCGTTATTGTAGTACTGTACTCACTGTAAAGTGTTCTTACCGGTGAATGACACATGATGTAATCCAATAACATTGTCTCTGGTCATCTGGCTGCTGGTCTGTGCACGTTTATGTGTTGTGGGGGAGTCGTGGCTTTGGACGGTGATTTGCAGGAAGGGTGGGATCATATGCTTTAAATGCTAGTAGGCGAAAGTTAGCATTTCCCAGATCGCCTATTGCACTTCAAGGCCATATAAGACACATTAATAAGGCCTTCAGTATTTAAACCTCTCTACCAGTTAAAATGTAAGATTTATTATTTGTTTAGTACTTTTGGTTACATAAATCCCATACTATTCCATGGTTTCGATGCTTTAATATTATTGTAAAATAGTAAAATAGTTAAATATCAAATCAAGTCACATTTATTTATATAGTGCTTTTATACAATACATATACCTGTGGTAAACCTTTTATACCCGTGGTAAATACAAACCCGATTCCAAAAAAGTTGGGACACTGTACAAATTGTGAATAAAAAGGAACGCATAATAATTTACAAATCTCATAAACTTATATTTTATTCACAATAGAATATAGATAACATATCAAATGTTGAAAGTGAGACATTTTGAAATGTCATGCCAAATATTGGCTCATTTTGGATTTCATGGGAGCTACACATTCCAAAAAAGTTGGGACAGGTAGCAATAAGAGGCCGGAAAAGTTAAATGTCCATATAAGGAACAGCTGGAGGACCAATCTGCAACTTATTAGGTCAATTGGCAACATGATTGGGTATAAAAAGAGCCTCTCAGAGTGGCAGTGTCTCTCAGAAGTCAAGATGGGCAGAGGATCACCAATTCCCCCAATGCTGCGGCCAAAAATACTGGAGCAATATCAGAAAGGAGTTTCTCAGAGAAAAACTGCAAAGAGTTTGAAGTTATCATCATCTACAGTGCATAATATCATCCAAAGATTCAGAGAATCTGGAACAATCTCTGTGCGTAAGGGTCAAGGCCGGAAAACCATACTGGATGCCCGTGATCTTCGGCCCTTAGACGGCACTGCATCACATACAGGAATGCTACTGTAATGGAAATCACAACATGGGCACAAAGTGGAAAACTGTTCTGTGGTCAGACCAATCAAAATTTGAAGTTCTTTTTGGAAAACTGGGACGCCATGTCATCCGGACTAAAGAGGACAAGGACAACCCAAGTTGTTCTCAGCGCTCAGTTCAGAAGCCTGCATCTCTGATGGGATGGGGTTGCATGAGTGCGTATGGCATGGGTAGCTTACACATCTGGAAAGGCACCATCAATGCTGAAAGGTATATCCAAGTTCTAGAACAACATATGCTCCCATCCAGACGTCATCTCTTTCAGGGAAGACCTTGCATTTTCCAACATGACAATGCCAGACCACATACTGCATCAATTACAACATCATGGCTGCGTAGAAGAAGGATCCGGGTACTGAAATGGCCAGCCTGCAGTCCAGATCTTTCACCCATAGAAAACATTTGGTGCATCATAAAGAGGAAGATGCCACAAAGAAGACATAAGACAGTTGAGCAACTAGAAGCCTGTATTAGACAAGAATGGGACAACATTCCTATTCCTAAACTTGAGCAACTTGTCTCCTCAGTCCCCAGACATTTGCAGACTGTTAGAAAAAGAAGAGGGGATGCCACACAGTGGAAAACATGGCCTTGTCCCAACTTTTTTGAGATGTGTTGATGCCATGAAATTTAAAATCAACTTATTTACCCCTTAAAATGATACATTTTCTCAGTTTAAACATTTGATGTGTCATCTATGTTGTATTCTGAATAAAATACTGAAATTTGAAACTTCCACATCATTGCATTCTGTTTTTATTCACAATTGGAATCGGGTTTGTATAACTTGACGATACTTTCTTCTACAACATAAATTACACACACCCATAGCGAAAACATGAATTTTGAAGCAGTTATGTTTATTTTTGAAAATGTATGTTTCTAATAAGTAACTAGATAAGGCAGTTTGGGGTGTGAGTGTGTGCAGATTACACTGTAGAACAAAACATCAAAGTATCGTCACAAAGTATGTTTACCACAGGCTTTATTTTACTCATACTTTGAAAAAAACCCTTTATAAAACCCCATAGGCAAATCTTGAGGGATCAGGGGTGAATTAGTCATCTGGGTTTCAAAGCAGCTTCACATTAATAAACAGGAAAATGATCAATTAAATAAATAAATTCAATTTCAGCTGCAATACAGCTCTAAAGAAGACAATGGTGTTGTTTTTCAGCTCAAGTCAGTTTCGTCTTCACTGAAAAGACTGGACAATACATATCGTCCAATTTATTTAATAATCATATCATTTGCAATTTGCACTACAAAATTCGAAATGTGTTTTCTTTGCTTTCGATTAATGTAATTCTCTAAAATGTGCAATCTACAAGATTAAATTAAGGCGAGTGTGAATCCAATCAAGTACACACAAATTATTTTTGCTGAAACTGTAATTCCTAGAATGCTTTTGCTTGGGACTAAACAAGGAGGGTGTTTAATGTTCAATGATGCTTGAACATTACACTGGCTTTTATTACACTGTGGAGAAGAGCTTAGGCTGTGGACTGATACAGCTCATGTTATTACTACTTTGCCCCTACGCACAGAGATTGTTCCAGATTCTCTGAATCTTTGGATGATATTATGCACTGTAGATGATGATAACTTCAAACTCTTTGCAGTTTTTCTCTGAGAAACTCCTTTCTGATATTGCTCCAGTATTTTTGTCCGCTGCATTGGGGGAATTGGTGATCCTCTGCCCATCTTGACTTCTGAGAGCATTCTGACCAGCTGCATCACTGTGTGGTACGGCGCCTGCAACGCATCCTGCCGTAAAGCACTTCAGCGCATAGTGAGAGCAGCTGAGAAGATCGTTGGTGTCTCTCTCCCACCCCTCCAGGACATTTATAACTCCCGCCTCTCCCGCAAAGCCCTCATCATTGCGAGAGACCCCACCCACCCATCGCACAGCCTCTTCAGTCTGCTGCCATCAGGGAGGAGGCTACGCAGTCTCCAAGCAAGGACCAGCAGACTGAAGGACAGCTTCATTCCCCAAGCTGTCAGGGCACTGAACTCCCTCCCGACTCTGCCGACCCTCCCCTCTTCCGCCCCACGCACCTGATCTGGGAATCACCCCCAGTTCTCCTCCCTTCATCTACCTCATTATATTGTCTCTCTGAGGAATTGGTCTCCCCTCTTACAGACTTTTTTTTTTTGCACACACTCTTATAATTTTATTTTATACCTGCACTGACTTAAATCTGAAATTGCACTATTGTTACTATTGTTTGCACTATTTGCCATCGCCACTTTACCTCTATAATTCACTTTATCCATCTTTTTTTTATCTTTCTTCTGTTGTTGTTTCTGTTAAACTTTTGTTGTTATTGTTTTGTTGTTGTTAGGCACCTAGGTTCTGAGAGTCATAGAATTTCAATTCTCTGTATGTATGTACTATACGTATGGCAGAATTGACAATAAAGCTGACTTTGACTTGACTTTGACACTGCCACTCTGAGAGGCTCTTTTTATAACGAAATCATGTTGCCAGTTGATCTAATAAGTTGCAAATTGGTCCTCCAGCTGTTCCTTATATGTACATTTAACTTTTCCGGCCTCTTATTGCTACCTGTCCCAACTTTTTTGGAATGTGTAGCTCTCATGAAATCCAAAATGAGCCAATATTTGGCCTGACATTTCAAAATGTCTCACTTTCAACATTTGATATGTTATCTATATTCTATTGTGAATAAAATATAAGTTTATGAGATTTGTAAATTATTGCACTCCTTTTTTTATTCACAATTTGTACAGTGTCCCAACTTTTTTGGAATCGGGTTTATACTTTGTTCTCAAATTGTTAAATGTTTACAACATCAGCATTGTGTGACTATGTGTATTAAGTGTGTATTTGCATTACCTGTAGATTTTAATTTCTGTACAGTCTAATCTTTTGCTTTTGACTCCGGGTGAATCTCCAGTTGTCACTGATGATTGTCGTTCTGAGCTTTCTGGATTACAATCCGCCATCAAAATGATACATTTAATTATTCCAGCTGCTGTGAGAAAAGGCTGTAAATGATCCGCCACCTGCAGCATCCTTACATGCGATACTACTAGCCGGACCTCTTTATGTATACAGACGTGACGTAATGATGCAAAGACGAACCGCAACATGCTTGAAAGCTACCAGTACCACTCAAATTATAACATATTACTACAAACTTACCACTGTGAATTGGACTAAGGTAAGGAGGACCACTGGCTGGTTATGTACTTGCTTAAAAAATAATTGTGGATCATTTTTAACCAAAAAATGTATGGACTGCAGCTTTAAGAATTCATAAGAACTCATGAAGGGTTCTAGCTATACCACACGTTCAGCTTTGTGAGGGCAGAAATGCACGGAGCAATGCTTCTAAACATTTATGTATTTATTTTATGCATCCATGATCGGTAACTGTTTTTATTCCATTTCAGATGACTGCCTGGTGGACACGGATGGGAGGATGGCAGGAAGAGGAGGACATGTAGAAAGAGATGAAGGAGAAGAGTCTCAACTGAGGCTGCAGTTGAAGAGGAAACTTCAGCGCAACAGAACCAGCTTCACAACAGAGCAGATCGAGGCCTTGGAGAAAGGTAAGAAAATAGAGAGGAACGCTTTAGAAAGTATTGTATTAAATGAAAATATTTAAAGTTTAAAGATTTAAATACACTCAACCACTAAACTTCATCCAACAGAGTTTGAGAGAACACACTATCCGGATGTTTTTGCACGAGAGCGACTTGCAAACAAAATCGACCTTCCAGAGGCACGGATACAAGTAAGCTACTTGTTATTACGCTGACTTCGAAGAGGCTGGAATAGATCATTTCATATATTCTTTCTCTGGACCTTGATTGACAGGTGTGGTTTTCCAATCGAAGAGCCAAATGGAGGCGTGAGGAGAAGCTGCGAAACCAGAGGCGGTCTGGAGGCGGGACTTCCTGTGTTCAAACACACGCTCCTCTGAACACATCCTTTAATACAGCTGTCTATCATCATCCGCATGGCAACAGTGCAGGTGAGAATGGAGATTTACATTGGAAAATTTGCATACTGTGCTTGGTGCGTAGAATTTTTATACTTTTATTCTAGCGTATTGTAATTTGTGTGACTGAATGTTTCTGATAAACAAAAATATTCTGAGGGAAAAGCTTATTCTTAAATGTTTAAAAATAATTAGGAAATTGTACCAGCATATGAATTTAAATACCCAGTTCAGTCATGAAACTCTAGGCTATAGCCTTAGACAGGTAGACAGGTAGCCTTAGACTGCGCGCTGGTCTTAACCCTCCTCCACCCCAGCAGCACCTGTCTAGATCTGCTACGGGGCTCTCTTTGCAGCAGCACTTAATGTCACCTTGTTTTATGGGTTTTGCAGCAGCAGCAGCAGTTTTATTTTCTGTTTCCGTGGTCAAGCAGAGCAAGTTTGTGTACTTGCCTGCAGCAGCAGCAGCAGTGTAGCAGATCTAGCCTGCCAAAACCAAGCCTATTTACATCTACAGCAACATTATTCATTTAATTGAGTGAGTTATCATGACTGAACTGAAATTAATTCATAGTTTTAATACTTAAAGGTGCAGTGTGTAGTATTTATGAGGCTCTATTGACAGAAATGTATTATAATATACATAACGTACATAATAAACATACATAATGTACCGTTATGTTTTTATTACCTTAGAATGAGTCATTTCTATCTACATACACCGCGGGTCCCCTTACAGTGAAGTCACCATTTTGTGCCGCCATGTTTCTACAGTAGCCCTAAACGGACAAACTTCTGCGTCAGCCCCCGTAGCTTCTCTATGTGCTTCGAAAGGGAGGGGTGAGCGGTGGGTGACTGCAATTCACAACCTCACCACTAGATGCCGCTAAAATTCACACGCTGCACCTTTAAAAGCGTTTAATTTAACTAAATTGTTACTAAGCTTTACCTAACTAAATTATTTATGTTTTTAGAATAAAAAAAAATAATTGTGACTTTGAAAAAGCTAAAATGTAAGATTTTTATTTAGCAGTTTTGGGTGTGAGACTGAATTTATGTTTATAGTGAACTTAAAAACATTGAGTAAAGACTCTGCTTAAACGCTTGAAATTAATTTAGAAATTGTACCTGCTTATATATTTATTTTTGTAACTAAAATGTATAATAATAATAATATTTTATACTTGTAAAAATTATAATGACTTTGAAGAAGCAAAAATGTAGAGCTAAAATTGATTTACATAATTCCTGTATTCCACTTGCATTCGTTCATGGTTTTGATGGTTAAGGTAAGCTGCGGTGCTGAGCACGTCATGTTTTTCTCTCATCTTCTTTATTTGTGTGTGTTTAGCATCCATGATCAGTCAGAGTGACGCAGCTCTCCCCAGTTATAGCTCTCTCTCAGTCTATACTGGTATCCAGGTGAGGCTCCACTGCTCATTTTATGAGATCCATATTCCTATTTAGCATTAGCAAACCATTGCAATGCCAATTTGTACTGCATACGCACAGCTGTACTGTTATGTATTAGTGCCCTCTTGTGGTGACAATGGAACTGTTATCAGTGAGCACCAGAAAAGTCAGAACACCAGCTGACTTTCTGAATATGCACTGCTAAAAATAAGCAAAATAAAAGGCATTATTCAATTATCAAGATTTTAACAGTTATTTTTGTTATAAACTTTTATCAGTGAGTAAAGAAAAAGATGGACCCGATCACCCTTTTTGAGCATAGATCTGAACTTAAATGGTTGTAATGCATGAATGATTTGGAAAACAGACATAATATTCATCTTTTAAAAAAACACACACACACAGCAGATTATTGCAAAAGTGAAATAAATAAAAAATCATTTGGACTCTAAAATTGCTAGAAAGCCAAGTGTATTGCGATTTTGAAGTTGACATCACAAAAATCGAGCCTGCTAAAAGGTTTTAAAAGTACCGATATCAAAAGCCCGTCCACACTCTCGCAGATGCAGAACAACTCATCATGTCGGTATGTAGAAATGAAAGCTAAAGCTCCAATCTAGTCCCGAAAATCCAGAAAAAAAGTCAGTTGACGCCTCAGTGACAAATTCACTCAGAGAAGCCGTCAATCTCAGCTGTCAATCATGACGTCACACCCCCTGTTTTTAAAGCATCAAATAACTAACTAAAACCAAACTTATTTAAAAAACGAACATTTGAAATGACATCAGCGTGATAAAAACTGCCTACAATGACAGACACCATCTTTGGGAAGAAATTATTTGAAGTGTAATTTGATTGTTTCGTTTGTCCCACGTCCCATTACATTACACAGAGAGGGCAGGGTTTATGAACTACTGGGACCAACCACCTGGGGGCGATCGAGACGCTTTGGCTTCACTTTTCAGGACTTGTGTGGCACGCTTGGTGTTCACAGAATTAATTTTGAGATCTCGAATGATACCTGTATGATTATTACTAAAATATGTGATATAGGGAAGAAAGGCAATAAAAAGAATGCCAAGTGTCCCGCTACTACCGGGACACTTACAGTTAATTGGCTAATTAATCTCACTGGAAATCCATTGGAAGGTCAAGTTGAGTGCATTGCATTGTGGGACATGCAGTTCTTACTGTTGTACATTTTGGCAAATATAGCTGTAAAGTGATATAGTATGGTATGTATACTGTTAGTGGGCTACTATGCTTCTGTTATTCATTGCGTAGATATGCAATACTATTTTAAATTATTCAATGTTTTATATACAATCTGTCATGGTGTTTCTTTTCTTTGCAGTCTGTTCCTTCCCCATCTGCCTCCTCGTACTCCTGCATGCTGCCTCCGTCCCCGTCTGCACCTCGCTCGTTTGAGACGTCATACTCCTCTCCTCATCTGCCAGCTCCTCCTTCAGCTAACGCCAGCACAGGTCAGTCTATCACTCTATATGAGAGCTAGTCCAATATCCTAACGAAACCTTTTATATTTATTTGTATTTATTTACTTATTATAAATATACTTATTTTTATACTTATACTATATACTTATAAATTTTTTACTTATTTACTTAATTATGTATTTATTATTTACTTTTTATTTATTTATTTATTTTTACTATACAACGGTCTGTCTGAATACTCGATTCTGATTGGTTGGAAGGTGTGCAACAAAACCGTTTAATGCACCGGTAGTTCAAAGTCAGTTTAATCACTGTTCTAAATGAAGCGCACACACTCATACGTGGAGATCGCGCTGCACACAGAAACATTATCAACACTGCCCCATGACTTTTATTAATAAAATAGCTTTGCTACTAGATCAATGCATTATATTTCTTAGCAATGAGGGTGTAACATTGCTGGTTAAACTTACAGCTTCATTGTTAATAGAGCGAGACGCTGCACAGATGAATCTCTCTCTCTCTCTCTCTCTCTCTCTCTCTCTCTCTCTCTGGAATGAATTCAAATAAATGCTATAATTCATTAATTCACATAAATGTAATCTTACGCACAACTTTATCTCTGTGTTTCATTCAATGCAAGCAGAATGCTAGATCTAACGAGTCATAACTGACAAACATTTTTTTTATCTTTTCGGTCAAATATTGCACTGCAAACATCAATAACAGCTCTAAGTTGTCAATGCTGGCAAATGACCATGGTAAAAGCGGGATAATCCACGGCTAGCTGTGCATTAAACCATTTGCATGCAATCACCCGCCGATTTGCCTTCCCATTGTGCATTAAAATCATTGGATGCCCCTTATTTATTTATTTATTTATTTATTTATATAGGCTTACTATTTATTATTTACTTATTACTTTTTTTTTTTACTTATTATTTATGGAGGGTCAAATTATTCAAAATTAAATAAATCAATAAATGTTGAAATATTTAAATAAATTATTAAATACATAATGTTAATGAAACATAAAAATGTATTAATTATTAAATAAGAGTTAAGAGTTAATTTTAGTTATTTGGCCCTCCATAATTATTTACTTATTTATATATTTGCATATTTGATTATTTATTATTTACTTACTTGCTTATTTATATTTGATTGTGGTTTTAACAGATAACAGTGCATTAAATGTTCCTCCTTTTTCTGCTTTAGGTTTGATTTCTCCAGGTGTTTCTGTACCTGTCCAGGTACCAGGAAATGATCAAAATATGGGCCAGTACTGGGCCAGACTGCAGTAAAAAGAAAAGGGGAGGAAGATTTTGCTTTAGAATACTAAATATGTATGTTTACAAAAGGTAAAAACCCTTTAGAACCAAGTTGTTCTCAACTCAAAGGAAAGCGATCCTCTGATGGTTGAACATAAAGAACAAAATTCCTTAATTTGACACGCACATTTATTTTTGCCATATTTTTAGATCTAATGACAGTGTGCCATATTTGTTTCCAATCAGTTTCAGACAATCAGGAATGTATATGATTTATATAATGATGCATTGCGCAATGACTTTTGTGTTGTTCTTAAGAATTCTGACTCATTGCGTTTCTGGCAGTAACTTCACTGAACTGCCTAATTCTGGTTTCAATTTCTTTTATGATAATTCCTCATTTCTCCACTGTAATCTCCCTCATTATAGTCATTCTTTTGTCATTATCATTTTCATAATCAGGTATGCGATACCACTTTTTATGAAACGTTTATGACCTTGTTCTTTCATGAACCTCAGTAAGCTTGTGACAATCAATACAAATGCCTAGTTCATTCAGAGCAGGGACTGAGACTCAATCATGTGATTTGCATTTAAACCAATAAACAAATCAATGATTTAAAAAGTCATCAGTGACAATCACCAAGGTATTAGAAAAGCAAGGATTTAGTATGCAAAACAGCTTAAGGCTCATCTGCAAATCCAAAGTGTTGTTTAAATACAATAGTGTTGTGTTAAATTTCTCCTGTGTTCTTAATTTCTTTGTTCAAATTTATATTGTCATACAGTATATTTATGAGGAAACGTTTGAATATTGAGAAACTATCTCTGTACTTAAACTATAGTTTATGGCTTATGCATGAATGCATGAATGCTCTCTCTCTCTCTCTCTCTCTCTCTCTCTCTCTCTCTGTGTGTGTGCGTGTGTGCATGTGAAAGAGAAATTAAGGATTTACAGTGGGGTACAAATTAAGTCTGAGACAGTGTTGTATTTTGGACCCCACTGTACTGTATGTGCGGATGTAGTGTTCACTCGCTCCAGTCAACCCAATTTATGTATGCATTAAACCCTTTAATAAAAAATGTATCTTGCAATCATGTACTGTGACTTGTAATTGTCTGAAATGCAGTGCAATGGCTATAATTATTTAATCAATTCAATCAAATGAAATACGTATTCACGAAAATTAATCATTTTGTTAATATTTTTAACTGTACACACACACACACCCACACCCACACACACACACACACACACACACACACACACACACACATCAATAGTTTCACTTCCATAAGGGACATTTTGATTGCATAACACCAGTCATGTGAATTTTTATATACTATTATTAACAAAGGTTTTGGTACGGTTGAGGTCAGGACTCTGTGCAGGACAGTCAAGTTCATCCACACCAAACTCGCTCATCCATGTCTTTATGGACCGACGCTTTGTGCACTGGTGCGCAGTCATGTTGGAAGAGGAAGGGGCCATCCCCAAACTGTTCACACAAAGTTGGGAGCATGAAATTGTCCAAAATGTCTTGGCATGCTGAAGCATTAAGAGTTCCTTTCACTGGAACTAAGAGGCCAAGCCCAACCCCTGAAAAACAACCCCACACCATATTCCCCCCTCCACCAAACTTTACACTTGGCACAATGCAGTCAGGCAAGTACCGTTCTCCTGGCAACCACCAAATCCAGACTCGTGCATCGGATTGCCAGACAGAGAAGTGTGATCGGTCACTCCAGAGAACACGTCTCCGCTGCTCTAGAGTTCAGTGGCGGGCGTGCTTTACACCACTGCATCCCACGCTTTGCATTGCACTTGGTGATGTAAGGCTTAGATGAGCTGCTCGGCCATGGAAACCCATTCCATGAAGCTCTCTACACACTGTTCTTGAGCTAATCTGAAGGCCACATGAAGTTTGGAGGTCTGTAGCTATTGAGTTGGTGACTTCTGCACACTGTGTGCCTCAGCATGCGCTGACCCTGTGATTTTACATGGCCTATCACTTTGTGGCTGAATTGCTGTTGTTCCCAGTTGCTTCCACTTTGTTATAATCCCACTAACAGTTGACTGTGGAATATTTAGTAGTGAGGAAATTCCACAAATGGACTTATTGCACAGGTGGCAACCTATCACGGTACCACGCTTGAATTCACTGAGCTCCTGAGAGCGACCCATTCTATCACAAATGTTTGTTAGAAGTGTCTGCATGCCTAGTGCTTTTATACACCTGTGACTATGGAAGTGATTGGAACACCTGAATTCAATGATTTGGAGGTGTGTTCCAATACTTTTGGCAATAAAGTGTATTTCTTGATGCATGTCCCTTTTCCTCATTTCATACCGGAGTTAACACATTGAACTTCAGACTAAAATAAAGCCACTTGATGAGTCACTAGCTTTAAATTGTTTAAGTGAAGCAGGAATTTACCTAGACTGTCTGTCTTTCTTTCTTTCTTTCTTTCTTTCTTTCTTTCTTTCTTTCTTTCTTTCTTTCTTTCTTTCTTTCTCTCAAGGCATTAGTGCTACCGTGTCATGTACCACTAATAGCACTTTCAGATGCACTCTGGTAGTTGGGGGGTTGGGAAAAGATAGAAGAGAAGCACAGCTGATGGTTTGCAGGCACTTTCATACAACAGGAAATTAGCATTCTGAAGCTCACCGATATGATCATGTGAGTTTTATATTGTCTGGTGTGTAGTCATTTGTAGACTAATCAAGTTATGTATGTCAGCACAAAAAGTAAAAGATGTGAAATCAAAATAAAGTAACATCTCAAGATTCAAGATTCAAGAGTTGAGGGTTTACTGTTCTTAGGGACAGGGATGATGGTGGATTTTTTGAAGGAGGTGGGGACCACAGATGTAGCGAGGGACTCATTAAAGATGGATGTAGACAACCCGGCGAGCTGATCAGCACAGGACCGCAGAACACGACCTGAAATACCATCTGGCCCGGCAGCTTTCCTGACGTCCACACGTTTGAGTGCCCTCCGAACTTCATCCTCTGAGACAGAGATCACGTGATTGTTGCTGCTCTGAGTAATTTCCTCTGACGCGTCACTTGGCGGAGTCGCGATGCCGCGAATACAATCAAAGCAAATTGGCTCCAGCTAGCCTACTGCTCAAAAAGTGACAAAAATATAATACCAACATTTTCCTAATTTACATGTTGTGATGTGTATAGTCACAGTGTGTACAATTCACAAGGTTACATGAGACACAGCCATCTTATAAATGTATACATACTGGGGACTATATTCTCAGAAGGCGAAGCACTGCTACTTCTGCGGAGTTTAAAAACATGAAATAAACATCCATGAATGAGATATGAATACTTTCTTTTTTGAGCTAAGGTTTTCAGAACATTATTAAAGGGCAGATAACTCTGAACAAACGTTCTATTAATGTTACTGGAAATGTAACATGTTTTTCATTAATTAAATCTCTTCTTTTTTTTTTTTTTTTTGGTTATGCGAATGTTAAGAAAACATTTCATTTTATCATTTTGCAAACATTACAGGAATGTTACTTTTCTACTTTTGAATGAATGTGTCTATTATGTTATTATGTTCCGTTTAGTAATTTCTGTCATGTCTGTATGAGTTCTCGTCAGTTACTATGGTTTCTGATTAGTTAAACTCCATCCAGCTGTTCCTGTTTAGTGTCCACATACTGTGTGTATTTATACTCCCTTTTTTTGTTCAGTCCTTTGTCGGTTATTGTTTGTGTTGTACACTAACTCTCTTCCTGTGTTTGCTCTTATATTAAAAGACTGTGTTTTTCAAACCATCTTCTTCATGTGCGCTTTCTACAGCCATCTCACCCTAACAGAGTAACCGACACAGCCAGCGAGCCTGAGGCACCCACGAGGTCGTCCCAAAGCCAGAGCTGGATGACATCAAAGTCGACACATGCAGGTCAGTCCATCTCAGAGCCAGGAATAGACCTAGACCCGACAGACCTTCCTGCTCCCATCTCCACCGCTGGTTACGGCCAGTCCCCTGGATCCGTTGGCACCACTGGTGTCGTCAAGCTCTTCGGCTGTCGGCCTGTCAGCCTGTTGCCATCGCTTCGCCTCACTGCTCCCTCATCACCTCCGGGGCCTGTCTTCTGCCCTGAGACTCCCCTGGGCTCCCTCGTCACTCCAGTTCAGCCTCCAGTAGTCGATGGCCAGCTTCTGGCACAGACTTTTGAGGTTCCAGTGCTGCCTACACCCTCCACCCATTGGGCTCCTCCCTTCCTCCGACCTCCTCATCGTCCTCATCTGCTCCAGTGTCGCCCCGGGCAGCCAAGTCCCCGTCACCGCCTCGGGCCCGCAAGCCAGCAGCTTAGCCTCAGACTTCCAGACCATCGGAGTTGCCCTGGTCCATCGGCTTCTCTGCTTCATAGGGTTCCTCCACTCACCATGGTCACGCCGCTGTCGATCAGCTCCCAGGTGCCGCCCAGCCCTTCTGTCAAAGCTCCACCCTGGCTCCTCCCACCGTCGGCACCACCATGGTGTTTCCCTCTGACTCCTCCTGATCGTCCCTGTCCATCCCCAGCTCCAAGCCCTCCTCCAAAGCTTGCTCCCCTCCCTCAATGAACAATGTATAATAAAGTTTTTGTGCTGACATTTTGAGAGGATTGTGAAAGACCAGATAACTGAAAAAAAGTTATATTACCATTATGAGAAGAATGTTTGTTCATAACTTTGAGAAAACTTTACCAGAACGTTCCGTTAGCTGGGGAGGTGCGCCACGTTAACGATTTCACAATGATTTCAACGAAATTTCACAGGCAAAAAAGGTCCATTGTGCATTTCCTGTTAACAATGTGAAGCTGCTTTGAAACAATTGGACTTGTTAAAAGCGCTGTATTAATAAAGGTGATTTGATTTGATTTGATTGTCAATAGCGTAGTGAGACATGCTCACACAACAGAAGTCTTGTATAAAACCAAGCAGCATTCTGTAGGTTATAATTCACGGGACAATGAACAAAATCTGCATGAAAATTTTTCCGTCCTCGCGCGAAACTTCCCAGAGTAAACGTGACTGCACCTTATCGGTACTGATAACAACATTTTTGCTATAGCACTAAAGTGTTATATTGCTAAACAAAGTCCTGTTTTGCATCGTTTACCACATTCATGTGTCTGACCTTGAGCAATATGTTGAAATTTGTCCTATGATGAGTGTTACAAAACTACTTAATGACTTTGCATCCTCAACAGATTAGAACAATTCAGACTTTACACTTCAAAGTCTCTGTCATCATTTGTGTCTAGCTTACACATGCGTGTAAATTTCCTGATCCCCTGTGATGTTATCTTCCTGCCACAGCTTCCTGTCACACAATCCTATTTTAAGCAATTTGGCGTGGGGAACAACCTAACGTGGGGTTCGTTGTAACACACATGGTTTAACACTTTCCACACATACCAGGATGACCTAATCAGCAGAAGACACGAGCCGCGGTTTAAACCTCAGTTGTGCAGGCGGGGCATGTTGTCACACTGCGTTACAATGAGCCCCTGTTAGAACTACACTATTATATTCTGTACTTTTATGAATTCTATAGAGAAACCATGATAAAAGGGCGAATAAAGACTGAGAGTCAATGTTCAGAAATGATTCATTATTATTATGTTTTGAACTCTGCTGTAGAGCTGTATTTAGCGATGTGTTTGTCGACAAACTTTTTTTTAATTATTAAAAAAAAATGCCATCATTTTATTTTTTAAAAGTTAATAATTGTATTTTATTGACAAAATATTTTAGTTTGTCTTGGATTTTATTTTTTATTATATCAGATAACATGTTAAGTTGTCATTTGGTCATGTTACAATGTACCCCACCTATGGGGCATGTTGTCACATTTCACTTCCATTCTTTCAGGGTAAATCAAGAAAAAATTATACACTGTATTAATGAAACAAAACCACAGAATTGTACTAGACGTGTGAAATGAATGTGGGAAAAAATAAATACTCTGAACCCCAAGTGGATTTACACAAACTGAGAAAGTCAAAAAGCGTCAGGTTGTGCCCCGCTCTCCCCTATAGCAAATGAAAGAAGAAGAAAAAAAACCAAACATTCTATGTGTGGTTTGTAACACATTCTAAATCTATGTTTTACTGAGGGCGACACCTAAAACAGGACAATATGAGTGTTGTAACGGTAAAACTCGAAACATCCTGTGTCTTTCAGTTATGGGTGTGACTGAGTTGAGTTTTGTGGTGGTTTTGGCGTCTTTTAACTGATTTATATTCTGCAAAATCTGAGAATGACAAAACTACACTTGTTTTAAATAAAGGGATAAATAAATAATTATTTTAGTTTAATGCAGTTAAGTAGGTAGCCTAATGCTTACTGGGAGTGAGAGATACTTACAGGAGAGAGAGAGAGAGAGAGAGAGAGAGAGAGAGAGAGAGAGAGAGAGAGAGAGAGAGAGAGAGAGAGAGCGCTTCCCTTCTCATCGATTGGTCTCTGCCCTGCCTAGTCCTTAGAGAGATAAACTGAAGTAGCAAGGGAAACGGAGCACATAACGGTATGAGGAAATAAGGGCAACATCAACCTTAGAATAAAGGCTTCATTTGAATTGTCTGCAGCTGTTTGTTTTTATTTCCCGTCCATGCAGATGACTTGCTCAGGATATCTTTGGTTGGTTCACCTGACCTGCACTGTGCTTGTGTTTTTCTCTCCGGCTCATTTGGCTCCGATGCCGGACCAGTACTCTCGGGGTGTGGTAAGATGAGCCTTACTCCACATTACTGCTAGTTAAACACTTTTAAAAACAGGAAGGAAAAAAACAACAAAAAAAAACAAAAAAAAAAAAACATTGCGCCATATGTTGTATATATGTTTTTGTTTTGTTCTTACTTCATGTGCATATGTTAGTGTTGCATGTATGTGTAGCAACTCCTAATATGATAGCTGCACAGAATGTAATGAGTATTAGGAAACACTTAACTGCATGCTGTGAATCATTAGTTAAGCATTAGCAAATAGTTAATATAAATACAGCTATAAATGCTTTATTCTTGATTTATAAGCATATCTATAATAATTGTATTTCTAAATTTCTAAATTAAGTATTACATTATTTACAAACCAGTTATTTAGAAGTTGTCAGTGGTTCATAAGTTCATATGGAAAGTGTAAGTAAAGGTATAGACTGCTTATTAATGTCTATTAATGCTTTATAAATGAATTAGATCAGATCTTTTGAAAGTTACTTGTGGTGTTCCACAAGGTTCAGTGTTAGACCCAAAATTGTTTGTACTCTATATAAATGATATTTGTAATGTGTCTAAAATATTAAAAATGGTTTTGTTTGCTGATGACACAAATGTGTATTGTTCAGGGAAAAATTTGGAACAGCTTCTGATTACAGTGGAAAAGGAACGGAGGATCTTTAAAAAAAAAGGTTTGATGATAATAGACTTTCACTGAATTTAATTAAAACAAAGTTTATAATATTTAGTAATCGACACAGTAATAATAAAGCTAAAATTAGGATTAATAATGAAGAAATTGAAAGTGAAGTTTTTGGGTGTTATAATAGATCATAAATTATGCTGGAAATCACATATAAATAATGTAAAAGAAAAATATCAAAATCAATTTCAATATTAAATAGAACAAAACATATTTTGAATGAAAGATCATTATATATTTTGTACTGTGCGCTCATAGTTCCATACATGATATAGATATATAGATATATATAAATAAAATTACAAAAAAAGAGCAATAATGATTATAAAACATGTTATTATGTTTATATGAACCAACAAATAAATTGTTTATTAATTTGCAAGCTCTAAAAATGTTTGATTTAGTTGTACAGACTGTATTTTATACTGTACAGACAATGTATAAAGTATATAATAAGTTACTTCCAAATTGTATTCAGGGGTATTCATTGTATTGAGTATAAACGAAGAGGAATTCATATGTTTAAAAAGTAAGGTCAAGAACTAATACAAAAAATAGATGTATATCTGTCAAAGGGTAAACCTATGGAATAATTCTGAGATGGAATTAAAACAGTGTAATAAGAAAATGTTTAAAAACAAGGTAATGAATAATTATATTATAATTATATTAATGCAATACTAAATTTATTGTAATAATATAATATCTGAAAAGTATACATGTATATATGATCTTTGTAATTATCATTGTACATTCTGGGAAATAGTAACACTAAAAAAAAAGAAAAAGAATGACGCTCATCCGAGAAATATTATAAAGGGTAGGCATAATAAGCATTGGCTTCTGCCTATACCTTTCATCGGTTATATATACATTTATATATATTTTTTATATAAATTTCTTTGGCTATATTATTTAAATATTTTTGTTTTATTTATTGTGAATTTTTTTTTTTGAAAATAAAATAAAATAATAACCATTTGCTAATGCTTAACTAATGATTCATAGCATGCAGTTATTATAAAGTGTTACACATTATTATTGTAATAAAATGTTCATAGTGTAATAATTCTCAAAATTGTATAAACTCTTGAGCTTATAATGTAATAAAAAAAAAGCATTATGAGAAATGTATTGTCATAATGGTAATGGCTTTAAAAAGATAAACACACACACACACACACACACACACACACACACACACACACACACACACACACACACACACACACACACACACACACACACACACACAGTAGGTTGTTGTGGATGATCATCGTTATAGATATAGTTATAATAGCCTGATTGTTCTTGTTGTGAACAGGCCTTTACACTTTATACAAAAATTATAAAATTAAGATATTCATGTATATATTCATGTAAGTTAAATGAACATTTTTAGTGTGTGGTTTTTCTTAGGATTGGTTAAGCAGGTATGGATACCTGCCCCCTCCTGACCCGCGCACAGGGCAGCTGCAAACTAAAGAGGGCATTGAGAAGGCCATCAAAGAAATGCAGCGATTCGCTGGCCTCAAAGACACCGGCAAACTCGGTAAATGCAATGCGTGCGCCTTTCACAGAAAGCACTTCAACACATGCAGGAAATGGTCTAACGGTTTGTCTTTGTCAGTGCCTTTTTTGTTCTAGATTTCCCTGCTTTTTTCTATTAAAATGAAATCAGCTAACAGAAATATGTTTGAAGAACGTTTTGGTAATGCTCATGTTATGTTTTAAAAACATTATTTCTGAATGTTCTCTGAACGCTATAAACATCCCGTTTTAAAACATTTCTTGGTTCATCATTGCTTATGCAAACATTGAAGGATTTTTTTTTTTTTTTTTTTGCAAACATAAAAGGAACATTCCTTTCTCAAGGTAGTAGTAACATTTACAAACCATTATGCAAACATCCAAACAAAAGTTTCAGGTAAAAACACCATAATGTATAAATAATGTGCTTGTGCTTACTTTTATTAAAGACACGATTATTTTGAACGAACATTCTGGAAGAACATCTGCTGATAACTATGAGAGAACCATGCCACAACATTAGCTAAAGTTCTGAGAATGTTATGCTGGGATGTTTTCAATTCTTGATACATGCAAGGGTAATAATGAGATTTAGAGCGACTTTTTCATCATGCTGTGGTTGGTGGCTTGTAAATGGTGGGTTCAATACATTTCCTCTAGAGAAAGAATTGTTTCATTGTCTCTCCTCCTCTCATGGGGTTTCATTACATGCACTGTAATGGGCTCTGTATCTCTGAAGTCTATATATTGATCTGAGACCTTCTGTCCTGTGCTTCTCTAGACAGTGACACCCTGAAACTGATGAGCACACCACGATGTTCACTGCCAGACATTATAGGGTCTGGGGACTTGCTGAAAAAGCGAAGGAGGAAAAGATACGCCACTACTGGACTGCGTTGGAAAAAGTCTGACCTCACATGGAGGTCTGCATTGTTAGACACTCATACCCAGGGAACAAATGTTCTTATAGTAATGTTAAAGAGTTCACTCAAAAATGAAAATTCTGTCATTAATTATTTACCTTCATGTCGTTCCGAACCCGTAAGACTTTCGTTCATCAATGAGGATCAATGCGTTTCATTCTCGTGTTACGCTCGTGTTACGTTTGAGCTTCCACAAGAACCATGAAGTTTGTTCTCGCTCGTCAAGCAGGCTCGGTTGGGCTTCGATGTTCACTGATGAACGTTTGTATGTGAATAAAAGCCTAAATTAAATTTGTTCATAAAGCATCCGTGTCTCTTCAGACAATTTGGACTAAACCACTCAATTCATATGGATTTCTTTACGATCTCTTTATGAACTTTTTGAAGCGTTAAAGTCAGAGTTGCGTAGACTGTCAATGGAGAGACAGAAATCTCTCAGATTTCATTAAAAAGATCTTTATTTGTGTTCCGAAGATGAACGGAAGTCTTACAGGTTTGAAACGACACGAGGGTGAGGAATTAATGACAGAATGTTCATTTTTGGATGAACTATGCCTTTAATAGCATGTTTGTTCAAAGTTATCTGGTCTTTAATAATGTTCTCAAAACATTTGCATAAAAACATAATTCTTACAGCTTTTTAAAAATACGGTTTTTTTTGTTTTTAGAATATTCAGAGAATATTAATAAAACTGAATGTTTACTTAACATTCAGAAATAACTTAATGGGAGCATTAGAAAATGTTCCTAGAACATATTTTTGTTAGCTGGGTGGTCACTGCCAAGACTAACTTACAATAACCCTTTTAAATATGCAGTCACTAACTTATCTCTGTTTTGCCTACTAGCATCCAGAACTACCCATCTCTCCCTCCACTGCTCAAGCCCAACCATGTACAAACTATTATGACCTATGCCTTTAAAGCCTGGAGTGATGTCACCAACCTCAAATTTCAAGCTGCTTCCTCCAGCGAGCAGGACAGAGCTGATATTAAGATTTCTTTCGCCCGCTCGCTCCACGATGACGGGTATCCATTTGATGGGAAGGGAGGGACACTTGCTCATGCCTTCTTCCCAGGGGAGTACGATGTTGCTGGAGATACACATTTTGATGATGAAGAGAGCTGGACCTACTCAGGCAAGATACACAAGCATTACTAAATATTCACTGATTGATAGATGAATAACAGGACCAAAGCAGAATATTAATTAAAAAAAAAGCATAAAAGAAATGCATAGTGGCATCATTGCAGCTTTTTCAACCAGTTCATTGAGACAAACCCTCAAAAAAGAAACGGTTCACGGAAATGAATTGGAATTTGCGTGACTAAAGGAATCACATGACAACAGGAAACATGACATTGATCATAACAAAAAGAAACATGAAACAAAACCAAAATACACCATGACAGATAATCCAGAAAACAAGCAGAGAATTAACAAACCAAGACACAGGAAACCAGGATAACACCCAAAAATGCTGTGTAAGAGCATACAAGAAGAATGACAGAACACATATAGGAAGCGTTAACAAGGGTAATGAGACTCAGCTAAATGTAACCAAGCATAATGAGTCCAGGCAGTGGGTTATAGGAAATGTAGTGCATGATAAAATAGCACAAATGTTGGGAGGAGTGCCCTCTAGTGGAGATCATGAGCACTGCAGCTGGTGGATGGGACACAAAGTTAGTGTCATTATCCAGCTTAATTCAGTTTCAGTTCAAATTTTGTTCTCGTCCTTGTCTGAGCAGTTATATTAAATGGAGTTCATGACATTATTTCAGGAAGAGCTTGTTTATCTAATCCAGTCAATCATGTTCCAACGGACATGTGAGCAGAGAAACAACCCAATCGCTGTGTTAGTCCATTTTCAACCCAACTTGGGTTGTTTTTAACCCAGCATTGAGTGTAAAGTTTAACTAACTTATTAAAAAAAAAAAAGTGGTCAAAAGTGTCCTTAATTGACAAATCACACAAATGTCATTATACATAAATAAGAATCTCCTCTTACTCTCTCAATGTTTTCAGATAACAGCGGCACTGATTTGTTCTCGGTGGCTGTGCATGAATTTGGTCATGCCCTGGGTCTCTCTCATTCCTCCTCTTCTCCTTCCATCATGCGGCCGTACTACCAGGGTGCCGTCGGAGATATTGCATCTTACACTCTTCCAGATGACGATCGCTATGCCATTCAGTCACTCTACGGTAGGAGCACGTTCATAAGCTTTAGTTACCTTCTCTGGTAGTTAAAGGGATTGTTCACCCAAAAACAAATGTTGTGTCATCATTTGCTCATCTTCATGTCTTTTCAAACCTGTTTGCTGGTATTTTCTTTCCATGGATCATAAAGGAAAATGTGGCTTTGGTTTGTTATTTGACAGGAATGAAGAGAAGCTCATCAACACCATCACCAAATAACCCTACACCACACCTACCCAAACCACCAAATCCACCTAGTCCCAAAGTACCATTACAGTGAGTCGTGTTTACCAAGACACATGCAATACCGTTCAAAAGTATGAGGTCAGTAAGAGGTTCTTTTATTCAGCAAGGAAGCATTGAATTGATCAAAAGTAGAAAACGCATGTACATTGTTCAGAGAGAAATGCATCACTGTTTCCACAAAAATATGAAGTGGCACAACTGTTTTCAACATTGATAAAAATTATAAGAAATGTTTCATAAGCAGCAAATCAGCATTAGAGTGATTTCTGAAGGATCATGTGACACTGAAAACTGGAGTAATGATGCTGAAAATTCAGCTTTGCATAAATTACATTTTATATTACATTAAAATAGAAAATAGTTATTTTAAATACAAATAATATTTCACAATATTATTGTTTTACTGTATGTTTGGATACTTCTTTAAAAAAAAAAAAATCTTACTGACCAAACTTTTGAACAGTAGTGTAGGTGCACTGCCATATCAGATAATGATAAAATCTCCATGCACTCGATGAGATGTTCAAATGAAGGCCCTTTGTGACCTCTCTGTTTGTCTAGACCTGATCCGTCGGTCCAGAATCGTTGTGAGGGAGGTTTTGATGCAGTGGCAAACATCAGAGGAGAGGTTTTCTTTTTTAAAGGTACAATCTATGCTGTCTTAAATAACATTTCTTAGATTTTGACTATAGTTTATAAGATTATAATCCATTTATCTAAAGCTGCTGCATTTAATTTATTTGTAGCTCAATTGATGACATTTATTCTGTTTTATTTCTTCTGATTCGGTCAGGTCCATATTTCTGGCGAATCCAGCGGTCTGGATCTCTTGTGTCCCTTCAGCCTGCTCTCATAAAAAACTTCTGGATGGGTCTTCCTCCTGGCACCAATAAGATAGATGCAGTTTATGAAAGAAAGACGGATAGCAGGATCATCTTCTTCATAGGTTAGGTTATTTTTATTAATTTGGGTGCACAATGGAAGAACTCTATGTGCTAGCAATCACATCATTCTCTGTAAGGAACAGCTGATTGGTTCTTGGTGCATCTCACTCCCAAGACGTCAAAATCTGAAGCATGGTCAAGTGCCTTCCGAATCATAATGAAGACACTAAAGGTATCCCTAGGCGTCATTTTTCGACGTGCAGGGTGCTCCATTGATTTCAGTGAGAAACCTTTGGCGTCATAGACAGACGCGTTGGGCATGGGAACATTATCCTCATGATGAAATTATATATTGGATTATGATTTTGCCATTATGACATGTGCTATTTCGACATGTTTGAACATGTAACCCAACCCCATCCCTAAACCTACCCATTTGTGTATTATATGATACAACACACAAGATATCCCCAAAAACGATCAGCGTCTTCATCCGCCGAAGATCATGCACACATTCATATTTCAAAAATTGCAGCCCAAAGAAATGTTACGTCAGATTTCATAGTGAAATTGCATTGGCTCTCGTATGTCCCGTCACCAATTGCGTCATTACGCCAGCTTTGATTGTGAAATGTTATTGGCTCTTGTGTGTCTTGTGAACGATTGTGTCATGCTAAAGAGTCGTGTTGAATGAGATATGAATGAATGCGTTCACGGAGCGGCGGGATCATCATTTTGGTGATTAAAACATTAAGATCAACTCTGTTCTTTACATGAAGATATCGCATGACTCCAGAAGACTTGGAATGCAACATGAGTTAATACTTTTACACTGTTTTTGGTCAGTTTTGCAATACATACTTGTGACTGTACATTACGTGTTTTATATTGTTTAGAGGTGGGTATAGGTTTAGGGTAGCAGTTGGGTTAGTTGCTCCAAAATATAAAAGTAGTCTATAAATATTCATAAATCTGCTTTTACAAATGCAAAGAATTAAATGCGTCTTGATCTGACGCATTGGGTAAGCAACTGGAATCAATGGAGTACCCTGAGCGTTGCTATAGTGACGCCTAGGGGCCTTTAGTCTTCATTGTGATGCAGAAGGCACTTGACCATGCTTCAGATTTTGACGCCTTGGGAGTGAGAATGGGTTGTCAGTGAGCTCGCTGCTCAACTTTAAAATACATGGTCAGCGTTTGTGATAGCGGTTTGCAGCATGCTTTCAGAAACCCTCCACCTCCCCCAGCTCCACCTTTATAGATCTGCTATGGGTAATTCATGTACGCTCTATTGTACAGCAGTAGCGTGTCTTACTTGCTCACAGCAGTGTGTCGTGTATGTATTGGCAGTAGCAAGTCCTGTATTTACTCTGCAGCAGTAGCAAGATCTATTCTGTCAATACCACTCCAGGAGTTGTCATGACAGAAATTAAGAATGCTTTTAACACAAACTAGATTTTTTTTGTGGATGATATATTGATATATTTGAGTCAACCTTCCAATATTATTTAATTTTCTGGAGGGTTAACTTATGAGACAATATCTGGTTATAAACTTAATGTTTCAAAGGCTCAAGTATTAACATTTAACTATGAACCACCAGAGCAAATGAAAAGGAAATATAATTTGAAACGTGATACAAAATCAATTAAATTTACCTGGAGACTACTCAAAGATATTTGATTTAAACTACAGATCCCTGAACAGAAAAAATAAAAGCTGATCTATTAAGATGGAACTTTATCCCTTTGCATAGTTTTAAGTTTTAAAGTTCAGTGAGAATGATTATTTTACCAAAATTAACATTTTTCAGATTTTAACTAAAATGTAACCTTTTCAGGCTCGGATAAGCAATTCGAATCAACTCGAATCAAGATTCTATGGCAGGGTAAAAAAAACAAAAAAAAAAACATAATACGATTAACTAAAGAAAAGGGTGGCTACCCTGCTTACAACAATACCATTATCCAGCTCAATTAAGGACATTAGTTTGCTGGAATTGTCCAATATACTCAGCAAGATGGATGGAAATAGAAAAAGAGATGATGGGAGAGTTTCCATGATCTGCGCTGATTGCTGATGATAAACTTAGGACTAGAATGATTGATGGAACAAACCCATGGATCAAATTATCTCTCAAAATTTGACATGAGACAGAAAACATGTGCAGCTTGGAAAATGCATCAAGAATATTAAAATGGTGTGCTTTTGATTCAGATTTTATCCTGAACAGAGTAGATGATAGATTCCGAATTTGGGTTAAGCAAGGGATTTCTAATTGTTGCATTATCTTTAGTAAGGGTAAAATCCATAGTTTTGAATCATTAAAGGTAAAATGTGACCCTGGACCACAAAACCAGTCATATAAATTAAGATTTAAAATATTTATCAATCATATTTTGGCTGAGATACATCTATTTGAAAATCTGGAATCTGAGGGTGCAAATAAAAAAATCTAAATATTGAGAAAATCGCCTTTAAATTTGTCCAAATGGAGTCCTTAGCAATGCATATTACTACTAATAATACATTTTTATATATTTATGGTGGGAAATTTACAAAATATCTTCATGGAACATGAATGGAACACCAAATGGCGCCGCCGTGTTTGGTCGCCGTTCAGGTTGCTCCGCGAAGACTGTGCTTTTATTTACTATTTTACTTTCTTTTACTCTCAGTTTTTACAAACTTATCATCTGCATTGATCTACTATGACAGCAAAACTCTTTTGGACATTGGTTACCTCTACACTGGACTGCTTCAGGACACTTTCACCGATCCCCTGTGGCCATCTGAGATTCTTCGCAACGCCGAGTTGAACAATGGCCAGAGTCGAAGGCGAAGAATCAAGAAACACCGTGGGAAACGCGCTGGTATCCGTAACAGACTGAGGAAAAGGGCATTCAGACCTCCTCTCCCGAGCATTCTTCTAGCAAATGTTCAATCCTTGGATAATAAGATGGACGATCTTAGAGCCAGGATAAGTTTTCAACGGGACATGAGAGACTAACATCTTTTGTTTGTCCGAAACATGGCTCACGCCCGCGGTCCCGGACGCAGCTGTGACGCCGTCGGAGAACTTCTCTGTTTTTCGGATGGACAGAACAGCCGAGGCTGGTAAATCCAAAGGCGGTGGAGTATGCTTCATGATCAACAAGAAATGGTGCGATCCCAGGAACATCACCATTCTCTCGCGGTCCTGCTCGCCTCATCTGGAACATTTAACAATCATTTGCCGCCCATTCTATCTGCCGAGGGAGTTTTCTGCGGTTGTCGCGACCGCCGTTTACATCCCACCGCAGGCAGACACAGCGCTGGCTTTATCTGGACTTCATGATGTTGCCAGCGGCATCATAAACAAACATCCCGACGCGGCGTTCATTGTCGCGGGCGATTTTAACAAAGCAAACCTAAAGAAAGTCCTGCCAAGCTTTCATCAGCACGTCTCCTGCCCCACACGAGGAGCAAACACACTGCATCATTGCTACACCCCGTTTAAGAACGCCTATAAAGCGCGGTCACTTCCAGCGTTTGGCAAATCGGATCATGCCGCCATTTTCCACACTCCCGAATACAAACAAAAGCTCCTCCAGGAACCCCCGGTGAGGCGGGAAGTTAAGCGTTGGTCGCCCCACTCAGAGACCGCGCTACAGGCAGCTCTGGATGATGTTGACTGGGACATGTTCCGAGCGAGTTCAGTTGACGTAAGCGAGTTCACAGACGTGGCGCTTTGCTTCATCAACACGCTTACAGAGCAAGCCACGCAAACAATAACAATAACGTCCTTCTCAAATCAGAAACCGTGGGTGGACAATTCAATCTGCGCGGCAGTGAACGCACGCACTGCTGCTTACAACGCCGGTCTCCTTTCAGGGAATATGACTGAATACAGAACGTCTTGTTATGCTCTGCGGCGTGCAGTTAAAGCCGCAAAGCTCCGATATAAAGACCGAGTGGAGTCTCATTTCCAACTCAACGACTCGCGGCGCATGTGGCAAGGTCTGAGGTCCATCTGCTCCTTTGGATCTAAATCCTCTGCAGAGGTGAACGCTGACCCGTTGCTCGTGAACGAGTTAAACTCTTTCTACGCTTGCTTTGACTGTAACCGCGTAACGCGACTCCGCCAAGTGGGCGCGTTAGAGGAAATTACTCAGAGCAGTAACAACCACGTGATCTCTGTCTCAGAGGATGAAGTTCGGAGAGCACTCAAGCGTGTGGACGTCAGGAAAGCTGCCGGGCCAGATGGTATTTCAGGTCGTGTTCTGCGGTCCTGTGCTGATCAGCTCGCCGGGTTGTTTACATCTATCTTTAATGAGTCCTCGCTACATCTGTGGTCCCCACCTCCTTGAAAAAATCACCATCATCCCTGTCCCTAAGAACAGTAAACCCTCTTGCCTAAATGACTATCGTCCAGTGGCTCTCACGTCTATAGTCATGAAGGTCTTTGAGAGACTCATTAAAAACACCATTTGCGCCTTCATTCCTGGCACTTTGGACCCTCTTCAGTTTGCCTATCGTCCCAATAGATCGACTGAAGATGCCATCTCTCATGTCCTCCACTCCTCCCTCACTCACATCGACAGCAAAAGTGGGAACTACGTAAGGCTGCTATTTATTGACTATAGCTCAGCCTTTAACACCATAGTTCCCACCAAGCTAACCTCCAAACTCCTGGATCTCGGCCTGAATCCTTCTCTCTGCCACTGGATTGAGGACTTCCTCACTGGCAGGCCTCAGGTGGTGAGAATAGGCCAGTCCACCTCCACCTCCATCACCCTGAGTGTGGGAGCTCCACAGGGCTGTGTCCTGAGCCCCCTGCTCTACTCTTTCTACACGCATGACTGTTTGTCCACACACAGCTCCACCTCTATCATCAAATTTGCTGATGATACTGTTGTCCTGGGCCTCATTTCCAACAACAATGAGACGGCATACTTCTAACATCTAACATCATGGTGCCAGGACAACTGTCTCTCTCTGAATGTTAGCAAGACCAAAGAAATGATTGTGGACTTCAGGAAGAGACAGCAACGGACATACTCCCCCCTCATGATCAGCGGGTCACCAGTAGAGAGAGTGAGCAGCTTCAAGTACCTGGGAGTAAACATCTCCAAGGACCTGACCTGGACTGCTCACATTCAGACACAGGTGAAAAAAGCCAGGCAAAGACTGTACCACCTGCGCCAGCTGAGGAAATTCAGGGTTTCACCAGCTATCCTGAAAACTTTCTATTTAGGGGCGATAGAAAGTGTTTTAACTCAGTGCATCACAGCATGGTATGGGAACAGCACCAGTCATGACCGCAAAGCCCTGCAAAGAGTCGTGCGCTTATCCGAGCGTATCTCAGGGTCAGCTCTCCCGTCTCTGCAGGACGTCTACACCAAACGCTGCAAAGGTAGAGCTACCAAGATCATCAAGGACTCTAATCACCCTGCAAACCCTCATTTCATGCTGCTGCCATCTGGTAAGCGCTTCCGAAGCCTGATGGCCAAAACTGAGAGACTCAGGAGGAGCTTCTTCCCCCAGGCCATCAGACTCCTGAACTTAACATCACGTGACTTCACTTCAGGATAAGCATTGATACACTGTCATTGCACTGCACTTTCTGTTCTCGTTGTTACTGTGTAACAACCTGTTATAAACCTGTTTGCACATTATACTCTTTATACATTTGTTAACCACATATTTATAAGTCTACAGTTTACTCACTGCACAGTCTACTTCAATTATTTTATTCCACTTTATCCTTATTTTTTACCTTTTTTTTTCTCTTGACTTGATTATTTATAATTCTACAGATATAGACATATATATATAGATAGTACTTTTTTTTTTTATCCTATTTCTATATAATTTCCTCCTTGTGTTTTTAACTGTGAATTTGCACTGTCCATGGAGCGGACCTGTTTACATTTCACTGCCGGTTGTATATTCTGTATATAACTGTGTATGTGACAAATAAAACTCTTGAATCTTGAATCTTGAATCTTGAATCCTTCCCGGGGAGGTGTTTCGGGCATGTCCCACCGGGAGGAGGTCCCAGGGAAGACCTAGGACACGCTGGAGGCAATTATGTCTCCCGGTTGGCCTGGGAACGCCTCGGGGTTCCCCCGGAAGAGCTGGAGGAAGTGGCTAGGGAGAGGGAAGTCTGGGCGTCTCTGCTTAGACTGTTGCCCCCGCGACCCAGCCCCGGATAAGCGGAAGATAATGGATGGATGGATTGATGTTAAGATACAATGGAAATCTACAAGCTCAGCCATGTGGAGAGAATCTTTTTGGAAGAATGTTATTAGGTTTTTTTATTACACCAACATAGAAAAGATACAAGGTGCTAGCTGTTGGAGATTATGTGGGGAGAGGGAAGCTAGCCATTATCATATTTTTTGGGAGTGTCAGAAATAATCCAGTTTTGGCAAGAGATTAAAATAAATTTTAAAGCTGTTTTTGAGGTGACAATTCCTTTTAATTGTTAATCTTTATAATCTGGCTAATATTTCTTTTGATGGGTGGAATAACAAAGATAAGAAACTGATGTTAATTCTTCTGGCTGCCAGTAAAAAAATAGTTACAAAGAAATGGCTAAAACCAGAGCCACCTACAGTTGATGATTGGATTGACATATTACACAATGTATACATGATGGAAAAGCTTTCCTTTTCCTTAAGAAACCAGAGAGAAGATTTTTGTTCAATATGGAAAAAATTGACTGATTATATAAAACCAGTTTGCCCGGAATTTCTTGAAAATAAATGGTATGTAAGGTAATGTTTTTAAGAATGATAAGTAATAACTCACCTTGTTCTTGTACATAGTTGCTATCAAAATGAGGAAAATACAAAACATCTGTATGAGCTTGAGTATTTAATTTCCATGAACACTGGCAGACATGATGGGCTGTAATGCTGTCTTTGTATTGACATATATGTTTTTGTTTTATTGTAAAAAAGCATTTCTGCTTTGATAAATGCATGTATTTTTCCTCTGAAATGAAAAAAAAAAAAAAATTTAAAAGAATGCTTTTTTTTCTGTAAGTGAATGCATGTAAACTTTTTTTCACATAGGCTCACAGTACTGGGTATTTAAAGACACCATGGCACTTTCTGGTTATCCACGTCCGTTGTCCGACTGGGGCCTGATCTCTCATGAGGGAAAGGAGGTGAAGAGGGTGGAGGCAGCCTTCATTTGGGCTCATAATGGAAAAACCTACATCTTCAGCGGTGGAGAGTTCTGGAGGTTCTCTGAAGGCACAGAGACTGAGAAGCATCGTCCAGATGCAGATTATCCCAGACAATCCTCCCTCTGGAAGGGCGTGCCCAGTAACCCTGATGACATCATCACCTGGGGAGAGGGTAATATATAGAAAGCTTGTTTACCTCAAGTGCATTTTCAGCTTAGTATAAGCTTTTGTTATCATTCATATCAATATGTAGCAGTCAATGAGCCCAGGTTTGCAATAGAACGCTTGCTTGCTAAAATGTACTTTGAAGATGTACTGTGAAACTGAGAAGATGGTTTAGTGTTTGGTTTGACATTAATGACCATTTAATGTCAATATATATTAGTTAAAATTCATTTAAACGTTCTGCAAAAGTTGGTAGGTGGCCATCTTACCTCAGTAGTAATTTTATGTTTGTGCTATGAGAACTAAATTAGCAAATGTTTCTCTTTATTTCTCTTAATATCCTGCATATGCTAAACTTACATCTAAATGTTATCATTTAAACACATTTTATGCACACATTGTTCATCTTCCCTATCTTTCTTATCTTGCATGACTACTGTACTATATTTGCCAAAAAAATTGCATATACTATATCCCACAATGCAATTTATTGCATCTTGCTTGATCTTCCATGTCTAGTGTGACAAATGAACCAGAATTATTATCAACAACGATTTCTAACATCTCTAACTCAAAAAAAAAACAAGTTCAGAAACTTTCTGAATCCGAAATCGCCCCTATACCCTTAAATAGGGCACTATCTGAGGGGACAGCCATTTGTAGTGGTGTCCGAAACCATAGTGGACATTATTGAGCGCACTCATTCTATCCCGCATTGCACCGTAATAACGAGTGCACAGCCGATGTACACACAATGGCTGTCTGAATTCGCTCACTCGTTTTCATTCACTCCTTTTAGCCAAAGTCCACAATTTTATTTGCTGAGTTTGTTGCAATGTATTATGGGATTGTCCTCTCCCTGAGTGTTTCATAGAAGCCAACTTTTTCCCATCATGCCTGTGATCCCTCTTCTTTCTTTACCTCTCAGGAGATGCCTATTTCTTCAAGAACAACTCGTATTGGGTGCTGAAGAGCGGAGGACTGGACCAAGACAGTGTCAGTCACAAATCGACCGCAGTTGATTGGATGATGTGTCCAGAACCAACTCCAACCAAACTTCCAGACAATCCACGTCAAAAAGGAGGAGAATGTAACTGTGACCTCAACAGCGCTTTACAGATGAGTGCGTCATCGTGGTTACTGTCAATCATAGTCCTGCTTTATCTAGGGGTGTTCATATAGGGCTCGACTGGCAATAACTGTTGTGTCAATGGCCTTATTTTACATGGACTGTCTCAAAGCACTTATCAAATATTACGTAAAGGGTTAGTTCACCCAATAATGAAAATTCTGAATTAAAAAAATATCTTAATTTGAGTTTCAAAGATAAACGAAGGCCTTACGGGTTTGGAACGACATGAGGGTGAATAATTAATGATTCATTTTTAGGTGAACTAACCCTTTAAGAGCAGCTTCACATGGTAAAAGACATGATCTATGCAGGTTTAACATACAAATACATTAAAATTTATTATTTTTAAGCTTTTTTTTAATCAAGTTCAAGGATGCAATTAAATTAATTTAACTATATGAATTCATTATTTATAGGTTTTACTGTCACCCTATTGCATTGTTCAAAATATTGAATTGTAATCCATTTGACTTTGTTCCTGTACTTCATCTGTGACTACAGGGTAAATATATACAGTAATGTATCTAAATGAATTAATTTATATCATGAAGGCAGCTTGAGATATGCTGTATGTAGTCCATATGTTCTCTAGCTGCAATGACAAGTAGGATCCACTTGGGGGCATTAACACACAGCGTGGCAGAGCTTCAATGTTCAGGGTGTCAAATTCATTTCCTGGAGGGCCACTGTCCTGCAGAGTTCAGCTCCAACCCTAGGTTAAACACACCTGAACCAGCGAACCAAGGTCTTCAGCATTACCAGAAACTTCTGGAGATGTTCTGGAACTAAACTCTGCAGGACAGGGGTCCTCCAGCAGAGTTTGACACATGCAGGGCCTCATTTATAAAACAAGTTGAACACGCCAAACTTCATATTTTGAAAAGGTCTTTGAAGTGGAAAATGATTAGCGCCATGTCAGGGTCTATATGCACTTTTGTTCTGGAGGTATGTCGAAATCTAAGCAATTCCTGCCACTCTGAGTTCTCAAGTAAAGGATTTGGACGTTGACTGGTGCTATTTTATATGTTAATGACATTAATTAGGCGGAGGACCATTCACCTGCGGACAATTTCAGGATCATTTGAAATATACAGATATGTTCATTCTCTGAATTACATGTATGTACATTTGAGAAATGATCGTAAGATGAATGGTTTCTACGCAACATTTTATAAATGAGGCCCCTCATCTAGGGCCTTGCTTAAATTCACAGGGCCTGGAACCTATTTCGCTGGGGCATTTTGATAAAGGTGTATCGGTCAGAGGAATGATGTTTTGTTTTGTTTTGTTTTTTGTCTGGATCTAAATTTTTATTAAAACATTCCTACAAATGCAATTCATAAAAGCAATGCAACTGTCCTGATAGCACACTGAAGAAAGAGGCTCATTAAGAATAAACCTCATGAAAATAAAGTAATATTGTATTATTTCTATGAGCAACAACAACAACAACAACAAATGTATTTGAAAAACAGGTACTGTAAGTGTGTTTTAACTTTTATTTTGTTATCTGGCAGCACAGCTATACATATATTATATCATGCAATGCAACCAATGTGCAGAAATGCAGAACATGTGTATTTTTAGAAAGAGTCCAGATTGAATTATTGCTAATGACTTATGTGTATGTATTAATAAAAGCATTTTTCATTCCAGACTTGATGACTTCAGACCCAGTGTTTAGTGTCATTAAAGCTGCAGCCCGTAACTTATTTTGGTTAAAATTTTTTGAGCAAGTACATAACCAGCCAGTGTTCAAACAACTGAGGTGTCAAAAGTATTCACATTCATTACTCAGGAAGTATAGATACCAGGGTTTTAAAAGACTTCTGTAGAAGTATCAACTCAAGCTTTTTACTCAAGTGAAAGCGTAAAAGTACTGGTTTCAAAACTACTTAAAGTATAAAAATAAAAGTAATGTAAGGAAAAAAAATGCCATTAAGGACAAAAGCTTAGGCCACGCCACAGGGGCTTATAGCGCACTACCCCACCTCCTCAAAAAAAACATTTTCTAAAGGCCATGATGACTATAATGTTAAATGAAAATGTTAATGTCAAAATTTTTTGGATGCACTAGGCTACCTGTTTCAGCCGCATATGCCCATTGAAAATGAACGCATTTTAGTATAATGCAAATACATTAAAGAACCATAATGAATATGTGTACTACTGAGCATTATGTGCTTTGTGTCATGTGCCGGTGTGATAGATTGCATACAAACCAATAATTAAAGAGTCAATGATTGGATCATTATTGCAGTGATTATTATGTAATAAATACACAAATAAATATTGTGGTGTTATTTCCATCAAGAGGTGCATCAATTTTTGGTCAAGATCTTGTATGGCCAACGCAAGAGTCCAGCATTCTGTAAACTTTCCTCCAGCACATCCCAAAGACTTTCAATGAATTTAAGGTCTGGACTCAGAGGTGCCACTGCCAATTCATGTGTGAAAATGATCCTTCATGCTCCCTCCCAACCATTCTTTCACAGTTTGAGCCTGATGAATCTGGACATTGTCATCCTGGAATATGGCCATGATGGTTGTTTAACACACTCCATCAGTTAGGGTTAGAAGAACTGTTGAACTGCCAAACATACAACATGCTAGAAACATAATAATCACTGCAATAAGGATCCAGTCATAGACTCTTAAGCATTTGCCTATTGAAATCCAATTTATTTATTTATTTTTATTTATTTTTTGGGGCCGGGCAGTGTATATAGGGTTAAGTAATGAAAATGTTTTTATGGTTTTCATTTTAGTTCATTATAATAATGATATTGTCATTTTAATTATCATAATTATCTTTAAAAATATTATATTAACATTATATATTGTGCTGTTTTTATATAACAATATTGTATTGTTGGCATGTTGTAGGTGCCAGATTATTTTTCATTTGAAGGTCAATGGAATTGTTAGTGCAAATATCACATTACCCTCTGCTCACAATGAAAGAGCGGTTTGATTAAGAGAATGAAGGCATTTTTTTGAACAATAAACACGATCCAATGAACAAAGAACTTGCAACAAAAGGTCAGGTGTGACAATAGCTTACACCCACATGTATGCCACCCGAAAGCGTAACAGAACATTTTGTCCTTTTCTCCCCTTTGAAATGGAACCTGATCCTTTAGTGGTCTGGGTTCAACAATCAGCAAACCTGAAATTCACACCTCCTGGATTACATTTCAGATACGTTTGAGATAAAGAATTGAGTACAATACACTTAATTTAATGTCGTAAACACTCACTTTTTAATTAAACGTTTGAACATTAATAAATACTTGCAGTAAATCCCATCTTTGTTCTTAAATTGAGACCTTTACAGTTTAATTAATGGGCCTCAATTGTGGAAAGTAGCTTGAATTTCACATGATTCAAATAAGGATATATCTGGATTACACAAAGAAATCCACTGTGAAACTTGTATAACAAGCTGTGTTGTAATGCAGCAGTGTTGTATACTGCACCTGTAAAACCATTTTCAGATAATGTTTTCCTTACATCAACAACCTTAATGTTTCAGTCTTATGTCTTATCAATGCCAGACAAGTAGGTCACTATAGACATAAGGATTTGATAGAGATAGTTATACAATATCACAATGTTCAAGCATATTTTACTTATTGTTCTGCCAACAAGGAGTGTATTAGGTCCTAAATTGGGTTTTCATGCTGTGCAGAGTTATGTTCTGATGCTTGGTGTGTGGCATTTATACTTATCTTATTAAGAGTTCATATTCAGGTTTTAGATTATATTTAAAGGGATAGTTCACCCAAAACTGAAAATTCTGTCATTAATTACATACCGTCATGTCACTGCAAACCCATAAAACTTTTGTTCATCTTTTATTCGTCTTGGAACACAAATAAAGATCTTTTTGATGAAATCTGAGAGCTTTCTGTCCCTCCATAGACAGTTACGCAACTGACACTTTGACGCTTCAAAACGTCCATAAAGAGATCGTAAAACAAATCCATCTGAATTGAGTGGATTAGTCCAATCGCTTTATATGAACAGAGTGAATTTAGGCTTTTATTCACATGTAATTTATAAACAAACATAAACAGAAGCTCAACCGAACATGACCTTGAGAACAAACTTTACTGGTTCTTGCTGAAGCTCAAACGTGCCGCATAACACGAGAATGAACCTCATTGGTTCTCGCTGAAGCTCAAACGTGCCACGTAACACGAGAATGAACCTCATTGGTTCTTGTTGAAGCTCAAATGTGATGCGTAACACGAGAATGAACCTCATTGGTTCTTGCTGAAGCTCAAATGTGCCGCGTAACACGAGAATGAACCTCATTGGTTCTTGACGGAGATTAAACGTGCCGCATAACACGAGAATGAACCTCATTGGTTCTTGTTGAAGCTCAAACGTGCCGTGTAACACGAGAATGAACCTCATTGGTTCTTGCTGAAGCTCAAACATGCTGCGCAACACGAGAATAAACCTCATTGGTTCTTGAGGGAGATTAAACGTGCCACGTAACACGAGAATGAACCTCACTGGTTCTTGTTGAAGCTCAAACGTGCTGCGTAACTCGAGAATGAACCTCATTGGTTCTTGAGGGAGATTAAATGTGCTGTGTAACAAAAATGAATCTCATTGGTTCTTGCTGAAGCTCAAACGTGCTGCGTAACACAAGAATGAACCTCATTGGTTCTTGCTGAAGCTCAAATGTGCCGCGTAACACGAGAATGAACCTCATTGGTTCTTGAGGGAGATTAAACGTGCCGCATAACACGAGAATGAACCTCATTGGTTCTTGTTGAAGCTCAAACGTGCCGCGTAACACGAGAATGAACCTCATTGGTTCTTGAGGGAGATTAAACGTGCCGCATAACACGAGAATGAACCTCATTGGTTCTTGTTGAAGCTCAAACGTGCCGTGTAACATGAGAATGAACCTCATTGGTTCTTGTTGAAGCTCAAACGTGCTGCGCAACACGAGAATGAACCTCATTGGTTCTTGAGGGAGATTAAACGTGCCACGTAACACGAGAATGAACCTCATTGGTTCTTGTTGAAGCTCAAACGTGCCGCGTAACACGAGAATGAACCTCATTGGTTCTTGAGGGAGATTAAATGTGCTGTGTAACAAAAATGAATCTCATTGGTTCTCGCTGAAGCTCAAACGTGCTGCGTAACATGAGAATTAACCTCATTGGTTCCTGCTGAAGCTCAAACGTGCTGCGTAACACGGGAATGAACCTCATTGGTTCTTGCTGAAGCGCAAACAGGATATTGAGACAAGGGCACATGAACTTGTAGGTATGCCATTGGTACGCCGTATGTCATTGCACTTCTCCCATTCATAGTAATAGTGCACTGTCTTTGTATATTGTATTCCTCTCTCTCTCTCTCTCTCTCTCTCTCTCTCTCTCACTCACTCACTCACTCACTCACTCACTCATAGCAAACATCAACTGGCAAAGAAAGCTCATGACAGGCCTACCCATTTAAGCCACATGGGAGGCAAATGTAATATTTCAAGCAATCTTTTCTGTTCATTTAACGCCCATACTTTTCTCATTCCAAGTGATTTGTCCTAGACATCAAAATGAAAGCCAATCCAGTGCTCTTTAAACTGCAGGATTACAGTCTCCTCCAACCAGATGGGTTCTTTTCCAGATGGATATTGAGTTTCCAAAATCATCAACATCATTAATCTAGCAAATTTATCTTTTTTTTTTTTTTTTTACATTTTTCTCTTGATTGCCATAATCAATTCCTCTATGTTTTTTTTTTTTTTTTAGATAGTTGTCCAAATGCTATTGTTTTTTTTGGTTTTTTAGACATTCAAGAAAATGAAAATGTGAAATGGAAAATGATATTTGCTGTTCACCAAAATAGAAGTTTACCCAACTATGACGACTTTGTTTTCCAAGGACCCCAGAAATATGAAGAGGATCCATTATCCTTCTGCTTCTAGGTCAGTGGAAATGCACTAAAAGAGTGGTCTCTTTTACTTTAATAAAAAGGTTTCAGGAATATTTGTGTTCTGCAATACTTTTCTTGAATTTTCGATCACACAAAATACACAAGGTCATTCGAAAATGGTGTACTTATTATTCTATGCCTTTTCGTAGTATAAACAGTGTGAGTAGTGCGTAAACACTAAAAATTCTGAAAAGAAAATGCTGCCATGATGATGCACTTTTTTATGTTAAGTGTGAAATGTAGGACACCATGCAAATTACCTTATAAAATTCATATACTGGACTGTGAGGACAGTCTTTAGATATTTTAGAAGATGGGTCATAGTTTTATTGGTCATTAGATTTTTTTTAAATATCTGCACATTTTAAAATATCTTGAATATTTACAAAAACAATCAAATGATCACTAGACATGTCCTGAATTTGCATGTATTAATCGCCTTTATTGCATATATGTGTGAACACAACAAGACTTTCCCCAACTTCCAAGGTTGTCTATAAAAGCCTGTAATCCGAATTTATGTGAAGTATTATTTCTGCCGGGAAATCAAAAGCACATGACATTAAGGCACACCAAAGAGCCACTCTTCCATTCGGTGACACACGAAACAAATGCTTAAGCTGCGTTCATGCCAAGTCCTAATTACCGTAATGATTCTGAACTGTAAAAAGCCTTGTGCCACCTGACCACATGTTCGCTGTGCAGACTGATCGGTGTATGACAAAGTACCGGGAAAGCATACAGAAAAAGCAGCATTATACAATGATCAGGACAAAGCTGAAAGAGCTATTTTGAACTATCCAGATCTATATAGTATATAGTTTTAAAGGGGTGATGAATTGAGAAATCAACTTTCCTTTGAGCCTTTGATATATAAAAGTTCATCATGATATAAGAATATCCTGTAAATTTCAGAGCTGACACCAGGCCCAGAAAACAAGAGTTCTCAAATCAATGACGTAATAGAACGGGGAAACACAGCCTCAACAGATAAAAGTGTGCCTGCTTCTGTAGCCCCGCCCACAGACTCGTGGAGCTAAATGGATCACGCTACCGAACAGAGCAATAAACATGCCGAAGATAGCAAGATATTGTGTTGTGCCTGGTTGCGGAAGAACACAGTTGCTGCATAAGCTTCCTTCGGATTCTAATATTAGGAATGAGTGGACGTTTGTTTGCTTCATTTCACCGCGGAATCATTTGTAAACAAGACACAGGTCGAAACTGGATTTGCAGACATATTGAGATTAAAACAAAATGCTGTGCCTTCTATACTGGATCCGACAGGAATGGTGCAACACACTTATGTGAGTAAAACATGTTTTTATATGTGATAGTATTGCATTGTTACAGATCGTTTTGATTATGTGTACGTGTTTAACAGAACATACCTTAGCATGCTGTCACAGGCTGGAGAATCCTTTATTTGTTGGTTCATTGTGATTCGGGATCAGACTCTGACTTGTAACGTTATGGGCCAGGGCTCGCAAAACCCAACGTCCTGGTGCTATGTGTTTTCCAGACAGGCTACCAAAACATAAGCCCGTCGGCAGGCCGGTGAATCTTGAATAGTGAAATAATATTCCTTTCTTGATCTGCATTGTTCACTCTCTTGACTTGATATTTGAAGGGTGAGCGCATGCGTGTGTACGTGTGATTGGGCGGGCCAAGTAATAAAAAAATAACATTCCAATCAATCACGGGTGGATGAGAGATAAATCATTGTTTTATAAAGATGTTTTGAGAGCCCTGTGAGAGAATCATTCCGGTTGTCGCTTTCAAAACAATCCCTCCCTCATGTGAACTGACAGGGGAACAGAAGCTCATTAAATATGCAAATCTTATCCAATCCCAGCAGTGGGCGTTTACTTCCAAGTCTACAGTGCGACACGCCCATCAAAACCGAGTGTTCGGGAGAGAGCCTGAAAATAGCCTATTATGTTTTTGAATGTAAAAACCACACAAACGTCATTAGTTGACCTCAGACAACAGTATACTTTTTTTTTCAAATCCAGTTCATGACGCCTTTAAACATACTTCATCTGTCAACATAATGCCAGTGATTTGCAGAGCTTGTGCAAACATCAACACTGCTATGATCAGATGCTTAACTGCGGTTTTCACCACTGTCATTTGTTTATTCTGTTATAGAGAAGCACATTTATCTAAATTTCACTCTCAGCAGGGTGGATGGATTCTGATGTTAGTTATTTGTTCTAACTGCAGTTCACTTAACAGCCACAGGTGTCACTAATGAAAAGGGTTTCTGAATTCTACATACAGCCCATTTGACATTTAGAAATACAGATTTTACCACTCACCTCATCTTAAAACCACCATAACTTGATAATTTACACTTAAAACGGAGATCAAATTTAAAAAGGTTAATGAGTGTCAAAGCAGAAAAAATGTCTACTAGTGCTAGGATCCCAGCAATCAATAGCAGTCACATCACTGTCTCTGTTAACCATAGACCCAATATAGTTTGAGTATGGAGTAACCCACGTCTAGCCAAAATACCCTTGAATTTGGTTACATGTCATTTTTGCCAAAATAACTTGATGCATGACATTCCATGCAAGAAAAGTCAGTGATAGGCATTTCGTTTCATTTCTTTGACATGTTCTAAACGACTACTCTCGGACTATGGCTAGATGTCCATAGTTCACAGACAGCCCAAATTGCCTCGTTTTATCATAGAGGGCAGGTTGTTTGGACAGCCATTACAGATTTTAAACACAAAATTGCAAGACTGATGTAGAAGCCAGTCATGTGAATCTGCAGTTAGAGAAGAGTAAAAGCACAAATGCAATAGCAAATTTGATACAATATTAACTTTAATGCTTTCCTCATAACAACTTGCATTTTTAAAAAGCCAAGCAGTAGTCAACATGAAAATGATTGGCTGAGAACTGCACTGAAGCGTTGACAAACATTCACATTAGACAATGACACCTTTGTAGGAGGGAGCGGGGGAAATTGGAGTTGTTTTTCCATAAAGCTAAAGCAAATGTAAATGTAATGTTCTTCACTCTCTGCCTGTTGCCTACACTTTCTGCTTTCCATTTCAAATAAATTTTACACTAAAAGTCCAAACATGCACAGTTTTGAAAAACATTTGATCTGCAAGTCAAACACTCCTATAAAACACTACAACCAAAAATGTTCAAGTAAGCTGCAAAACCTGGGACATTAACACTTCCATATGAAACTGTTGCAGGAAAAAAAAAAAAATAAATAAATAAATAAAGCAGAGAGCGAGGAAATTAGCATTTAGCTGATATACACTGAAATCTTTACACAACAAAACATTGACTAACTATACAGCAAGATAAAATTGACATTATGACTACATTTATAACTAACTACATTTATGAACGGTTTTAGAACAAAGGTAGGATACAGTACAGGAGGGTGAGACTCAGAAGTGGGCACATGAGGGCCTGGGATGGGTTTGTTGCGGCCGATTTTGGTGTAGTTGGTTTTGCGGCCGATTTCGGTGTAGTTGGTTTTGCGGTCAATGTAGTTGGCTTTGCAGTCGATTTTGGTGTAGTCGGCTTTGCAGTCGATGACGGTGTGAGTAGGCCAGTAGATCTGGTACCTGCTACCTGGGACCTCACAACCCTGCCATTGATGGGCTGAACACCTCGGAAAGTGTTGGCCATTAGAGGGGAGTTAGTGGTCTGGTTGATGTAGACCGTTGTAGTGAAGAGGTCAATCTACAGAAACAAGGCAGAGAATGAACAAAGTTACAATCAATAATTGAAGGCTTTTAAAAAAAAAAAAAAAAAAAAAAAGTTCCTGGGACAAATTGTGCCGGGTAACTTCGGTGGAAACCGGGCTATACATAATTTCTGCAGAACAATTTGCATATTTGAATACGTTTTCAAAATGCATTTATTCAAACCGCTTCGAATCAAAATGCATCCAGTAAAAATAAGTACATTTATATATAAAAAGTTAGTTAAAAGGGGGTACTCCAGCACTGGGAAGAATGTGCATTTAAACTGGGTCATTCATGTAGTAGAATTGTAGACTGAGAAAAGACAGAAAAGGTTTTATGGATGAAAGACAACTCCCAGAATGCACTTGCGTCGCTGCCCAACAAGGCCACAGCTACCGGTTATCACTTGCCCACCATGACCACCCTCACCATTTTGATTTTCATAGTAATAAAATAATTTTGTTCAGTTAGAGAAGACACTACAATTAAAAACTGAACTCATCTGTTCAGTAGCGTGAGCCAAACGAAAGTCACGGCACAAACACGGGAGTCATATTACATTCATCATGAGAGCGAAGAGCAGAGGCAAGCGTGGAATACAGTCACGGCACATTTTTCAGATCATGCCTATGGAAGCTTAACTTTAATAGGAATTCATTTGAAAAGTTGAAACACTCACTTTGCGCCGCACCGTTATGAATGCCTGAGCTGAGCGGCTGTGCACTTGCACATTCTGTGAGTGAGAGCCCACCCACTATGGGCGGGTTGAGAACATGTGGAACTAGCTCCTTCTACTGTCTGTAGTCTTTAGCCACTGGCCAAAAATTCCTCAGATGACGCAAATATCATCATTTTGCGTCATTGGAGGACTTTCCAGAAATAAAATGCATAATTCTCATCTCAGAGGAATGTGGGGGGGGGGGAATAATTTGAATATACTACCGGGTTTCTACAGATACAAAAAAAAAAAAACCCACATCCCCAAACAAAACACCTCTTAGCAAGAAATAAAACCTGGTTACTGCCCTTTCAAATATTAGCCTTCATGCAGCTGTAGCTTTGGGAAAGTAGAAGCGCTACAAAGTTTTGAAGATGTAAGTGCATGACAAATAAAATTCTCCTTAAAGAATAGATTCTGAACTGCTGAAACAAGTCTTTAGCAATTCCAGTCTCACTTCCGGTTACCTACATAGTGCAAGATTTGCATAATGCCAGCCCTTAAAATGCAGTTCTAGCTAGAGACTGAATATTTTGAATGAACAATGTTCAGACGATGGAAAAATGAGGTGAAGTGCAATGTATATTATGAGAATTATCCAAGTGGATGGAAACTGTGCAAAAGCAAAATGACAAGTCTTAAATTTAGGCTTAAATATTTTGGGTGTATAGACTTACCAAATCCTGGCTGACTTTGACAGGATCTTTAAAGATGGTCCACACTACACCTTCAGTGCAGTTTGGTGTGGTCAAAGAGCCAAGATAACGGTAATATTTCGCCCTGTCCACTCCAGGAAGCAGATCATCCATGGAGATATTGTGGGAAATTGTTGCTTTATCACCTTAGACAAAATTAAACCTTTATGAACATTACCAACATATTGTATGCAACCCTTTCTTTCCTCATACTGTAAGATCATGTCCAAACCTGCATTGGCGATTTTCTTAAGGTAAGACGTTAAGCCCTTCCAGCTCGTTGGTTTCCCAATGTCATTAGAGGCCTGTGGGTGGCATTACAATTAAAATACTTAGTTGAAATAAGAGTTCCTCCAAATATGGGAGAAGACAACATACCTCAATGAAGACACCAAGAATTGCCAATTCTGGATTACCAGACATACTGCCATTATGTTCGGCCTCATTTACAACGTGCAACTGAAATGCAAGACCTTATATAAGACCAGTAATAAAAACAAGAGATTAATTCCATTACAATCTTCATACCTCCATAGGGTATCGTTTGCCATCCACAGTGTGCTCAGATCCAGGCATGGCACTGCCGTTACCCCAGTGGAGATGAAACCGCTTACTGGCAAACACACCTGACAGACCACCTCCTTCCACATGCAGTCTTGTGTGATCAAGTGGAACTTCAACTGAAGAGTAAAAACCACAATAAATTGAACATGACGAGATTCTGTTCTAAGCCAGTTCCCTATTAAAAGAGTCAGTAAGTGGCCACACACACAGAACAAAGTTCTCAATTCCACTTTTCACAATAATACGTTCCATGGTTTTTAAATGCAAGCATACGCTAGACAAACGTTTAACCGTTGCAGCTCACATCTTTTGCAGAACCTCACGCCAGCGTTATCAGTGAAAAAAAAAAAAAAAAAAAAAAGTAACTTTTAAAATCTCTAGAGCTGGCATTTTGTAGTACACTGACCTGCATCTATAGTGTTTCTACACACTAAAATGAGGTCAGTGTGAATGGTTTCACACAGAACAAGTCTTCTCATTCCACTGTGCTGCTATTCAATTGTTTCATGCATGACATGCTAAAAACACAGCGTTCAACGTAAAAAAAAAAAAAAAATAAAAAAAACCCAAACATCATACCCCCAACCCAACAACTGTAGAGCTTTAGTAGCTTTTCCCCCCTCCTGTTCCACTACCCTGTGCATTTCCCAAAAGCATCAGCCAAGTAAGGTCTTCAAGTTCCATTGATTTGTGTTGGTAACAAACTTTGGGAAAACTCGTTTTAAACCACATTGTGTGTGTCTTGCACAAAAATAAAAGATGAGACTTACTTGTCGTGCCAGTGTTTTTAATCTCAGTCAAGGCCATTTCATTATCGTAGCCAGTGAATTTGAAAGAGGTCAGATTAGCATCAGGTCGGACATTGGCGACTACGATGTCTATTGGAGACTGCCGAGTGCCATTACAGTCTTTACTTGCAGTTGTGGGCCAAGTGAGGTCATCTGAGATGGAAAAGAAACAAAACAATCACATTAAGGATTATATTTATTATCCCTACATCTGTTACAGTGTCATTTAGGTTAGAGTATGCGTGGGGAAAACTTACTACAGGATGGCCTGTTATAGCACCATGCTAAAACAAAAGAAAAATGGAGATTAAATGTTGTTTGAAACATGACAATATACAGTGACATTAATCAGAACAGACAACACAACCAAATGACAAACAAACACTTACACTCAGAGGCTGGTTCAGTGCACACCACCAGCCACAGGCAAGCTGAAAGGCAGGCCGCGAAAGCATTCATCTTAAAAAAATAAAATAAAATTAAATTAAATAAAAAAAAAAAAAAAACCCCACCACACTCACTTAAAAGGATTAAATCAACTAAAAAGTTATTTGCCAAAACAAACCAATAACATTTAAGCATGACACCGATTACACAATGGGTTGTTTTTTTACACTAAATTGTGAATGCATTAGCTTACCATTTTAGTCACCTGAAATAACTTCACCAGTCCTTAAATATTTCAAAACCCAAACCCAGAACCTATATTGAATCTGCAAAACCCTGTTGGAAAACCACTGTGTATGAAAGCTTTATTCTCAAAGGCTTTCAAAGTCCTGAACCGTGCTATGGCCAGACAAGTGGTACCAGGTGTGATTAAGGCCCATTTGGTTCAGGTGTTTGATGATGTCTGCTATTATACTCCACCCCCAGACAGGTAGTTTGAGTTTCTTTTATGCGTGTTAGATGTAACAAACTTCTAAGTATTCATTTTTTATTAGGGAAAGAAATGTTAAAGATACTCAGTGTTGTATTAATTATCCAATCTTCATATTTAAGTAAAGTAAATATACTTTTATGGATATTGACTCAAGTAAAGAAACATAATGTGTAAAAAGACGACGATCGGCCGTCTGGCAACGTCGGGCAATGTTGAGCCGTTTTTGAGCATTGGCCAACTTAGTTTTTCTTGTGTATTCCGCACCTTTGGCTCTAGTCGGACACCATCGAGGGCTTTTGGGCTGATTCAACACATAGAATCACTGTCGGGCCATCGATGACAGAGAGATCTCTGATTGGTTATTCAGCTTAGCGAAAAAGTCAGTGCATGAGAATAATAGAAAAACAGTGAGCAAAGAAGTCAAAATGGTACAGATAGAAGGCTGTTCTAATTTTACGTCATCTTACTGAGTGTTCCTGGGTGAAATTTTTTATATTAACATGAGCGGAGGGGAATAAAGAATGTGATCAGCAAGATTTGTGTATCTGCAGCCTAGAGCGTTAGTTTCCCTATTGAATGATGAATATACTGTAGAAGAATATATCTGCATAAATAGACAGTTGTCTCATTCACACGCAGGTGCAGAAGCTGACAGTCGGCTGTAGTTCTCTCAGTGTGTTCAAGTGCAGCTTTTTGGCCCAGACGCAGCCGATGAGAGGCGGCAACACCCAGCGTCGGCTTTCATCGCTGCTAGTTCTTAGTTGATGTGTTCCGGCCTTAATACGCATGCATCATGTCACCCTTTTCACTAATTCGTGTTTTTGTAGTTTACACAGTGACAATAACAGTATTGTTTCAGAACATGCACTTTGAAACCCATTTGCAAAATTTCCAAGGCCCCCAAAACGCTGTTCTTGTGTAAATGAACGGCCAAAACCCACAAAAGGTTTTCCGTTTTTAGTTGAAAACGGTGTCATGTAAACGGCCACTAAAAGTAACTGATACTGAAACCATACACAAGTATGAAAAATTCAGGTACATTTTCTAATTAATAGCACAGCTGACTGTATTGATGAAAGCTGAGTGGTGAGTTGCTGGAGTCTGTTTTAGGAGACTTGAATGACATTTTCACCCAAATGAAAATTTTCACCCAAAAATCATTTCTTATCCTCATGTCATTACCAATCTGTATGGATTTCTTCTGCTGAACAAATTAATCTTGAGGTTATCTTAGTAAATGTAATTTTATAAGTATACTTTTGTTCATATAATGTGTGTCGGTTTAGTCAAACTCTTAATTCAGCAGTTCTGACAACACATTTAAAACTTTTCACATACTGTCTAGAACCTGTTAATACTCAGCTAAACTTTTCATTTGGATGAAAATCAGTTCATAACCAGATAAGTGGTCATTTACTAACAAATATAAGCAGTTATTGTGAAGCAACCCGTTCTCACTCCCAATGCGTCAAAATCTGAAGCATGGTCAAGTGCCTTCCACAATGAAGACTAAAGGCCCCTAGGCGTCACTATAGCAACGCTCAGGGTACTCCATTGATTCCAGTTGCTTACCCAATGCGTCAGATCAAGACACATTTAATTCTTTGCATTTGTAAAAGCAGACATAATTGTATGAATATTTATAGACTACTTTTATATTTTGGAGCAACTAACCCAACTGCTACCCTAAACCTATACCCACTTCTAAACAATATAAAACACGTAACAGGCAAATAAAGTACAGTCACAGGTATGTATTGCAAAAACTGACCAAAAACAGTGTAAAAGTATTAACTCATGTTGCATTCCAAGTCTTCTGGTCACACAATGTCTTGATGTAAAGAACAGAGTTGATCTTAATGCCGCTCTGTGAACGCATTCATTCATATTTCATTCAAATGATACACCGACTCTCTAGCATGACACAATTGGTCACGAGACATATGAGAGCCAATGCCATTTCACTATGAAATCTGACGTAACAGGCAGCAATTTTTGAAATTTAATGTGTTCAATGATCTTCAGAGGATGGAGACGCCAATCACTATTGGGGATTTTCTTCACACAAATCAGTCGTTTGGCCTCGGGACACTTGGGATGTTTGTACGTTTTGAATAAATTGTGCATGCAGTCGTATCTGCCTGTTATATCCTGTGTTTTGTATCATATAATACACAAATGGGTAGGTTTAGGGATGGGGTTGGGTGTTCAAATGTGTCTAAATAGCATAAATAAAATACATGTAAATAAAATTATGGTGACTGATTAAATTGAGAATCACACTCCAACATGTCATAATGGCAAAATCCTAACCCAATATAATTTCATGACGATAACGTTCCCATGCCCAAAAGGTTTCTCATTGAAATGAATGGAGAACCCAGCGCGTCGATATAGTGACACCTAGGGTTACCTTTAGCATCTTCATTGTGATGTGAAAGGCACTTGACCATGCTTCAGATTTTGACGCCTTGGGAGTGAGAATGGGTTGTGTGAAGGCATTACCAGATTGTAGTGATGGTAATACCATTGTACATAGCATGAAATTTGTTTTGAAAGACTGACACAGAACTTGTGTTAGAAATTAATGCAAATTCAGCTTTCCATTCATTGTAAACCCTAATGTTGTCTTTACTTAAACAAGTAATCTTGACTAAATATTACTAGTTTATTCCAGAAACTCAAAAATATTAGTATAACTTATTAACCTACAAAATACATAAACTTAAAATTTCAAGTTGTATGAACTCAAAATCATAATTAAAATAGCTCACTCTGGTCTTGCTTTGATGTGATTGGCCATGCAAGGAATTCTGCCTGGCAACAAGAGAACTAATTCACTGATTGGAGAATATTTACAAAAGGTGGTCCGTTACGCCTCGTCTGTTGCATGCTGCCGATTCAAATCAAGATGGAGACTTTCATTGTGTGCAACCTTAAATTCGGTAAATAAAAATATATAAAGTTATTTTTGTGTGATTTTTAATGACCAGAAGGAGTCAAGATCGTTTGGTTCAATCGTAATGGTACATTGCTATAATAAAACACAACACAGCCATGATTACAAAGTTTCCTGGTAAAACTTTGCTAATGTAGCCATAATTAACCATTTTACTGATGGGTTTGTGATGGTATAAATGTGATGGATTCTTTATTTGATTTGTAATATTGAAACAGTTAATAACATGCACTCAATAGTAGTTTAATCATGCATTTCTGTGTGAAAACAAAGTTTGCAAGCTAAATCTAGTTGATGTAACATACCTTCCAAGAATGGGTCACTTTTTAAGAGCCAGAGACCTTTATTTGTTGGTTTAGGTGTATTTTGAATAGCATTGCAATATTATAATTTCAATTATAAATAACGTAATTCTTTTATATTTGGCATAGACTTTAATATTTTCAATTGTTTTTCTGTTACAGGTGTAACCCCATCATCTAACAAGAGATGAGAACTCAGAAAAAGGGCAACAACCACAGTGTGCTTCTCTGCAAATATAACAAGGTTATTTTATACAACATTCATAGGCAGCACAACAAGCATTCAGAAGTGGCAAAGAGTCAAAACAAGAACACAAACAAAACTGTAACCATTACAGACAGGGTTCCCAATCATATCCAATGGAAATAGCTCTGCAAATAAGTGCACCCTCAAAATCACAAATAAAACACCATTTCACTCCAAAGCAAAAGTAAAGCGTCAAACCAAACCACTACAACTTGATCCCGCCCACCTTAACGGAGTAAACCATATAAGAAAATGGGAACCCCACTGTTGTTTATAGACCCAAAACAAAAAACTAAACAAAACAAAAACACTTTGCCACTTCAATACACAAGACACCAGTCAATATTAGTCATCTCTTCAGATACTCATTTAGCCAGCAATGCCTTCAATAAAGTAAACGGCACTCATGCATCATCTGTAAGAAAACAAAGAAAATACAAGTCATGATTGGTCTATAAAATATTTACAAGAATTGAAACACTTAAAACCATTAAACAGAACACAAATTACAATATATTAAAAAATAAATGAATTAATAAATAAACTTAAAACCAAACCTCCCGTTCAGTAAATTCCATTGATAGAAGTACCTGTGTTCTTAAATATATATCTGCTAATTCTTTGAGGCACCAGTCAACACAATTCCTCTAAGGACACTAAAACAAAGCAAATACAAAATGTTAAAACTAGATAAACTCCCTATAATTCATCATAAATCACAACCCTTACCTTCACCATTAGTTCTATGCTACTCAATCACTTTTCATCTGCCATTACACAAGCATGAGAAGCTGTGATGTCTTTCAAGCCCAGCACATGGTACCACAGAGAGGAAGCACCAACAAGTTTGGTTTCCTTTTATAGTGTTGACTCATGGGGTTTGCAGTCCATCTAATTTGTAGTCCTACACCTACCCCCTTACACAGGTGATGAGACAAGAACATGTAAATGGAAATGTAAGTATATTTTCATAAAAATACTGCAAACATGATGAGTTGTGGCATTAATGGAATTTCTTGTTTCCCACTGAAGTCAGCCAAGCCAACTGAGGTCCGAACCCTTGTCCTTCAAGGGCTACCCGTCTTGCTTGGATACGATGAAGTCATGTTTAGTAAGTGCATATGTTCTTAACCTGTTTACATTTGAAGAGCCACCTGTGCTCACAGTAGTCTAAGCATGTGCCAGAGAATCATGTTGATTTCAGAGCAATAGCTTAATTTACTCACCCTGCAGGTCATCCAAGATATGAGTTTGTCTCTTTATGGAAACATATTTGGAATGATTTTGAATTTAGCATTACATCAACAAATCAAGCCATTTTAACTTTAAAATGTTGCCATTATAATGCTATAATGATAATGCTTCCTCCAGTTAAAAAAAAAAAAAAAAGTCACCAAATTCACCAACATTCGTTCAGAACTGTTTTTGCTTGTAAATGGTGTTTGATCTGTGCTTATTTATCTTCTGGGTCATTAAAGATGAAACAGTTTAAAGTTAAAACATCTTGATGGATTTATTACATTATCAGCAATGTTTGGATTCTCCATTGGGGAGCAAATAGATGGTCCTACATTTCTCCAAATCTGTTCAGATGAAAACAACAAACTCAAAACTAACATACAGTAATATATTTTTGCTTTGTACTAACTTTGGTAGTATGCATGTCTTGCATTTGACTTCCTCTATTGGGATAATACTTGTCCATCAGTACTTGGCCTTCATGTAGGATCTCCCACAAGCACGTTTTTTTCATTTGTCTCATTTACTCAGACCTGAATTACCAGAAATGCCTTGCAAACACTTGATTTCATAGTGCATCAATGGGGCAGAATGCTCTCAAGCTGAAAGGTACAGTCTTGGGGTAAACGCTTTTTGGTTCAGAAAAATGTGTCTCAGTATGATCTACAATTGATGTAGTTAGTAATTGTAACCCATTACAGTATAGTGTGTCCTGCATTTCTTTAGTATTGTGAAATTGTTTAACAAGTTCCACAATTTTTGTAGCACAGTAGTTGATGTGGGATAGTTACCATTACCAGCTTTTACAGTGCGGTTGTGTCCCAATTCCATCACAGCAGTGTGATCTATAACTTCATTAGTATGAATTGTTGCTCAAAGACATTACATATGCTGTGCAGTATGTTTTTCTTCAGTTTGGCAGGTCTGCACAAAGCTTAAGTTATAATTTGAGTATTTCGTTGGAGCTAAGTTTAAGTGTACTTGCATATTTAAAGTTAACATCATGTTAAGCAAACTTGCGTACAGTCAATGTGAGAACCAAGTTAAGTGAACCCAAAGATGCAAGTTTTGGGAGATTCCATTACTGAATTGAGGGAACGAGTTACTCAAATCAACTTAAAGGTTTTCACTTTGGACTGACAGGGTTTGGTTTCAGGGATACTGTAGGTCTTGAAGATCTAGTTGGACTCAAATTAAAGATTGATGTCCAAAACTAAAAATCACTTAGTGAATTACCAACATTAAACCATACGAGACAAGTTCCTGATTCTGCCATCTTCAAATCTCAGGAGTCTTCCCATACACCAGAAACCATTACAAAGTTGCATTTCATAAGTGGAGCTTGGAAAGAAACTCTTGCTACCCAACTGAGAACATGACAGACTTTTATTTTTTCCTCCAAACATAAAACTTTAAAACAAATAAAAAGGTTTACAGATTAGTTCAGTCTTGAGAGGCAGGGTTTTGACAAAGGCAGTCACATGTTAGTGCAAATAACCATTTAAAGAGTCCCAAACTCTTGTGCATATACTGTACATAAAGGATGTGCAGAGTAAAACTCCAGAGCAGGGATTCCTGCAGGAGAAGCCCTGACAGACACGTGCCAATGAATGAGTCAAAACAAGCAGCAGTTACATCTGCTAGAGCAAGACAATTCTTAATCTCGCCAGTTCTTGAGTCAAAGAACAGCAACTTATGACATTGATAACCACGTTTAAAAATCCAAATTCATTTTCAGCTCCCACTGACACTCAGATACCTTTAAGTGACTTTAGACAAGTGTTCCTTCAGTGCAAAGCTAATGACAATCATATGGCAACTGTACAATACAAATTATACAGTGCTCAACCATGTTTGAAAGCTTCAAAAACACCCTACCACACATCTGTAAAATGGTAGCAGTTGAGAAGTAACTTGTTAAAAAAGGACAGAGACAAATGCATACATGAACTAGGACACCATTAATTCATGAAAGATCCATATACATGACTAGACTGACAAATCTGGAACAAGTAAATAATTTTACAATTCAAAATTACTTTGAGAGGGGGAACACCACGACATCATAACATTGTCAGCCCTCCCACTTGAATCCTACCAGTATGCATCAGTTGGGAAAGCAAGTGTAGGGTAAGGGTCAGAGGTTTGATACTCAGAGAGGTCTAGGAAGTCCAAGTTAGATGGTGTTTGGGTTATAGGACCAGTAGCTGTGGTACCTGCCACCTGTGACGTCACGATCCTGCCATTGACTGGCTGCACGCCCCTGAATGTGTCCACCATTAGGGGAGAGTCGGTCACCTTGTTGATGTAAACCCTCGTGCTGAATAGGTCAATCTAATATTGAGGGGGAAAACCAAGTTCCATATATGAACTACCCAAAACCAAACTTAAAACTATTTGCAAAGCAAACCAAAGATATTGAAACTACATAACTGATGTAGAAAAAGTTTGGTTGGGGTTTCAGCACCACTTTGCCAGAAGTCTTCTCCCAAATTCTCAAATACACTTCAAAAAGTTTACAAAAAAGTGGGCTTTCGTAGAGGTGCAAAATTAAGGTTCTTCACGGAACTGGCAACGCCAATAAAGAACCTTTATTTTTAGTGTCTAGACTTACCAAATCCTGGCTGACTTTGACAGGATCTTTAAAGATGGTCCACACCACACCTTCTCTGCAGTTTGGTGTCGTCAATGAGCCAAGATAACGGTAATATTTCGTCCTGTCCACTCCAGGAAGCAGATTGTCCATAGAGATAGGTTGAGTGATGCATGCTTTGTCACCTGAGAAGCAGGAAGGCCATTAGAAAATAAAGCAAGTACGCATTACTTTTGCAGCCCGAGACTTGCCTGCATTGGCAATTTTTGCCAGGTAAGAGGTCAAGATCTTCCAGCTCTCTGGTTTACCAGTGTCCTCGGTGGCCTGTGGGTTCAGAGCAAAATAAATAACTTAAAACGTAACGGTCTCAAACCATTTATTGATAAGCAGAAACCTACCTCAATGAAGAAGCCAAGAGCAGCCAACCTAGTTGTCCCATTATGTTCATCCTTGTTCACTATGTGCAGCTGAAACAGTTGGGCAGGACAAGTGATAAGTAAAAAAAAACAAGCACAAAGAGTGGAGTCTGTACAACCTTCATACCTCCATAGGGTATTGTTTGCCATCCACAGTGTGCTCAGATCCAGGCATGGCACTACCGCTACCCCAGTGGAGATGAAACTGCTTACTGGCAAACAAGCCTGGCAGACCACCACCTTCCACATGCATTCTTGTGTGATTAAGTGTAACTTTAACTGAAGAGTAAAGCCAAATGACAACATGTTATTTGTCTGTTCGGTCCTCAAAGAACAAACAACTCCTGCATGCTGAAGTTCCAGCGGAGCAAGCTAACAAAACACCACATGAAAACCAGCAGAAAAAGCCATCTTGACCTGCAGCTCTTCTTAATTGTCATCCATGCATTTGAACATGTACTCACTTGTCGTGCCAGTGTTTATAATCTCAGTCAAGGTGGTTGTGTCATCGTAGCCAGTGAAGTTGAAAGAGGTCAAATTCGCATTAGCCTGGACATCGGCAGTTATGATATCTATTGGAGACTGTTGAGTGCCATTACAGTCTTTTTCTGCAATTATGGGCCATGTGAAATCACCTGAAAACACATTAATGCAAAGCTCACTGACTTATTCTGTGACATGAAAGGAGGCGTTACAGAAGTAGGCCTATATAGTCAATTAAAAAGGATGAATACAAAACTTACTACATGATGGCATGTGATAACACCAAGCTGAAAGAGCCCAAATACAGCAAAATTAACACTCTGGATGAGAATGGCAAACTTGAACATAATTGAATGATATGAGTTTGGGACCAAGTCACATGATCACATCTTACCCACAGACACTGGTGCACTGTATGTCACAGACAACAAACAAACCACAAGGCAAGTCATAAACCAAGCATCCATCTTGAAGGGAAGGGAAGAAGAAAAAAAAAAAAAAAAAAAAAACATGCTACAAACTCTACCAATTCTTATTCTTTTAAATGGTTTTAGCCAAATTGCAAAGATTCAGTCATTTAGAAGTTCTCACCATTTTAGATAATTGAATGAAACTCCACTAGTTCAGGTCACTGGCTTCCTCTTCCAATTACTATACAAAACCCAGTTTTCTATATTGAATATGCAAAACCCTACTTTAAAACGATCATGCTAAAAGCATGCCACACAAAAGCTTTAAAAGGCACAAAGAGCTTAGGGTGACCTCAAACAACAAATGCTGGCATGTGTTGCCTTTTATAGCGTCAGATAGCTAATTAAGGTCAGTTTGGTTCAGGTGAAGCAGGTCTCCACCCCCAATATTAATGGCATTAATGGCAATTATATGGCTGAATCCAAAAATCACTCCCTATACCCTCAAATAGGGCATTATTTGAAGGGACAGCCATTTTCAGCCGTTAATGAGTGCACTCATTCAATCCCACAATGCACCGTAATAACGAGTGTTTTCATTCACTCGAGGGTATAGGGGGCGAGTTCTGATATAGCCCTTGGGTTTTTGGTGATTTATTTATATTAAGCCGGAAAAAAAAAAAAAAAAATGTATTGGATTTCTGAAGGATCATGTGACACTGAAAACTGGAGTAATGATGCTCAGTGTTCAGTGAAATGAAAAAATGAAAGTTCAGTGTTGATTCAGTTTATTTTAGCAACTGTGTAAAGTTCATTAATTATGAAATGAGTTCAGTTCCGCTATAAGGAGCGCTACAGAAGTCAATAGTGTCATTATTCACTTCATCAGCTCAATGATTCAGTTCAGTCAATGTTGCAAAATTTGACAATTTGACAAGATGTTAGTCATCACCTTCAGAACTGAAGCGCTCTCTTTTTTGAAGTTGACAGTTGAAGCGGTTGATCTGTATGGAGGAATAAATTCAATTGAAGAAAGTTGCCATCCAGTAACAGACGAATATGATTTTTTTTATGATTTACTCTACAAAGTTGCCTTTGTTAGACAAAACCCAGCCTTTGCTACTTAACACAGCGTTCCTCAAACTCGGTCCTGGAGGGCCACTGCCCTGCTGAGTTTAGCTCCAACCCTGATCAAACACACCTGAGCAAGCTAATCAAGGTCTTCAGGATCACTAGAAAATCACAGGTATAGATGAGTTTGATCAGGGTTGGAGTTAAACTCTACAGGACAGTGGCCCTCCAGGACCGAGTTTGAGGAACCCTGACTTAACAAGTCCTGACTGACTTTGATGGTCTGTTTAAACGCTGTTTAAACAAGACTGTCCAGTGTGATTTGATTTGATGCCTGTGGTTGTATCACCTAAATATACAAAAAAAGTCAAGAGGGTGTAAGGAAACTACTCGGCCGTCTTCAGTTTGTTTTTAAATCATATTGAAGAAAGATTAACTAAATATACTATGTTTTTAATAGTTTTAGTGCACAAAAGACCCTCCATACAGTTGATAAAAATGTTTAAAAATTCACACAAAAATGAAAAAACCTGTCATCGCTGTCATTTCATAACAGACATTCTTTCTTCTGTGAAAACAAATGAAGATATGATCTCTGAGGTTTTTGTCCATACAGTGAATGTCATTGTTTTGGACCCCACTGACTTTCAATGTATGGACAAATACAGTTGAACTATTCTTCAAACTATCTTATTTGTGTTCCAATGGGGATTGATAGATTTGGAATGGCATCAGGGATGAGTAAATGATGACAACATGTTCGTTTCTGGATAAACAATCAACAACAAACTATTTCTTTACCTGAATTAGAGATGAGAGTCAAAAAGGATGTTAGGATATCCCATCTATTTATTTTGCTTGATTCCCTGTAGGTTAAATATAAATATAATGCACAAGCACACAACCAAGCCATACAGTAAATATCCTTTAAGGTTAGCATTTATTTTCTCTGGGTTTAATAAATGTGGTCTTGTTCACCTCAATGAAGAAACCAAGAACAGCCAATCCTGTGCTGTCATTAGCAGCTAGAGCAGCTCCCACACTCCCGTTGTATTTTGAATGGACATTGACAGACAGAATCAGATGTAGAAAGAACACACACTGTGGATCATCACGTACTCAGGCTGTTTTGAGAGGATATATTTGGGATAATTCAGTGCATTTGCATGTAAAATTAATTCTTTGATACCTCCATTGGGTATTGTTTGCCATCCAAAGTGTGTTGTTTGCCATCCAAAGCCAGGTGAGGAACTGCCGTTACCCCAATTGTGTAGGGTTGTATAGACCTGGAAGATCACCTCCTTGCACTGCCAATACTATTCAGGCTGACCACCACTGTGCAGACAATAGACATATTAGGCCCTGTTCACACCTGGTATTAAGCATTTTTGTCGATCGGATTTCAAGTGGACGACTCTAAATCAAACTCGCGTTGGAGTGGCGTCATTGGCTAGAAGGGTCGGGGGTTCCTTTTATTGTTTGGACCGATCGTAAGAATTTGGAATACATTCTCAATTCCAGGCGGGCTCGGTGGACCCTTTTTTTCGGTCGCTTTGATTTTTTTTTTTCTCTCTCGTACTGCCCGGGCTCTAAGAACATCAAGCCCGATGTTTTATCTCACGTTTTTGACCACTCCGAACGCCCGTCTACTCCCAAGTGTATTTTACCTGAGACTCATAATAATTTACTGATTGTCTCCACACTCGCATGGGAGATCGAATCGAAGGTCAAGTTGGCCTTAGAAGGGGTAACGCCTCTGACCGGCGTACCACAGAGTAGGTTATTTGTGTAGAGTCTACAGTCCGACGTATGATGGGGTCATTGTTCCAACGTGGCTTTTCATCCAGGAGTTAATCAAACCAGGTTTTTGGTTAAGCAATGATTTTGGTGGCCTGGTATGGCTCGCGACATTCAGGATTTTTTTTTGGCCTGTTCGGTTTGTGCCACTCCAGATGGGTTACTCCAACCGCTGTCAGTCCCTTCGAGACCCTGGTCCCATATTGCGCTAGATTTAGTTACCGCCCTCCAGAGCAAGACGGTCGTTTTGACCATGGTGGACCAGTTCTCGAAGGTGGCCCATTTTATTCCCTTACCCAAATTACCTTCTGCTAAGGAGAGCAGTGGTCAGTCCAAGCGGTCCAATCAGGATCTTGAGAGAGGGTTGCGATGTTTGGTGTCCAAGAATCCTTCCTCCTGGAGCCAACAACTGTCATGGGTTGAGTACACACATAACTTGTTACCTGTGTCGTCCACGGGCTTTACTCCATTTTAATGTAGTTTAGGTTACCAGCCACCAATTTTTCCTAGTCTGGAATCCAAAGTTTCGGTCCCCTCCCCTCACGCTTTCGTCCAGAGGTGTCGTCACACATGGAGCAGAGCCCGTGAGACTCTGCTCCAGGTGGGAGCGCACCCCAAGGCCCAAGCCGATCGCCACCAGTCTAAGCCTCCCTCCTGTATTTCATTCTCCTATTGATCCGCCTGCCCCCGTTCCTCCACCGCCACGACTCGTAGATGGGGAACCAACCTATATGGTCAATCGCATTCTGGACTCGAGACGGAGGGGACGCAGATTTCAGTATTTGGTGGACTGGGAGGGTAACGGTCCAGAGGAGAGAAGTTGGGTTCCTGCTAGGGACATACTGGATCACTCCCTTATCGATGATTACAATCGACAGGTAGGTTTGACCCCTAGGGGGAGCGGTACTGTCACGATTCATGGGTTCATTAATTCATTTCTCTCTCTGTTTGTGTGGTTGTGTTGGAGGCGTGGCTACTGATTGCTCCTCTGATTATCACATCCAGCTTCACCTGATTACATTTCCCTATATATTCACCTCACCCTTCCTTGTTGTCAGATCGTTGCAGGCTTTGCTGTGTCTTGTGTGTTTGTTTTCTGGGAGTTCTGCAGGTTCCGGTTCCAGTTCCGGATTCTCCGCCGTGGTTCTGCCCATTGTGTCACAGCCCTGGATATCCTTGTTTGCCTCTGGGACTTTGGACTTCCTGTGTGATCTTCCTTTGTGTGTTCTGAGAGCTAATAAAGCACCATCTTACTTGATACACAGGGTCCAATAGCTTTCCCTGACAGTGGTGGCACATCTTAAGAGTGTATATATAATATTCGCAATGTAATATTGTTAAACATTGGAATAATTACTATGTATGTTGCTGGTATGTGGAGATACTTACCTAATGTGATGTTACTAAATGTAATTATGCATTTCTGGCCTTTTAATTAGGTCAGGCTTTTGAGTGGAGTTTGTTTTCGTTGATGGCGGGCCAACCTTTTCGGACACTGGAAAAGAAAGAAGAAAAATCATCCTACAGGACCAAAGAGTATCTCTCTTCCTTTTTTTTTTTGTTTTTTTTTTTCAATTATTTTCATTGTATTGATGTAATTTACTTTGAATTGTTTTTCTTTTTCAAGTGTTCATCTAAAGGCCTGCAGTTAAAAGATTTATAAAAATTCTACATACTTAAGTTGTGGTCTCCTGTCATCCCTCAGCAATTTCCCTCTACCTCCGTAGTCGAGCACTGTGATCTTCTGATTTCTTAATTAGTCCATAAAAGTGACAAACTAACTTGCTAGAAATACAACCCGTTACATGCGCTATTTGCACTTGGTATGAATAGACACTCCGTCTTTTTTATTTTATTTTTTTTTTATGTTAAAGTACATTATGATAAATACTTTGCTTGTTACATATACATGCAACATTTCAGACGTAAATAGATTATAAATTTAAGCTAGACTGTGTTCATTTGCCTGTCTAACGATGCATGTGTATCCTGAAATATAATAAAATACTGCTTTCTAAAAGCATGTTTGTAAAAACATATAATGTGTGGTGAGTTGGCTCACGTGATCTTAAGTTTCGCGCTTCAGAACTTCCTGAACCCTGGGTTTTGTGGTACAGTGTGGGACGTTTTAAGGAGCAAACGTTTCAGTCCACTGGAAGGATTCTGCGATTGAAACCCTGACAACTGAGCTAGGGAGCTGATTGAGACGCACTTTGTGTCTTATGCTGCATTCACATGCTATAGGAAGTTTCCAACTTCCTACTTCTAAAGTCGTGATTACGAGCTCATTGCATTCAAATTTTGGGTGTTCATGTCCTATTATTTTTTTGTTTCTTTGTTTACAGTAATTTCGATAGCATGTGAAGGCAGCATTGAACTGGTTTAACTAGCAGTTAGACAAATGATACCAATCTACCTTTTTATGTAACTGGCTTGTTGAATAAAAACAGCATGGTTAGGTATGTTTTGTTTCAGTCAACAAAGCCGAAATGCCAGCTGAACAGCTAACAATCTTACTCGCAGGTCATAACCAGTGATCTCATTCACAGGTGTTTCCCTCCCTTTCCTTTTTGGCTCATCTTCAAATTCTCACCACAATTATTTCAATATCTTCTTGGCTTGAATATCTTCTTGCACTATTATATGATCAATATTTCAATTTATATCATTTCACGAGTTCACACTTACATATAATTAACTAGAGTAAAGGTTATGTGTATTTGGTGAGCTGTCCGGGAGGGAGGGCTCTGAGCTCAACATTTTGGCCCAAACCCAGAGTACCCCCACCCATCATTTACATTTATGCATTTGGCAGACGCTTTTATCCAAAGCGACTTACATTGCATTCAAGGTACACATTTTTACATTTTGTCAGTTCTTGCTTTTCCTGGGAATCGAACCCATGACCTTGGCGTTGCTAGCGCCATGCTCTTATTGTTTGAGCCACAGGAAAGCATACCAATTTAATTTAAAATATCTTAATTTGTGTTCCGAGGATCAACGAAAGTCTTATGGGTTTGGAATGGCATGAGGGTGAGTGAATGACAGAATTTACATTTTTGGGTGAACTAACCCCTCTAATGACACACACACACACACACACACACACACACACACACACACACACACACACACACACACACACACACACACACACACACACCCATCATTATGAGGACTCTCCATAGACGTAATGGTTTTTATACTGTATAAACTGTATATTCTATCCCCCTACACTGCCCCTACCCCTAAACCTACCCATCACAGGAAACATTCTGCATTTTTACATTTTTAATAAAACATTGTTTAGTGTGTTTTTAAAGCCATTTTTATTATGAGGACACAATAAATGTCCTCATAAACCACGTTTACGTTGTGATACCAGTGTAATACCCATGTCATTATACAAATTTGTGTCCTCATAAATCACATAAACAAGCAAACACACAGGCATTTTGACTGGGAGACATTTTGTTATTAAATAGCAAACATTTAATGTTTTCATTTTTATAACTGAGGTCTGTCATAGCTTTAAAGGATTTAAAACATACATTTTTAAATCTTTAATACTATAGAATCATCTCATGTTGAATATCATTACAGATACCATAAGCTTCATATAAATCATTAGCTATCTATATGATTTCAGATGTGTTTTGAATATAATAAAAATAGATATTCTAACTCTATGCCTCATGACATCATCACAGATAGAAAATTGTGTTCAAAAATACAATTGGTAGAATTAAGAGCAGTCAAGTATCATCAAGATAAGATGATACATGTGACAAAATTAACATATGGAAACGTCAGCCATGATCAAACAATCAGTAAAGCTGACACACAATGTACAAGAGAAATCTATTAAATTAAGCTTATATTGCTTTTAAATGTGCACAAAAACACATGTATCTTTTTACAGCCAACACAAACTTGATAAGAGAAAAACTATGATGATGGATAAAGTGGATGTGGCCGCAGATGAAGGTGCTGTGGACTTTGGCACCTGTGATGTCACAACTCTGCCATTCAAGGGCTGAACTCCTCTGAAGTTGTTGGTCGTCAGAACTGAAGCGCTTGCTTTGAAATGGGTAGTTGTGCTGAAGCGGTTGATCTGTTCAGAGGGATAAATTGTGAATTTTAAGTTTTAACTCAGAACATGAAACATGTCATCCTGTAATAGACAAAAATGATTTGTATGAATTACTCTACAATAAAGTTTCCTTGACTTACAAAGTCCTGGCTGACTTTGATGGGATCTTTGAACACGGTCCAAATCACAGCTTCATTGCAGCTGGGTGTGGTTAGGGAGCCTTGGTAACGATAATATTTAGTCCTGTCCACCCCTTCAAGCAGACTGTCCAGTGTGATTTGATTCATGATGTCTGTGGTTGTATCACCTAAATATACAAAAAAGTTAAGAGGGTGTAAGGAAACTACTTGGCAACTACTTGTCTTCAGTTTTTTACTTTGTTAAATCATATTGGTTAAGAGAGATTAACAAAATATACCATGTTTTAATGATATGAATTACTGATAAAATGTTTAAAAATTCTGTCACGTTGATGTTATAGAAGGAAGATTGCATAACATTTAAAGGCACAATATGTAAGATTTTTAGATTAAAATATCCATAAAACAATAGAACAATGTTATATATTTTGTTCAGCTATTTTATTTTAGTGTTAAATAAAGTATTTGTGTGACACTTTAATATAGTATGTATTTTATTAGACAGGTGAGCAACTGTTTGGATATACATGTATCAACAGAAAACGAATCATTGTTATATAGCACAGCACGGTTTTCTTGATTCACCGCGAGTAAAGTTTTTACCATGCCTCAGAGATGACACAAATTTGTCAGGTGGCTAGCATAGCATAATCAGAGAGCTTTCTCCATCATACAATATATTTTAAATTAATTGCATGTCATTTTGCAACAGTAATTTATTCATCCTGTTTTTATTAATATGATATTCTAATAGCCTATCGATCTAGATTACTGCAAAGTGCAACACGTCTCTCATTCCAGTAACGTTATAGCATAACTTTCAACACACTCAAATGTATTTAGTGTGGTTGTTTTAACCACGTAAAACAGCGCTGCGTTACCCCACATACACAGCGACAAGAGCGTAAGCTACGACTGCAGCATCAGCAGAATAAAAGCTCAGAGACGGTGTTTCGCGCAGGTCTCTCATTAGCATTCGCTCACAAGAGCTCTCGGCACGTGCTGCTTCATATCACCGTAACGTTAATTAATCTTTAATACATTCACTCATTCATGATTTCTGCCCGAGTCCGTCAGATTCCTTTCCATCGGCTGTGGAGGTGAAGAGTCAAGACTACAACTCCCATGATTCCACACTCATTCACAGCGTCATCAAGCTACGCCTTTGTTTTGAATAAGCGACCTCTAGCGGTGGAACTTACATACTGTGCCTTTAAATGAGATATAATTGCTACAGCATGTGCAATAAACCAAAACCAATGAAACGGAATAACGTACAGTACTGAGTACAATTTATTAAAAGAAAAAAAAAAAAAAAAAACGCAGTGTGAACAAGTTACAAAGCAATGTAAATGAAATAGTATACAAACATTACAAACAAGAGTGTCGCCAAATTAAAGAGACCAAAACAAAATGATTTCCATAACTGATACCTCAAACCCTCTAAACTGACTACCAAAAAGAAAATGTAGAAAGTTAATTCATTCATTTGGAGAGTAACTGTGAAATTATTATAATATAAAAAATATAAAAACGTTTTAATCGATTAATTACAGAAAAAATTTGCAATTAATTAGTTAATTTTTATTTTATTTTATTTTTTAATCAATTGACAGCACTACTCCTTACCTAACTAACAATGAAGATACTACCTGTAGATGTTTGGAAATTGCTTTAAGGACACCAATCGAAAGAAATTGGAAAGTGGTACCAAGCGGCAACCACGACACGGCACACTCGTACTATTGATACGCATTCTCATGTGATCGTGTTGGAACTATGCGTAGTAAATTCAGAATTAGGTCATTAACAAAACAAACATGATCAAGTGGCAAGCCCACAAACACACCATGTTCAAGAACAAATACGAACCTGGGCTCTGATATTGCCTGTTCACTTTATTACTATAGACTATCAAACGGAGTGAATCGTGCAATATATATCGGTAACCAAAGTACGAACCTAAAAATAGTTTGAAGTCCAAGATCACATGGAACACACATTAAGAGACATTCATCACTGCCACAGAATTGAGTGAAGTCTGACACGGATCGGGCTTACTACTCAAACATGAAAAATCTGTCACCATTGTAAGACTTTCTGTGGAAAACAAAAGAAGATATTTCTCTGTAATGTGTGTCTGAATGTTGTTGGACCCCACTGACTTTCAATGTAAGGACAAAAATATTCTTCAAAATATCTTATATTGTGTTCCAATGGGGATGGATAGTTTTGGAATGACATGAGGGTGACGAGTAAATGATGATAAAATGTTCATTTCTGGGTAAACAATCAACAACAAACTATTTCTTTACCTGAATTAGAGATGAGTGTCAAAAAGGATGTTAGGATATCCCAACTTTTTGTTTTGTTTGGTTCACTGGTTGCCTGTTGGTTAAATAAAATATATAAGCACACAACCAAGCCACGAATATACATTTAGGTTTGCGCTTCCCTCTGGGTTTAATAAATGTGGTCTTGTTCACCTCAATGAAGAAACCAAGAACAGCCAATCCTGTGCTGTCATTAGCAGCTAGAGCAGCTCCCACACCCCCATTGTATTTTGAATGGACATTCACAATGTGCAGCTGAGAGACAGAATCAGACGTAGAAAGATAAAGCATTTGGGATAATGCAGTGCATTTGAGGGAAAATCCATTCATTCATTCATACCTCCATTGGGTATTGTTTGCCATCCACAGTGTGTTCGGAGCCAGGCGAGGAGCTGCCGTTACCCCAGTGGAGATGGAATTGTTTAGTGTTGTATAGACCTGGAAGATTACCTCCTTGCACTGCCATTTTAACATCATCCAGGTTGACCACCACTGTGAAGACAGTGGACATATTAGATACAGGGTCCAGGACATGCAACACATTGACGATTTGCTTGATCTGCGCCCTATCCACCTTATTTTTTAGGAAAGAGCGGGAGTGGCCATTTGTATTTGTAGTATAATTTTAGGGTTAATTATGTTGCTTGATATTGCAAACTGGTATTTCTTGCCATATTACTGTACTGTCTTAATTATAAACATGCTGGTTTGTAGCAAACAGTACAATTTACTGCACTTTATATTCTTCTCGTTATTTCCCAGTAGCAGCTAATCAGTTGGAAGTCTCACACATTGACAGAAAACACCTCACAAGGTTGATACTGAAACTGAAGGTGCCTCTAGTTAGTGAGTGAGTCTCATGAACAAAAAGAGGAATCAAATAACTTTTATCCTTCTGTTGTCACCCAGATCTCTGTTTTGTATACTTTTCTGGAGCATTTTATTGTGAAACCTCTCATGTTGCCGTCTCTTAAGGATTGATCGCTTTTGTTAGCCTGTTCCTCACTTTGCATAAATCTGCTAAATAAATGTAGAAACTATATTTTGTAAAGACAAACAAATCCTATTAAAAACAATGAAGGTTCCCAGTGTGCAGCACTCCTTACCAGAGTCGCCCGAGTTACTGATTGACATGAAGGTGGAGTTGTCATCAAAACCAATGAAGTTAAATGAGGTCAGGTCAGGATTTCCCTGAACACTTGCAGTCACAATATTAATTGGAGATTGCTTGGATCCATTGCAGGATTTTGGAGACAGTTGGGGCCAGGTGGTAAAATCTATTACAAATCAGGGTCACAAAACAGATTTTATAATAACATTTATATTGACTTTTATGCAGAGGAATATTTTATAATATAATAAATAAATCACACTTACTGCATGATGGCTTGTCATAACACCATGCTGTTTAGGATTACATGACAGCATTAATAAATATAACCAAATTTCCATACAAAAAGTTTCCAGAGCCTTTAAGAAGGATCATAAAAATAAAACTATATATTCATTGAGTAAATGAAGTTGAACTTGAGTCACACTCACACACTGTAGAGTCCGCACTGTGGACGGAGGGACACAGAAGAGCAGCAAGGCAAGTTACCAGAAAGACAATCATCTAAATCAAACAATAAATCATTACAATAGACATAATGAACCTTATTATAAGTGAATTGAATTTGATATGAGAAATGAAATCATCAGGAAAAGGTGTTGCTGTACCTCTTCGACTTGATTCACCTGTCAGTATGCAGAAAATGAATGGCTTCATTACCGCCTTTAATACTCTTCTCAGCTCACCTGTTGTGGGTGTGTCGTGTCACTCTCATCCATTGGTCTGCTTATCTGACGAAAAAATGCATTCCTAGATTCCTAGATTATTTTGGAATAGCAGTCAATAGGCTACTTGAGTTATCTTATCGGGTTCCTCTCTCTCAGCATCACCACTCGTGATGGAGGAGGAAAGCATTTCACTATCGTGCTTTTCCTTGCCAGACTGAATAAAAATGGGTTGTTGACCATAGACTCAAATAAATGGTTGTACAAAAACTCAGTTTAAGTATATTTTATTTAAATCAACAGGTAAACCTATATATATTGACTTCCCCCGTATCGTTCCAAACATAAGAAGGCTATCTTTCTTCCGAGGTAAGCAAAGGAGAAAAAACATTTACCAGCCTATAAACTAAAAACTTTACCCGGTAGTGCTGTCATCAATCTTCATTACTCTAATGGGCGTTTTACAATCTTACAACGTGTCAGGTGAATGGCATCGGTTGATTTATTATTGTCTGTTTAATTTTGTACTTAAGCTCATATTTTTTATGCTTCCTTTAACACATAATTGGTCGTTCGTATTGGCCCATCAATGCAGTCAATATCTGGATCGACTGATCAATATCCAACCCGAAAACCAACGTCATTATTTTACAATGCGATTTCGAATTTGTACACTGTGAGTCAAGATCAATTTTACATTCAAAATATATGTATAAAAGAATGACATTTCCTATGTCCTATTTCTATGTGTATTGCAAATAAATAAATAAATCATCAGAATAGTGCAAATACTTTTGAATGAACGTCAATGGTGAAAGATGCTTTCAGAACAAGGTAGTGGAAGTATGACATCTCCGGAGTTAATGAGATCATTATACAAACCAGAAATGCCTTAGAGGTAACAATAAAATACTGGTAAAAGTCAGGTCAGTGCCAGTGGTTATGTAAGATTTTTAGATCAAACCTACTTAGTGTGGCGTAAGCAGAATGAGATCATACGAATGAAAAGATGGGAGAATAGGCGTGACGATGACAATGAAAGCACTTTGAAATATTCTGTATACTTTGCCAAGGCCGCAGTAACAATAGGGCTAGGCGGGACTGCAGCCGGATGCTGTTGAGGACCCGAGCAAGGAAAGGGGCCTGTGACTGGCTATGGAGTAGATTGACTGGCCATCGGGAGCATGAGCACCTGAGCTTTTACTGGTGGGCTGATTGCCAAAACCCCACACTTTCAAGCGCTGTTATTTAATGGAGCACATGAGAAACAAATACCAAAAGCTTGAAAGTTATGAAACTGATAGTGATACCTGATTAACCCTTTATGGTATGCATTATGTTCTAACCAACCATGACATATTTTTTTTCAAATAAGTTTTTATTACATGAAATAGCTTCAATCATACAAATCAAAACAGATTTAAAAGAGAAAAAAAAAAGTTTTTGGGTGGGGAAAGGTTGCTATGCAATGCTAAACCAACCTGTTTGGTCAAAAAAGTAGTTTTTCTATAGAATTATGATTTTCTTTTCTATTTCAATTCACATTTATTTTAGAAATTGATGGAACTCATGCAAATGCAAAAACTAAGTAGATCCCTTTCATTTAACCTTCAAAATGTCAAAACTCATCTTCACTCTCATTACATGGAAGAGCTTACTCTGCACTCTTCCTTTTGCCCTTTCCGTAAAATATTGCTGTATTCGTTTTCTGAAAAGAAGAAATAATTTTGTTATTTACACATAAATACAACTATACTACAGTAAACACTTCAAGTACAGAGGGAAAGAGAGTTTTGGAGGGACATTGTGGTCCCTATTTTAATGATCTGAGCGCATGATCTGAAGCGCATGGCGCAGGTGCACTTAGGGCTGTCCGAATACACAACGACAAAAACGGTCGGCGCACCCGGCGATGGTCCAAAAGGGTTGTACCTAGGCTGAATCAGAAATCGCCCCCTATAACCTTTACCTAACGGCATTATTTGAGGGGACAGACATTTGTAGTGGTGTCCTACCAAATCGAATAGCTCCATGTAAGCTGAAGTGTCGAGGTAACTGTTCAAGCTTTTCAACACACAGCGAAGTTGAAATGTTAATATCTTTAATTGTTTGCTTTCCAAAACAATACGCTGAACACCAAAGTTGTAACCTTCCCAAAAAATAGACTAAACAGAGTTTCAGTAAATTAAAGAATAACTGAATGAGAATGTATGAATAAATGTCACTGAAATGAATAAACATTTTAGTTGAAAGGTTCGTGGCATGGTTTCTCTGCAATGTCGAACATGTGTCTTCTGGTTCTTATCAGAGAAGGATTTGGTGTACTTGTTCCTATCAAATAAATTAAAATTGAAAATACAAAAATATATAAACTAAACCAGTTGCGTAATATTACATTGAAATGATACCAGTTTATACTTCAGAGATTTAATTTATACAGTGCCTTATGGGGGAAGTTAGAACCCTGGCTCAATTTACCCCACAGCATTTGGCTCACTTTGCCCCATAACTGCCATTTAAAAAAAAAAAAAAAAAAAAAAAAAAAAAAAAATATATATATATATATATATATATATATATATATATATATATATATATATATATATATATATATATATATATATATATATATATTATTATTATTATTATTATTTATTATTTGTTTCTGTCCTTTGTTTATTCATTTATTTATCTATTTATTCCAATTTAAAGGCCCTTACCTCTGCAAAACATCAATGGGGAAACGTGACCAGATCAGCTGAATTTTAGCCCTAATGATTCTCCTCTTGGGACAGAAAGAAGACATTCTGATGATGAAACTATTTAAAGTAAACTCCTTAACACAGTCATATGTGTAAAAGTTGTTGCAGATTGAAACCTGTTTGCTTTTACCTTATATCTGGCTAAGATATGATTTAAAAAAATAAATAAAACCTAATTATTCCTGTGGTAGAAAACGTTGTGGCACCACTATGAAGTTCTTAATGTGGGCCTGTACTTTTGGCATTCATCTAAAGTACAATGATCACTTATGACTTTTGTATGAGCTGTATACCTGAGATAAAAAAATAAAATAAAATAATATAAAAAGGTAAATAGTTTAATGACATAAGAAAGTATGCATAATAAGACATAAGATGAAAATGTGTGATGACCTCATTCACATTGACCTCAAAGGAGACAAAAGTAAGGCTTCCCTCTGAAACTGAAGAATTTCTCAATGAAGGAACACAATCATCTAGTAGTAATTACAGCTGCCCTTTTTAAGGATAGGCAAAACATTCCATGATGCAAATGTGTCCCACCTCAGACAAATCCAGTGTGTGTCATAATTTCAATTTGATTCAAGTCCAGACTCATGCTGGGATGAAACTGCACTGAATCATAAAGCAAATGCAGGCTCACCCAAGTCATTAACCTCTTGGGATAATGCCAGTCAAAAGCTGTAGCTGTGTATTCTGATTTTTCTTTCTTTCTTTTTTTTTTTGCAGTCAACATATAAATCACAAGGACTTCTTTAGTAGTGCCTGATTCCTTTTTGAAGGCTGTCAAAATAACACAACTTGAAGAGTTGTCAGTTAGCTACGGTTAATTTTTTTATTCATAATCCAAATCCGAACACATTTTTTATTATGTCAGATTTAGTCATGCAGATATACAGAACAGAAAATGACAGGATGAAAAAGAGAAGAGACAAGATTCTTTCCCGCATTGTCATGGGCGAAACACATGATTTTAGCTACATTCTATCCATATCAGTTTATCTGTTTGTCTCTTGGCTTGGCTCTTGGCTCACCTACAGGTTCTTCTGACGTGCATGACTGTTTCAAGCAGAGGCTGATGACTATGTACACTCTTACATAAGATCTTTTTAAGCTTTCTTGCACTGGCACTGCCTTCTTTTACCTGACTTTTACTTTACTGAAGTTTTTCTGCTTAGTATGTTCCCATTAACCAGTGCTGGTGGAGGTCGTAACTCCCACCATTTGGTTCTCAACCATTCAAAAATATTTGTGTATTCTGATGAAATACCTGTTTTGCAAGAAACATATAAATTGCAAATATTTCATAATTTTCTATTTTCCAGGCTCTAATAAAGAGTTTGGGACTCTTGTGAAGCTATCAGCCATGATTGAAGTGGTTTGCTAAAAAACACACACAGAGAAACTGCTATGAGATGAAAATGTGTGATAAATAACCTCATATTCACATTGACCTCAAAGGAGACAAAAGTAAGGCTTCCTTCTGAAACTTTATCCACCTGTTACTATTAGACACTTGATGAGCGCCTTACACGCTATGTGATCTTCTTTTTTTTTCTTTTGTCTGTTTTATTTTTCCATCTGGTCCCACTTTACATTAGGTGACCTTAACTACTTTGTACTTACATCAAAATAAATGCAATGTACTTGTGTTCATATTGTATTGCAATACACTTTTGTTGATATTTAGGTAGGATACAGGTAAAGTTAGTGTCAGGTGTGGTGGTGTGGATAAGTTTAAGGGTAAAGTTAGTGTCAGGTGTGGTGGTATGGGTAAGTTTAAGGGTAAAGTTAGTGTCAGCTGTGGTGGTGTGGGTAAGTTTAAGGGTAAAGTTAGTGTCAGGTGTGGTGGTATGGGTAAGTTTAAGGGTAAGGTTAGAGACAGGTGTGGTGGTGTGGGCAAGTTTAAGGGTAAGGTTAATGTCAGGTGTGGTGGTATGGGTAAGTTTAAGGGTAAGGTTAGAGACAGGTGTGGTTATGTGGGTAAGTTTAAGGGTAGGGTTAGGGACAGGTGTGGTGGTATGGGTAAGTTTAAAGGTAGGGTTAGGGACAGGTGTGGTTATGTGGGTAAGTTTAAGGGTAAAGTTAGGGACAGGTGTGCTGGTATGGGTAAGTTTAAGGGTAGAGTTAGAGACAGGTGTGGTGGTGTGGGTAAGTTTAAGGGTAGGGTTAGGGACAGGTGTGGTTATGTAGGTAAGTTTAAGGGTAGGGTTAGGGACAGGTGTGCTGGTATGGGTAAGTTTAAGGGTAGAGTTAGAGACAGGTGTGGTGGTATGGGTAAGTTTAAGGGTAGGGTTAGAGACAGGTGTGGTTATGTGGGTAAGTTTAAGGGTAGGGTTAGGGACAGGTGTGGTGGTATGGGTAAGTTTAAAGGTAGGGTTAGGGACAGGTGTGGTTATGTGGGTAAGTTTAAGGGTAAAGTTAGGGACAGGTGTGCTGGTATGGGTAAGTTTAAGGGTAGAGTTAGAGACAGGTGTGGTGGTGTGGGTAAGTTTAAGGGTAGGGTTAGGGACAGGTGTGGTTATGTGGGTAAGTTTAAGGGTAGGGTTAGGGACGTGTGGTGGTATGGGTAAGTTTAAGGGTAGGGTTAGAGACAGGTGTGGTGGTATGGGTAAGTTTAAGGGTAGGGTTAGGGACAGGTGTGGTGGTATGGGTACGTTTAAGGGTAGAGTTAGGGACAGGTGTGGTGGTATGGGTAAGTTTAAGGGTAAAGTTAGGGACAGGTGTGGTTATGTGGGTAAGTTTAAGGGTAGGGTTAGGGACAGGTGTGGTGGTATGGGAAAGTTTAAGGGTAAAGTTAGGGACGGGTGTGGTGGTGTGGGTACGTTTAAGGGTAAAGTTAGGGACAGGTGTGGTGGTATGGGTAAGTTTAAGGGTAGGGTTAGGGACAGGTGTGGTGGTATGGGTAAGTTTAAGGGTAGGGTTAGTGTCAGGTGTGGTGGTATGGGTAAGTTTAAGGGTAGAGTTAGGGACAGGTGTGGTGGTATGGGTAAGTTTAAGGGTAGGGTTAGGGACAGGTGTGGTGGTATGGGTAAGTTTAAGGGTAGGGTTAAGGACAGGTGTGGTGGTATGGGTAAGTTTAAGGGTAGAGTTAGTGACAGGTGTGGTGGTATGGGTAAGTTTAAGGGTAGGGTTAGGGACAAGTGTGATGGTATGGGTACGTTTAAGGGTAGAGTTAGGGACAGGTGTGGTGGTATGGGTAAGTTTAAGGGTAAAGTTAGGGACAGGTGTGGTGGTATGGGTAAGTTTAAGGGTAGGGTTAGGGACAGGTGTGGTGGTATGGGTAAGTTTAAGGGTAGGGTTAGGGACAGGTGTGATGGTATGGGTACGTTTAAGGGTAGAGTTAGGGACAGGTGTGGTGGTATGGGTAAGTTTAAAGGGTAAAGTTAGGGACAGGTGTGGTTATGTGGGTAAGTTTAAGGGTAAAGTTAGGGACGGGTGTGGTGGTATGGGTAAGTTTAAGGGTAAAGTTAGGGATGGGTGTGGTGGTATGGGTAAGTTTAAGGGTAGAGTTAGTGACGGGTGTGGTGGTATGGGTAAGTTTAAGGGTAGGTTTAGGGACAGGTGTGGTGGTATGGGTAAGTTTAAGGGTAGGGTTAGGGACAGGTGTGGTGGTATGGGTAAGTTTAAGGGTAGGGTTAGGGGCAGGTGTGGTGGTATGGGTAAGTTTAAGGGTAGGGTTAGGGACAGGTGTGGTGGTATGGGTAAGTTTAAGGGTAAAGTTAGGGACAGGTGTGGTTATGTGGGTAAGTTTAAGGGTAAAGTTAGGGACGGGTGTGGTGGTATGGGTAAGTTTAAGGGTAGAGTTAGTGACGGGTGTGGTGGTATGGGTAAGTTTAAGGGTAGGTTTAGGGACAGGTGTGGTGGTATGGGTAAGTTTAAGGGTAAAGTTAGTGACGGGTGTGGTGGTATGGTTAAGTTTAAGGGTATGGTTAGGGACAGGTGTGGTGGTATGGGTAAGTTTAAGGGTAAAGTTAGTGACGGGTGTGGTGGTATGGGTAAGTTTAAGGGTAGGGTTTGGTGTAAGGGAAGTGTCAACAGTGTAATTAAAAATGTAATTACAGAAATTAATTACAGATGTAATTACATGCAGGTATTTTTGTCAAATGTAAATACAATGTAAAAGCATGTATGTACACAATAAGTGCATTGTATCAAATTATTGTTTTAATTGTAAGTACATAGTAGAATTTGGACAAGCACAATTTGGCATCGGCTATTTGCACTAAGTGAATAAAAAGTGTAGTGCAAATAGCATTAAAATAATGGACTAGATATTGTAAATAGTTAGATAATAATAGTTAGATGCTATTTGAGCCATTCCACCGAATGGGTGCCATTTCTGTCATTTCTATATGTACAAAATCAAATGAAAGGGTTGAAAATCAAAATGAAAATTAACTATAAAATACATTTTATTATTCCTTGAGCTTTTGACATATAAGAGGTCATCATACTATAAGAATATTCTGTAAGTTTCAGAACTGAAAACTTGTTAGTCCAAAAACAGCTTTTATTACCAAGCCCAGTGAAAGACTCGTTGTGGAATGCCTAAGTCATCATTGCAGCTTTGGCCCCACCCACTGGTGTGTTAGTGAGATGGCGAGGAGAGAAGAGCACCCTTATGAAAAAGAAGTTTATTCAAGTGTGCTATTAGTATACTTCTTTTAAACTAAAAAACTAAGAAAGTATACTTTTAGTCTACTTCTTATGAACTCAGAAATATACTTGATGTACTTCTGAGAAATATACTTAAAATTGTATAAGTATACTTGACTTACACTGACAGAAAGTATATTTGACCTATACTTGTACTCAAACTTTTGATCTAGATATACTTAAAAGTATAATTAAGTATTCTAAGTATACTGTTGTAGTTGTGTTTACTCTTTTGATTGAGCAGCCTGTAAGTAACCGTGTAAATTCAATTGCCTAATCTATGACCAGGGATTTCTGATGTATCAAGCGTATAGCGTTAGTTCTGGCAGGTCACGTTAGTCAAGCTGACTGTCAGTCAGCTGAAAATAATCTGTTATTTAAACTGTGATTAAAATATAGAAAGCAATCAAAGAAAGCTCCCTTTGCAATCGCTGGAGCTGTCAATCAAACAGCGCAAGTTTATCAATGACTGAGTTCTGGACTTGTGCTAAAACTCCTGTAATAATCAACAAATCTCTTATTTGCATTGTGTTTACACTGTTAGTTATGATGAAAGCATTCATTAATGTGTAGAAATCGAACCGCAAAAGCGAGATCCCAGCATTCATGCACTCTACAGACCTGTCTGTGATCGGCTACAATGCTCATCACTGCAACCTTTCATTAACTGCATAAATGTGCACATGCTTTTATAACTGGTTATGTGGCTGTTTTCAGTATTAACAACTCATCAGGCTCCTCCCTGATGAAAAATCCAGCCTGAATTCTATGTTGGCCCAGGCTGGTTTATGCTGGTCAACTAGCTCTCATGCTAGCAATGAGCTGATCCCAACATGCAAAACATAATGATGGTTACCCATGCTAGATTTTTTTAGCAGAGGTGTGGAATAGTTACTCTTGAAATAAATCTAAGGTGTTCTTTCAAAGCAGCTTTACAGTGCAGGAAATACAGGAAAATAATGCAACAAAATTTGATTGGGCTGGACAGCCACTCTGGAGAAAACAGTGATATCATCATCCAGCTCAGTTCAATTCTCATATGGTGTCAATACAGGCAGATCAGTAATATAGTTGAATATTTAGACAGAGGTGGCGGTGACAAGGAACCAAAACTCCATCAGGTGACAGAATGGAGAAAAAAAACCTTAGGAGAAACCTGGCTCAGTCGAGGGGCCAGTTATCCTCTGGCCAACGAACAAACAGTGCATGATTATGATTCAGGCACAACATTACAGGTCAGAATTCAGATTAGATCAGAACATTCAAAATATTTGTCCAGGTTGAAGAGTCCTCACGCCAGAGACTGGCTTGTTAAGGATCAGTGCCACTGGCTGTTGCGTCGATGAGGCCCTCACATCTCTGCAGACACTTCAGGGATGAGTTGTGGTCGTGTCTAGGCGCAGGTCCACCATCTGATCTGGATACGGCCCAGATCCGGCTGACTGCAGTAAACCTTGGGATAAACAGAGAGACTAATGCTATTCTTCTTATGATGTAAACGAGAACATCGGGTGTTATAGGAAGTGCTCCCGGTTCCGGCTGACCTAGTTAATGCAGGCTAACAAACATTTAACTGATCTGAATAATTGAAATTGATAATGTTCTATGTATAGTAATAGATGCCATAGTAAAGAGATGTGTTTTTAGTCTAGACTTAAACTGACTGAGTGTGGCTGCTTCCTGAACAATGCTAGGAAGACTGTTCCAGAGTTTAGGTGCTAAATAGGAGAAGAATCTACCGCCAACTGTTGATATTGTTATTATTGATTTGTTATATTTGTTATTATCAACTGTACAGAATTTTAAGACTGAAATAGATGTGAAGGAGTAAATTGCATTAAGAGCTCGCTCAAGTACTGGGAAGCTAAACCATTTAGTGCTTTGTAAGTAATAAGCAAGATATTAAAATGTATATGAAATTTAATAGGGAGTCAGTGCACTGTTGACAGAACTGGGCCAATATGGACATGCTTCCTGGTTCTAGTAAGAGCTCGAGCTGCTCCGTTTTGGACGAGCTGGAGTTTGTTTATTAAGCGTGCAGGGCAACCACCCAGTAGAGCATTACAATAATCTAGCCTTGAGGTCATGAACGCATGAACCAACTATTTAGCATTTTGCATTGAAAGCATATGTCATAGTTTAGACATCTTTTTAAGATGGAAGAATGCAGTTTTACAGATGATAGAAACGTGGCTTTCAAATGAAAGATTGGTATCAAAGAGCACACCCAGGTTCCTAACTGATGACGAAGACTTGACAGAGCAGCAGTTAGTTATTCCAAGTTTTATGTCCCCTGAAATGTGTCACTTTGGTTTTCAGAGGCATTGCATAGTTTTTTTGTTTGTTTGTTTTGTTTTACATTAAATAATAGTTCTGATATGACTAATTTTTACATCATGAAAACCAGCTGTTTTATAAGGGGTGTGTAGACTTTTTAAATCCACTGCACTCATAACAGGTTTCCCCATTCCTGGAACTTTAGATCTTAGTTCAGATATGCTTCTGGCTGAAAATTTAAAGTAAACTTACAGACATAAATTTGTCGATTGAGGCATTTTTCCTATGAAACTCTATAGGAAAGTGTCCCTTGAAGAACAGGAATCATAAACTCTGCTTTATAACAAACCTACTAAACAAAACAAGACACACCTGAAACAATTTACATAGACACTTCATAATACCAAGCAAAATGTTTTAAAATGAAAGTATGGCATTGGCAAAACCAAAGAAAGGTAAGCAAAACAGAAAGGCTGATCCCTTTTGACCTCAGCTATACATAGTGAAAAACCATTTGCTTGTGACGTGTCCTCAGATGAAATGTATGCATATGTGATTCTTTGTTAATTGTGTTAGTTAGTTCTGTTAGTCTTTTTAAAAGTTAGTCATTTAATTTTATTTCTTCAAAACTGTTCCTAACTTATTGAAGTCAGTTACATGAACAGTAGATTGGTCTAATTTGAATCAGAAAAGCAAGACTGATTACCTCTTGTCTTATTGCTAGTTGGTCAAACTAGTTCTTAAGACACGATCTTAACATAGTGGTTATGTTCATGTATTTCAGACACATTATCCTGAATGTTCCTTGGTTTTGTTTTATATGAACAATTTATATATAAATTTATATTTGTTTTGTTCCCAAATGTTTATATATTTTTGTATTATTATAACGGTCTAACTCTTTGTTAATGTTTTTTTTTTTTTTTAAACATTAAATTCTCACTGTAAAATATAATTTGCACTCCATTGGAAAACCTTATTTTGTGCACTTTTTGCAATAAACTGGATTGTTGACTTCATCATCATGTCACTTCATTTTTATGCCTCCATCTGCCAGTACATTCAGAGCAGTGGTGCTGCTACTGCACAAAATATTGTTAGGCCCCTTTTTGTTGCAGTTGGCACACCTCTGTCTCTGTTACAGTGTTCCTTGGTATTTTGTTTTCTTTTAAACTAACTTCTTGCAAATAGATCCACTTCTCTCCTCATTTGGGCCAAACCTTGACACACACATAGGTATTTCCAAAAAATAAAAAATAAACTGAATCCTTTAGAAAATATGTTGAGGACCTTAGGCCATGAATATGATATGCCTTCGCAATTTAACAGATCTGGAATGTTCTTGCAAAGGAGAGTGAGAAAATACTGTCAAGTCCAGGGGAGCATTCCATAATGCAGGTTATGCAACATATCTGCCTAAGTTTACGGACAAGTAAGCGGATAACCTAAACTTTCAGATACAAAACTGAGGCAACTTTTATGTCATAACAACTTACAGTGCTTTCTCAGGAGCAGGTTATGTCCTAGGATTAGTTTACTTCAGAGGTATTCATGCCCTTTAGATTATGTTGCAGTGGGTGTGACAGATTTTGCACTAATTTAAACAGATCTGGAATCTTCTTTGGAAAGAAACAGAAGTTCTCGAGGTAAGTTTACGGATAAGTAAGCGGATAACCATACCTTACCTAAAAATAAAAGTATACTGTATAGTGTAGTGTATAGCATACACTGTAAACCCCAATGTTGTCATTAATAAAGAAATCAAGTTATCATAACAACATTACTTAAAAACAAGTTTTGGGCTCAAAACGGGTGTGTTTAATGTACTCATTTGGCAGCAAAAATCTTTCAAAATTAACTATATATATATATATATATATATATATATATATATATATATATATATATATATATATATATATATATATATATAGTATAAACTTATATTTATATTTAAGTGTTATATATAAAAATTCATTAACTCACACATCAGTTGTGCTAAACGGAAGCTCAAGCATGTTTGCTTGACATGAGAGAACCAATGAGGTGCAGCACGTTTGAGCTTCTTCAAGAACCAATGAGGTTCATTCTCGTGTTACGCAACACGTTTGAGCTTGCTCAAGAACCAATGAGGTTCATTCTCATGTTACGCAGCACGTTTGAGCTTCAGCAAGAACCAATGAGGTTCATTCTCGTGTTACGCAGCACGTTTGAGCTTCCAAAAGAACCAATGAGGTTCATTCTCATGTTACGTAGCACTTTTGAGCTTCAGCAAGAACCAATGAGGTTCATTCTCGTGTTACGCAGCACTTTTGAGCTTTCTCAAGAACCAATGAGGTTCATTCTCGTGTTACGCGGGACGTTTGAGTTTCCTCAAGAACCAATGAGGTTCATTCTCGTGTTACGCAGCACTTTTGAGCTTTCTCAAGAACCAATGAGGTTCATTCTTGTGTTACGCAGCACGTTTGAGCTTCCAAAAGAACCAATGAGGTTTATTCTCGTGTTACGCGGGACGTTTGAGCTTCCAAAAGAACCAATGAGGTTCATTCTCGTGTTACACGGGACGTTTGAGCTTCCTCAAGAACCAATGAGGCTCATTCTCATGTTACGCAGCACTTTTGAGCTTCAGCAAGAACCAATGAGGTTCATTCTCGTGTTACGCAGCACTTTTGAGCTTTCTCAAGAACCAATGAGGTTAATTCTCGTGTTACGCGGGACGTTTGAGTTTCCTCAAGAACCAATGAGGTTCATTCTCGTGTTACACAGCACTTTTGAGCTTTCTCAAGAACCAATGAGGTTCATTCTTGTGTTACGCAGCACTTTTGAGCTTTCTCAAGAACCAATGAGGTTCATTCTTGTTTTACGCAGCACTTTTGAGCTTTCTCAAGAACCAATGAGGTTCATTCTTGTGTTACGCAGCACTTTTGAGCTTCAGCAAGAACCAATGAGGTTCATTCTTGTGTTACGCGGCACGTTTGAGCTTCATCGAGAACCAATAAGGTTCATTCTCATGTTACGCTTCAGCGAGAACCAATGATGTTTATTCTCATGTTACGCAGCACTTTTGAGCTTCAGCAAGAATCAGTGAGGTTCATTCTTGTGTTACGCAGCACATTTGAGCTTCCAAAAGAACCAATGAGGTTCATTCTTGTGTTACGCAGCACATTTGAGCTTCCTCAAGAACCAATGAGGTTCATTCTCGTGTTACGCAGCACGTTTGAGCTTCCTCAAGAACCAATGGGGTTCATTCTCATGTTACGCAGCACGTTTGAGCTTTCTCAAGAACCAATGAGGTTCATTCTCGTGTGACGCAGCACTTTTGAGCTTTCTCAAGAACCAGTGAGGTTCATTCTCATGTTACGCAGCACGTTTGAGCTTCCTCAAGAGGTTTGTTCTCGCGCATCAAGCAGGTTCCGTTGAGCATCTGTTTATGTTTGCTGATCAATGTTTAAATGTGAATAAAGCCTAAATTAAATCTGTTAATCATATAAAGTGTCTCTTTAGAAAATTTTGACAAAATTATATTATGTTAATTATTATTACGACTGAGCCTGGTTTCTCCCAAGGTTTTTTTCTCCATTCTGACCCTGAAGGAGTTTTGGTTCCTTGCCACCGTCACCTTTGGCTTTTGGCTTGAACTTAAATTTCAACTATATTACGATCTACCCGCATTGACATGATAATTGAAATTAGCTGGATAACATCACCGTTTTCACCAGAGCAGCTGTACAGCCGAATCAAATTCTGTTGCATTATTTTCCTGTTAACACCGTGAAGCTGCTTTGAAACAATTGGCATTGTAAAAAGCACTATATAAATAAAGGTGACTTGACGACTTAATTCATATGGATTAATTTTACGATCTCTTTATGAACTTTTTGAAGCATCAGAGTGGTAGTTGCGTAGCTGTCAACAGAGAGACAGAAAGCTCACAGATTCCATCAAAAAGATCTTTATTTGTGTTCTGAAGATGAACAAAAGCCTTACACGGGGGTGAGTGAATGACAGAATTTAAATTTTTGAAAGTTAAATTTTTTAACTAACCCTTTAATAATCTAACTGCTTGCAAATAGATCCTTGTCTCCCCTCATTTGGACCAAACCTTGGCATACAGTTAATTTTTGCCAAAAATATTCAAGAAAACAAACAAACAAAAAAAAACAGCTTTTCATTGATTTGAGTTTTGCTTTCAACAGTCCCGTCTGAAAGCCCTGTGATTACTAGACCGTGTAATGCACTAGAACTGTGCAGTGTTGCTCTCACAATATCACATGACAACAGGCATTTTAACGTCCGCTTGTAGTGGCATCTCTAGCCCAAAGCTTCTTAACTATTTAGATTTTTGTCATGAGAGTCATGGAAAACTGTGAAAAGGTGTGTCTTTAAAGAGTAAAGAGATGCACCAGCTGTTTCATCTACAGGTAGGTTTCTGCTACATAAACTGAGCACATGATTTCATGGTTGTGCTACATTCATCCTGTAGATTAGATTCATATTCATTTATGTGTAATTAAAAGGCCATACCACACTAAATAGGACAGGAAGTTATACTAATTATCATTATACAGATTATATTAGTTACATTTACATCATCCATTACTCTATAAACCACAATTATCATATGCATAATGGATTCTTCATTATTAAACATTTGAGATTATAGTATATTAACTGTCTCAGTACATCTTTTTGTGAAAAAGATTGGTTGTGATTTTTTTGTTCAATCTATCTCCGTCACAGAGTGTTGTAAAGCGGACAGTTTTGTAAGATAAAGTTAGGCTAGTATCCATCTCAAAGCTTTTCCTGAACATTTTATTTATTTTTATTTTTTTATTCTCATTGTCTCTTTTATTCTTTTCATTTAGCGTGTATATGCGCATACAAAAGAAATAATGTCATGTGGTTTCACTTGTTGTTTTGCACAGGTTTTATGTGACCCATACATGCGTTCTGAGGTGTGTGACCTGTCATTAAACCTTTGCTTATTCAACTAGTCTTGAATAAACACGCAGTGCCCTCTAATAATATTGGCACCCTAGGTAAATATGAGCTAACTAAGCTTTGAAAAAAAGTGTTTCCTGTCTTTCATAAAATAAATAAATAGATTTATTGATAAAAACACATGTGGTTTACAGCAGCTAGTCTCTCATCATGTTGGTGTTATAGTTGGTCAACCAGCAGAAAATCCCTCTAAAACAAGCAAAACAGACCAGTATAACCTGCTTAGTCAGGCTGTTAGATCATAGTATAGCCATAATTACTGCAGATAGCTCATCTTTTGCCTTTCCTTTAATATTTTTGGCCTAGAATTTAACAAAATATATCAATAATGTACTAATAAATTACCTTTTTATTAGGGCATTAAATTGCATTGTTGTTGCCAAATGATAATAATTAAAATATAATAATTAATATATAATAATTAATAATAATGTAAATATTGTTACATTTATATAGCGCTTTTCTGGGACCTCCTGGGAGGATATAGGCTTTTGCCAACTGTAGTGGACATTACATTTTAGTGAATTTCTCCGAGACCGTACATGTACAATGTTTGGAGGTTTGACCATGACAACAACTTCTCCTTGGTCTTTAAAAATGACTGACATTAATTTAGTGATCAAATTTAGCACCCTTATGGAAATATGATAATATTTTCTAATTAGCATTTGACTCATTTTCAAATTGTATCTCAGAAAAAAAAAAAAAAAAAAAAAAAAAAATGTATGGGCTTTCTAATCAAAATATGACTTAAAGCATGTTTATTAGGCATTTTGAGAGACAAAACAAGTGAATAGGGAAAGCAATTATATATCAATATTCCTATGAAATATAAGATATTATTATGCAAATATTTGCAATTATTACCCCCATTATTACACTTATTTTTCATTACATGTTGCCCCAAGAACACATTAATATGCAATTATGCAATATTATATAATGCTTCCTATTTTAATGTGATGTTATAACAAGAATATCTATGGTAAGAGCTCTTTTTAGTCACTGCATTCTTTTCCTTATTATTTTATTTTATTTTTTTCACCCTTTGCATTCTGCTGTAATTGTATGAAAAAGGACAACATATACTGCACATTTGTGGTCTGTTCTCCCAATTTAATGTACGATATATCGCATTAATAATTCACTGGAATGCACAAAGAATCTCTTGTTTTTCTCCTCAAACACTCACAGGTAAATACAATTTATTATCTGTCAAAATGACTGAAATCACTTTGAAATAGTATCACGCAATGCTGAAGTTAATGAACATTTTTAATTAAGGCAACGTATGTTACATAACACAAACCCAATATACAAACCCGATTCCAAAAAAGTTGGGACACTGTACAAATTGTGAATAAAAAAGGAATGCAATAATTTACAAATCTCATAAACTTATATTTTATTCACAATAGAATATAGATAACATATCAAATGTTGAAAGTGAGACATTTTGAAATGTCATGCCAAATATTGGCTCATTTTGGATTTCATGAGAGCTACACATTCCAAAAAGTTGGGACAGGGAGCAATAATAGGCCGGAAAAGTTAAATGTACATATAAGGAACAGCTGGAGGACCAATTTGCAACTTATTAGGTCAATTGGCAACATGATTGGGTATAAAAAGAGCCTCTCAGAGTGGCAGTGTCTCTCAGAAGTCAAGATGGGCAGAGGATCACCAATTCCCCCAATGCTGCGGCCAAAAATACTGGAGCAATATCAGAAAGGAGTTTCTCAGAGAAAAACTGCAAAGAGTTTGAAGTTATCATCATCTACAGTGCATAATATCATCCAAAGATTCAGAGAATCTGGAACAATCTCTGTGTGCGTAAGGGTCAAGGCCGGAAAACCATACTGGATGCCCGTGATCTTCGGCCCTTAGACGGCACTGCATCACATACAGGAATGCTACTGTAATGGAAATCACAACATGGGCTAAACATTTGATGTGTCATCTATGTTGTATTCTGAATAAAGTATTGAAATTTGAAACTTCCACATCATTGCATTCTGTTTTTATTCACAATTTGTACAGTGTCCCAACTTTTTTGGAATCGGGTTTGTATATCACTAGTGATATTTAACCCGTCCTTTATTGGTGGCCATTATATAAATGTCAACATCACCTCTTAGTAGAATGAAAATAATCTGTTATTTAAACTGTGAATAAATTATATATAGAAAGCGATCAAAGAACACTCTCCCTTTACAATCACTGGAGCTGCCAATCAAACATCATGAGTTCATCAGTGACTGAGTTCTTAATCAACAAATGTCTTATTTACATTGTGTTAGCACTATTGTGTTATGATGAAAGCATTCGTTAGTGTGCAGAAATCGAGTTGCAATGACAAAATCAATGCATTCATGCACTCAACATGATCAACTCATCACTGCAACCTTTCATGCCACAATCAAAATAATGCCATAGATCTAAATATAATGCTATAATCAACACTTTTAATGATTAGTTAACATTGACAGTTCTAATAGATAAAATGTGCTAAACGTTTTTGAGAGAGTTCCACATGTATTACTCAGCTATGTTATATGCAATGATGTCAGCCAATCACAGCAGTGGGCATTTACACTGAAGTCTCACAGCAGCCAATCACAGCAGTGGGCGTTTACACTGAAGTCTCACAGCAGCCAATCACAGCAGTGGGCATTTACACTGAAGTCTCACAGCAGCCAATCACAGCAGTGGGCGTTTACACTGAAGTCTCACAGCAGCCAATCACAGCAGTGGGCATTTACACTGAAGTCTCACAGCAGCCAATCACAGCAGTGGGCGTTTACACTGAAGTCTCACAGCAGCCAATCACAGCAGTGGGCATTTACACTGAAGTCTCACAGCAGCCAATCACAGCAGTGGGCGTTTACACTGAAGTCTCACAGCAGCCAATCACAGCAGTGGGCATTTACACTGAAGTCTCACAGCAGCCAATCACAGCAGTGGGCGTTTACACTGAAGTCTCACAGCAGCCAATCACAGCAGTGGGTGTTTACACTGAAGTCTCACAGCAGACACGCCCTCAAATCAGGGCAGGAAAAATGCATTTTACTCCTAAATTGTGAACAAAATTATGTACAAATCCTACTAACATTTTAAGTGCACCACAGGAAACATTATAAAACAATAAAACAATGCAGTTCATGACCCCTTTAAGGGGCATTCGTTTCTTATGAATAAAGATGTGTTTATATTCAGTTGGTAATGTATTTGCACTTAAAGATTTCAATAAAATAAAGAAAGCCATACGTGCATTTGTCATCGCGTGAAGAGGGGAGTGTGAGCACCCACCGGCAGAAACAGAAATCATTAATTTCAAATTAACAATTACCTGCAGGTGTTAAATGTCAGCTGTGAGAGCAGGTGACGCAAAGAGCAGGTTGTGCAGAGATTGTGGCCGATAAACATCAAAAGACATTGTTGTCAGGAATCTGAGGAGCATCAGAAAAACAATAAAGTCACAAGGAAATGAGTTGACTGAAAAATTATGACATCTTATATCATTTTACTGATTGCACTGATTTGGCAGAGGCGCGTGTTTATGTGGTCATGTGATCAGATCACAAGTCTACTGCACCTGCTGCCGAAAGGAATTTTTGGTCAAATGTGCAGGATACTTAAAAAGATGAGTGTGATAAGAAAAGACACAGGCTGTGGTAAAGATACAAGAGGCGATAGAGGGTGAAAATGAGAGAGGGGGATTGGAGGGCTAAGTATTGTAGTATTGTGAACAATATGACAGTAAGATACAATAAATGATATACACATCACCTGAGCAGTGTTACATACACAGATATCCTCTAGGGGCAGTGCTCAAATTGAATCAAGTCTTATATTATCATATATATAATATATCTAGAGATAGTTGAAAACGCATTTGACTGAATTTCTTTAATAGTGTAGACACTCATGTGGTTGAACAGTTACAAAAGACCCAGTTACTCTCCGCCTACTGACCTAATGAGTGAACATTATGGGAACCACACTAGCCGCACTTTGTCGGTTGAAGACCCAAGTTTGTTTTTAAAATGAAAAATGTACCAAGCACAACGTTCTCTCACTATTCCTGATTTCTAACACACACTCACAGCGTTCGTCTGGTCTTGCGGCTGTCAGAGCAGAAACGAAAGCTGTTGCTCTCCGTATGTTTTTCTGTTGTGTCCGGGCACGTTCACATGTAAATTGCCAAGCTTATTTTGTCCATTATACCAAAAGATCTGAAAAAAATACCCATACTTTTACCCACCCATACACCCTCGAAGAAATCAGGACAGAAGGGATTGAAAGTGGACAAAAGAGACGGATTAAAACACCAGGTGTAAACAGGAATCTACTTGTGATCCAATCGACCAAAACGCATCTTAATACCAGGTGTAAAAGGATTTTGTCATTTTCTGCTCGTCCAGCACTTTGCAACAACACAGCCATGATTCTGCAGTGACTTTCAGCTTCTAAACATGATACAAGCTCCGGCACGACATCCAGCGCCTTTACGGTGGAAACGGGACAACAGAGTAGTCAATTACACAAGAATTATTGAACTTTTATTTCTAATATTTGTTAAAAGAGCTTAAATGTAGGCAATATGTATTAATATATATATATATATATATATATATAAAATATGATATACTGTAAAATATGATTGAAAACAAAGGAATTACCCTGCAAACCAGTGGTTGTGTGGAGTATAAAAATTTAAAAAAAAATTTATCCGGAAACATTAATTCATGTATGAAGTAAACAAAATAAGCTATAGTATAAAAATGAAGGAAACCATTATGCTGGGTTAAATAAACAACCCAGTTTGCTGGGTAAAATTACCCCGACATGTGTTCTGTCCTGTATTTACCCAGCCCTTTTTAACCTATAGTGTTTTTGGAGTGTATAACAACGTCTGACGTTTATGTTTTACATGGCGTGAGAAAGTCACATAAACCACGGGAAATCCATTCAGAGAAGTCAGATTGAAACAGGTTTCAGAAATATGATTTGAAAAATACAATTATTTTCCAAATTATGTAGGTAAGGAATACAAAAGCCCTGACATGGACTTGATAAATATAGTAGAAAGAGAATAATTCATCAAAAAAGTTGACCCTTGACCTCAACTATACCTGTGATGAGAAAAGGTCAGTGAAAAAAACTTTAACCATTTGCTTGTGGCGTGTCCTCAGATGAAATGTATGCATATGTGATTATTTTTGAATTGTGTTAGTTAGTTCTGTTAGTCTTTTTAAAAGTTAGTCATTTAATTTTATTCAAAACTGTTCCTAACTTATTGAAGTCAGTTACATGAACAGTAGATTGGTCTAATTTGAATCAGAAAAGCAAGACTCTGACAAGACCTCTTGTCTTATTGCTAGTTGGTCAAACTAGTTCTTAAGACACGATCTTAACATAGTGGTTATGTTTATTATGTTCATGTATTTCAGACACATTACTCTGAACGTTCCTTGGGTTTGTTTTATATGAGCCGGCCTCAATGACACACCAGGCACTTCTCATACAATTTTTAGATGTTCAGATTTTTTAGATGTTTGTCCATTCAAGTCAATGTATGATTTGGTTTTCTGTGCTTCGTTATCCAGTGTTATCCAGTCCTTGGTATTCCGTTTTCTTTTAAACTAACTTCTTGCAAATAGATCCACTCCTTTCCTCATTTTGGCCAAACCTTGACACACACATATTTCCAATAATATTTAATTATATTTAAGAAAAAACAACCAAAAATACTGAATCCTAAAATCTGTGAGGGGACCTTAGACCATGAATATGATATGCCTTCGCAATTTGACACATCTGGAATGTTCTTGCAAAGTAGAGAAAATATTTCAAAGTCCAGGGGGGCATTCCAGAACGCAGTTTATCCGGGTAAGTATACGGATGAGTAAGCAGATAACCTAAACCTAAAAATAAAAGTATATAGTGTAGAACTATATACACCGTAAACCCCAATGTTGTCATTAATAAAGAAATCAAGTAATCATTAGTTTATCATAACATTGCATAAAATACCAAGTTTTGCCGTCAAAACTTAAACAGTTTTGTTTAATGTACTCATTTGGCAGCAAAATATTTTCGAGTTAAGATGTTAAGTGATATATATAAACATTCATCAACTCACATTTCAGATGTGGTAAACAGAAACTCAAGCATGTTCGCTTGACGTGTGAGAACCAGAGAGGTGCATTCTCGTGTTACGCAGCATGTTTGAGCTTCAGCAAGAACCAAAAAGGTTCAGAGACAGGGAGAGAAACAAACAAAGCATAGCTTGGCCCAACAACAGAACCTTTAAGGCTCTGGATGTAACATTCCTCATGAACCATTGAGGTTCATTCTCGTGTTACGCAGCACGTTTGAGCTACAGCAAGAACCAATGAGGTTCATTCTCGTGTTACGCAGCACGTTTGAGCTTCAGCAAGAACCAATGAGGTTCATTCTCGTGTTACGCAGCACGTTTGAGCTTCCTCAAGAACCAATGAGGTTCATTCTCGTGTTACGCAGCACGTTTGAGCTTCCTCAAGAACCAATGAGGTTCATTCTCGTGTTACGCAGCACGTTTGAGCTTCAGCGAGAACCAATGAGGTTCATTCTCGTGTTACGCAGCACGTTTGAGCTTCAGCGAGAACCAATGAGGTTCATTCTCGTTTTACGCAGCACGTTTGAGCTTCAGCGAGAACCAATGAGGTTCATTCTCGTGTTACGCAGCACGTTTGAGCTTCAGCGAGAACCAATGAGGTTCATTCTTGTGTTACGCAGCACGTTTGAGCTTCAGCAAGAACCAATGAGGTTCATTCTCGTGTTACGCAGCACGTTTGAGCTTCAGCGAGAACCAATGATGTTTATTCTCATGTTACGCAGCACGTTTGAGCTTCCTCAAGAACCAATGAGGTTCATTCTAGTGTTACGCAGCACGTTTGAGCTTCCTCAAGAACCAATGAGGTTCATTCTCATGTTACGCAGCACGTTTGAGCTTCCTCAAGAACCAATGAGGTTCATTCTAGTGTTACGCAGCACGTTTGAGCTTCCTCAAGAACCAATGAGGTTCATTCTAGTGTTACGCAGCACGTTTGAGCTTCCTCAAGAACCAATGAGGTTCATTCTCGTGTTATGCAGCACGTTTGAGCTTCCTCAAGAACCAATGAGGTTCATTCTCATGTTACGCAGCACGTTTGAGCTTCCTCAAGAACCAATGAGGTTCATTCTAGTGTTACGCAGCACGTTTGAGCTTCCTCAAGAACCAATGAGGTTCATTCTCGTGTTACGCAGCACATTTGAGCTTCCTCAAGAACCAATGAGGTTCATTCTCATGTTACGCAGCACGTTTGAGCTTCCTCAAGAACCAATGAGGTTCATTCTAGTGTTACGCAGCACGTTTGAGCTTCCTCAAGAACCAATGAGGTTCATTCTCGTGTTATGCAGCACGTTTGAGCTTCAGCAAGAACCAATGAGGTGAGCTTCTATAATACCATATATTCTATAAACCATGATTATTGCATGCATAATGAATGCTTAATTATTAAACATATGAGTATTCTTTTTTGTGAAAAAGTCTGGTTGTGATTTTTTCGTTCAATCTAGGCTGGTATCCATCTCACAGCTTTTCCTGAACATTTTTTATTTTATTCTCATTGTCTCTTTTATTCTTTTCATTTAGCGTGTATATGCGCATACAAAAGAAATAATGTCATGTGGTTTCACTTGTTGTTTTGCACAGGTTTTATGTGACCCATACATGCGTTCTGAGGTGTGTGACCTGTCATTAAACCTTTGCTTATTCAACTAGTCTTGAATAAACATGCAGTGCCCTCTAATAATATTGGCACCCTAGCTGGTGGTGTTTAGCTTTTATAGTTGGTCAACCAGCAGAAAATCCCTCTAAAACAAGCAAAACACCATATAACCTGCTTAGTCAGGCTATTAGAACATATTATAGCCATAATTACAGTAGATAGCTCACCTTTTGCCTTTCCTTTAATACTTTTATCTAGACTATAACAAAATGTATCAATAATGTACCAATAAATTGCCAAATGTTAATAATTAAAATATAATAATTAATAATAATTTAATTTGTTGCATTTACAGTATATAGCGCTTTTCTGGGTACTCAAATCGCTTTACATATCCTCCTGGGAGGATATAGGCATTTGTCAACTGTAGTGTACATTATATTTTAGTTAATTTCTCTGAGACCATACATGTTTAAGTCATGATGTTAAAAGCACATTCAGGGCTTTTCAGAGATAATGTCAGGGTTCTACCCTGGTAGCCTTGTCTGTGTAGTCTTTGTTTAATGTTTCTATGCTTGTGTTGTGTCTAAGCACATGGGCTCCATTCTGATTTGACAGATCCCAGATCGTGATAACTATTAACGTTGGTTAATTTGGTTCTTCAAATGAATTTGCGGATTGGATTAAAATATCTGGATTCATTTATCTAAGATTACTGTGCGTTCTTGTGTTCACTGAAGAGAGCAGATGCATTGATACTCGAAACTATGATCAGTAAAGCAGCGATTGGCTGGTGTCAAGACAGCAACGTAATGACATCATATAATTCAAAAAGCCACCTGGCAAAAAAATTGACAAATTAAACAAAAAACACAACGAATTTCTGGACCTTTATAAGGAAACGACCAAACATGACAAAAGACGTGTCTTAAGGAAACGACCAAACCAACATAAAAGTTATAATAGATATAGTTTTGAGGAACATGATTCCCAAATTTCAAAACGATTTTATAGTATTTGTACACCCTTTACATTTTTATTTCAATGTTGTAATTTAATTTTTAATTTTAATTTGAAGCAGATTTGTTACATGACAGTATTAAAGTTTCTGAAGTTTCTAATTTTGAATCACTCAAATTAGTGCAGGGCTACGAATAACTGTACAGCATGTGTGTAAACCTCCAATAAAATGATAAAGTAATTATTCCATCACAAATAAATCTCTCAATCACATGGCTGTGTCTATAGTATTAACACAACATTATAATATTATTTTCAAATACATTTTTATATTATTATTATTATTATTTAAAATGAACTCTTGTAATAAAGTAGCAGTGGCCGGGACAGATTTTAAGTATCATCTCAAGATGCAATCTAATCCTGTTTACATTAAATAAACTGCTCCCGAGCAGGTTTAAGCTTACAGACCTGTTGCTATGACAACAAGTCCAGGATGAGCGTCGAAGAACCAAACAATCCGACATCATGCAAAATCGTTTACAATCAAATCCAGCTAACTGAGTTAGCGACGTACGAAGAACGGAACCATGGCTCTCTCTTTGTTTGTGTTTGCCATTAGCCTAGAAATCTAGACGCACCCTAGCGACAGCAAATCTAATTTGCCGCGAGTGTAGTCTAGCAACTCTCGGTAGACCTGCGAGCTGGAAAAACCAAACTCTGGTCAGGCCAATCACATCGTGTATAGAGTCGATGGGCGGGCTTAACATAATGACGGCAGAGTTGCCGAGGTTCCGCGTGCTACTTAAAAACAAAGAAGCTGGTGAGCAGCGGTTTTTCAAATCGGCTTTGGCCGCGACTCTGGGAGACTTGTTGTTAAACTTTTCTTTGAGACAAGAACAAAGAACTGCACTGAAGTCATTCTTAAGAAAGGAAGATGTTTCTGAGTTTTGCCGACCGGATACGGCGAAAGTTTAAGCTATCAACTAGCTCGGCTTCACCTTCTTCCTTGCTCTGGTTGGCTGTAGCGCTATCCTATTGCGTGCAGAGGGAGTTTGAAAGACAACCGTTTATCCCGCCTCTCGAATTGAGCCCTGCCAATGGTGAGTTCCCAGACCCAACATCTTGATGTGGGTCTGGCTTGTCAGGCTAGTTTGCCATGTGTTTATCTTGTCCCGCCTCCTTGTTTCCTGTTACCACACCCCCTTGTCTAGTCCTTGTCTAGTCCTTGTTTCACTAATTGTGCTCAGCTGATCCTCATGTGCTGATCGCTTTATATTGTGCTACTTTCCCTCTGGTCTTTGCTGGTTTGTTATACAGCTCTGGAAAAAAATTAAGAGACCACTTAACATTGAGAAATCAGTGTTAAGTGGTCTCTTAATTTTTTCCAGAGCTATATGTATTCAGTGTTTCCTTATCTTGTCAAGTCCTTTGAAGATTTAGTGTCTTTGTCAGCTCTAGATTTGTATTTCATTATTTTCTGTTTTTTCATTTGTTCCTGACTTTTTAGTCTAGGCTTTCTTTATTTTGCAATTCATTGTATTTCTTCTTATTTGTTAGCTACTCTTATGTTTCCCCTTTTATAGCTTCAGTTTATTTAGTTCTTCATTTATTTTCTGGTTTTCTAGTTTTGGTTTTCTCTCTTTGTCTTGTAGTCTTGTGTTGGTTCCTGCCTGCTCCCTGGAATTCTCTGTCTGCCTGGAAGCTATTCTGGGCCGGAGTCTGTGAGCAGCAAGTTCCTGACCTCTGCTTCATTGCACCCTGCCCTGTTTTCACCACTACCATCTGCCTGGCCTGGTCAAGTCCTCAGCGGTTCTTCACCCTGCAGTTTCCTGAGGTTGGTTCTAGCAGTTACCCTCATCTGTCCTGTCGTTGTTCCCCGTTGGCCCGTCTGTTTGGATTTATCACGTCTCCCCTACCTTCTTGTGCCTTGTTAACTGTCCTGTCAATAAAATGGTCTTGTTCACTCTGCATTTGGGTCCTCCGTTTCAGAAGTCCTGACAGATAACAAATGTTTGGAAGTTTGAGCATGATGACAACTTCTCCTTTAAAAATCACTGACATTAATTTAGTGATCGAACTTGGCACTAGAAATGAGATTTTGTAATTCTCATTTAAATTGGACTAATTTACTAATGCTGCTCTGGAGTAGCTCATGTTCCAGGGTTAGTTTGAGGTATTCAGATGTGTTTTATATAATTAATCTAGTTATTACTATAACCAAATTTGTTATATAGTAACAGTTATATAATCTACAATATCATATATTAATACTAAAGCACTGTTATAACAAGGTAATGTTAAATATATACATTTTATTGTCATCTCACACATGGATCTGCATTCAATTAATTAGCATCAAACAAACAATATAATCCTTATTCTCAGTGAATAAAGATTACTTATTAAATGAAGAGATTGAAAAAATTATTGCACAACCACCAAATAGGTGACGATGTGCATTAAGTAGATAATGTAAATCGCCATTAAACAAAAGAAGAGGAAGTAGAATGGCGCGCTTTTTCTCAGCATCTGTTTCCATGGTGAATCATCGATTCGTCGCTCTGGTGAGTGTCTTGTGTCTGAACTTATTCTGTGTTCCTGGCAGGTTTTTGAGCCCGTAAATTACGACTTCAAACCACAACTGACGACTTTGTAACGTTCTAGGCAAAGTCACGCCAAACTGCCTGAGCGCAAGGAATTGTGGTAACGTTAACTAGATGTAAACAAAGCATAGCAGACCGTACCTATGCTCATTTACAATGATTTCTATCGCCAAAGGTGCTTACCCCTTGCTTATTTGAGGGGAACGGAGGAGGAAAAAAAACGCTGCATAAGGCAAGAGATGTTATACCTTTTATTTTACGTTATTCGTATATCCGTCGGGGCTGCCATTGTTGTTTCGCGGGCTATGTGACGTCAGAGCTCGTAACTGGGAGTACATCGATCGATCTAGTACGAGTTCACGGGTGGGAAGTCACGGGTTCGACTGCCGTTCCAGGGCACGTCCACGGGTAGAAGGTTGGAAAAACACGGGTTAAGGCTTGCCTGGAACGTGGCATAACTCCCGGACGCATTTTTGGAACCAGCATACCTCGAGTAAACAAGGTTTGGATTAATCAACCGAGAGTTCAAGGTATATGTGACAGTAAGTTAACCTTGCTTTCTGGAATACCCCCCAAGGACTTAAAGCATGTTTATCAGGCATTTTGGGAGACAAAACAAGTGAAGAGGAAAATAAATGATATATCAATATTCCTATGAAATATTAGATATTATGAAAATATTGCCAATTATTACCCCAATTATTAAACTTTTTTCTTTCTTTTTTCATTACATGTTGCCCCAAGAACACAATAAAATGCAATTATGCAATATTGTATAATATAATTATGCATACACTAATATGTAATATGCAAATTAGATAGTGTATAGATGCATTGTATTACATAGGAATACACATTTATGACCATTTTACCCATATTGCATAAAGTAAAATGAATGGTCTCAACCACCACCAACGTGCAGCATCCACCTGGATGATGCGACGGCAGCCATGTTAAAACGTGCTAAAAGTTTTTGAGAGAGTTCCACATGTATTACTCGGCTATTTTATTTGCAAAGATGTCAGCCACAGCAGTGGGCATTTACACTGAAGTCTCACAGCAGACATGCCCCTTAAAACCGGGCGTGCAAATCAGGGCAGGAAAAATGCCTTTTACTCCTAAATTGTGAACAAAATGATGTACAAATCCTACTAACATTTGAAGTACACCACAGCAAACATTATAAAACAATGCAGTTCATGACCCCTTTAAGGGGCATATTTGCACTTGAAGATTTCAATAAAATAAAGAAAGCCATACGTGCATTTGTCATCGCGTGAAGAGGGGAGTGTGAGCACCCACCGGCAATTTCAAATGAACAATTACCTGCAGGTGATGAAATGTCAGCTGTGAGAGCAGGTGACGCAAAGACCACGCGGTGTGCAGAGATTGCTGTGGCCGATAAACATCAAAATACATTTTTGTCAGAAATCTGAGCAGGGAAGTCACATGGGAATGAGTTGACTGAAAAATGTTAAGACATCTTACATAATTTTACTGATTGCTTTAATTTGGCAGAGGCGCGTGTGTATGTGGTTACATAATCAGATCACAAGTCTACTGCACCTGCTGCCGAAAGGAATTTTGTTCAAATGTGCAGGATACTTAAAAAGATGAGTGTGATAAGAAAAGACACAGGCTGTGGTAAAGATACAAGAGATACAAAAGATACAAGCATTTCTCCAAAACATGTTGGCCATAATTATTGGCACCCTTTTATTCAATAGTTTTTTCAACCTCCTTTTGCCAAGATAACAGCTCTGAGTCTTCTCCTATAATACCTGACAAGAGATCAGAGCCCATTCCTCCATACAGGATCTCTCCAGATCCTTCAGATTCCCAACTCTTCTCTGTCTGTAGGGTTCAGGTCAGGGACTGGGATGGTCATGGCAGAAGCTTCATTTTGTGTTCAGTGACACATTTTTGTGTTGATTTTGATGTTTGTTTTGGATCGTTGATGGAAGATCCAAACACGGCCCATTTTAAGATTATTATCAGAGGTTTTACTCAGGGTTTGATTATTTTTTATTTTTTTTTTGGTATTGTAAGGACTCAGTTAGCTCAAACTTAGCTCAATATCTTACAATTCTAAAAATAAAAAAATTAGCATTGCAGAATATAAACAATGCGATTAAAAAAAAATTCTCAGAATTCTGAGTTTATGTCCTGCAATTCTGACTTTTTGCGAGAGATATAAACTCCTATGAGAGATAAAATGTTATAGGTGTAAATGTTATCTTCAAATATTATTTCATGCTTTAACTGTAGGGCTAATACATATGAACTGCATATGTGAATATTATGTAGGCCTAGATGTAATGTTTATTCATGATTTAATAGTAGGCTAATAGGGTTTCATCAGTCCGGCCTGTCCGTTTATTGACTTGCAACCATAAACGTCTGTGTTTTAGTCCCAGATACTCGGTAATAGTTCAGGCCAGTGCACATCAAAGCATTTCAAGCACTTGACAGCGGAAGTTACAAAGGTTAGACTAAATGCAATCTGTGATTCTCAATTTGCAGTACTTCTGTGGCAAATTAATTTAAAAAAATAATGTGCACAGATATCATTTATAATAAGCATTGCAATATTACATTAGAGAGAGAGAGAGAGAGAGAGAGAGAGAGAGAGAGAGAGAGAGAGAGAGAGAGAGAGAGAGAGAGCATTTAGTTTAGTCACTGCTTTAATTATAGCTTAAATTATACATATTTATATATTGACACAATTATATTTAGTTAACCACAATGGATTGACAAGAATTGGCTCAAAATATAAGACGTCATCAGCATGATTATTATAGCTAACTAAGACTAAAACCAAAACCATTAAAAATGTTACTTGAAATAAAAGTTACAGTAGTTACCAAAGCAACAGTTTTCATTACTCAATTGAAATGTTATACTGCCCTCTAGTGGATGTAGGCTACACCGCAAATGCGTCTCACAATGAAAAAAATGACAAAAAAAAAAAAAAAAAAATTCACAACGAAGCAGCCTTGAACTTCTGTTGTTCTTTTCCTATTTCTGTTTGGTTTGAGCATAATTGAAGAAAATATGCAGAACAGTGCAAACAAGGTTCATGTGGCTTTCTTGCTGGGCAAAGCTAGAGTAACACCATTGAAACCAGTTACCATACCTCGTTTGGAGCTTACAGCGGCGGTTCTGTCTGTCAAGGTTGACACCATGCTAAAGAAGGAGCTACAGCTTTCTTTGGAAGATTCTGTCTTTTGGCCCGACAGCACAACTGTCCTTAATTACAATAAGAACGAGAACAAACAATTTAAAACATTTGTCGCTAATAGAGTGTCTTATATAAGAGATGCAACACAACCTCAACAGTGGAGATATGTTACCAGCAAAGAAAATCCAGCAGATGATGCATCTTGTGGATATTTTTTGAGTAATAAGCGATGGATTGATGGTCCCAGTTTTCTCTGGAGGTCGAGTGACTGATGACCCAGAGATTAAAAAGGAGTTGAATGTCAATGCTGTGGTTTTGCAGAATGGACAAAATGCCACATGTAGACTTATCCATTATTTCTCAGAATGGAAACGTCTGAAAGTTGCAGTTGCCTGGTATTTGAAACTGCAGAAACTTCTGATGGAACTAAGTCGCAAACGAAAGGAGCTGTTTTTGGAGCATATTGACAGTGTTGCTGTAGATGTAAAATTACAGGAATTTAAAGCATCTCTGAGCAGAGCTTGACTGTGGAGGATCTGTCTAAGGCTGAGATTGGCATTATTCATTTCAGTCAACAGGAACAATTCCAAGAGGAAATTGCTGAGCTCAAGAATGGAAAAGCTGCAGTTAAAAGAAACCGTACTGTCTATAGTTTGGATCCTGTGTTGAGTGATGGACTGTTGCTAGTGGGAGGAAGACTTGCTAAGTCAGCTATGCCCATTGAAACGAAACATCCCATCTTGTTATCTAAAGATCAGCATGTGTCACATCTCATACTTAGAGACATTCACGAACAGTTGGGTCATGGTGGCAGAAATCACATGCTTTCCAAACTCCGGTATAAGTATTGGATTACAAATGCCAGGTCTGTTGCAAGAAAGATCATTTCCAAGCGTGTCGTCTGTTGACGGTATAAGGGGAAGTTAGGTGAACAGAAGATGGCAGGCCTTCCAGTAGAAAGTTGACCACCCCTGAACTACCATCTTTTACTAATGTTAGAGTGGATTTTTTTGGGCCCATTGAAGTAAAAATAGGACGGAGTAAAGCAAAGCGCTATGGAGTGATTTTTACTTGTGTGGCTAGCAGACCAGTCCATTTGGAAATGGTGTACTCCTTAGATACCGATTCTTGCATTAATGCCTTATGCAGATTTGTATGCCGTCGTGGTCAGGTATCCCACATGAGGTCAGATGGGACAAATTTCATCAGCGCTGAGCGGGAGTTAAAGGAGACTCTCACTGCATTAAACAACGAAAGGATTCAAAGGTCATTACTGCAGAAAGGAGTTCAGTGGTGCTTCAATCCTCCTATAGACTCTCATTTTGGTGGAGTATGGGAGCATGTGATTCGAATGGTGAGACAAATTCTTTGTGCAGTCCTTCGACAACAAACATTGGACGACGAAGCACTGCAAACTGTCTTGTGTGAAGCAGAAGCTATTTTGAATGATCAACCTATCTCTAAACTATTCAATTATCCTAATGATTTGGAAGCCCTCACGCCTAAACACATTTTGCTTATGAGAGGAAATCCTGCATTGCCGACTGGGTTGTTTGAAAGATCTGATTTGTATGCCAAATGGAGATGGAGACAAGTGCAATATGTTTCTGATCTCTTCTGGAAAAGATGGCTATTAGAATACCTACCCTTGCTGCAAAAATGACAAAAGTGGAGCAAAGAACGTAGAAGTTTTACCTCTGGAGACATTGTGATTATTGCTGATTCTACAGCACCATGTGGCTACTTGGAAGAGTTGTGGAGACCTATCCACACAAAAAAGGTTTAGTACATTCAGTAAATGTTCAAACCAAAAGTAACATCTTGAACCGTCCAATTAATAAACTGTGCCTTCTATTAGAATCAACAGACTAGATAGGGCATACAGTATTTTAATAGGTGTTTAAATTTACAGTCTCCTACATACAATTGGTACAAACTTTGAATTGGTATGTATGGCTCCATATTTGTATGCATTTGTAATTATGTCAGTATGCCATAATTAAGGGGCTGGTGTGTTGAAGCCATTTGTGTGTAATTATACTTTTGTCCATTGGGTGGCGCTCTGGTATGGGATTTTATATTGAAAATAGTAATTTTTGGGGATTTTTGTTTTTTAAACATTTAGTAGATCAGGACTGAGGTTGATTTAATAGATTTATGAAGAAAAAAAAGAGAAAAATATTTACCTGATAAATTTTTACAACAGTTTAATTTAGTGGATGTTTTCATCCACACTCTAAAAATGGCTGGGTTAAAAACAACCCAATTGGCAACCCAGCGCTGGGTAAATGTTGGACAGAACACATTTTAACCCAGCAGGCTGGGTTGTTGAGAAAACCCAAGATGTAGTCAATTTTTACCATTAATGGATTTGCTATTCTGGGTTATTCCTGCTGGGTTATTATTATAATTTCTCCCATGCATTACTGTAAAACTAGACAATCATGAAATGACAAATAATGAAGAATACATGTTTGGACTGTTAAAAGATATATATTTTTAATGCTTGTCAACTGGCACAACACACAAATGTGTTACAGTAACAATGAAAACTGCACAAATAAATTTAAATGCAAAAATTAATTAATTGCAAAGTAGTTAAATATTGTCAAATACATTTTTAATAAATAAAGATTAGTTTCTATACAATGGCATTTACACGTTTAACTATTGCATGTTTAACTGTTTCAAAACAGAGTGAAATTGACAATTCAATTTTAAAGTCAGCAAAATGTAAAATTTAAAAATATGCTAAACTGACATATTAAATAGTCAACTACAGTTAAGAGAAAGAAAAACAATTAATTCTGAACAGTTATACGTTTAACTATTACATACATGTTTGATTTTAAATACACAGTGAAATTGACAATACATTTTAAAGTCAGCAAATACAAAATCATTAAAAAAATTTGCATCAGATATAGTTAGTCAAATGCAGTTTAAAGAAAGAAAGAAAGAAAGAAAGAAAAAGAAAGAAAAAAGAAAGAAAGAAAGAAAGAAAGAAAGAAAGAAAGAAAGAAAGAAAGAAAGAAAGAAAGAAAGAAAGAATTAGTTCTTAAAATGACATTTATACGTAACTATTTAATTGAAAGTTACTCAACAAACTAGTCTTTATAACTGATCTCTGGCTAATTTGGTTCTTCAAAAGAATTTGCAGATTGGATTAAAATATCTGGATTAAGTTATCTGAGATTACCACATTCTTGTGTTCACTGAAGAGGGCAGATGCATCGATACTCGAAGCAGAGCAGAGCAGCAGCCATGGTGACAAATCACGAGACGAGAGACCAGAGAGAGTCATGCTTTCCCACAGGTTGGGGGGATCCCCCTCAATGCCACCTAAGGACTCACAAATGAATTAACACAGATTCACGTAACATGAACATATTCATCTTCCATCACTCCCACTAAAGGAGAAATGTGCTCTGCAAGCACTGATGGATGATAATATGGGCTGTGTGTGCAGTGTGACATTCTTGCTCATGTTCATGTCTCTTGCACTTCAAGAAATCTGTTAATGATGTTAGAACTTCATTCAGGAATTTCCCAATAAACATTTCCCAATAAAGCAAGATGCATTTAAGAATGTAGATAAATGTTTCTAATTTCAGTCAGTATCAATACAAATCAAATGCAAATAACAAGCACGCAAAATAAAGGAACAGAGAAATAAGGTAGATAAGGTAAATTGTACAAGATAAGTCATATATGTCAGGTGGTTCAACACACAAAACTGTATAGGATGCACCTGTGTTTTCTCTCTAATGAAGAAGCATCAGTTAAACTACTGAGAATTATACATGCTAAACCAAAATGGGCATTTACCAATCAGTGGCCAATTTCAAACTACTGTACAACAGATGTATTTTCAACCATTTTTCAACAGATTTGCTAAACTCATGAAGGCCCACCCCTAAACCAAGCCCCCAGTGGATTAGAGCAAATCGGGTAAAGCGATTGAAAATGCCCCACTGATTGGGAAACACCCACTAGTGTTCTGCTCATCAACTACAAATCACTGTTAGTTCAATGTCACCGTCTCCACCCATGTGTGCTGTTGACTTTCCTTTCAATGCTGATCCAACATACTTTAAACACTGAAATGTCAATCTCAACCAAAATGATGATTTGGATCAAAACTCAACATTGTATCAATGTTATCATGCTGTCTGGGTAGAGTAAAGGTTATGCATATTTGGCGTGCTGTCTGGGAAGCTCCGAGCTCAAACTTTTGGCCCGAAACCAGAGTACTCTCCCCGGTTGATGTTAGAATATTTAGGACTAGAAGTGAGGATATTAGATGGGGGAAGGATGCTGATAAACTATCAATGAAATATAGGTAAGTCTGCTGTATATATATACCTCTTATCGTTAATTTAGTTGATTAACTGAATGTGCTCCTCTCAAACTTTTATTAAAAAATGTAATGCTAAAATTTATAAACCATTCATATGAAAAGGAATACATTGGCTACATGATGTAGGAATAATATCCCTGATACAATGGAGAGTCATTTTAATGATATTTTTTAATGCGGTTTCACAAACAAGCTTTAAGCCTATAGTCCCAGACTAAAATGCATGTTTGAGCAGTTTTAACTGAAGCATCTCGCATTGGCACACCAGTAATGTTTTTTATTAAGGTATGTTTATAAAAACTACTTAAATGTCCTAATTGAACTAAGGACTAATCCTGGCTTAATCTAAGCCCTGTCTGTGAAACTAGACCACAGTGTCTTAGTTCTGCTCATATTGCCCAAATCATACGTTTTTGTCCCCTAAAGATGCTTAATGTGAAATGTGTTTATGTGAATAAAAGCCTAAATTGTGTAAAGCAATTGTGTCTCTTCCAAATATTTGGACAACACCACTCAATTCATATGGATTAGTTTTACAATCTCTTAACTTTTTGAAGGTATTAAAGTGGTAGTTGCGTAGCTGTCAATGGAGGGACAGAAATTGCTCAGATTTCATTTAAAATATCTTAATTTGTGTTCCGAGGATGAACGAAAGTCTTATGGGTTTGGAACGACATGAGGGTGAGTGAATGACAGAATTTACATTTTTGGGTGAACTAACCCCTCTAATAGTAGTACGCACGCACGCGCACGCACACACGTATGCACGCACACAAAACAAGCATTTTGACTGGGAGACATTGTTTTCATTTTAATAACAGGTCTGTCATAGCTTTAAAGGATTTAAAACATAAGTTTTTAAATCTTAAATACTATAATCATCTCATGTTGAATATCATTACAGATACCATAAGCTTCATATAAATCATTAGCTATCTATATGATTTCCGATGTGTTTTGAATATAATAAAAATAGATATTCTAACTCTATGCCTCATGACATCATCACAGATAGAAAATTGTGTTCAAAAATACAATTGGTAGAATTAAGAGCAGTCAAGTATCATCAAGATAAGATGATACATGTGACAAAATTAACATATGGAAACGTCAACCATGATCAAACAATCAGTAAAGCTGACACACAATGTGCAAGAGAAATCTATTAAATTAAGCTTATATTGCTTTTAAATGTGCACAAAAACACATGTATCTTTTTACAGCCAACACAAACTTGATAAGAGAAAAACTATGATGATGGATAAAGTGGATGTGGCCGCAGATGAGTGGGACCACATGATGCTGTGGACTTTGGCACCTGTGATGTCACAACTCTGCTATTCAAGGGCTGAACTCCTCTGAAGTTGTTGGTCATCAGAACTGAAGCGCTTGCTTTGAAATAGGTAGTTGTGCTGAAGCGGTTGATCTGTTCGGAAGGATACATTCAACTGAGTGACTTTTAAGTTTTAACTCAGAACATGAAAAATGTTGTCATCCTGTAATAGACAAAAATGATTTGTATGAATTACTCTACTATAAAGTTTCCTTGACTTACAAAGTCCTGGCTGACTTTGATGGGATCTTTGAACACGGTCCAAATCACATCGTCATTGCAGCTGGGTGTGGTTAGGGAGCCTTGGTAACGATAATATTTAGTCCTGTCCACCCCTTCAAGCAGACTGTCCAGTGTGATTTGATTCATGATGTCTGTGGTTTTATCACCTAAATATACAAAAAAGTTAAGAGGGTGTAAGGAAACTACTTGGCAACTACTTGTCTTCAGTTTTGTGCTACTTTGTTGATAAATCATATTGGTTAAGAGATATTAATAATATACCTGCATTGACTTTCGAGCACTCAACAACATCACTGACAAGTTCCGCTATCCACTTCCTCTCATCCCTGCTGCACTGGAACATCTCCATGGTGCCACTGTGTTCACGAAGTTGGACCTCCACAGCGCGTACAACCTCATCCGGATACATGAGGGGGACGAATGGAAGACCGCCTTCATGACACCTATTGGCCACTACGAGTATCTCGTCATGCCGTACGGATTGGCCAACAACTCTGTGTTCCAGGATTTCATCCACGAGGTGCTCTGGGAGTTCCTCCACAAGTTCGTCCTGGTCTATATTGATGACATCTTGATCTACTCCTGGAGCATGGCTGACCATCGCCGTCACATTGCGGAGGTCCTCCAACGCCTGAGGAGCTTCCACCTCTTCCTGAAAGCCGAGAATTGCTCGTTCCATCAGCCCTCAGTGCAGTTTCTGGGATACATCATCGATCGCAGTGGCATCCGGATGGACGAGAGGAAGGTGGAAGCCATCCGGTCCTGGCCCACTCCCACAAACATCAAACAACTCCAACGGTTCTTAGGTTTCACCAACTTCTATCGTTGCTTCATTCAGAACTACAGCTCCATCGCCAGTCCTCTTACCCATCTCCTCCGTAATCAGCCCAAGTCTCTGTCCTGGTCCCCAGCAGCCACGAAGGCTTTTGATGCCCTGAAGACCGCCTTCACCACCGCTCCCCTTCTCGTCCATCCCAACTCAGAACTCCCTTTCTTCGTGGAGGTGGACGCCTCTACCCCCGGAGTGGGAGCGGTTCTATCCCAGCAGCAGAGGAACCCCAGTAGACTCCATCCATGTGCCTTCTTCTCCCGCAAGCTCAGCCCAGCGGAGGTAAATTACGACATTGGGAACAGGGAACTTCTCGCCATCAAGCTTGCCCTTGAGGAGTGGAGGCATTGGCTGGAGGGTGCTCAACACCCCTTTCTCGTTCTCACGATCATTAAAAACCTGGGCTATCTCTGTGAGGCTAAACGGTTGAACCCACACCAGGCTCGATGGGCACTGTTCTTCACCCGGTTTAACTTCATCTCGTATCGTCCTGGGTCCAAGAATGTCAAGGCGGATGCCCTGTCCCGCATCTACAGTCCACAAGAGAAGGTAGAAGACTCTGAGCCCATCCTCCCGGAGCAGTTGTTTGTCAGCCCCATCGTTTGGTCCGAGGAAACCCTGCCCTCCTCCAATGCCTCCACCAACATGTCACCCGCTCATGTCGCAATCCTCTCATCCACTCCTTTCATTCTTCTCTGGGCACTGGCCACCCTGGGGTCAATGAAACCCTCTCACTGCTAAAACAATCGCTTCTGATGGCCACGCATGGCCAGACGTCAGAAGGTACATGCAGGGATGCAAGGAATGCGTTATGTCCAAGAGCCCCCGCCATCTTCCCTCCAGCAAACTCCATCCTCTACCCGTTCCTAACCGACCCTGGTCACACCTAGGAGTGGACTTCATCACGGATCTCCCCGTCTCCGAGAACCATACATGCATCCTGGTCGTGGTTGATCGATTCTCAAAATCCTGACGTCTGATCCCCTTGAGGGGGTTGCCCACCGCCATGGAGACTGCAGAGCTCATGTTTAACCACGTCTTCCATTACTCCGGTATTCCTGAGGATATCGTCTCAGATCGGGGTCCCCAGTTCATCTCTAGGGTTTGGAAGGCTTTTCATCAGCTCCTAGGTGTGACCATCAGCCTCTCATCGGGATACCACCCCCAGTCGAACGGGCAGACAGAGAGGAAGATCCAGGAGGTCGGCTACTTCCTCCATACCTTCTGTCACGACCACCAGAACTCCTGGAACCAGTTCCTCGGGTGGGCCGAGTACGCACAGAACACCCTGCGTCAACCGTCCACTGGTCTCTCTCCATTTCAGTGCGTGCTCGGCTACCAACCTCCACTGTTCCCGTAGTCTGGAGAGCCATCTGATGTCCCGGCTGTCGACTACTGGTTCTGGGAGAGTGAGAGAGTCTGGGACTCAGCTCACCATCAACTGCAGCACGCCCTTTGCCAACGTAGGATGACAGCCGACCTCCACCGTTCAGAAGCTCCACCCTTTCAAGTCGGGCAGAAGGTCTGGCTGTCCACTCGGGACATCTGCCTACGTCAACCATGCAAGAAGCTGAGTCCTGGGTTCATTGGCCCATTTCCCATCATCCAGCAGATCAACCCAGTCACTTACAAGCTCCAATTGCCACCTCACTACCGGATTCATCCCACATTCCACGTCTCCCTACTCAAACCTCACCACCCTTCTGTTTCTGTTTCCCCAGAGCCTGGCGCAACCCCAGAACACCTCAACTTACCTCAAGGACTCTCCCGTGCCACTTACCTGCTTCCCTGTCTCCAGTGTGTCTCCTCGTCCCGTCTCCTGTCTCCATCATCTCCCCGACCCCAGTGTTCCATCCTCCTGGTTCTCCTACGAAAGACATTGAGTATCTTTATCCAGTTATCTGCACTATCCTGCCATTCATCACTCTGACTGCTCACCTGATCTGCTTTGCACCCTGGTCACTCAATAAATTGTCATCAATACCATCTCCTATTCTCCGTGTCCCTCTGTACGTAACAATACCATGTTTTAATGGTATGAATTAGCTACTGATAAAAATGTTTAAAGATTCTGTCACGTTGATGTTATAGAAGGAAGATTTCATAACATTTAAAAGGCACAATAAGTAAGCTTTTTGGATTAAAATATCTATAAAACAACGTTATATATTTTGTTCAGCTATTTTAGTGTTATGGACCGTGTCCTTGCGCTGCCTATATCAAAGGTGAGCAACTTTTTGGATATACGTGTATCAACAGAAAACTAATCATTGTTATACAGCACAGCACAGTTTTTACCATGCCTCGATCAGAGACGACACTAATTTGTCAAGTGGCTCTCGGCGCGTCCTGCTTCATACCACCGTAACGGTCATTCATGAACATGATTTCTGCCCGAGTCCGTTAGATTCCTTTCCATCGGCTGTGGACGTGAAGAGTCAAGACTACAACTTCCATGATTCCACACTCATTCACAAAGCAATGTAAATTAAATAGTATACAAGCATATAAAAAAAAACAAGTGACGCCAAATTAAAGAGACCAAAACTAAACGATTCCCATAACTGATAACTCAAACCCTCTAAACTGACTACCAAAAAGAAAATGTGGAAACAAAACCAAAATCTTCAGAGTATTTGATGCTTTACATAAACTATGCTAACTAAAACCAAAAACACAAAAAGTGGCGATCACTCTTAACTAGGGCTGTCAAAATGAACACGTTAGCAATTGTGATTCATTTTTTTTTTCATTTTTATATATATATATATATATATATATATATTATATATATATATATATATATATATATATATATATATATATATATATATATATATATATATATATATATATATATATATATATATATATATATATATATATATATATATATATAGATATATATATATATATATATATATATATATATATATAGATATATATATATATATATAGATATATATATAGATATATAGATATATATATAGATATATAGATATAGATAGATAGATAGATAGATAGATAGATAGATAGATAGATAGATAGATAGATAGATAGATAGATAGATAGATAGATTGTTCTACATTCATTCATTTGGAAAGTAATTGTGAAATTTTCAATATAAAAAAATTCTTGAAAAATGATGGTTTTTAATCAAGATTAATTACAGAAAAATGTGCGATTTTAATTAGGTATTTTTTTATTTTTATCGATTGACACCACTACTAAGGTAATTAAAACAAATACTACACGAACCTGGGCTCTGATATTGTCTGTTCACTTTATTACTATAGACTATCAAACGGAGTGAATCGTGCAATATATATCGGTAACCAAAGTACGAACCTAAAAATAGTTTGAAGTCCAAGATCACATGGAACACACATTAAGAGACATTCATCACTGCCACAGAATTGAGTGAAGTCTGACACGGATCGGGCTTACTACTCAAAACATGAAAAATCTGTCACCATTGTAAGACTTTCTGTGGAAAACAAAAGAAGATATTTCTCTGTAATGTGTGTCTGAATGTTGTTGGACCCCACTGACTTTCAATGTAAGGACAAAAATATTCTTCAAAATATCTTATATTGTGTTCCAATGGGGATGGATAGTTTTGGAATGACATGAGGGTGACGAGTAAATGATGATAAAATGTTCATTTCTGGGTAAACAATCAACAACAAACTATTTCTTTACCTGAATTAGAGATGAGTGTCAAAAAGGATGTTAGGATATCCCAACTTTTTGTTTTGTTTGGTTCACTGGTTGCCTGTTGGTTAAATAAAATATATAGCACACACAACCAAGCCACGAATATACATTTAGGTTTGCTCTTCCCTCTGGGTTTAATAAATGTGGTCTTGCTCACCTCAATGAAGAAACCAAGAACAGCCAATCCTGTGCTGTCATTAGCAGCTAGAGCAGCTCCCACACCCCCGTTGTATTTTGAATGGACATTCACAATGTGCAGCTGAGAGACAGAATCAGACGTAGAAAGATAAAGCATTTGGGATAATGCAGTGCATTTGAGGGAAAATCCATTCATTCATTCATACCTCCATTGGGTATTGTTTGCCATCCACAGTGTGTTCGGAGCCAGGCGAGGAGCTGCCGTTACCCCAGTGGAGATGGAATTCTTTAGTGTTGTATAGACCTGGAAGATTACCTCCTTGCACTGCCATTTTAACATCATCCAGGTTGACCACCACTGTGAAGACAGTGGACATATTAGATACAGGGTCCAGGACATGCAACACATTGACGATTTGCTTGATCTGCGCCCTATCCACCTTATTTTTCAGGAAAGAGCGGGAGTGGCCATTTGTATTTGTAGTATAATTTTAGGGTTAATTATGTTGCTTGATATTGCAAACTGGTATTTCTTGCCATATTACTGTACTGTCTTAATTATAAACATGCTGGTTTGTAGCAAACAGTACAATTTAATTTCTTTGATATATGCACTTTATATTCTTCTCGTTATTTCCCAGTAGCAGCTAATCAGTTGGAAGTCTCACACATTGACAGAAAACACCTCACAAGGTTGATACTGAAACTGAAGGTGCCTCTAGTTAGTGAGTGAGTCTCATGAACAAAAAGAGGAATCAAATAACTTTTATCCTTCTGTTGTCACCCAGATCTCTGTTTTGTATACTTTTCTGGAGCATTTTATTGTGAAACCTCTCATGTTGCCGTCTCTTAAGGATTGATCGCTTTTGTTAGCCTGTTCCTCACTTTGCATAAATCTGCTAAATAAATGTAGAAACTATATTTTGTAAAGACAAACAAATCCTATTAAAAACAATGAAGGTTCCCAGTGTGCAGCACTCCTTACCAGAGTCGCCCGAGTTAATGATTGACATGAAGGTGGAGTTGTCATCAAAACCAATGAAGTTAAATGAGGTCAGGTCAGGATTTCCCTGAACACTTGCAGTCACAATATTAATTGGAGATTGCTTGGATCCATTGCAGGATTTTGGAGACAGTTGGGGCCAGGTGGTAAAATCTATTACAAATCAGGGGTCACAAAACAGATTTTATAATAACATTTATATTGACTTTTATGCAGAGGAATATTTTATAATATAATAAATAAATCACACTTACTGCATGATGGCTTGTCATAACACCATGCTGTTTAGGATTACATGACAGCATTAATAAATATAACCAAATTTCCATACAAAAAGTTTCCAGAGCCTTTAAGAAGGATCATAAAAAATAAAACTATATATTCATTGAGTAAATGAAGTTGAACTTGAGTCACACTCACCCACTGTAGAGTCCGCACTGTGGACGGAGGGACACAGAAGAGCAGCAAGGCAAGTTACCAGAAAGACAATCATCTAAATCAAACAATAAATCATTACAATAGACATAATGAACCTTATTATAAGTGAATTGAATTTGATATGAGAAATGAAATCATCAGGAAAAGGTGTTGCTGTACCTCTTCGCCTTGATTCACCTGTCAGTATGCAGAAAATGAATGGCTTCATTACCGCCGTTAATACTCTTCTCAAACATTTATATTTGTTTTGGCCCATCAATGCAGTCAATGTCCAACCGGATCGACCGATCAATATCCAACCCGAAAACCAATGTCATTATTTTACAAAGTGATTACACTGTGATTCAAGATACATTTTTACATTCAAAATATCTGTATAAAAGAAAGAAATATTTGCTTTTCTATGCCCTATTTCTATGTTTATTGCAAATAAATAAATAAATCATCAGAATAGACACACTTTTGAATGAATGTCAATGGTGAAAGATGCTTTCAGAACCAGGTAGTGGAAGTTACGACATCTCAGGGGTTAATGAGATCATCATGCAAACCAAAAATGCCTTAGAGCAGGGCTAGGCAATTCCAGTCCTGGAGGGTCACTGTCCTGTAGAGTCTAACTCCATCCCTGATCAAACTCACCTGCCTGTAGTCTTCTAGTAATCCTGAAGACATTGATTTGCTGGTTCAGGTGTGTTTGATTAGGGCTGGAGCTAAACTCTGCAGGACATTGGCCCTCCAGGACTGGAATTGCCCACCCCTGCCTTAGAGGTAACAATAAAATACTGCACTCTAAAAAATGCTGGGTTAAAAGCAACCCAAGTTGGGTTGAAAATGGACTAACCCAGCAATTGGGTTGTTTTAACCTTGTTAATGGGTCGTTTTAACCCATCATACAAATCAAAGTTTTTTGGGGGGGAAACCTTGCTATGGCAATGCTGAACTAACTTGGAAAAAAATGGTCTAAAAAAGTAGATTTTCTATATAATTATGATATATATATATATATATATATATATATATATATATATATATATATATATATATATATTTATATATATTTCACAATTCTTTTAGAAATTGATTAGATGTACATGGAACTCATGCAAACCAAAAATAAGTAGATCCCTTTCATTTAACCTTCAAAATCAAAATGTCAAAACTCATCTTCACTCTCATTACATGGAAGAGCTTACTCTGTACTTTTGCCCTTTCCATAAAATATTGCTGTATTCATTTTCTGAAAAGAAATAATTTTATTTACACATAAATACAACTATACTACAATAAACACTTCAAGTCAATAAATAGCTGCAATCATATTATTGATGGTACTATAAAAAAACATTTGATTTATTCAAATGGCGCCATTTCATAATATCTACGCAATGTGTGAGTTTGTGTACACATGTGTCTTTGAGTGTGTTTTAAATGCAATTACAAAGCAATTAATTGGTGTTTAACTCATTTTTCGCATTTTTCGAGTTGTGTTGTGGTAAAAATAGCTACGGGTAACGCCAGTTGATTGTCGAGTGCAACCATTCTACATCATCGACAAAATGGCGCCACCCATTGTCCAAATATGTAATGGAATTTTTAAATAACGTAGATCTTTCATGGGTTTTCTACTACATATTTCAGTAAGAGACATAATTTATGTTATATTAAGCCATGCAAGTCTTAACACCAGGGGATCCCTTTAAAGCTGCAGTCCGTAACTTCAGAGCACTTGAAGAGCTTAGTCCCTGTGTGACTCGCCCATAGACATAAACAGAGAGAAGTGTTTTTTTAATGACCACAGAGAGTCAGGACCTTGGTTTAACATCTCATCTGAAGGACGGATAACATCTTTAAGAGGAAAAAACAATGTCAAAGAGAAAAAGTGTATGTACTTTGCATGTGTTTAGTTACATTTACATTTAATAATTTAGCAGATGCTTTTATCCAAAGCGACTTACAAATGAGGAGAGTAATAGAAGCAATCAGACAAACAGGGGGCAACAGCGTGCAAATGCTGTAACAAGTCTCAGTTAATCTAGCGGAGTACACATAGTATAGTACACATACATTTTTTTTAAAATAAATAAACAAACAGAAAAATTAATAGAATAGTTAAGTGCTAGTCTTAATTGGTCAGGTGCTGCTGGAAAAGATGTGTCTTTAGACGTTTTTTGAAAATGGCTACAGACTCAGCTGCTCGAATTGAGACAGGCAGGTCGTTCCGCCAGGTAGGAACTGTAGGAAGACTCTGTATAAAGGAAACAGGTCTATTTAGCTCAAATTAATGAATTGATTAACTCATAGGGAATTTTGCAAGAGTCTATTTTACGACCGAGCAAATGACTCATCTGGCATTCTTTTGAATGGGCCGTAACTATCAACTCTGCAGCGGATATTAATATCCACACAATAGTTAAACACTATTTTAGCCAGGTAACTTTAATCAGCAGTTTAAGACATTCAATTCGTAAGCACATAACACAAGAACAGTTATCTTTAATTACAAACAAAACTTTATTGATTACTCAAACATGTAAAACTACACTCACCTAAAGGATTATTAGGAACACCTGTTCAATTTCTCATTAATGCAATTATCTAACCAACCAATCACATGGCAGTTGCTTCAATGCATTTAGGGGTGTGGTCCTGGTCAAGACAATCTCCTGAACTCCAAACTGAATGTCAGAATGGGAAAGAAAGGTGATTTAAGCAATTTTGAGCGTGGCATGGTTGTTGGTGCCAGACGGGCCGGTCTAAGTATTTCACAATCTGCTCAGTTACTGGGATTTTCACACACAACCATTTCTAGGGTTTACAAAGAATGGTGTGAAAAGGGAAAAACATCCAGTATGCGGCAGTCCTGAGGGGCGAAAATGCCTTGTTGATGCTAGAGGTCAGAGGAGAATGGGCCGACTGATTCAAGCTGATAGAAGAGCGACTTTGACTGAAATAACCACTCGTTACAACCGAGGTATGCAGCAAAGCATTTGTGAAGCCACAACATACACAACCTTGAGGCGGATGGGCTACAACAGCAGAAGACCACTCATCTCCACTACAAATAGGAAATAGAGGCTACAATTTGCACGAGCTCACCAAAATCCAAGATCGGCGCTCGCTCAAGATCTGCGGGATCATGGCCTTCTCCGGGGGCCTACCCCATCACCGTCCCCCACTACTGCACTACTGGAAATGTCTACAGACTTCTGAAGACGCATAACGCTGCCTTCAGAGCTGGAGATGAGGTGGGCCTGAGGACAGCAAGGGCCAACCTGTCACGCAGCATCAGGAAGGCTAAGAGACAGTACTCCAGGAGGATAGCCCATCGTTTCAGCGACAGCAGAGACACAAGGAGCCTGTGGCAGGGTATTCAGACCATCACAGATTATAAGCCCCCTGCACGGACATGTGACAGCTCCACCCCCCTGCTGAATGAGCTGAACACTTTCTTTGCTTGCTTTGAAGCTCACAACAGCACCACTGCACAGAAGTCACCACCTCCTCCCGATGACCTGATGTTGTCACTGCCCAGGGACAGCGTGAGAAGATCCCTCAGCAGGGTCAACGCACGCAAAGCTCCAGGTCCTGACAACATTCCTGGACGTGTATTGAGAGACTGTGCGGAGGAACTCACTGATGTCTTCACAGACATCTTCAACATCTCACTGAGTCAAGCTGTCGTCCCCACAAGCTTCAAAGCAACCACCATCATTCCAGTCCCTAAGAAATCATCTCCATCCTGCTTCAACAACTACCGTCCAGTCACACTTACCCCCATCCTTATGAAGTGCTTTGAGCGGCTAGTCATGCACCACATTAAGTCTGTCCTCCCCCCCTTCCTGGACCCCTACCAATTTGCATATCGGTCTAAACGCTCGACCGATGACGCCATCGCCACCACCGTCCATTCAGCACTCACTCACCTGGAAAATAAAGACACTTATGTCAGAATGCTGTTCATAGACTTTAGTTCAGCATTCAATACAATCATCCCTCTACAGCTCACTCAAAAATTGTCACAGCTGGGACTCAGCACATCGATGTGCAACTGGTTGCTGGACTTCCTGACGGGAAGACCTCAGGCAGTTCAGGTCGGCAGTAACTCATCCAGCTCCATCATCATGAACACTGGAGCCCCCCAGGGATGTGTGTTGAGCCCCCTCCTTTTCACTCTGCTGACACATGACTGCACACCCATACACAACAGCAATCTCTTCATCAAGTTTGCGGACGACACGACCGTAGTTGGTCTCATTAGCAACGATGATGAGACAAACTTCAGCAGCGAGGTGAGCCGCCTGGCCAGGTGGTGTGGCGACAACAGTCTCTCTCTGAACGTGGAGAAGACGAAGGAGATTGTTGTTGACTTCAGGAGAATGCACACCCAGCACGCTCCTCTGACCATCAACGGTGTGACCGTGGAAAGGGTGAGGAGCACCAAATTTCTGGGTGTACATATCACAGAGGACCTCTCCTGGACCGCCAACACCACAGCACTGACCAAGAAAGCACAGCAGCGACTTTACTTTCTCCGCAAGCTAAGAAGAGCCGGAGCCCCAGCCCCCATCATGCGCACCTTCTACAAAGGCACCATCGAGAGCATTCTGACCAGCTGCATCACTGTGTGGTACGGCGCTTGCAACGCATCCTGCCGTAAAGCACTTCAGCGCATAGTGAGAGCAGCTGAGAAGATCGTTGGTGTCTCTCTCCCACCCCTCCAGGACATATATAACTCCCGCCTCTCCCGCAAAGCCCTCATCATTGCGAGAGACCCCACCCACGCATCGCACAGCCTCTTTCAGCAAGGACCAGCAGACTGAAGGACAGCTTCATTCCCCAAGCTGTCAGGGCACTGAACTCCCTCCCGACTCTGCCGACTCTCCCCTCTTCCGCCCCACGCACCTGATCTGGGAATCTCCCCCCAGTTCTCCTCCCTTCATCTATCTCATTATATTGTCTCTCTGAGGAATTGGTCTCCCCTCTTACAGACTCTTTTTTTTTTTGCACACACTCTTATAATTTTATTTTATACCTGCACTGACTTAAATCTGAAATTGCACTATTGTTACTATTGTTTGCACTATTTGCCATCGCCACTTTACCTCTATAATTCACTTTATCCATCTTTTTTTTATCTTTCTTCTGTTGTTGTTACTGTTAAACTTTTGTTGTTATTGTTATTGTTTTGTTGTTGTTAGGCACCTAGGTTCTGAGAGTCATAGAATTTCAATTCTCTGTATGTATGTACTATACGTATGGCAGAATTGACAATAAAGCTGACTTTGACTTGACTTTGACTTGAAAATTGGACAGTTGAAGACTGGAAAAATGTTGCCTGATCTGATGAGTCTCGATTTCTGTTAAGACATTCAGATGGTAGAGTCAGAATTTGGCATAAACAGAATGAGAACATGGATCCATCATGCTTTCAGCACCTTGTTGAATCAATGCCACGTAGAATTAAGGCAGTTCTGAAGGCGAAAGGGGGTCAAACACAGTATTAGTATGGTGTTCCTAATAATCCTTTAGGTGAGTGTATATGCATAATGGTCACATGTATTGGTTATAGGACATGATATAGAATTGTGCAGTAGAAAGCTGATTGAATGCAAGTTCGACAATCAACGTTTTTGTGATTTGATGCAGTTTGTATGTGAAAACCGTTTCTGTAGATTTGTCCTGTGGATTGTAACTCTGTGTCGTTCAGAGTTCATTCACAGGAAGGAGAGAAGAAGAACATCTGTTTAGGCTCTTTCCTTTGTCTTTACCAGATCAAAAAGACCCTCTGCCGTTATCTTGATGTGGCCAAGATCTTGCAAAGCCATAAAAGTAATTAGTTGTTGGTGGGTGCCGAGCCCAGGGGTTACACAAACTGTTGGTCTGGAGTGTTGATCTGTTTTTATGTGTGGACTTATGTTCAAACAAATCACTAGGAAAATTCAGAGATTCATTTGTGTCCGGTGCGGCATCAGTTCCTACAGAACGGTCCAGGAAAAGGACCGTGAGAGTGATTTCGTGCCTCTTTGGGATGGCACCATGAGGCGTCGTTCACTTGCAGAACGCAAGCTTCTGGAGGGTGCGTAAGTAACAAGTGAGTTTAAGTATTGGTGCAGAGTCTGGTTGCTTTGTAGGCGAGCACCAGTGCCTTGAATTTGATGCGAGCGGCTATTGGCAGCCAGTGCAAACTGATGAAGAGAGGTGGGACGTGCGCTCTCTTTGGCTCATTGAAGACCACCCTTGCTGCTGCATTCTGGATCAGTTGCAAGGGTTTGATAGTGCATGTAGTCCAGTCTGGAGAGAACAAGAGCTTTGTGTGTTCCAGGATCACGTGTCGAATCACTGGTCAAAGAAAGCAGAAAGGGAATAATTAATTAAGTTAAAAGGATAAACAAGCTTGCGCTATCATGTTGGTGTAGTTTCAGCATCTACCAGCAGGGTCTAAGAGGAGATGCTAACCAGATAATTCCTGACCCGCTGTTTTGGATTTGGGTGGGACAAAATCTTTATGGGGTGTATCATTTGATGGGCACTTGCCTTAATGCCTGACCCTGGAAAGGGGGTGTTTTTCTTTCTTTTCTTTGGTTTTGTCAATTTCATTTTAAAACATTTTGCTTAGTATAATGAAGTGTCTCTGTAAATTGTTTCCAGGTGTCTTGTTTTGTTTAGTAAGTTATGATTCCTGTTCTTCAAGGGAGATTTTCCTATAGAGTTTCTTAGTTTCTTAATTTATGAAAAATGACATCAAGAAGCATATCTGAACTAAGATCTAAAGTTCCAGGAATGGGGAAACCTGTTATGAGTGCAGTGGATTTAAAAAGTCTATACACCCCTTATAAAACAGCTGGTTTTCATGATGTAAAAATTAGTCATATCAGAACTATAATTTAATGTAAAACAAAACAAACAAACAAACAAAAACTATGCAATGCCTCTGAAAACCAAAGTGACACATTTCAGGGGACATAAAACTTGGAATAACTAACTTCTGCTCTGTCAAGTCCTCGTCATCAGTTAGGAACCTGGGTGTGCTCTTTGATACCAATCTTTCATTTGAAAGCCACATTTCTATCATCTGTAAAACCAAATTCTTCCATCTTAAAATATATCTAAACTATGACATATGCTTTCAATGCAAAATGCTAAACAGTTGGTTCATGCATTCATGACCTCAAGGCTAGATTATTGTAATGCTCTACTGGGTGGTTGCACGCTTAAAGTCCTGGTGTCCACTGCAGATGACATAGCATAACACTTTTTGAACATTTTTGAACAATGTAATGACATGAAAAAAAAAAAAAAAAAAATCAATAGCTTTTATCCTGGCTCTCAGGAGGATATGGAAAAGGGAATCTTCTCAACTACCACCAATGTGCACCATCCACCTGTATGATGTGATGGTAGCCATGTTGCGCCAGAACACCTGCACACACCAGCTTATTGGTGGAGAGGAGACATGTATCATGATGAAGCCAAACAGTATATGGGGTTGATTACAGAGGCCAATAAACAAATTTGGCCAGAAAGCTGGGGATACACCCCTACTCTTTTTTTTTCAAAGGACATCCTGGGATTTTTTATGACCACAGAGAGTCAGGACTTTGGTTTAACGTCTCATCTGAAGGATGGTGCTTGTTACAGTAGTGTCCTATCACTATACTGGGGCGTTAGAACCCACACAGACCACAGGGTGATTGCCCTCTGCTGGCCTCACAAACACCTCTTCCAGCAGCAACCTAGTTTTCCCAGGAGTCTCCCATCCAGGTACTGACCTGGCTCAACCCTGCTTAGCTTCATTTGGCAACCAGTCTAGGGCTACAGGGTGGTAGCTGCTGGCTATATTTACATCAGTTTTTTGTTCTTAAACTATGCATGTGCATATTTTTTGAGCTATGGATTATGGCCATTCGCTGCTGGATGTGGCCTGGGGTAAATATTGAGTTTTTGTTTGGTTGCTATTTTATTTGCAGTCTGTGTGTTTCTCTTTGTGAGACACAAATATCTTTTGTGTAATGAATTCATCAAGCATACCATCGTCGAATGAAAAAGACAGTAGGCCTATTCTCTTGAAAAGCTTACACCAAGTATTTAAAATAATTGAGTTGGCTAATGAGCATGTTGAAATGCTTTAAAGGGGTCATGAACTCAGAAATCAAATTTTGCACATAAGAGGTCATCATAATATAAGAATATCCTGTAAGTTTCAAAGCTGAAAACTTCCTTGTTATTCCAAAAACACTTTTCATTGTAACCAAGCCCAGATAACGACTTCTTGTGGAATGTGCCTATCCACCTTATTCCTGACAAGCCTGTGTTTTGAACTATGGGTGTTGAACTTCCGGTTTGGGGAAATTCCATTCAAAAAGATTTTGCATTCTGCTGTAATTGTATGAAAAAGGACAACATATACTGCACATTTGTGGTCTGTTCTCCCAATTTAATGTACGATATATCGCATTAATAATTCACTGGAATGCACAAAGAATCTCTTGTTTTTCTCCTCAAACACTCACAGGTAAATACAATTTATTATCTGTCAAAATGACTGAAATCACTTTGAAATAGTATCACGCAATGCTGAAGTTAATGAACATTTTACCCGTCCTTTATTGCTGTGGAAAGCATTGTGTTTTTGGGGTTATTCATGGTCCATTGAAAGTACCTTGTTGATGCTTTTACACTTTTAAATGTTTGATGGTTGAAGGGTGAGTAGAATACTCCAGTTTTAAAAAGAAATGTATTATTGTGTTCATAGAGCGAGCCTTTCACTGATGGTTTAGGTGAAAGACCGCCTCTGCAGAAGAAAATCAATGCCTACTTGATCGTTGCAACTTTGGCCCCACCCACTTGCGTGTTAGCCTTCAAACAGGGCGTGCAAATCAGTGCAGGAAAAATCCCTTTTACTCCTAAATTGTGAAAACATTTTTATGTAAAAATCCTACTAACATTTTAAGTGCACCACAGGAAACATAATACAATAAAACAATGCAGTTCATGACCCCTTTAAGGGGCATTCGTTTCTTATGATAAATGTTAGCATTTGCTGATGGAATAAATTCGGTTTATATTCGGTTGGTAATGTACAAACCAGATTCCAAAAAAGTTGGGACACTGTTCAAACTGTGATCAGTGCATCAATGCATATTTAATTAAACTTTAGCGCTTATCGAAAACAAAATAATCATTAACAGTAACCTGTGTCATGCAAAACTTTTACAAGGCACTATGTTAAGGTTACAACACAAACAACCAATGATAAGCGAGCGATCACGTCGCACAAGCGTGCCACGTCTCATGCAAATGAGACTGCAACTGCTCTAAACAAAAATTTAGTAAAATACTACACCCAATCAACATTAGAAGTGCATAAACATATACGTATCACTGAGATGAATGCTGATGTTGTGATGACTCCAGAATGGTGATGCAGCCGTGTCTTTGACAACAGGCCCAGAGTCCTAATGAAAGTGATTGCTAAAAAATAAAATTAGAAATCCATGAAGAGGGGATCTGCATGCTTCCGAAACACGAGATTTTGCTCTCATTAGTGACAAAGAAACTTGCGTATTTTGCCGCGGCAGCCCAATGAACACGATGACATGGACTTGAACCACCACTGTAGCATTGCACATTATCAACTTCATAGTAGGACCATCAATCAACTGCTAAGGAACGTCAGCAGCGAGTAAATGTTAATTATAAAAAAACCTAGGTTGTTATTATTAAACCCAAATTATTAAACAAAAACATAGGACATACAGTGGAACATGAATGAAAGCATTCAAGATGCTCTCTGTGCTCAGCATTATAATGTTAAACATGCTGCGCTAGCGTAAGTTACCATTTGCTAGTTGACATTTCAAATGATTCAGGAAAGATACCATATACATATGTAAAAATATTAACAAAAATACTTAAAGTAGACTGTAGGTAATGTTACATAACCAATCTGACGCCGCTGTTGAACTGTTTTTTTTTTTTTTTTAGATAACTGCCGATAAAAAGAGAGAAATGTCACGCTGTCCTCTCAGCTGTTTGTGTTTACGGTTGCCATGGCAAAGCGCATTCTCATTGAGTATCTACTACTGTTAGATGAGATGTAGAGAGGCCATATCTGTCATTATTCCAACGCTTGTGTCTGATGTTTAATTACACATTTTAAATAGCAAATTCGGATAATCAGAACATAATAAATCAGAACATAAAGAACGTGCAATGATGCTAATGAAATTACGAGCAGGTGACGTTGCATTCACGTTGCCAGTAAGTCATGGAATTACCAATATATTACGAATTTATTACGTATCTGGGACGTCCTTTGTTATCTAATAACATTGGGAGATCGTACTGGCGACGTTGTGTGTTGGTCATTTAATGGTAATGATATTACAGGCATGCAACGTTGTAGTTACGTTGTCAGTGACGTTACGTTGTCGTGTGTTAGCTGGGATAAACCGGTCGACACAGGTAGTTTTTTTGCGCGGCATGTAAACGCATTAACCTGCTTTCTGTGGGCTTATTGAAGTGTGCATGTGTTAGGTGACAAAAAACTCATACTTGGAGCACATTTAAACGCATCCAGACAGAGTGAGCGTTTTGCATGAAAGAAAGGACATAGGCGATCACAAACGCAGACTCTTATAAGACCCAGAAAATTATTTAAAAAAATGTGTTCTCATCTCATGCAGCAGAAGTAACGTTAGAGGTTCAGTCAAAACACTGCATCTGGAACTGCATGAGAGAATAATATGAGCCGTAAATTTCCCACTGACACGTTTAAAAGCTTTATTTAACATCGCAACTGACATAACATTTGGAATACTCAGATACAGAATCAGATACAGAAATGATTATTTTTGACGTCACTACAGGGAAATAACCTGTAGTAATAATAATATTAATAAATTCATGTAAACGTGGTTTACGTGCGTTATCAGTTTACTGGTTTGCATGTAAACGGGAAAAACTGGTTATTTCAATAAGCAGATATTTGAGTTATCAGGTTACTGGTGTGCATTTAAACGTGCTCACTTTCATCTCTTTCAGGCCTCATCTCTCAGCTCCAGGTGATCTGTGTGCTGGGATCCGGGTGGTGCATCAGGTCACTTCTAGAACTGCAGGACCATAATTATGTATAGGTGTGGTAGCCATTGACTTCCATAGTAGGATGAAAAATACTAGGGAAGTCAATGGCTACTGTCAACTGTCTGGTTACCAACATTCTTCAAAATATCTTCTTTTGTGTTCAACAGAAGAAAGAAACTCATACAGGTTTGGAACATCTTGAGGGTGAGTAAATGATTTATTTTGGGTGAACTACCCCTTTAATAGGAACTAATAAAGAGCGATAGCATGTCGAATAGACTCAATTACAGTAGAAGGGAAAAAAGCAGTGTTAAAACTTGAATGAATCTAATATGCTGAAGATTCTGCACTATAAAACGAGACCGACTGTATTGTTTATCTATTTATTTAATACTGTATTGTGTTTATTTTGCTTGTTTAGTCACACATAAATTGTACCCGTTTATTAAGGATGAGATTGCGTAATCTGAAACCAGAATGACACTTTATGATTTTGGGTATAATATCAGACAGTATTTACACATATTTATTAATTTTTCACCATTGTTATTCTATATATATATATATATATATATATATATATATATATATATATATATAATATATATATACACACACACACACACACACACACACACACACACACACACACACACACACACACACACACACACACAACCAGTCAAAAGTTTTAGAACAGTAAGATTTTAAAAATGTTTTTAAGGAAGTCTCTTCTGCTCATCAAGGCTGCATTTATTTGATTCAAAATACAGCAAAAACAGTATTATTGTGAATTATTTTTACAATTTAAAATAACTTTATTATATTTTAAAATTAAATTTATTTATGTGATCAAAGCTGAATTTATCATCATTCCTCCAGTCTTCAGAGTCACATGATCCTTCCGAAATCATTCTGATATGAGGATTTGCTTTATTTTAAAAAATTATTTAATGAATAGAATGTTCAAAAGAACAGCATTTATCTGAAATATAAAGCCTTTGCAACATTATAAATGTCTATACGGTCACTTGATCAATGTAATGCATCCTTGCTGAATAAATGTATTCATTTCTTTAAGTTCTTTCCAAAAAATAAATAAATAAAAATCTGACCCAAAACTTTTGAACGGTATAGTATAGTATTACAAAAGCTTTCTATTTCAGATAAATACTGTTCTTTTGAACTTTCTATTCATCAAAGAATCCTAAAAAAATATTTTTACACAACTGTTTTTAACATTGATAATAATAATAAATGTTGCTTGAGCAGCAAATCATCATATCAGAATGATTTCTGAAGGATCATGTGACACTGAAGACTGGAGCAATGATGCTGGAAATTCAGCTTTCATCACAGGAATACATTAAATTTTAAAATATAATCAAATAGAAAAAAGTTATTTTAAATTGTAAAAATAATTCACAATAATACTGTTTTTGTACATTTGTACATTTATAAAGAAGAGTCTTATGTTCACCAAGGCTGCATTTATTTGATCAAAAATACAGTCAAAAACAGTAGTATTGTAAAAAAAAATTATATGAGAATTTTTAAAGTGCCATTAAATGGTAAACATTAGGGTCCTGGCAGTTCCTCGGTTATTTCTAGGATGCAGTAGGTTGTCCACTCCCGTTATTGGCATCAGATCCTCAGATCTGGTCAGTCAAATAGACGGTTCTGACCGCTATGCTGTAGTTCCTCTGTTCACCAAAAAATGGCGCTGTGAAGAACACCAGACGTATTCAGAGTAACGTGTTCACAGTCCTGTAGGTGAAGTGGAGGGCAAAATCAAAACACACGAAGTACGAATGACATGAATGATAACTGGTATGAATGAATATTGAATATATGAAAGTGTTTTTATTTTCTACAAATAAATTTTGGATAGATGTTGCATCCTTACTGGTAGAGAGAACCACTCAATACATCAAGGATTCCTCCTAAAAACAAACATTTCAGAAATATAATCCAAACAGATTGAAAGTAAAATATATAGTGCTGAAAAAGTATTTGGATCGGCATAATCTAAATATACACTGACATTTTTCAAAATGTTGAAACTCTAAATCCGCTTTAATCGAGCGTGTGCATCCTATTCATAGCAGTATCCTACCTGGCTGGCAGACTGTCTCACAGATCACAGGACAAATGTAGCAATAGGAACAACCCTGTGGAAGGAGAAATTAAATGTAAGAGGGTAGTTGATGCATACATCTAACATGAACTTTTTTTAGGTTAAAGTTAGGTGTATTAGTGCATTAATATAGATTTTGAATTAAGAAGTAACACTTACTTCACAGTGATGGCAGTGTGCTGACGTGTCCCCTTCCTCACAGGGACATTTGTCACAGGTATCGCAGTGCTGAGAGGAAAGAGAGCCAGACACAGATAGAGTAGTAAGTTACACCTCTGCTCTTTACTGGGGATATTTAGGAAGGGATCACACCAGATCTACACTTCAGCAAGTTCATGGGTCATGCAAGTGGGTTTGGCATGTGCTAAAAATATATGAACACCTCATGCACTGATCAGTGCATGAGTCATGATGTTTTTTTCATGATAGCTGAGTTTGTTTGAAACACCTTAACATATGCTGTGGTAGTCTTCATGGGCCCACATGGATCCAAAAACCAGCGGACCAGTTGCTTCCGTATTTAAACTCAGTTGCTCCACATTTTTGCCTACCTTTTTAATGAACAGCATGGATTTTAGGCCGTTTTCACACCTATAGATCGTTTGTTTTGTTCTGAAATAGGGACTCAGTTTGTTACAATAACTGCTTTTCCACCGTCGGGCCGAACAGTTCTTAGAATGGCTCCAGTTGTGTTTCCACTTGAGGCTGGTACAGCGCTGCACAATTACAAATAGTTCTCGGCCTGGAATTCTCGGCACAGAGAATGACGTCACCACTCAGGATTTGTCACTTGTCTGTTGCCTGGCTACCACTAAATCCACTGCCGCTTCAATATACCTGTGTGTGTGTGTTATATATATATATATACCTAATTCAATTCATAAAGCCTTAATTAATATTTATCTTCCTATATTATTATAATGATTCTTTCCAGTTATGATTTTGCTTAATAGAACCACTGATTGTTTGTTCTTCCTTTGTTTTCTAAAGTTTGTGTTTGGTCTCTGAGTGGTGACTGAGGGTCTGTCCTAGGGATGTGTGATGTGTCACTAAACACTTGATTTCAGTTATGTGTTTGGATTTTGGAGGTATCACACACACTCCTAACATGCCAGGAGTGCAGTAACAGTGCTTGCTCACTTAGCCCGGATTCCAGATATGAAATATGGATTTGTCTTTCATTTTTATTCATTTTATATTTTCTTTTACTGAAACTCAAAAGAATCAAGATGAATATTGCCTGTACTACTGTCCGTCTCTCTCACTGAGAGAAAGCACATGTTATCAGTATGTTTTGGGAAACTTTCTGGTCAGAACTGGAGCTCAATCAGCTCCAACCTTGGAGAGACTGTGTATCTGTGTATGTGCGCAGCATTCTGTGTTACAGATCAGTGTTGACAAGGTGTACAATGGGCATCCTAAGAGATTGGTGGACTTCTGGGCAAACTGGCACCTGCTCCAGATCTGGAAGGTCAAGTGTCAACAAGTGATTTATGGACACGTGCATCTGATTTACCGACAATATGTGGAAATTTACCATGACTGTTCATTTTCTCTTATCAGAATCATCCACCTTGCAGTAATGACGTGGATAGACCTTGAAAACAGTATAACTGTTGGGACAATTGTATGTACGGTACGAGACCGGTAGAGAGGGAGCATGGCCTACGAACTCCTCGTGAGACTTGAAGCTGGCTTCTGCTGATGAAACCGCAAACTATTCTTCAGTAAATTTTTCTTTAATTAATTGCACTCCTGACTCTTGGTCTTAATTTTTCACAACTGGTCTTGGGTCATAAACTTTAACCCCTAACAGCTCAGAATAGAACGGTTACGCAATGAGAACTGTTTGGCCTGGCGGTGGAAAAGCGGTTAAGCGTACCAAAATGTGTTCACGCAAGTCACATGTGAGTACAACTGCCCTTTTACTGGTCAGAGTTTCCTCTGTGTCATCCATCAAGATGACTGACAAGTTCACTCCATGAGCTTATTATGGCTTTATTTGTAACTGTCGAGACACGCAAACACTATACGAATGTAGCCGCCATTCCCGCTGTTAAATTCTGTACTACAGTCGTATTAAAACTGAATCAAATTCAAACATGCTCTCTCTGGATCTCCCAGTGCTGTCTAGAGGTTAACTGTGTCAGGATGCACACAAACACTATACGGATCTTATAATGCAGCTAGAGCAGGAAACAAGGCTTTATCGGGAAGCATTCTCACACAGAGAAGTACAATTACACAACATTTTAAGATGAAGACGTGCTCTTTTGGTGTTCACACACAGAATCAGACACTGCTATTTATATAGCACATTTCCCGTTATGAATTATAATACCAGATGGTCCATTGGTTCGGATTGCATTTACACCTCATGAGAACCGAGTTTGTTTGCAATTGGGCCGAGACCAGCTCTTTCTGGCAGTCTCGGGGCGATTGTTTTGGTGCATATCCGAGTGTGATTGCTGTGTTCACATATGCCTAAGCAAACCGACCCAGTGGAGAAAATGCACCAGGTTCCAAAACAAACGCTCAGGTGTGAAAGCACCCTTAGACTTACTGCTTGCAAGATGGTGCTTTCCTGGATTGTGGTGAACAATGTCAATCGAAGTGAGAAGTAAGAAGGCTTTAAATCAGACGTTTTGAGTTATATCGACAACTTTGAGGGCAAGTATTCTCAAGCTAACAAGCTAGCTTGCTTTGCTTGTTACAGTTCATACCCTCATATGTTTAGTTTTCTGGTCGGACTCAGGTCTAATTTTATCAGGTCTGTCTCGGGTCAGGTTTTTCTTTTTTAATTACTTATGCATGTCGTGTTCGAGTAAGAAGTGATTTGGGTCGGGTACAGATTTTAGGGCCCAAGAAGACCTCTAGGCTGTTGTATGTGTAAAGGCCCTTTCACACTGGACGCATAACGAAAAAGCGAAGTGGACAAGCTATTTTTTGTGACATCTGTGACGTTTCAGAGCTCCAACATTTCAAAACCTTTTCATTTTCTTTAAAAGATGGTTTTGGGTGCACCCAGTGTTAAAGAACAGAGAGTCTGAAGGGGAGTATGCTAAGCTAAAACTTTATCATGGCTGGATTACATTCGAATGTCCGTGGGACAATTTGAGGAGCTCCTCCAGAGACAGTAGCACCGCATCTGACGATACAAACCACAAACTTCAGGAACCAATCGATCCGGAGTAGCTGTTTCCAGTTGAATCACAATGTAAATATTTAAGTGCCACAGTCGTACTGACGGAAACACATTCACTTTCTATAGTTGCGGATGCAATTAAACAAGTTTTAACTCAAAAGGTTATGTCAAAAGGTTATATCGTTGTCTATAGCCTACAGTGGGCTGTAACTACAACCACAGCTGTAATCTCGTGAGAAATGCAATACCTGGCAAAGGTTAATGTTGATTGAATAGTTAGTGACATCAACTGGACATTTCGTCACCTTTGTTTCCTTGTACGTGATTGGTTGAAGCCTTTTCTGTCGCTGCGAGAGTTTAAAAAAAATAAAGAAAGAATCGACATCGAAGAGAAAAAGATAAACATCGTTTTTTTGGAGCAAATTTGCGCTCGGTGTGGAAGCACTCATTACACAAATAGCTGATCAAAAAATAAAACCATTGTGCAAATTATTCGCGTCAAAATCACGTCCAGTGTGAAAGGACCTTTAGTCAGTAAAAAGTGTGGTAGAAGCATGGTTTACCTCACAGACTGAGCAAAGGCCACAGAAAGAGCCTGATCTATACTGTTCATCCTCCATAGAGACCACTTCTTCTGTTTCTACATGTTCCTCCTCAGCAGTTTCTACAGAGGGAGAGATGAGGTTTAACAAAGTCTTCATTAGTAATGCGTAAGACACCAGAGGTATATTCAACAGTAAAGCCAAAAGTATTACTTGAGTCTGTTTGTTCCTTGTTAGGACAACTAGGATCAGCTGTAAATGAACAAGTACTAGTAGTTGATTTTTAAGAGGAAGTGGTAGCTCTCAACGTGTCAAAACCTGCAAATCAGACTACTGATGAGTCCAGTTCAGAGGCTGCATCCTTTGAAGGGCACATTCGAAGGACGATTGCGTCACGGCGGCGTGACAAAGTCTGTCCCAATTAGAAAGCTCCTTCAAATGCGGCCTTCGTTTCCAGTGAAATGAAGGATACAACAGATAGATCCTTCACAGGCTTTCTTTTTACACTTTTAAACATAAGTATTGGCTTTCAACAACAACAAAAAACTTTAAAGTGAATGTCAACATTTGAGTTCAAATGTTGACATATCTTGCTAAGATGCGATTATATATAGTTTATACTCTTTATTATATACAGAAATGGACCATAGTGAACATATTTTGTCCAGGAGTTTGTGAACCCTGTTTTTGTTTTCAGTTTAATACAACTGTGCAGTATAAACGTTACTGTTGCTTATTAATGGCAACTGTCACAGTTGCTAGGCAACAAGAACAATCCTAGCTAATCCTATACACTGTTCCAATACACTGTTCTTTCCACCAACTGGCAACCTGTGGTGTCGAAATACTATTGGGTAAATTGGCAACGTGCAGGATGACACAGACCAAAACCAAAAACAGACATTGCGACTTGGAACGCACATTTCAAGGTAGAATAACTGGTTGTAGTGTTGTCTTTCAAATAAACGAGTATGTGAACTTAGCATTGCTCAAAAATATCTGCAAACATATTATGGTACCTTTATGCTTTAGTACAGTCAAAAACTTACATACAGCACCTTAAACTCTACAGCTAAATGCCACTCTAAGCAGTGTGGGAATCTTTGGGATGTTTGCCAACAGAAAAAGGTATTTTGACGTTTGAATAAGAACTAAGTGAAGAATGAAACAGAACCTTTGTATCTCCCGTAACTATATTCCTTGCATTTCTCTGATCACCTCTTTCTCCAGTTATCTGTCACTCTCCCTTCATTACTGCTGAATAATGCAACTACTGCAAGTATAAATCTCTCATCTCCTCCTGTTGCTTCTGCTGCCAAGGTCACTTACTACTGAAACAAGATCATCAACACTCAAACTAATCACAGGATCTTTAACAAGACATCTCTCCAACTCCACTCTCTCACATCAATGCATCTCGTACTACTGGCTGCTTTCCCACCATATTTCAGCAGTCTCAGGGACAATACTTAATCTTATAACTCCTGCCAACTTTTCTGTCGCAGGCTCTTGAAAGAGTTGTGTTCAGTCAACTCTCAGGTTTCCTGGAGAGAATTTGTGTCCAAGTCATATCGGTAATCACTGGAGCGCAAGGTTCAGTGCGTAGTGCTTTCTTATTCTTGATATATACACAACCCGACTGAGCGAAATCATAAAGGGACATTGCTAATGGTGCCAGCTCTACCTGATTCTAACTTATCAACTCTATAATCTCACCTCATATCTCTGCATGCCTTTCAGACATCTTGGCTTCTTTTCAGTTGAAGCTTGCCAAGATAAATCTCAATCTAAGCCATCAGTTAACCATTACGTCATTGTACAGCTGGGTTCAACAACACTAAATCCAGACGATTTTTTCTGCTCCTTTCATGGAAACTGCCAATTAATTGTTTGCTAATAAACATACTCATATAACATTTGTTAGTTTAATAGATACAGTTGTTTTGTTCTATGTCAAATGGCAGCTAAAACTGAAATGTAAATTTTAACTTGATAACAGATCCTAGGTTTCACTGGTGCTGTTATGCGATACCCTGTAACATATATGCCGTGTGTTAGGCTCATGTCAACAGCATTCAACCAGAAAGGACTTAAAGTGGTTGGAATATTTCAGCTGCTGTAGCTGTTCAGATATAGTGAGCTATTTTAGGGCTGATGTGTGACTTCACAGACTAACTGAAGGGTACTATACACAGGGGTTTAGACAGACAACAATGGCTCTGTTCCAAAACCTAAATGCCTACGTAGACAGCAAAACCCTATATAAAAATTTGCCTTCTATTCATCTGATTCATAGTTCTTAAAGGGACAGTTCACCCAAAAATGAAAATTCTGTCATCATTTACTCAACCTCAAGTTGTTCCAAATCTGAATGAATTTCTTTCTTCTGCTGAACAGAAAAGATGATATTTTGAAGAATGTCTGTAACCAAACAGTTGATGAACCCCATTGACTTCCATAGTAATTATTTCCCCCTACTATGGAAGTCAATGGGGTCCATCAACTGTTTAGTTACCCATATTCTTCAAAATATCATCTTTTGTGTTCAGCAGAAGAAAGAAATTCATACAGATTTGAGGGTGAGTAAATTATGAAAAACTTGAGGGTGAGTAAATTATGAAAAAGGTATAGTTCACCCAAACATTTAAGTAATAGGCCTTTTAGTATAAAATGTGAAAACCTTCTCCATATCATGGTTCATGTCTTTTTAATTTAAAATATTAAATGATATTTATAAAGTAAACATAACTTGTTTATTGTTAGTTATATTTTTCAAGATAAACATTTACTGGACTGACGCAACTACTTGAATATATGTATTTTAATAATAATTGCTTACTATTACTAATATATCAGGCTTTACAGGGTATAGGCCAAGACTTTATAGGCTATATAGAAAGACTGTGCACTTATATTAATATGAATGGGATAAACTGTAACATGCAATATGGCAGAACAAGTCCCGCCTTCAGAAGAGCCAATCACAGATTGGTAAAGTCAACGTGTCACTGCAGCTGTCATTATGTAGCCCCGCCCCTTTCCAGCACTGCGCTCGTTGTCTTTTGACTTCTGGTTTGTATTACCACAGCGATATTGCGTATTTATGAATTAACTGCTCATTTTAAAATCTTCCTGGTTTACTGACATGTATTAAGACATCTGCTTTAAACGCTACAATGCTCATGATAACTTTCATTAACTCTACTTTAAGTAAATCCACTTTCCACAACAGATTTCATTGGTGATTTCAAATGTGAAATTTAATCGTAAGCTTGGCGAACCGTTTTGGAAAATGTAATGTTTCCTCATTCAAAGAGATAGGAGCTGCCATTGCATGACTGAGAGACGTTTCAAAGATGGCCGCAGAGTGAATTGTCTGGTCCTAAAGGGACTTTGGTATAGGTCTGTCCCAAAAATTGGAGCAGTGTGAAGTTCCCCGTTGCTTCAAACGCTCCACCATCATTCCTGTCCCCAAAAAACCCCAAATCACTGGACTTAATGACTACAGACCTGTCGCTCTCACATCTGTGGTCATGAAGTCATTTGAAAGACTGGTTCTGGCCCACCTGAAGGACATCACTGGACCCTTGCTGGATCCTCTTCAATTTGCCTACAGAGCAAACAGGTCTGTGGATGATGCAGTCAACATGGGACTGCATTATATCCTGCAACATCTCGACAGACCTGGGACTTATGCAAGGATCTTATTTGTGGACTTCAGTTCGGCCTTCAATACCATCATGCCTGATCTTCTTACAGCTAAACTGACCCAGCTCTCCATGCCATCCTCAATCTGTCAGTGGATCACCAGCTTCCTGACAGACCGGCAGCAGCGAGTGAGACTGGGGAAACTCACATCCAAGACTCTCACTACCAGCACTGGCGCCCCCCAGGGGTGTGTTCTCTCCCCACTGCTCTTCTCCCTGTACACCAATGACTGCACTTCTAAAGACCCTTCTGTGAAGCTCCTGAAATTTGCAGACGACACCACTGTCATCGGCCTCATCCAAAACGGTGATGAGTCTGCTTACAGACTGGAGGTTGAACGGCTTGCTGTCTGGTGCAGTTATAACAACCTTGAGCTCAACACGCTCAAAACGGTAGAGATGATAGTGGACTTCAGGAGGAACAGCCCTGCTCTGCCCCCACTCACCATCATGAACAGCACAGTGGCAGCAGTGGAGTCATTCAGGTTCCTGGGCACCACCATCTCTCAGGACCTGAAGTGGGACAATCAGATTGACTCCATTGTAAAAAAGACCCAGCAGAGACTGTACTTCCTTCGTCAGCTGAGGAAGTTCAACCTCCCACAGGAGCTGCTGATCCAGTTCTACTCGGCTGTCATTGAGTCTGTTTTGTGCACATCCATCACTGTCTGGTTTGGTTCAGCTACCAAATCTGACATCAGGAGACTACATCGTACAATCCGGACTGCAGAGAGGATTATTGGTGCCCCCCTGCCAACCCTCCAGGACCTGTACTCTTCCAGAGTGAGGAAGAGGGCAGGTAAAATCATCACAGACTCCGCTCACCCTGGACACTTCCTGTTTGAACTGTTACCGTCAGGACGGCGACTCCGATCACTGGCCACTAGAACATCTAGGCACAGGAACAGTTTCTTTTCCACAGGCCATTTCCCTCTTGAACAGTTGAATACCCCCCAGCCGCCTTTAAGTGCAATACTTTGACTGTTTAGTGCAATATATTCTAAACTAGTGCAATATATTCTTAAATGTAACTGTGACCTTATATATATATATATATACATACCTTTATTTTATTTTATACTATTTTTCATATTTGTATATTTGTGTTCATGTTGTGTTGTATTGTATATGTGCACTGGAAGCTTCAGCACCAAGACAAATTCCTTGTGTGTGCAAGCACACTTGGCAATAAAGCTCTTTCTGATTCTGATTCTGATTCTGATTCTGAAAATGCAGGCACAAAATTATTTTACCTTCAAGTTACCTTCTTTGGCCAATCCCATTATTCACTGAGACAAACCAAGTGAAAACAAATCCATTGAAGATAGTAGATGAACATATGAAATGTAAATTTGTATGTCAATCTATTTGTATGACACACAAAGCTGCTGCCTATGCAAAACGTTCCAAATTTATGAGGTTCAGTTTCAGTTAGGATGTGGCCTTGGAAGGAACCAAATATAAAGTGATATACAGAAAAAAATAGCATGTGTAAGTAAGAGCATTTGACATTGATTCTCTGTAAAGGCAAATTCAGTAGTTACCTTCAGCATCATCCTCAACTACAGTCTCTTCATCTCCAGCCTCCTCATTATCTTCCTCATCTGCCTCTTCCTCTGCTGCCTGTTGTGCAGATTTCTCAACTTCTACTAACCCTTCTACATCTACCTCTGTTTGCTCCTCCTCCTCTTCTGCTACTACTTCTGTTTTTTGCTCCTCTTCATCTGCTTCTTCCTCTTCTTTTTCCTCTGCTGCTGCTTGTTCATCTTCTACTCCTCCTGTCTCATCATCTTCCTCTGCTTCTTCTTGTTCATCTACTCCGGTCTCATTTTCTTCCTCTGCATCTTCTTGTTCATCTTCTACTCCTGTCTCATCATCTTCGTCTTCTACTCCTCCTGTCTCATCATCTTCGTCTTCTACTCCTCCTGTCTCATCATCTTCGTCATCTTCATCTTCTACTCCTCCTGTCTCATCATCTTCGTCGTCTTCATCTTCTACTCCTCCTGTCTCATCATCTTCGTCGTCTTCTCCTCCTGTCTCATCATCTTCTACTCCTCCTGTCTCATCATCTTCATCGTCTTCGTCTTCTACTCGTCCTGTCTCATCATCTTCCTCTGCTGCTGCTTCTTCTTGTTCATCATCTCCTCCGGTCTCATTATCTTCCTCTGCAGCTTCTTGTTCATCCTCTACTCCTGTCTCATAGTCTTCCTCTTCATCTGCTCCTTCCTCCACTTCAGCCTCAGGTGCTTCCTCCTCCTCCTCCTCCTCCTCCTCCATTATCTCTGCTTCTGGTGAAGCCTCTTCCTCAGGAGCTCTCTCTGCTTCCTCATCTCCTCCTGCGTCATCAGCTGCTTCTTCAGATGCATCTCCACCTTCCTCACTATCAGCCACCTCCTCTTTCTCACCTCCAGTAGGCTCCAGACCTCTGAGCTCTTTGGCTTCCTCACTTTTCAGCCTTTCTTCGGCCTGCACAGAATCCCTGAACACTCCAGTGCAAAGCAGAGCTACGATAAGCCCCAACAGTCTGCTGCGTGAAACTGCCATCTTGCCGTCACTCCCTCACACAAATGAAACAGAAAAAACCAGACAGTCCAGTCTATAAGAATGTGTTTGTATCCACCCTAGATTCCAAGTCTTAACAGGTACAGGATTCAAGATCACATAGAGGGACACCCTTCAAACCTACTTTGAGCTGCAGTTGCCGGATCCGCCAGAGTGAATTAGAGTGACAGAGGGGGCTGGTCTCTGTTGTGTGGTCACATGTACACTCACACCATTCTCTGAATGGTGTAGCACAGAGGAACATACTGAGATGATTGACAGGGCCACATGCACAAGACACACTTCTAATGCCCTTTATCACATCTTTGTCTATGTGAATGTGCGAGAGGAAGTGAGATAAATAAAAGGATGATTACAGGGAGGCACAAATTAACTTTAGGACAAAATACATACAATTGAGTGAAGCCAAACCCATTTTGACCCTCCTAAGGCCTGGCTGCATGGGACTGGTGGGTGGAAAGCTATATAAAGAGGCTCTCAATAGCAGCAGTACACTGCTTGATCTGACCTTCAATAGATCACTCAGCTGCTGAAACTCCATCCATCCCTCCCTCGCTCGCTCTCTCTCCCTATACCGGGTCCTTTTCTAAAAGGTCACCTCTGTACTCTGTACTATTTCTTAACCACATCTTACCCTTTTATGTCTGCTCTCTGCAACTCGGCAATGAAAATTTGTATTTACTTACCAGAAGATTTTCGCATCTAAAAACCAACCAGTGGAGTTCTCCACATGTTCCTCTAGCAGACTGTACCATGAAATCAATATTTACGTTTTTTTTTAACGCAAGTCTTTGGGCCAGATTTACTAAACAAGACAAATTGGAGTGAAAAGTAAAAGTACTGAAGTTCTGCGGGTGATCTACTAACAATGCGCAACTAATTTCCTTAACGAAAAAGATGATGTGGTTTAGCAGACAATGTGTTCGGATATCATCTTCTGGCATTCCAAATAAATGAACACGAGTGGAGAAAAATCTCTTCCTTCCTCAGCAACTATCGCAGCCCCAGACAGCAACATAGTAGTGGTGTAAAGTCACAATTCAATACATATGATACTGAACTCACAATATGTTATTATTGCGATACACCAAGACATATGGTAAAAGGTTAACAAAAAAAAAAAAAAAAAAAATTGTACTGTTGATTAAAATGCTAAATTTGGTATTGCATTGCGGGTGGAAGTGAATAGGCTTGGACTTGGTGCTGGTAAACAAATGCACAGGACAATGGTGACACCAGAATAAAAATATTCATGATTCTGAAGCTGAAAATACACCGACTAGACATATTTAAGATCATTTAGGCCACTTTGCATTATATTAAAATATAGTAGTTTAATGTACTGACACTAAAACTCTGTAAACTTGATTTTTTTTTTTCACATAGTAATGGGTGAACTATACACAATATATATTGTCACCATCCACGATACATGTTGCATTTTTGTATTATGATATATTGTGACACGATATATTGTTACTCCCCTACAACATAGTGTCGGCTCAGATCCGGCCCCTATCCGGTACGTGTGGATTCCACGTGTACCAGATGTGGGCCGGATCTGGGCCAACACTATGTTGCTCTCTGGGGCATGTCAAGCACAAAATGGGTTAAAACATACTTTTTTGGCCGTTAAATAAAGGTGCAAATACCATTAAATTGACTTTGTTGCAGAAAATTAAAATTATGTTGCAGAATGTTTTTAAATACTGTCCTCCCATACATTTTTCATCTGAAAGGTAAACTCCTACAAATGCAGTCGCAATAACCATCCACGCCTTTTTTATTGCTGATTGTAATTTTTTTTTTTTTTTTTTTTTTTACACAAGCTGTTAGTAAATCTGGCCCTTGGTCTGTTAGCTCTGGAGCCATCCATCTGGAGCCACCAGTTTTATACATCAGTTTTATAATGTAAAATTTTTTAATTACACATTTGCATAAAAATAAGTCATAATGAATTGTCTCTTATTGGCCTGAACCCTCCATAAAACACACAAAACAATCACCACAAATTAATAAAAGAACATACAGACACTTTAATAGTCTTTGGGTGATTTGTAGATCACATTTAATAGATTACACTTTCATGAAAACTTAGTGGGGTGTACAAGTCCAGAGAGTACACTGGGATTCTTTTGGCTTGTTTTAATTTATTTTGGAGGGGTGAGGATTAACGTAGAGAGAACATGGTGAAGGATCTTTGTTGCCCCTGAAATCCGAGAGGCTTGGACACACAATCTATTTCTCTCATCTCTGTCTGCTGAGGTTGCCAAAACATTACAATCCCTTAAATAGTTACGCTTACAATCCTTTAAATAGTTATTAGATATTATCAGAATGTATTTTAAAATGTAGTGTAATACAAATACAACAGGCAAATACAATATCATCAAATAAAAATAAAAAAGGAACTCTTAACTCTTTCCCTGCCATAGATAGAATTTTCCTGCTTTCCATGTGTTCACTGTTATACGGTTGGGGAAAAGAGTTAATAAAATGCCATCACAAAAATGTAACTATATAAATATCCAACAACAACAACATTTTAACAGCAGGCAATTCAAGTATAAGTCTAAGTATATAGTAAAAGTTCAAGGACATTCTGTGCCCTGTTCTCTTACTCTAGTCATTCCCACAATCACATGGAAAACGAGGATAGGTCATTTGGGAGTGCTAAAGTCGAAAGAGCAGGATGAACCATGAAAAGGCCAGGATGACCAGGTTAAAAATGGAAACTAGAACAATGAAACAAGGGTAGTTTTTTGAAAAGTCATCACCGTTCTTTTCAGTGTCTCTCTGCGTCTTCTTGCTGTACGTGTCCGTGAGAGTGAGAGACAGAAGACGAATATAGAAGAGAAGGCTCTTTTTCATTTGTCATGGGAGCCTGAAACAACAACTGATGACAAAAAGATGAAACGCAATAACATCAGTACATGCTGGAAATTAAAATATCTTCTAATTGTCACGCAATAGCAAATACATCCACTAAAACTGGTTCTCAACTGGTCTGATTGGACAAAAAAACCCAAATCTCTGAGATCAACATCATTTCCAGACAGAAGTTTCCAGCGGTTCACCAGTACTGCTCCAAAATAATAGCTTTATTATTAGAGATATTAAAGGCTTGAGAGTTAAAACAAATATATATATTCTTCTTATTTTTTATTTTACAGCACAATTGTAATTTACAACAATAATATATTTTATTATTTTTTACAATTAGTGTTAAACAAATAACATTTAAATTTGCAATATGAGACAAAATATAGTATTATAAAATATTGGTATTATAACTAAAATAAAAATGAATATTTTTATTTGACAGTACGATATTAATTTACAACAGTAATATCTAAAAAGTAATTATTAAAGTAACAAAATTACGCTAATATATATATATATATATATATATATATATATATATATATATATATATATATATATATATATATATATATATATATATATATATATATATATATATATATATATATATATATATATCTTTAGTATCATATCAGAAGTCATAATTTTGGTATCGTGACAACACTATATAAAAGTATTTGCTGATATTCTCTTTTTTTGTTATGTTGGTTTACAAATTTGTACCTTTTTATATTTTTACTCTTTTAGTCTTACATTTTGTCAAGGGCTTGTTTACATTTATACTTTTGTATAGTACACTACTGAATGCCAAAGTTGCAAGTTGAAAATTTAAAAGTAAAATTGTTGAAAATTGTGAAGTTAATCGATAGATTAATCAATATAAAAATAGTCGTTAGTGGCAGCCCTAATTAATATTTAATATTTTACCTTTGCACTTGAATATCATGTGACCATTAATAGATGTCAGAGAAATGTAAGCATGTGCAATAATGTGTTGTTAAATTAAAATATTAACTTAAAATCTCTCTTGGGGTACTTAATGAATATTTCACATCCAAGTGGTTTGAGTGACAAAAAAGCTTGCGAGCCCCTGATTTTGCATGCTATCCTTGATGCTATTATTTTTCGGTTGTGACCCACCAGTTGAGAAACACTGTTAAAATGCATGTATTGTGACACAAGCAGGTGTACCTTTGCATGTCGGGTGTGCTTTAGTGCCCTTCATGGTACTGTTTTGAGACAGCGCTTCCATAATCCACTGAAGAGAAGATGTACAGAAGTCCATCTGCACACAGGCGAGTATTCCTCTTTAAACAACAGCTTGACGGTCTATATACAGTGCAATACAGAAAACACATCATGTGTCTTTACCTCTGATTCTAGTGCTCGCAGTCTGCGGTGAATATCTCTGACCTCGCCAACCTGCTTGAGGACCCCATCCACCCTGAAACATGCACAAAACATCAACACTCCACATTAATCTGAGGTAAGGTTTACAAATCACATCTGTCCCGTAAAAAAAGGAAGTAGCGACAGATGTTTTCTTCCATATTGAGTGAAAAAAGCATTATCAAAAAGGAAAAGAAAAAAAAAATGTAGGGCAGAGACTTTGTTTCATTCATCAGTTGTTGATTGGATGTTGAGATGTGGGCGTGGCACTCAAGTGTATACAGATGAGTGTGAGCTTGCAGGGGCGGAGTTTAAGTGACAAGTGCTGCACACATGCATCACTAGAGAGAAATCTGACAATTTCACATGGAAGGTCCAATTATGACATTTGATTAAACATTATGTGGTCAAAAACTTTTTTCTTGGATTGTGCACAGTGAAGGTGCAGTCATTTACCATTGTTTGATGTAATTTTGTGGGTGAAATCCAGTAATTTTAATAAGAATATGTGTGATCAGATAATTCACATGAGGGCAAAAAAAACGCTTCCAATATAGATTAAATTGTGGCGTGGACCAACAGAAACTTATATGGATATTCTTCTTACAAAAATGCATTGCTTTGCTTCAGAAGGCCATTATTAACCCTCTGGAGCCGTGTGGAGTGTGGATGGATGTGATTTTTTTGGCTTTTTGGGTACCATTCACTCCCATTATAAAGCTTGGAAGACCCAGGATATTAATATAACTCTGATTGCATTTGGCTGAAAGAAGAAAGTCACCTAGGATGGCTTGAGAGCGTAAATTATGGGATAATATTCACGTGAACTAAGACTTTAAGATCTATAACATGTTTAGAAAAAAGATTTTCTTTTCATGCTGACTTTAAAATGCTTTTTTCTTCATATTTCCTGAAGTAAAAGTAATTTGTTTTTCTTGACATTTTCCACCCTCTCTTTACCCACTTTGTGAAAGACGTGTGAGAAAGCTGTACGTGTATGTCTACATAACAGGAAAATGTTATTTTTCATGCAAGTTTGACTCACTTAGCTGACATGCGTTTCAGCCTCTCAGAGTCGGTCCCTTTTTGTTTTTTGCTCTCGAAAGCCAGGAAGTTCTCCTTCTGCAAGGTCTCCCATTTCACCAACTTGTTAGCCTCTCTAGCCTTCAAATGAAGGGCTAATATAAAAGACAAATGCACACAAATTTTATGTTACATATTTCATCTTCAACAAATCTTCTATAATCATTGCGTGGTTCACACTTGGCATGTTTAGTTTGATTATAATGCACTCTGGTGCAATCGCTCTGTTAGTGTGGTTCATTTGAACACTGGTGCGCACCAAACAAGCAGACAAAGACCCCTGAAAAGGTGGGTTGCAGTTCATTTTCAATAACATTTCATGTGCAACAATTTCCAATCTGTGTCAGATGCGAGTAAAAAATTTTTTTTTTTTTGTGCCACTGTAAACGCAGCCATTTTCAAATGGCCACATGCTCATGAAGGCGTCATTTATTTGATAAAAAAACAAAACAAGGTAAAAGCATATTGTAAAATATTATTTACCGCACCTTTTTGCAGTAGATCTTTGTTGTGGAGGAATTCCTGCCATTGTTTTGATGCAAAATATACGTCATATAAGATGTTTTTTATATCTTTAGGTTTAACCTTAAAAATGACAGTACCAGGACTAAATGTATCATTTTCTGTTTTGGTCCGGACCAAAAGAACCAAGTTTGAACACACCCTAATATACCAGATTTACCAACATGTTTACTATAATTTACCAAAATGGTGGATTTTGGTGGATGGCAATTTGCGGAAGTTTCTTTTGATAAAGAGGTTGATGTGGGATAGGATGATGAAGGGTGGAGCGAGATTTGGACGAGAATGATACTCCACTATCAGATTATACCGCTGGAATTTCCAGTACGTGTCACTGCGCTCCTGAACCTTAGAGAAAGTATAGCTGCACAAACAGACACAAGCACAAAATAAATACATGGATGGATGGATGTATCATTTGATGGCTACATACACCAGATGGATGGACGAACAGAAAAAGAATACCTGAATGTGGCGATGAGCAGGTTGACAAGTAGGATGTTGGTGACCAGTAGGAAGATGACCAGCAAGATGACCACAAGCCAGTTGTGGCTGTTGTCTCTACATGGCTCTTTCCCTTCATTAATCAATGTCAGATTATCTGTGCACTCTCTATCCCAATTCTTGCCAGCTGAACACACACACACACACACACACACACACACACACACACACACACACACACACACACACACACACAAATCAGTGGATGCTAACTAAATCTTGCAAAATATTATTGTCAAGTGAAGTGTAAATCAGAAGTGAGCATACTGTCTATTTCTTCCACAGGAATCTGTCCAAATATATGCAAATATGGTCTGTACAATACTCTACGAAACGCTCTATCAGGGCTCGGATCGTATGCATATAGTAGAGCTTGATTGGCCACTCCATACGCGCTCAGCCACACCGCCAGAAAGAATAAGAAGAAGAACGCATCCTTTATCTGTGGTTCAAAAACATTCATACAAAATAGAAAGATTTAGTAGATATAATCAGGGCTTGACAATAACCCCCAGCAAATGCTTGTGTATTTCAGCAGTGGTGTGTCACTCCTACTAGCCACTTTGGTGGGTCGAATTGTGTACATAATATACATTTATGAATTGTAGTCTTTTAAAAAGGCATCTGAAATAATAAATTAAGTGCAATGTAGTGTTGTCAAAAATATAATTTTTTTTGATACACATCAATACTGAAATGCTTCCAATACCCATTTTCAGCAGAATAGATACACAATACCAGCTGCTCTCTCTCATCTGTGTTACACACAAACCCGCCTCCCCTAACTCACTCGTTTCATTTGCTCCGGATGAATATTGCTGCTGTTACTGGGCTTGAATTTTGCCATGGAATTGCACATATTGCACATAATTTTGCTCATTCCCACACACATAAAGCCATCTGGAGTTTTTTCATTGCTGCTAAAACAGACATTTTGACATCATTTTGTGTGTATTTGACTATCTTGGCAAGTATTCACATAAAGTCAGTTATGTTTTAAGTGAACGTAAACCGTTGAGAAAGAAAACACATGTGTAACAGAATAATGGATCCGTGCTTTAGGTCTTAAAGTGACAGCAGTCATATGCTAGTAATATTCACGCTAATAAGCAATGAGTTAATAGTGAATATGTGTACCTAATATACAGTGTTACCAAGAAACGTTAACTGAGCGGTAACATTTTAAAAGTCTAAATCATCCTTCTCTTTAGGCAGAACCAGTGTTGGAAATGAGAGCGGGTTCAGACTGAAAGCTTAGAACTGTGACATTTTTCTGTTTGTCTCACCATTTTGACAAGTATGATGATTTTGGGTCCCAGCTGTCTGTGAACGGCGAAAATGTGAATGAGTCGGAGCGTGAAGACCATGTAGTCAATACACAGTATACCACGTCCCATGTTGTACGACCAACTGAACATCCTGAGACGAACACAAAGGCACACATATACAGATGATTACACAAAAATGTAGTAGAATGCACACAGGTATGATGAATATTTAGTAAATGATAAATGCTAACTTGTCTTAATGAATCAAAAGACTTAATGAATCATGTATTTTTAAAATTTAAAATGGTCATTTTCAAATGGCCATATGCTCACAAAGACTTAACTTATTTTATTAAATATTGTGAAATAACTTTTCTATTTTAAAATGTAATTTATTCCTGTGATCAAAGCTGAATTTTCAGCATTATTACTCACATGACCCTTTAGAAATCATTCTAATATGCTGATTTATTGCTCAAGAAACACTTCATATGTTTAATATTTTTGTGGAAACTTGCAGGACTGTCAGGGGTCATTACCTGCAGCACAAACCAGCAACGAAGAGGGAGATGGCAAGAATATCAAACTTATTCCACACATCCTGAGCATACAGCATCAAACTCTGAGCAAATGTCTTACTGCCCACAATGAACGCCTGGGAATGAAAGACAGCAGAAAGTGGAACAAATGGATGGATTAATCATTATACTCAACTGAAAAACTCTTTCTTATTTCTTTGTATCACTTGCAGTGTTGGGGAAAGTTACTTTTAAAAGTAATGTGTTACAATATAGCGTTACTCCCTAAAAAAGTAACTAATTGCATTACTTAGTTACTTTTTATGGAAAGTAATGCATTGTTATTTGTGTGTAATTTTTTCTCTCCCCTGAGCTATGTTCGCTTGTTTTTAAATCTATTTTTGGCATGTAATGGCCCTTTCACACCAGAAGTGAAATGAATAAGCCTCAGGCTGAAGGAAATGCAAATTCACTCCTGTACAGTAGAGGGCGCAGCTCCAACAAACATTTCTGTGCTTCCATTCTGGACTGCAGGAGAAGAAAGTTCAACACTCTTGCTTCAGCAATAAAAACAAAAAACAATGAACACAAATGTGATGTTTAACTAAAGTAATTTTTGCTTATTTGTATAGTTGAATTGGATCATCAAAGATCAGCAGCAAAGACATTTGTTAATAAAGTGAGATTAAACATATTAAGGCCTGGTTTCACAGACAGGGCTTGGATTAAGCCAGGATTAGTCCTTAGTTCAATTAAGACATTTAAGTGGCTTTTATAAACATGCTGTAGAAAACAAACCATTACTGGTGTGCATCTTAAGACAAAACAATAGAACTGACATATTTTAAGATATCTCAGTGCAAGCTGCTTTCAGTTAAAACAGCTCAAACATGCATTTTAGTCTGGGACTAGAATTAAAAGGTTAGTTCACCCAAAAATGATCCTATCCTATCACCCTCAAGCCATCCTATAGGTATATATGACTTTCTTCTTTCAGATGAACACAAACAGAGTAATAATAAAAATAAAAATAAATGTCCTAGCTCTTCCAAGCATTAAGCAGTGAATGGGGGACGAAATTTTGAAGCCCCAAAAAGTGCATCCGTCAGGGGATACTCTTTCAAGTCGACTTGCGTAGGCTACAACCATATACTACAACCAGTTTTTTCTTTACTGCCGGAAGCTAGTTATTTTAGGCAATAAAGATTTAAATATGAATATTTTTCTTACAAAAATGCATCACTTCACAAGCCATGTGGAGTACATTTAGGATGGATGGATGGATGGATGGATGCACTTTTTTGGGCTTCATATTTATATGTAATATCATATCATATATATATTATATTTCTACTTCATTAATATTCATATTTAAATCTGTATCGCCTAAAATAACTAGTTTCCGGCAGACAGCCTACTCAAGTCGACTTTTTGGGCTTCAAAAATCTCATCCCCCATTCACTGCCATTATAAAGCTTTTTTTAATATAACTCCAATTATATTCATCTGACAGAAGAAAGTCATAGGATGGTTTGAGGGTGAGTACATTATGGGCTAGTTAAAATTTTTGGTTGAACTAACCCAGACTAAAATGCATATTTGAGCTGTTTTAACAAAGCAACTTGCACTGGCATCTCTTAATCATGTTTTTGGGTGAATTATCCCTTTAAGCCTTGTCTGTGAAACTGGGGGAAAGTATATTTGTGTTATTTAACTTTTAATATTCTGAGTTTGCATTTCCCAGTGAGTGAGTAAATTTAGTCTAGATCTACAATAACACGTACTACAGGATTCTAGAAATAAACTCTAGAACTATAATATGTTTACACGGCGCACACAACGCCTCTGCACCCAATTTTTTACTTTTAAAATTACTTGAAAAAAGTAATCTGATTATGTAACTTGTGTTAGTTGTAATGCACTACCCCCAACACTGATCACTTGTAAGCTCTGTTTACAAGTGAAGCGCCTGTGTCGGCACCTACCTCTCGAATCTCCTCACACACGATAGTGAAAACCCAGAAATACAGCACATACTCGGAAACGGCAGGGCCATCAGGGGGAGGCGGCTTGAAGTCGACCAATAGCACGTAGGCGTACAGAAACAGGAAGAGGAAGTACATCAGAACGTTGCCGATAAATGAAGTGACAGGAGCGTACCAGTACTGCTTCCAGCGGGAAAGCAGAAAGACCTGCTTAAGTTTGACTTTGCCATATGGAGTACCTTTTACAGGAAGGAAGAAACAGGAAAAGGTAATAAGGGCAACACATTTCAGTCAATCTGATCAAATTAAAAACAAAAACCATGGGTTTCAGAACAAACAGTCAAACCTTTTGTTGATCGTCTGATATTATTTGAATCGTCTTGCTCGGCTTCACTGAAAAATATCATAAGAAGATCACAGATAAAGGCATGTTTGTCAACAGAGTTCTTTTTTATGCATGATGTATCAAATAAAACCTAATTTACTGGTGTTTGATGTCATTGAAGGAGAAGACAGTTTCTTGACAGTCTGTTGCTGAGTATGGAGGTACCATCGCTGATTTCTCCACTTCTGCCGGATCCTCTTTCCTGTCAAAAATAATGAACTTGGTCATTCCTACTAAGCAGTGCAATTAAAATGTTAAACTCACAGCTTGTAAGAATGGAAGGCATTTTTAGAGTTATTTTTATAGACTCCAAAACTATAGCAAGGAGAGTCAAAAGATAGGCATTGTTTGATAAAAATCCTTTTTAAATTTTTAGGTGGGGAAATCATTACATTTGGAAGCTGCTGATAAAAGATAAAAAAAAAAGGGAAATTTTACATATCTTTCTTGCTGAGTTATTTTTGACATGCAATAACTCAGGAAGGAAATAAGGTAGGAAGGCATTTTTAAAATTGTTCCTGCATGAGGAATATCTTGTGATCGGTGCAATGGATTATGTTGATTTTGGACCAATAAATAACAGGAACTGTAAGTACAAAATATTTCAAGATTTTTTTTATTTTTTTTATATTTATGGAATGTCAAACATTTAGTTTACTTTGGATCTGTCTGAGTAAATCTTTTGTAAATATTAGCAATGGAATTTGAATTCTGTGATGATTTGTGCTCTTATGCCAATAAAATGACTCAAATTACTAAAGCATTTATTAATCTTTGTAAAAGTTAATGTCAACATTTACTAATACATTAAAATCAAAACTTTTGTTAATATTATTTAACAGACCTGCGGCAACATGAACTAACAATGAACAGCTTTTATTAACATAACAAATAATAAATACTACATAACAAATGTAATGATTGAGTACGTTTACATCAAGTGGCAACCTCCCCCAGTTTCTCTTGAAGCCAATACTGAAGTACCCGCTAGAGACATGCTCCAGAAGGGAGCAGAATCTCATTGAGTCCCATGTTAAAATGCCCAACTTTACAGCAGAAAAAACATGTTTACAGCCTGGTACAAATTGTGGTTTTGGTCTATACGGCAAATTTTACCCTTCATGACAACTGTGAGGGGGGTGAATTGTTTTATAACTAATTGGTTTGCATTATATAAAGCCTTAAAGTTCTGCATAATTAAGGGCGTGGCCACTTTGAGTGACAGGTGGATTGCCGTTTGTCTGCTGTCTGTTAGTCATCACGTCACCTCAGCTCCGCCCACGTCCTGCCTCTTTGCCCATTGTCAGTTATCCGGGAGTGACACGCTGCCAAGATGGCAACGGCCAGCTCGACCCTACTTTACCCTTCAAACCTGCTCTTCAGAATCCTATGGGTGATGTCACAGACACTACGCCCAGATTTTTTACAGTTTATGGTTTACATACACCCTTATAATGCAATCATAATGGAATTTTGGCAATGCTGCGATTAAATGCAATACTTCAATCAAACTAATGCATTTAAGCTCAATCATAGTAACCATACTTATTAGCGAATAATCAGAATAATGAAAATTGCACGTAAACTGGAGTGACGAGTTCTGCTCATGTCATGTAAACATCTTACTGCGATTAAGACCATACTCTGATTATTAGAAATGTTATTGTTAATGTTAGCAGGGCTCCAGACTAACATTTGAGAGCAGTGGCACCAGCACCTGATTTGGTGGCGCTGGAGGAGAATGTATTAAAGTCATAAAATCATAAAACTACTTTTGTCTTGCACTGTTTTGTTAAAGTGCAGTTAGTAATAATATTACATGTTTGTTTATTGGAAATTTAACAGTGAAGCACTGAGCCTGAATTGAATATGTATATAAAATTAAGAGTAATGTGCAAAAACAAATTTGTATAGGAAAATTTAAATATTCTACTCTTATTAAATGTAACATTGATCTTTTATAGTATCACACTGAACTGACCAACAGCATGTGATTATAAAATGAGCACTCTTCACTTAATTCAGTCACAATCTGAAGAAAAGTTTTTCATGAGACTTTGTGACTTCCTACTAAGTCAAATAAGTGCTCCTCTGCTGCCACCTACTGGCTATAGTGGTAATTTAATATCTTTTTAAGTGGACCTGCACCTTTAAACTTTTAGGTTTACAAATCACCACATTAAAAATAACATTAAAACTGGAAAATATTTAGAGCTTTTAAGTGCTGGAAAAAGTGTGAAGCACTTGAAAACCCTTGAAAAGTGCTTGAATTTCACTCTCAAAAGGTTGTACAAACCCTGAGATGAATAATATATATTTTTTTATTTGACTATTTCTTCCACAATACCATGTGGTGTTACTACTGAAAGGGGGATTCTGAAATCCACTGCTGCTTCAATATACCTGTATATTATATTATATATATGTATATATACCTAATTCAATTGATAAAGCCTTAATTAATATTTATCTTCCTATATTATTATAATGATTCTTTCCAGTTATAATTTTGCTTAATAGAACCACTGATTGTTTGTTCTTCCTTTGTTTTCTAAAGTTTGTGTTTGGTCTCTGAGTGGTGACTGAGGGTCTGTCCTAGGGATGTGTGATGTGTCACTAAACACTTGATTTCAGTTATGTGTTTGGATTTTGGAGGTATCACACACACTCCTAACATGCCAGGAGTGCAGTAACAGTGCTTGCTCACTTAGCATGGATTCCAGATATGAAATATGGATTTGTCTTTCATTTTTATTCATTTTATATTTCCTTTTACTGAAACTCAAAAGAATCAAGATGAATATTGCCTGTACTACTGTCCGTCTCTCTCACTGAGAGAAAGCACATGTTATCAGTATGTTTTGGGAAACTTTCTGGTCAGAACTGGAGCTCAATCAGCTCCAACCTTGGAGAGACTGTGTATCTGTGTATGTGCGCAGCATTCTGTGTTACAGATCAGTGTTGACAAGGTGTACAATGGGCATCCTAAGAGATTGGTGGACTTGTTGTTCTGGGCAAGCTGGCACCTGCTCCAGATCTGGAAGGTCAAGTGTCAACAAGTGATTTATGGACACGTGCATCTGATTTACCGACAATATGTGGAAATTTACCATGACTGTTCATTTTCTCTTATCAGAATCATCCACCTTGCAGTAATGACGTGGATAGACCTTGAAAACAGTATAACTGTTGGGACAATTGTATGTACGGTACGAGACCGGTAGAGAGGGAGCATGGCCTACGAACTCCTCGTGAGACTTGAAGCTGGCTTCTGCTGATGAAACCGCAAACTATTCTTCAGTAAATTTCTTTAATAATTAATTGCACTCCTGACTCTTGGTCTTCATTTTTCACAACTGGTCTTGGGTCATAAACTGTTAACCCCCAACACTACAGTAAATCCATGGTGAATGTTTATGATTTGTGGACTGAAACCCCTTAACTTTGTTCATGCAACAATGGTTTCTCCTGGTTTCCACGTCAGCGCTGTTCGATCTGAGATCTGTGGTTTATAACAGAGTTCCCACTAGATCTCGCAGTTGCGATGTTAATAACTCTGTGGTGAATTCAAAAGCTGTATAGTAACAGTGTTGCATGATCGAGATTGGCCCGCGTATGAGCTCACGCTCTGTCTATTATTGCTCCGAGCTGAGAAATGGGCCACAAAACGCAGTTCAAACGAGTAGTGTGGTTCCGTTCCACTTTCATTTAATTTGTCATTTGATGTTTCTTATATGTAACAGAAATGGCAGCTTTTATCAGTTGGACCATGTTGGTTTTCCAATAAAATTTAGCAGGAAAAAAGGTTGCAAAATGCGACCACTTGTTTTCAGTCTGGAGCCCTGGTTGGTTAATGCATTAACTAAAGTGTTACGTGAAATGTACATGGTTGATGTACTGACCTGAATTTGATGAGGTTGGTGTAGCAGAGAGGAGGAATGATCATAGTCAGCACAAGTTTCCAGAGCTCAGTTCCTCTTTCCATCTCACCCCACCAGATCTGAGACAGCAGCGAAAAAAACAAAAAAAAAAAGAGATTGTTTAAGAAAAAAAAAAACCCCACTAACCTCGTTTAAAACAAAACAAAAAAACAACACTATTAATGACTGTTTGCATGTCAAAAGACCTGTACTCCATCGTGGCTGAAGAAAATACGGGCGTCAGCGGCCATGGCCATCTTCAGACAGGTGGCATCACCCCACAAATGAGACTTGCGAATCAGTAGCTTATAGGAATCACTTGCTTTGGTTTGGTAGCACCTGCTAAACACATCTGTCAAAAAAATGTCGGGGAAGAAAACAGAGAGATAAAACTTTCTTTTATCACCGGGTTTATAAGATGACAAAAACCAAATACTTTCACGCATCATACCGTGAGCCATATTCTCAAACTTCTGGGCCAACTCCTTAATGGAAAGCCTGGCCTCTGTCTCAATCCCCTGTTTAGACAGCTCCCTCAACAGCTTACATCCTCCCAGAGCCGTCAGAACCGACTCGACGCACTGAGAGAGAAGAGCAGTGCAGATGAGAGTGATGCTGCGCCAAACATTTCCTTTTATACATTTCACTTTTTATAAATGCCTGACAAATAAGGATTCCTCACTATTTTGTACTAATAAGCAAGTAAAACAAAAAATTTAAATGCTAAAAGTGAATTTAGGCATTAAATACACATAAATATACAAATCAATATGTATTGAGCTTCACAATACACATTGTTTCAAAGCATTACAGAAAATCATGATGTTAAAGTTTATAATCTATCAATATCTTCATGCCTTATAGTTGCATTTAGCAGATTAGAGCTGGGCGATTATATAGTTAATAATATGGCGATAACAATTTTGGGACGATACAAGCAATCAGTTGCTATCCTCTATATCTAATGGGTCTGACTCGCACATATGATCCGCTCTGTGCCATCTTGTCTCTGGACCGGAGCAGACTGTGTGTGCGCCGTGGTGGTTTGCATGACACTAACGTGAAACCAGCCTTCATTCGCCACAATGGAAAACATATTTACGTCTGAGTCTATCCCCATTATAATGCACAATAGTAGACAATAGTAAATAGTAGACAATACAAAATGTGTGAACAAGTCACCGATTTTAGCCGCAGCTTCAGTGTCTATATATAATGTAGGGGCGTGACGCTTCAGAATCTAAAGAGCATTTGATTGAACAGAAAATCTGATGAGAAGCTGAAGTGCAGCATGAAGGAAGTGAGAGAATACGTTTTAAAATCTTATCTCTTCTAAATACGAATTTTGTCATTGTTTGAGCACACTAGCCTATAGATAACAGTAAGGCTAACATATTCGTTCTAAAAGCCAAAAACTTCAACTTTGAATTCATGGCGACTTTTATTAAATAATATATATCGCTTCACGCAAGTATACTGTATGTGTGTTGATAAACTTGGATAATAAAAAATTAAAAAAACACATCCAACTTTATATGCAGAACTGTGCGATTTGACTTTTGTGACAATATAAACAATCACAATCAGCCGAGATGTACAGTATGAAAAATGGATATTCATTTTGAGGTTTGCTAAAGATCTTACTTTGACAGTTAAAAAATTTGGATGAATATTAACTTTAAGTGAGTGTAAAAGACAGCACATGTAATCTAAAACAATCCAATATGACCAATAATGACAGAACATAAACTCTCTGAAATCATCCCATGAATGATACATTGTGCATCTCTAACAGCAATATGACAAATGTTACCATTTCCCAGCAGAAGATGGCCATCTCACTGCGGTTCTGCAGCACTGCCCAGATGAAGAGACATAACCACGGGTGCTTACATATGTTCATCCGATAGGAACAGTCCCCCTGCAGGGCCTGGCATGCTTTCTGAAGGGTGGTATTTAAAGACATTGTATAATTGGGGACTGAGCAGACATGGAATAGGGGGAAAAAATCTGACTAGACAGAACTAAATTCTAAGGTACTAGGTACTAAGTACTAAGTCTGGTACCTTTAAAGCTTTTCTTTTGGTAGAATTTACATCCACACCCAGTAGAGACTTGTAGAAGGGCCGACATACCTCCCCTAACAGATACTCCAGAAGTTGGGACACCTGGGATGAGAAATCCATGAAATTTACACATATTCATAGTTTTCAGTCACATGACTGGTGGGAAAACAACTATAGAACTGCAGCACAGGCCTGTCCATTTTGCATCCGTTTCAATCCACAAATACTTACCTCTCAAAAGAATAAAAACAAGATATATGAACAAACTGTAATTTTTGGGCCTCATCATGGTATTTCATTCAAATTTTATGATTTAAAATATAGTATACATCTTACTGATGATGCATACTACTTACAAGCAAGCAGATAAGCCCAGAATATGAACACAACACTGTAAATTTCACGCTATGCGTTTTCTTTATAATAGTTTTCATAGGGAAAATCCAAAAATGAAATTTATCCCATGATTTACTCATTTTCAAGCCATCGTAGGTGTAGCTGACATTCTTCTTTAGGACGAACACAATCGTAATTATATTAAAAAAATATCCTGGCTCTGCCAAGCTTTATAATGGCAGTGAATGGTAAATAAGTGCATCCATCCATTATAAAAGTACTCCACACAGCTCCAGAGGGTTAATAAAGGCCTTATGAATGCGAAGCGATCATATGTAGCGGAGGCCAGCTAGTAGTTGCTGTGCGAGTAAACCTCACTCCTCTGATCTCAAGAGATGCACTAGCGACTGACGTTAGAGGTTGCAGCCTTTAGCCTCCTTGTTAGAGCGTCCGACTCTCATGCCGGCGGACCCGAGTTCGAGTCACGCTTGGAGCGGATAGTTCGAACAGGAGGGGTCACATTGGTGCCGTGACCCGGATGGGAGTGAGGTTTAGGGGGGTGAGTGTAGCGGAGGCCAGCTGGTAGTTGCTGTGCGAGTAAACCTCACTCCTCTGATCTCAAGAGACGCTCTAGCGACTGACGCTAGAGGTTGCAGCCTTTAGCCTCCTTGTTAGAGCGTCCGACTCTCATGCCGGCGGACCCGAGTTCAAGTCCCGCTTGGAGCGGATAGTTCGAACAGGAGGGGTCACACATACACTGTAAAAAATTTGGACGTAGTGTCTGTGACGTCACCTGTAGGTTTCTGAAGAGCATTTTGAAAGAATGAAGTCAGCCGTTGCCATCTTGGGTAAAGAGGCGGGACATGGGTGGAGCTGAGGTGCCTGGATGCTGAAACCATGCTCGCCTAACTCGACCATAATGGCAATCCCCCTGTCACTCAAGTGGCCACGCCCTTAATTATGCAGAACTTTAAGACTTAATATAATTTAAATGGAAGAGTTATAAAAAAAAATTCACGCCCTCACAGTTGTCATGAAGGGCAAAATTAGCTGTATAGATCAAAACCACTTATTGTACCAGGATAAAAATTTTGTAACATTTTTTAACATGGGGGAGATACAGTTTGGAATAACTAGGTTAATAACTTTAACCTAAAATAACTAGCTTCCAGCAGACAACCGTACGCAAGTCGACTTAACCAGTGACTCGACGCATTACACATTGACAAATGTGGAAGCACAGCGGATAGAGCAAAACAAAACACCGGTCATGAATTAGAGTCGATATTGTCCAGCCCTATTAGTTTGAACCCGCGAGAGGCGCCAAAGCTTACGGTACTCCTACATGACGCAAGTCATACATCGCGTCATGAGTTACTCTTTTGGCTTTTTTCGACTTGCGTACGGTGGTCTGGGCAAGTTGACTAGGCTATAAAGATTTAAGTATGGATATTTTTCTTACAAATGCATTGCTTCACTTCAGAAGGGCTTTATTAACCCCTGGAGCCGTGTGGATATCTTTTATGAAGGATGTGCTTTTTTGACCTTCAAAATCTCATTTACCATTCACTGCCATTATAAAGCTTGGAAGAGGCAGGGCATTTTTTAATATAACTCTGATTGTGTTCATCTGAAAATGAAAGTCATATACACCTAGGATGACTTGAAGGTGAGTAAATCATGGAATAAATAAAATTTTTGGTGAACTATCCCTTTAACATGAAACTGCATGTTGCATTCATATTATGGGTTTATCTGTTTGCTTGTGTAAAGACTTGAGTATTGTTATTAATAAGGTGTATACTGATTTGGTCCTCCAGTATCCTTGTCTTTATGCATTAAGCCACATAAGCATTTTCTTTACACAGTAATGGTTTTCAATGGGGAATTTTTTTTTGCATGTTGCGCTCATATGCTTGCCTGTATATAGTATGCATTATCAATACTGAATTTGATTTTAATATCACCGTTTTAGTAAACTGGTAAGAATAACTTGCAAGTAGCAAGGGAAATCCTTGTTATGCCCTCCAGTGGGTGTTCCTATAGAGAGGTGTAATAAACCAATTAATCTGCCCATATTTGTCTGATAATTTCCAGATCTCACCTCAAAAAGGCTAATGCGACATATTTTCTGATCATTGCTGGACTCATTCATGCGCTCATTCATGATATGATACAGCAGTTTGCCAGTCTGGGAGTTTTCAGAGATGGAGTTGTAAAGATCTTCCAGTTTTCCGTAAGTCAGGTAGCTCAAAATGTTCAGACCATGGTCAACGAAGAGACGCACAAACTGGGGTTTATCATTCATCAGCGCATCAGTCATGGAGTCTTTCAGATCCTTGTACTGCATGTACCAAGACAGAAATAACCAGGTTATCGCCACATACCAGAAAAACTGCTCACCAAGGCTGCATTTATTTGATCAAAAATACAGTAAAAACTGTAATTTTGTGCAAACAGTATTATATTATATTATAATAAGTATATTATTAAAGGATATTATATAAAACAGTATATTATTACCATTTAAAATAATTGTTTTCTATTTGAATATATTTTTAAAATGCAATTCCTGTGATGACAAAGCTAAATTTTCAGCATTTTTACTCCAGTCTAGTTCAGTTGTGCTTAAGAAACACTTTCATATTATTATGACATTATAACAATGTCTTTACTGTAACTTTTGATCAATTTAATGCATTTAATGCCTTGTTTTAATTACCTTCTTTTACAAAAATAAACTCACTGACCCTCAAACTTTTGAATTTGAACAGTAGTGTATATAAAAATTTAGACATTTCCTTTAGACATTTAACCTTTTTGCCACTTTATCCAAAGCGACTCAAGGTATATATTTAATCAGTTCAAGCATACCCTGGGAATCAAACCCATGGCCGTGGCTCTTCTAGTGCCCTTTTGTAGTTTAAACTACAAACTACATATTTCCCACAATCCTCTACCTTCCAGTCGATGTTTCCATTGAAGAGTTCACTCCTGGCAATGTCCACTCTGTTCCATGTTACAGCAAGCCTCAACTCATCAGTATAGGGATTAGAATCGCCTGTAATGAGTCTTTTACTCGCTAACACACACACGCACACACAAAATTATATACAGAAAAAGTAAAAAGATTAAAATAAATAAATACATTTTTATAAACCCCATAGGTCCACTGTAGTCTGAAGATGTTAGAAGTTGAAGAGATGCACAAACACTGTAATGAACAGTTTAAAGTCTACCTTGAACAAGCATTTTAAGCATCACAGTGTCAAAATCATCCACTCCTTCCTGTTCCCCGTTATAAATGCAGATGAGGTCTTTGTTTTGGTAGATGCTTATAACCTTTCAGGTACCAGCCAATCAACAAGAAAAAAAAAAAAGAAAAATCAGCACCAAAATTTTTTTTTAGTACTTGTTATTTGAATGCGTAATGAGTGTGACCTTTACCTTGTCAACAAGTTTGTCCAACTCCTCCTCAAAAGGAAAGTATCTTTTTACTTTCTGTGCCAATCGTTCTCTAAACTCCATGTAAGACCCTTCCTCCTTCTCTGCTGCTCCAGTCGAGGGCATCGGTGCAGATTGTATGTTCTCTATGATGTCGCACACAAGATTGGCTAGCCCCCCCGAACCAGCCAGGACCAACCAGGGGATTGAATTCTTCAGCGAGATATCTAATAGCTGAAATGAAGAAATATTGTAAGAGAGAATTAAGAGTTAGGACTGAGGACATTTTGCATGTAATTAAACTGGAATCTGTTCACCTCCAGCAATGAAGCTGCTCCTGATATCAGCATATTCAGAACAGGAATGTCAATGCTTGCACTGCCTGCACATGAGATTGCATATAAGTATAAAGTCCTCATTAAACAGATCTTAACATAAAATATAACACACATACATAAACGTGTGTGTGTGTGTGTGTGTGTGTGTGTGTGTGTGTGTATGTGTGTATGTGTATGTATCTATCTATATATCTATATCTCATATATATATATATATATATATATACACACACACACCTAAAGGATTATTAGGAACACCATACTAATACGGTGTTTGACCCCCTTTCACCTTCAGAACTGCCTTAATTCTACGTGGCATTGATTCAACAAGGTGCTGAAAGCATTCTTTAGAAATGTTGGCCCATATTGATAGGATAGCATCTTGCAGTTGATGGAGATTTGTGGGATGCACATCCAGGGCACGAAGCTCCCGTTCCACCACATCCCAAAGATGCTCTATTGGGTTGAGATCTGGTCACTGTGGGGGCCATTTTAGTACAGTGAACTCATTGTCATGTTCAAGAAACCAATTTGAAATGATTCGAGCTTTGTGACATGGTGCATTATCCTGCTGGAAGTAGCCATCAGAGAATGGGTACATGGTGGTCATTAAGGGATGGACATGGTCAGAAACAAAGCTCAGGTAGGCCGTGGCATTTAAACAATGCCCAATTGGCACTAAGGGGCCTAAAGTGTGCCAAGAAACCATCCCCCACACCATTACACCACCACCACCAGCCTGCACAGTGGTAACAAGGCATGATGGATCCATGTTCTCATTCTGTTTACGCCAAATTCTGACTCTACCATCTGAATGTCTCAACAGAAATCGAGACTCATCAGACCAGGCAACATTTTTCCAGTCTTCAACTGTCCAATTTTGGTGAGCTTGTGCAAATTGTAGCCTCTTTTTCCTATTTGTAGTGGAGATGAGTGGTACCCGGTGGGGTCTTCTGCTGTTGTAGCCCATCCGCCTCAAGGTTGTGTGTGTTGTGGCTTCACAAATGCTTTGCTGCATACCTCGGTTGTAACGAGTGGTTATTTCAGTCAAAGTTGCTCTTCTATCAGCTTGAATCAGTCGACCCATTCTCCTCTGACCTCTAGCATCAACAAGGCATTTTCGCCACAGGACTGCCGTGATACTGGATGTTTTTCCTTTTCACTCCATTCTTTGTAAACCCTAGAAATGGTTGTGCGTGAAAATCCCTGTAACTGAGCAGATTGTGAAATACTCAGACCGGCCCGTCTGGCACCAACAACCATGCCACGCTCAAAATTGCTTAAATCACCTTTCTTTCCCATTCTGACATTCAGTTTGGAGTTCAGGAGATTGTCTTGACCAGGACCACACCCCTAAATGCATTGAAGCAACTGCCATGTGATTGGTTGATTAGATAATTGCATTCATGAGAAATTGAACAGGTGTTCCTAATAATCCTTTGGGTGAGTGTATATGTGTTGTCAGAATTAACGACTGCGATACCAAGTCGGTACTGAAAACACCTCTGACTGGCCATTGTGCTCATCGGATGTGTCTGTGGTATATACAAACACAGATCAGGCATAACATTATGACCAAATATTGTGTTGCTCCCCCTTTTGCTGCAAAAACAGCCCTGACCAGTCAAGGCATGGACTCCACTAGACCCCTGAAGGTGTGCTGTGGTACCTGCCACTAAGATGTTAGCTGCATATCCTTTAAGTCCTGTATAAGTTGCGATGGGGCTTCATGGATCGGATTTCCATGAAAGGGTGTACATGGTCTGCAACCATGCTTAGGTAGGTGCTTTTGGCGATGGACAGGGGTCAGTATATGCGGCTATGCAGCCCCATACGCAACAAACTGATGCGCTGTGTATTCTGACACCTTTCCATCAGAACCAGCATTAGCTTCTAGAGCAATTTGAGCTCCAGTAGCTTATCTGTTTGATCGGACCACACGGACCAGCCTTCACTCCCATAATGTTATGCCTGATTTTTCACATAGTAGCTACATGTTTTAATTTAGGGATCATGAAATCCATTTTATTTTTCCCTAAATCCTGTGTTTTCCATTTTATTTTTGGGATTCCGTTTTTTTATGATTTAACACACATTTATATAAACTTGACCAATTTAATCAAGCTTTTAAAATGTAATCAAATAGAAAATATAACTAATTTAATAAATGTAATTTCCAACAAAACATTACATTTGTATTTTTGTCAAATAAGATGCTGCACAACAAACTGTATACATTTAAAACATGGATGAAAAATATCTTGCCTCTATAATATTCCTTAGAAATATTATTATTATTATTACTTTCACAAATGCATTTTGGTATACAGTAGTGATATATTCATGTCATAATTTCTTGGTTAAACCAAACTTTTAATTTGACAGTATATTTCAGTTCTCTGAATCACTCGTCATACTTTGTCAAAATGAACCATCACAAGACCTTCTATGACACTTTCTGAATGATCCGCCTAGCAGCCTTTTATTACTAAAAGCTTTGCCTCTTGCAATACCCCAAATTGGCCATTAAGTGGCCAAAAATCAAAACTGCAATGTAACCAAGCAATGTACCAAGCAAGTCATCTTTACGTCAGTAAAGTTTATAGACATTCCTGCCATTCAAGCACATAAAATGCCCTAAAAGCAGCATGTTATTTTGTACCTGTGCGCTGACGTGAAATGTAATCCTCCAGACGGGCTCTGAAGCCCATCTCACCACCTTTACGCCCTTTGGTCCCATCATCCACCAGAAGGAAAGCATTGTAATTATTATCCAGATAGCAAGATTCACACGCTGCGTTTTTGACTAAATACTTTGAGGGGAAACTTCCCTAAGAAAAAAGAATGAGACACTGTTGTTCTGAAAGACTGAAGCATATGCATACACAATACTGCTCTATTATATGTGTAATACTGCTCTATGTGCAGTACATAGCATGTAGGCTTATTGGTACCCCTAGAAATTGCTTGCTCAACATTTCAAGTTCACCCAAAAATTAATTACCCCAGGATTACACCCACTTTCTTTATAAGTTGAATACGGAAGACGGTCTGGAAGAAGCTAGATATTTTACTTTATAATATGTTAAATATGGATATTTTTCTTACACAAACGCATGGCTTCGCTTCAGAGGGCCTTTATTAACCAGGAGCTGTTAATGGATGAATGCACTGTTTTTGGGCTTCAAATTTTGGGCTCCCATTCACTGCCATTATAAAGCTTGGATTTGCCAGGACATTTTAATATATTAAAAATCTATCCAATTATCTGAGATATAGTACAGAAATTAGTTGAGTCTTGGGGTCAAAAAAGCCTTCATCTTTCTCTTCATCAAAAGACTCCATCATATTAAGTTGTCAGACATGATGGAACTTCAAAAGAAACCTGGGCCCTCATTTATCAACGGTGCCTACGCACAGATTTGTGCGTAGACAGTGCATAAGAACAGTTTCACGCAAAGTGTGGGATCTACCAACTTGTACGTAGAAATGTGTGCAAATATAAGCACACATCTGAGCATGCTTATGCAGAGAATCTAGTGCATTAGCAATCTAGTGCATTAAGCAATCTACATATGTCCTGTGTTTCCTTTAATTATAAAACTCAATTTATAATTTTTGTAGTTTTAAACACAATGCGTAATTTGTGTCAAACCCTATAAAAGACAGCTGTGACAAATGTTGGATGCCATTATTTCCTTGGCCCCAACCTACATCCAGTTCCCTTACTGAAATCTGAAATAAAAATGGTGCTTTCATGCTAACGCCAGATTCCCAAACATAACTGGAGCCATAGACTGCACCCACATCGCCATAAAAGCACTATCAACCAACGTATTTAATGATGTAAATAGAAAAGGGTTTTGTTCTGTTAACACGCAAATCATTTTTCATGCAAATTTGTTGTTGTTAAAAGTCGTTGAGCGACTCATTCTGTTTGTGAAGTTCCTCTTTGCTCCCTTTGCCATTATTACAGTGAGGAAAAAACACAATCATGTCATTTTCTAAAGGGAAGTGTTGTCACCATTAATGGTTCATTGGAGGCGTTTCAGAATGCTAATGACCGTGAACGATCAATAATGATTGCTTACTCACGTGCATAAGAACTGTGCGCCTGTTTGATAAACACGGATTTTCTTGTACTTGGACACATTCTAAATTTCATTTGTAAATCAAAATATAGAACCTTTTCTACGCACTGTTGAAAAATGAGGGCCCTGGTTCTGTGGTCAGATGAAACTTTTTTTTAAAAAGAGCTTTGTTTTGGCAGCAAACCCACCAGATGGGTTTGGTGCACACAGAAAAGTATCCCATGTGTATGATTAAATAAAATCCATAAGTATGAGATCCAGCAGTATATCAAATAACTGATTTAAAAAAATAAAATAAAATAAAAAATCTAAACCTGAGTGCCTCTGATAGAAATCTTATAATGGGCTGTGGTTGGATCTTCCACCAAGACAATGACCAAAACAAACATCAAAATCAACATAAAAATGCATCACTAAGCACTGGCATTATAGAAGACGACTCAGAGCTAAGACGAGGGTCCCAATTGTGGTTAAAGTGTTTCTGAGAGAAACATTTCATACTGAGATTTTCCCCACACTTTCCAATTGCTTTACTTCAATAAAATATCAAAAGGATTAATGTAGGTTTATTTTCACAGGCTTCTGACCAGGACTAATATAATATAATATAATATATAAATAAGTTGCATTACCTCAGAGTTGACAAGTTGGTGGCTATCTTTTACCAGGCCCCAGGGAGTGATGCCAATAAGAACCACTTTACTGAGTGTGACAGCAGACGTTGCGGTGGCATAATCTCTCACAGCTTCTCCTACACACCTGCTGAGACCTTCCTTCAACCCTCCGGTTATGATCCATGCACCTATACATAAGCCACATCCAAAATTAACTGCTTTATTGAATTGAGGATATTTACTAGTCATAATTCTTATGAATTATTATTATATTGTATTGTTTTTATTTTATTTTTCTGCTTTTCAAGTGATTTTTATGTTTTACCTTCATCACAGACACAAACATTCTAAAAAATTAAAAACATTTTATTTATTTTATATTTAGTTATTCAGTCGTTGTTGTTGTTGTTGTTGTTATTATTATTATTTCCACTTATTTTCAATAAATTGCATTGTGCATTATTTTATTTTGGTGAAATGTGAAAAGAAAAACTACACTATATACACACACAGAGAAGAACTTGCGGTCCGACTTTCCTGACATAAACCAGGTTGATTAAATAATTAGTCCAGCAGGAATTTGTGCCCTGGTAACTGGGCCTTTAATTACTTGCAGTTAATCTAGATATGAATGTATGATTCATATTCATACTGCTTGCATCCTGTCAGTTCACAATAGAAGGCACAATGACAGCTGAAGTGGTTATGCACTTTTCTGTTTCTCATTGATTATTTCATTACATTTACGGACAAAAAGTCACATGGCATAACCTGGCAAACCTTTTCACAAATAAGAGAGCAAGCATGCTGATATGGTATGGTAGTGGCAATAAATGATATTACATCTTTACCACAGTTGTGAAAGCATAATTCAAAGTTGTCAAACCTTTGTATAGTATGTAAATGCATGAAAAATATGAGATATGAATAATATTATGCGTGGAGAGAAGACGGCACCTGTACTCTGTGCAGCTTTAACCAGCCCCTGCCTCAGCACCTCTCGCACCCAGCTCTTGACCTCTGAACTTTTCCCACCACCAACTACTGACACCACCAGGTTGGGCTGTTCCAGTTTCCAGTGTTCCCTCATGATACTGAAGACACTGGAAGGTTCTGTGGTGCTGGAGAGACGCAAAAACTGGGATAAAGAGAAGTGGGGTGAGATCAAAAAGGGAATCAAAGGTGAAAAGCCACTGTAACAGGCTACTGAATTGTTAAATATGGTTGTTTCTTCAACTATGGGCAATTTTTTTTGTCTCAGAAGTTGATTGCTATTAAAAAGATTTTTTTGTAATATAAAGACCAAATTTAGGGCATGATTACAAGACAACAATGTCCTAAAAATGGAAATGTTTTTCCTTTGCATTTTTCGCATACAACACCGCTGTCAAAACGATCCCCGTTCACACGGATCTGCAAAACCGACTAAAGCTGCGTTATGCGGCCAGGCCAGTAGATGGCGAGTAGATTACTTTATAGACAGAGCAAGTAATACGCATGTGAATGACGTCACCGTTTTCACAAATTCACGTTTTTGTAGTTTATGACGAGACGATAACTAAATAATTTTTAAAAGTTTGCGTTTTAAGGCCCCCAAAATGCCGTCATTGTGTAAATGAAGTGAACGGCCAAAACGTATAACATGTTTTCCGTTTTTAGCTGAAAACAGTGTTGTGCAATCGGCCGCTAAAACTGGACACTTTTTACCATGACAATTAATGTTGCTGCTTTTCAAAAGCTTTTTTTTTTTTTTTGCAAAGATTGTATTAGTTTGCCCTTGTCAGGACGAAAATTTTCTATGATTAATGATAAATTATCAAATGATTAATTATTTTAAACAAACAGGGAAAACGTAAACCATTTCAATAATTAGGGGCAATCAAATGTGAAAAGAAACTGAAAATTACTAAAACAAACAGGTTGTTTCTCCATCTACTGGAAATGTTCATGTGCCAGGGGTTGATTTTTATTAAAGTTAAAAATGTACACCATTTATTTTTGCTGTTTTTAAAATGCTTTTTATATAAAGAATTTATTTTGCCCTAGTCACCAACTTAAATTCTGAAAATATAAATTTTTTAATATTAAATATATAACAAAAGGTGAAAGCATAAACCTTTTTAATAACTATAAAGAGAAGGGGCGAAAGAACAAAACAGCAATCAAATGTGAAAAGAAATCATTCTGTGATATATGAAGGTCAAATAAATTAAAATTGTACACTATATTTACCATGACTAATTTTATTTTTGCTGCTTTAAAAATGCTTTTATATAAAGATTTTATTCAACCCTAATCACCGACTATTAAGTTATTATTATTATTAATTTAATCATTTCTTATTAATTATTCCAAATAAAATGAATAAAATGAATTCCAAAGAAAAACAATTTCAATAATTATAAAGAGAAGTATGACCAAAACAGGAATGTTGTTTTAATGAAGGTCAAATTAAAACTGTACACTTTTAAAATGACAATTATTTTTGCTTCTTTTAAAATGCTTTTATTTTATCCTCGTCACACACCTAAATGTTACATCATAAAATATGCTTTAATATTAATTATTTTAAACAAAATGTAAAATAAACAAATAATTTCAATATTAAGTGAAAATTATTAAAATTCCAGCATAATATTGGAGCCACCCCACCATCCTCCTCCCAAAAGTTGGTGTACTTGTTTACCAAAATTGATTTTCCTATAATCTCTATTTTCCATGAGATCTAGATCACTAATATCTATAAATGTATATAGCTCATAAGCAGCCCATCCACAATGGAGAGGAACTCACATAGCTGTGTCTCTTGCCAGCCCCAGCAAACTCCAGCTCTCCGAAGGCATCTGTGGGCTGTTCGGAGGAGTGCTGTGCGCGGTCCCAGTGACTGACGATGGCTGTGCTGAAGTTATCGCCCAGGGCCACTGAGGGGTGCGTGTCCCGCGTGGACCCACACTGACACTGACCGTAATTGCTACAAAACAACAGGCGGAGGATCTGTCCTACAGAAGGAGACTAACACACAAGATACTGAATACTCACCAAGTCCGGCATCTTACCTGGAAGTGTCCTCCACAAACGTTGTGCACACTCTCTTTTTAAAGAATTCTGGAATCCAGCTCTGAAATCAATAACAGAAATAATCTAATTAATGCACTAAAAACATGACAGTTACTATACAACAGTGGTCTTGGGTTTACGGTGGCACTATCACTACGTTAGCAAGATAAAGCTGGTCATGTGATCCACTGAGGAAAAAAAACACTGAAGGCAACTTCAAAGCTTGTACCACTCTACTGCGGACGACACGACTGTAGTTGGTCTCATTAGCAACAATGATGAGACAAACTTCAGGAGCGAGGTGAGTCACCTGGCCAGGTGGTGTGGCGACAACAATCTCTCTCTGAACGTGGAGAAGACGAAGGAGATTGTTGCTGACTTCAGGAGAATGCACACCCAGCACGCTCCTCTGACCATCAACGGTGCGACCGTGGAAAGAGTGAGGAGCACCAAATTTCTGGGTGTACATATCACAGAAGACCTCTCCTGGACCGCCAACACCACAGCACTGACCAAGAAAGCACAGCAACGACTCTACTTTCTCCGTAAGCTGAGAAGAGCCGGAGCCCCAGCCCCCATCATGCGCACCTTCTACAAAGGCACCATCGAGAGCATTCTGACCAGCTGCATCACTGTGTGGTACGGCGCCTGCAAAGCATCCTGCCGTAAAGCACTTCAGCGCATAGTGAGAGCAGCTGAGAAGATCGTTGGTGTCTCTCTCCCACCCCTCCAGGACATTTATAACTCCCGCCTCTCCCGCAAAGCCCTCATCATTGCGAGAGACCCCACCCACGCATCGCACAGCCTCTTCAGTCTGCTGCCATCAGGGAGGAGGCTACGCAGTCTCTAAGCAAGGACCAGCAGACTGAAGGACAGCTTCATTCCCCAAGCTGTCAGGGCATTGAACTCCCTCCCGACTCTGCCGACTCTCCCCTCTTCTGCCCCACGCACCTGATCTGTGAATCACTTTTTTAATCTTTCTTCTGTTGTTGTTACTGTTAAACTTTTGTTGTTATTGTTATTGTTTTGTTGTTGTTAGGCACCTAGGGTCTGAGAGTCATAGAAATTCAATTCTCTGTATGTATGTACTGTACGTATGGCAGAATTGACAATAAAGCTGACTTTGACTGGTTTTGCTCGAGGAAGGTCAGAATGAGAAACCGACACAAAACTAGGGTAAACAGCTCACTTTAACTCCTCTCATAATGTCATCATTATCCCCACCCATCCCTTTCATCAGGAAAGCAAGACAGACCAGTTTAGCCTTTATGGTGTCTCATCACTTATTTAGATATGAACTGGGTTTTGTGTTTAGTTTCCCCGTTACATAGTTTGGTTCATTGTAACACCAAAGCATTTACTTTCTTAGATATACATCTGGACATGTATAGTCAAAAATATATATATATATATATATATATATATATATATATATATATATATATATATATATATATATATATTCAAAATATTTAACATTACTATGTAATACTTCTACTCAAACTGCTAAGAGTACATTGATTTTAATGAATGTATTGGTGGTTTTGTTCTTTTATGGATTAAATTACACTGATTTGAATTTAATCACTGACATAGGAATCTCATAACATTACAAAATAACCACTTTTTAACCATCATCTTTTTTTCACATACACATTTTACAGCTTTTATACAGATAAATATACACATATTTGACCTTTACATTCAAACTCCCATTAACATAAAGCACAGATAACACACACACACACACACACACACACACACACACACACACACACACACACACACACACACACACACACACACTTCCATAAAACACTAGTTGTTCATTAAAACTTGGCACTGTAGGCCTAACATGAACACTGTAGTTAAGGAGAAGCACATGACAAACACACGTGCACAGTCTTGTTTTACCCATAGTATGTTGTTTTGAGAAACTCCCTCAGTCCTGCTCATAGCCAACACCGAGGCGATACTGAATGCATGCCGTGTCTTTATCAACATACCATAGGCAATATAACGATACAAAATCAAATGCAAATTAGTGCTTCTGTCAGACCTACCAGATCTGTTTTCGGCATCTCGGCCACTCCAGCTTGTTCAATGTCCTTTTCATTCATCGTGGCTTGTTTATGGACCTTGTAAAGTCGCTGTTTGTAGGAAGTTTCACTTCAAAGCGTTCTGCAGCGCGTAATGTCCTTGTCACCCGCAAACGAGGAAGTCCGGGATCGCTAGAGAGTCTGTCGGGTTACCTGAGGAATCAGGTGTAACCGGCGCGCAGGGTGTGGCTGTAGAGGAGAGGGTGGAAGAGACGAGACTACCCGTGAGACAAGAAATAATGCTTCTTCTTCTTCTTGTGAATTTTAATGGCGGTTGGCAAATGGTGGTGCATTTCAAAAGGTAATGCTCATTGCTTGCTCTAATCAAAATCCGTTTTATTGTTCGTTACACAAAGGATTTGTCTAGGTTCCAAAAATTACCACCAACAAAATGCCAGGTTATAGACCTAGTTGTTATATTTGCTCATTATATTAGGGTTAATTCAAGTTATCTCTATACTTTTTTATTCTATTTCTATTATAATTTCCTCCTTGTGTTTTTAACTGTGAATTTGCACTGTCCATGGAGCGGACCTGTTTACATTTCACTGCCGGTTGTATATTCTGTATATAACTGTGTATGTGACAAATAAAACTCTTGAATCTTGAATCTATGGCAAAAAAGTGTCCCAATTTACCTGAATTCACCCTAATCATGATTTAGTGGGCAATGTAACCAAAATGCCATTTTGATCTGATGGTATCTTCTTTAATAAATATCTCAAATTATAAATAATAATTTGTGCTTTGTGTCAGGCGCATTATCCTGCTGAAAGAGCCACAGCCACCAGGGAATACCGTTTCCATGAAAGGGCGTACATGTTCTGCAACAATGCTTAGGTAGGTGGTACGTGTCAAAGTAACATCCACATGGATGGCAGGACCCAAGGTTTCCCAGCAGAACATTGCCCAAAGCATCACACTGCCTCCGCCGGCTTGCCTTATTCCCATAGTGCATCCTGGTGCCATGAGTTCCCCAGGTAAGCGACGCACGCACCCGGCCATCCACGTGATGTAAAAGAAAACGTGATTCATCAGACCAGGTCACCTTCTTCCATTGCTCTGTGGTCCAGTTCCGATGCTCACATGCCCACTGTTGATGCTTTCGGTGGTGGACAGGGGTCAGCATGGGCTCCCTGACTGGTCTGCGGCTATGCAGCCCCATAAGCAACAAACTGTGATGCTCTGTGTATTCTGACACCTTTCTATCAGAACCAGCATTACCTTCTAGAGCAATTTGAGCTCCAGTAGCTCGTCTGTTTGATCGGACCACACGGGCCAGCCTTCGCTCCACACGTGCATCAGTGAGCCTTGGCCACCCATGACTCTGTCGCCGGTTCACCACTGTTCCTTCCTTGGAGCACTTTTGATAAACAATATATTTATCACCTAATATATCCCACCCACTGAAGTGCATAACACTTATTATCTCTGATTATCACCCCCCAGCTCTAAATGCACTGTTTCTCCTTCTGGAGCATCAGTGAATGTTTGAACCTTTTTTTAATAGTTATGTTTGAGTCTCTCAATCGTCCTCAGTGTGAAAAGATGGATCTCAAAATCATACAGTCACTGCTGGAGAGGGTTCAAATATGTAAAGATGCTGGAAAACTGAAGAATGTGCAGGACCTGGAGGATTTTTCTGAAGAACATTGGGCAGTTTAACTGATCAGGACAAATAAGGGACTCAAGACCAACAAAAAATAAAAAACTGCCGTGGATCATCCAGGTAACGACACACACAGTATTAAGAATCAATAGTTAAAAACCTTTGGACGGGGTCATTTAATAAATTCAGCTATTTATTTATTTTATTTTATTTTTTTGTCTTGTGGGCTATATGTAAAACAATGTATGTAAAATAACTTTTCCAGGACTGTACTAAATTAAAAATAACATGCATTTTGTATGATCTCTTATTTTGTAAAAAATATTCACAGATTCTATTGATTTCCATGGTTTTCTGTATCAGGACCTAATAATATATATATATCTGGTGCTTGGCAGGTCTTACAATTCATAAAACCTCAGATGAACAACAACACATGACATACCACACCGTGTCATTATTTATTTAGCAAAAGCTAAAATGGAAAAGCCATGGGTGATAAACTAAGTGCACCCTTAATGTTAGCATATGAATTAAGAGGTTAAGTAACAGTCAGGCGCTGCTAATCAAATGTCTTTGATTAATTGATTTTAAAAGCAGAAGTTTTTGCAGTTTGCTGGTCTGGAGCCTTCAGGTGTGTGTTAACACAAAGCCAAGGAGGAAAGACATTAGAGAAGCAGTTGTTGCTGCCATCAATCTGAGAAGGGTCAAACGGCAATCTGAAGTCCATTATTCTACAGTAAGGAAGACTCACAAGTGGAATATTCAAGACAGTTTCCACTCTTGCCAGGAGTGGATGTCCCAGCAAATTCACCCCAAGATCAGACCGTGCAATGCTCAGAGAATTTGCAGACAACCCAAGAACAACACCTCAGACTCTACAGGCTTCAGTTAACATGTTAAATGTTAAAGTTCATGACAGTACAATTAGAAAAAGATGGGTCAAGTATGGCGTGTTTGGAAGGTTTGCCAGGAGAAAGCCTCTTCTCTCTAAGAAGAACATGGCAGCACAGATTAGGTTTGCAAAGTTGCATCTGAACAAACCATAAGACTTCTGGAACAATGTCCTTTGGACAGATGAGACCAAAGTGGAGATGTTTGGCCATAATGCACAGCGCCATGTTTGGTGAAAACCAAAAGAGCATATCAGCACAAACACCTCATACAAGTCAAGCATGCTGGTGGAGGGGTGATGATTTTGGGCTTGTTTTGCAGTCACAGGACCTGGGCACCATGGCTTTATTTTTGCTAAATAAATAATGACATGGTGTGCTATGTCAGGTGTTGTTGTTCATCTGAGGTTTTATATTCTGAATTTTAAGACAAGGACCAGATGATTGTTATTATGTCCTGATACTGAAAACCATGGATTAAATAGTGTCCTTTCTTTTTCACATTTTTGTACATTAAACATTAAAGTCCCTCTGAAGTCAATAATTTTATCCCTTAAAACTCAGCTTTGATCGCCAAAATTACATATTAAATGTTTTTGTCTTCCTGTGAAAAAAATTATTCATGCCTTAAAATAGGTTGAATGTAACGCTCTTGCTTCATTTAGTATACGTGGATCTATGAATATGCAAATTAGCCCCACCTCCACTCACTCGCACCAGCTCAGAGAGCCACTCGGCCAACTTACTGAGGTAAACACTGCACAATGGTATCGCTCTTTACAGCATCAGACACATAACATTAATTAATATGATTAGCCATTTTCTTGACTATGTTATCAAACAGCTAATAATGTGTTGCTAATGTTACACAAACCATGTTCCCGTTCGCCACCTCAGTCATGCTAGTGACAATGTAAAGTGCAGGGTCTCTTTTTGCATTTCTACTACCCCGGACAGATATTTGTAATGACTGTGAAAGTGTTGAACCATGCTCTCAGTCTGCCTTTTAAAAATCAGCATCCCGATTAAACACTTTGAACATCTTAGAACGTCAGTGGAGAAAGGCATAACATCATAATATACATCATATACATAATTCACACGCTATATTGCTAAATGTACCTGATTTTTCATATAAGTCAACAAAATATATCACATTGTTCTATTGGTTTTTGGATTTAATCCAAAAAATTACATATTGTGCCTTAAAAAAGTAAGGTGAAAGATCCTCTCATCACCTATTTTTAATAATAACAATTTTGTGTAATTTAGTATAAAGCCCCATTTTACCCTCTATATTCACCACAGCAATATGCCAAAGGATGCTATACCATGTTGGACAACACAAATTATAAACCATAAAGTCATTTATGCGTGTTATTTATTCATTTTAGTTCTTTTGTCACCTGTATATACAATTTTTAAATAGAATACAATACATACAACTTTTATACAATAAGCAGCCTAAACAACGTCTATCAAAGACATGCAAATTAATTAGTTAATAAAATATAGAATAGTTAATATAATATAGAATAGTTAACTTATTTGAATTTATTTATTTATTTTTTCATCCCGAGCAGTACCAGTCAAATACATTCTGTCCTTTGATGAATGAGCAGAAGCTCGCCTGGGATGTATATTCTTAGCGTCCATATCCTGTCGGGTCATTTGCCTTTTGGACTCGTCTTTTCCGTTGCTCTGACCCATTCGGTATAACTTGTTGGCCAGGTTGTGTACCTGACATGTTCCAAGCTGACAGCCTCTCTGAGCTGCTCGCCTTCTGCAGAGAGACAAGACAAATGTCAATCCATGGGCTTCAGCATTTTTACTAATCTATGATTCAATATATTTGATATAACACATAATATAATAAAACGGGAGCAGGGATGATTTTAACACTTCTTAGTTTTTTTTGAATATTTGATATTAATAATATTTGTTAAATATTAATTAAATATTATTTTTTTGAATATTAATAATATTTGATATTAACTTTAACCCAAAGCAGCAGACAAGCAACACAAAAAAATGTTTTTATTCTTGCAATTAATATTTATACACTACTGTTCAAAAGTTATTTTTAAATAATATTTTTGTTATCAAATAAATGCATCCTTAGTGCGTTTATTAGTACCGACCCCAAGCGGTATGTATTATATGATAAATGTTTAGCTTTGGACAGTGATTCACTTACTCTCTGGCTTTCTGAAGGATGGTTTGTAGAATCAGAGAAGAGGCTGCGTCTGGATCTGGTTTTCTGCTCGTTTTGGTCTCCATTGATGGTGTCTCTCTGTCAGTGCTGACCAAGGTCACGTCCCTTGACCTCTGTATGCTCTTCACTAGTGAGAGGCTTTCTGTCTGTGCCCTGTTTAATACATGTGACAGTGAATATACTGTGTGAATATGGAGCATGTGGTTGTGTGTGTGGGTGCGGTTCAGGAGTTCTCTGTGTGGTGGGGACAAAATGTCCCAAGAAGGATGGCAATACCAGAAATCCTTGTCTTTCCCCATGAGGAAAACGGCTAATTGATGTTTTTTGAAAATGTAAAAATGCAGAAAGTTTTGTGTGATGGTAGGTTTAGGGGTAGGGTTAGTGTAAGGGGAGAGGGATATTTGTAGTCCCCACAAAACCCAACGTGTGTGTGTACATGTTTTTCTATCCCAGTGGGTACTTCAACCTGAATGCACAGAGACTCATGGGAACTCGTATCACCTTGGGGACCTAAATTGAAGTCCCCATGAGGAAACACGCTTATAAATAATACAGAATTAATTTTTTTTGAAAATGTAAAAATGCAGAAAGTTTTGTATGATGGGTGGTTTTATGGGTAGGGTTAGTGTAAGGGATGAGAATGTACACTCTTAAAAAAATGCTGGGTTAAAAACAACCCAAGTTGGGTTGAAAATGGAAAGGAAAAAGCAATTGGGTTGTTTTAACCCAGTAAATGGGTTGTTTTAACCCAGCGGTTGGGTTAAATGTTTGCTTAAAACAACCCAGTTGCTGGGTTAGTCCATTTTTAACCCAGCATTTTTTAGAGTGTACAGTTTGTACATAGTATAAAAACCATTACGTCTATGGAGAGGAGAGTCCCGACAAAGATAGTAAACCAGGTGTGTGTGTGTGTGTGTGTGTGTGTGTGTGTGTGTGTGTGTGTGTGTGTACACACCTCCGTGTCTGTCTCACTTGTGTGGCTGTGTTCATCGGTATAGTCAGCAACAGCAAAACAGCCACTTCCATAATATGACCTGTAGAGATGCAGATTACACACAATCAATCATTAATCAATCAACCAATCAGTAAATAAGTGCTATTTTAGTATCATTGTAAAAAAGTATATATTCAATTATATATTTAAATACAGAGTAATATTAATTAACAACAGGTACTTACTATAGGGTTAGGGTTTGGTTTAGGGTTAGCTGCATGTAATTATGCATAATTTACTGTTATTAAGTACATGTGACATGCAACAAGGACACTGTAAAATAGTGTTAAAAATGTAAAGTAGTTATTTTGTTCATTTGACAGGAAAACAACACAGTTTCAGCTATATTCTACTTTAAAATGTAAAATTTAATTCAGTGTGTTACTTGCTGTTTCTTTGTAATTGTTTGAGTTAACTTTAGTAATTTTGTTGTATGTTTTGTATTTTTTTGTTAAAATATAAAATCAAATAATAAAAATGTCTATATAGTTTTATTTATTTTTAATGTTTAACTTTATTTAGTTATAGTTGACTAAACAAAACAAGTATTGTATTTTATATCAATTAATGTTTATTTTATTTCAAGTATTGAAATGCTTTTTTTATGGTTTTAGTTTATGATAATACACCTACAAGTTATAGCACAGATAACATGCTCGTCACTCTGTTCTCAATTAGATGCATGCAAAACTATGCCATTAACGTTTTGATAATGTTTTTAGGAACTCACCTTGCATGTAAGGTATACACTTGAGAAGGCTTTTTGTCCTGACCATCAATCCTTAGAAACTGTTGAGAAAAACTGAATATGATCCACTTGGTCTTTGACTTAAGAGTAAAAGCATGAGTTCTACTACCTCCTCTGTATTTATATGATAGCTGGAAGGGGGCGGGGCTACACAAGGGGGTGTGTCATCACTGCTAATTGAAGCGGATTATAATATATTCTATACTTTTCTTCTTAGAGACAATTCTCCATTTCTGTTTAAACTGGTACAGATGTAACATCTAGATGATAATATATGTTATGTGTTTCTCTCTCTAACCCCGAGTGTACCTCCCTCGTGACTCACCTCCTCTTTACATCTCGACTGACTGTTTGTTCCTGAAAAAAAAAATGTTCAGCTCTCTCACCTGCCGGAAAGCCATCTCTTAAAATAGCCCCTCCTCTCACAGCTTTCCTTTATCGCTCCACTTTCCTGTCGTTTTGTTCCCCTAACTTGAGTCACTCTTTTTTTCCATCTCTTTCTTGTTTTTTTGTGTTTTTTTTTTCCTCCATGCCCTTGGCACTTCAGATCCTCTCTAAATTCCCATCGGTATTCCCAAGCGAGTCTTTTCTGATGACATGATGTCTCACTCTCAACACAATCTTTTCAGACAGTCAGGAACTTTCAGGAAGTTTGAGGTGTCATTTGAATTCAGCTATATAAAGGAGATGACTGTTCACTCACAACCCTTTCCCTGTATTCGCATCCTCTTTTCTTGACTAGTTTCCCCCCCTTAGGCTTGTTCACTCTTTCCCTATAGACTCTATTGTGCACTTTTCCTGCTTTGGACATCTGGAGTTGTTTTCCCAGTCGGAGTAGCTGCTGGGTCATCTCAAGTGTTTTCAAGTGCCACCTGCAAACATTTATGTATATACAAACATGTCATATACAAACATTTTAGTCATTTTTAGTGTCTACCTTAAGTGATACATTAGAGGCCAAATGTGCTCTGAACCCTCTTATCAACAGACAATAATAGTGGCTTGTGATTAAAACATCAAAAAGATCTTTGATATTTCATATAGCTCTTTACAACATAGTATTTTCTTGTTTTAGTAGTTTTCTAGATAAATAGAAAGCCAAGAAATGCAAGACCTCTATCTAATCTAATTATAAAGAAATGTTTACATGTTTTATTATTTTTAGTTTATTCTAAAAAAAAAAAAAAACCTTACAAGACATTTAAAACTCAAAACATTGTTATTTACTAAAACTAAAATGGTAACACTCATTAGTTAACAGTATTAGTTAACATGAACTAATAATGGACAGCATTGATATATATTTGTTAAAGTTAATATCAACATTTACTAATACATTATTAGAATCAAAAGTTGTGTTTGTTAACATTAGTTAATGCACTGTGAACAGCTGTATATTTATTAACTAACGTTAAAGATTAACAAATACAGTAACGAATGTATTGCTCATGGTTAGTTCATGTTATAGCTAATACATTAACTAATGAAACTAAAACTAATAAAAACATTTTCACACCAGAAGTGAAATGAATAAGCCTCAGGCTGAAGGAAATGCAAATTCACTCCTGTACAGTAGAGGGCGCAGCTCCAACAAACATTTCTGTGCTTCCATTCTGGACTGCAGGAGAAGAAAGTTCAACACTCTTGCTTCAGCAATAAAAACAAAAAACATGAAACACAAAAGTTTTTTGCTTATTCATGAACTGGATCATCGGTCAGCAGCAAAGACATTGGTTAATAAAGTGATATTAAATGCATAAAGTATATTTGTGTTATTTAACATATTTAATGATTGCATGTTTGTGTAATATTCTGAGTTGGCTTTTCACTGTTTTCATTAATTTTGAGGAATGCATGGCGCACACAACGCCTCAGGTTTTTGAGCCCGTAAGTCACGACTTCAAACCACGACTCACGACTTTGTAACGTTCCAGACCAAAGTCATGCCAAACTACCTGAGCGCAAAGGATTGTGGTTGCTGGAGGTAAACAAAGCATGGCAGACCCTACGGGCTTATGCTCATTTACAATCATTTCTATCGCCAAAGGTGCTTACCCCTTGCTTATTTGAGGGAGACGGAGGAGAAAAACGGTGCATAAGGCAAGAGAAGATGTTATACCTTTTATTTTACGTTATTCGTATATCCGTCGGGGCTGCCATTGTTGTTTCGCGGGCTATGTGACGTCAGAGCTCGTAACTGGGAGTACATCGATCGATCTAGTACGAGTTCACGGGTGGGAAGTCACGGGTTCGACTGCCGTTCCAGGGCACGTCCACGGGTAGAAGGTTGGAAAAACACGGGTTAAGGCTTGCCTGGAACACGGCATACCTCCTGATTTCTCTCAACATGGGGACGGGACAGTTGTCAGTCAACACATGAGAAAGCAAAGTAACTCATGTTACTTGTTTGAGAAATATATTTTGTTGTAAATTTAAAAGTTATTTTACTAGTTACTAATCAGTAATCTGATTATGTAACATTACGTTAGTGTTATTTTAGTATAATTTATACACTGAAATAGTGAATAAAACAAACAAACAGTACATTTTACAAGAAAACTATTTCAAAATGCACTTGATAAGTGTGTTACTTATGGAAGCTTGAATAAAACATTTAAAAATTCAGACTTTTTTCTCCGAATTGTGAGATATGAACTCGCAATTACAAGAAATAAAGTCAGAATTGTGAGATGAAAAGTCACGCAATTACCTTTTTTATTTCGTAATTTTTTTGGTTAAAATATAAAATAAAATATGTATATATAGTTTTATTTATTTTTAGTGTTTAGTTTGTTTATTTAGTTTTAGTTAATGCAGTACTTAAACAGTACTCAGTTTTTTTATTGTATTTTATGTCAGTAATGTTTATCATATGTTTAAATTATATGTTTAAATAATGTTTATTTTATTTCAAGTATTGAAATGCTTTTTAGTTTTTAAGTTTTAGCTAATGGTAATAAGCCTATACTTTTTATTTTACAAGTGCGGGTAATACTGTGTCACTCTGTTCTCAATTAAATGCTATGTAGTTCATGTTTTAATGTTATTTTACTACTTATAGAAAAACTCATCTGATTACCTGACTCATGTTACTTGTAATATCAACACTGCTATAAAATAAAAATAAATAAACGCTACAAATATATTACTAAAACATAAACTAAAAAATATAAAACAAAATGATAATAAGTACTATAATATACTATAGTATAGGCTATAAACACTAAAATAACATCCAATGAGATACAAATGTCCTTCCAAATACGACTATGCTTGTTCTCAAATTTCAGTTTATGTATATATAAATTATATCTATTTTTCTCCATAGTATAAATGTAGGCCTGGTAGAAGAAAAAGATGTTAAATCATACTTTGCATTTCGTCGTATGACACTTGATTGGTCTAACTGCTGTCTGCATGTTGCAACAAAATCTTATTTTCTGTGGTTTTCTTTATTTTAATTATCTGCCTGTGTCAATTGTAGTCAGGCCAGAATTAATCACTGACTAACAACCAGGCGTAATTATAGCGGTGATTCCTGTGAGACTTATTAAAAAATAAGCAGTATTTACTGCTCAAATGATCATGGGGATTTTTGTGGGAACAATTCTATGACACAGACATCTTAAACATGTTCCTGGTAACAGTTCACAGATGTTTGTGACTTTTAATCAGATTCACCTTTATTCATCGTGACTTACTGACCAAGACACAATCACTGCTTGCTGAAGGAGCTTGTCAACAGGATGTAAATGGCAGGTGTAGATGTGTAACACTTGATTTAGAGTAGAAGAGGCACTGCTGTTTGAGCACTCATTGTGATTTGTGTGTGTGTACGTCAGTTTGCGCAGATAGGAAAGGTGAAGGGGGTTTATTCTCATGTGAATTGCTGTGTATATCATTTCAAACGTTTCCCTATCTTTAACAGGCACATCCTGTTGTTGATTGCCAATCAGAGGCACGAGGTGCAGTGAGCGTGTGGGTACTGTAAGAGTGTTCGTCATTTTTTTTGTCCTGGCCACTAGGCATTGATGTGTATCCTGTCAGGAAACACATTGACTAAGTTACATGATAGATTCACACACACTTCACTTACTAAAATGCCCATTCACACACACACACACACACACACACACACGCACATGTTGTGTTTTCATGTTTTATGATGATTTTCCATAGACTGATGATTTTTATACTGTACGAAATATTCTATCCCCTTACACTAAACCCTACTCATCACAGAAAACTTTCTGCATTTTTAGTTTTCCTCATGGGGACCAAAAAAATGAACGAGGATTTCGTATATTGCCATCTTTGTGGAGACATTTGTCCTCACAACGTATGATATACCTGAACCACACACACACAAATAAATGTCATAATCCATTTCCATATTGACCGTATGAGCTAAATGTAATTTGTAGTCTACCGCATGGACAAAGTTATCATATTGAAAATCAGAATTGCAAACACAATTTGGCCTTTTAGAGGAAGAAAGATAGTAGATGATTTACCATTATGTTGTATTATTTTCTGAAACATGTACTTTATAAAGATAATTAAAGTTGACATTTCCTCCCCAAAGGTTTAATCACTTCTAATAAAATAACGTTATGTTTAAATCAACATAATACAATTTTAACTATGGCTTAGGAAAGTATGGTTAAAATGTTTGATTGAGTAAGAGAAAAGAGAGAGAGTTTTTTTTTTTTTTTGAGGAAAAGAGACAAACCTCAATCAAAAAATAAAAATATGAAAAAGACAGCCCCTCTTAAAGAGTAAATGATAATTTATTTGATAAAAATTATACTAAAAAAATTTATAGTTATGAACAAAAAATATTATATAGGCTACAATATACACCAATCAGGCATAACATTATGACAGGTGAAGTGAATAACACTGATGATCTCTTCATCACGGCTCCTGTTAGTGGGTGGGATATATTAGGCAGCAAGTGAACATTTTGTCCTCAAAGTTGATGTGTTAGAAGCAGGAAAAATGGGCAAGCGTAAGGATTTGAGCGAATTTGACAAGGGACAAATTGTGATGGCTAGACGACTGGGTCAGAGCATCTCCAGAACTGCAGCTCTTGTGGGATGTTCCCGGTCTGCAGTGGTCAGGATCTATCAAAAGTGCTCCAAGGGAGGAACAGTGGTGAACCGGTGACAGGGTCATGGGCGGCCAAGGCTCACTGATGCACATGGGGAGCGAAGGCTGGCCCGTGTGGGCCGATCAAACAGACAAACTACTGGAGCTCAAATTGCTCTAGAAGTTAATGCTGGTTCTGATAGAAAGGTGTCAGAATACACAGAGCATCTCAGTTTGTTGCTTATGGGGCGGCATAGCCGCAGACCAGTCAGGGAGCCCATGCTGACCCCTGTCCACCACCGAAAGCATCAACAGTGGCACGTGAACATCAGAACTGGACCACAGAGCAATGGAAGAAGGTGGCCTGGTCTGATGAATCACGTTTTCTTTTACATCACATGGATGGCCGGGTGCGTGTGCTTAGCTTACTTGGGAAACACATTGCAAAAGACAAGCCGACGGAGGCAGTGTGATGCTTTGGGCAATGTTCTGCTGGGAAACCTTGGGTCCTGCCATCCATGTGGATGTTACTTTGACATGTACCACCTACCTAAACATTGTTGCAGAGCATGTACACCCTTTCATGGAAACGGTATTCCCTGGTGGCTGTGGCTCTTTCAGGATAATGCGCCTGCCACAAAGCAAAAATGGTTCAGGGATGGTTTGAGGAGCACAACAACGAGTTTGAGGTGTTGACTCAATCCAATCAAGCATCTGTGGGATGTGCTGAACAAACAAGTCTGATCCATGGAGGCCCCACCTCGCAACTTACAGGATCTTCTGCTAACATCTTTGTGCCAGATACCACAGCACACCTTCAGTCCATGCCTCAACGAGTCAGGGCTGTTTTGGCAGCAAAATGTGGACCAACACAATATTAGGTCATAATGTTATGCCTGATTGGTGTCACCCTTAGGTCTGAACAAGTGCATTTTGCGTAAAGTATTTTAACAGAGCCTTTTGTGACCTATTGTGACGTACATCCCAGTGAAATGGCTTCTTGAACAATAAAAAATTTAGGGCAGGACTTAATAGTGTCCATTAGGAATTGGTTGGATGGTTGTAGTATTGGTGGATCTCATGTGAGTGACCCTTGCGCCAGTAAACACATCATCAGAGTAAAGAGAACAGATCAGAAGAGAAGAGAAGAGAAGAGAAAGAAGAGAAGAGAAGAGAAGAGAAGAGAAGAGAAGAGAAGAGAAGAGAAGAGAAGAGAAGAGAAGAGAAGAAGAGATGTCGCTGCAAGAGGGAGAAGTTAATCTGATCAAAGATTAAAAGGAATTCAAAGAAATTAATTTAAATTAATTAATTTAAATAAATAATGATGTACATGGATAATCATTTATAATATATACTGCAATATAAAAAAACAACAACTAAGAGCTGACAATTGAAATCTAAATCACAAAACACATCTAAAGCGGGAAAGAGCTTTGAGATGTACAAATATATTTGACAAGAAATCTGAGGTATATTTTTACAGACTGCCGGAAGCTACAGAAAAGAGAAGCAAATGGATCGCTGCAGTTCACAGAAACAACTAGACTCCAGACAGCGAAACATGGATTTGCAGTTATTATTTTGTGTCAGTATGTTGAATTTTGGGGTATAATGTATATTGTATGGACAAACCATCAATTAAATATTTACCATATCACATTCTGCATAATTGGATGTTTTTAAATAAACAGAGACAAAACTATACTAGTTTTAGGACTAGGCGATATGACAAAAATATATATATATATATATATATATATATATATATATATATATATATATATATATATATATATATATATATATATATATATATACACTCACCTAAAGGATTATTAGGAACACCATACTAATACTGTGTTTGACCCCCTTTCACCTTCAGAACTGCCTTAATTCTACATGGCATTGATTCAACAAGGTGCTGAAAGCATTCTTTAGAAATGTTGGCCCATATTGATAGGATAGCATCTTGCAGTTGATGGAGATTTGTGGGATGCACATCCAAAGACCAAAGATGCTCTATTGGGTTGAGATCTGGTGACTGTGGGGGCCATTTTAGTACAGTGAACTCATTGTCATGTTCAAGAAACCAATTTGAAATGATTCGAGCTTTGTGACATGGTGCATTATCCTGCTGGAGGTAGCCATCAGAGAATGAGAACATGGTGGTCATTAAGGGATGGACATGGTCAGAAACAATGCTCAGGTAGGCCGTGGCATTTAAACGATGCCCAATTGGCACTAAGGGGCCTAAAGTGTGCCAAGAAAACATCCCCCACACCATTACACCACCACCACCAGCCTGCACAGTGGTAACAAGGCATGATGGATCCATGTTCTTATTCTGTTTATTCCAAATTCTGACTCTACCATCTGAATGTCTCAACAGAAATCGAGACTCATCAGACCAGGCAACATTTTTCCAGTCTTCAACTGTCCAATTTTGGTGAGCTTGTGCAAATTGTAGCCTCTTTTTCCTATTTGTAGTGGAGATGAGTGGTACCCGGTGGGGTCTTCTGCTGTTGTAGGCCATCCACCTCAAGGTTGTGCATGTTGTGGCTTCACAAATGCTTTGCTGCATACCTCGGTTGTAACGAGTGGTTATTTCAGTCAAAGTTGCTCTTCTATCAGCTTGAATCAGTCGGCCCATTCTCCTCTGACCTCTAGCATCAACAAGGCATTTTCGCCCACAGGACTGCCGCATACTGGATGTTTTTCCCTTTTCACATCATTCTTTGTAAACCCTAGAAATGGTTTTGCGTGAAAATCCCAGTAACTGAGCAGATTGTGAAATACTCAGACCGGCCCGTCTGGCACCAACAACCATGCCACGCTCAAAAGTGCTTACATCACCTTTCTTTCCCATTCTGACATTCAGTTTGGAGTTCAGGAGATTGTCTTGACCAGGACCACACCCCTAAATGCATTGAAGCAACTGCCATGTGATTGGTTGATTAGATAATTGCATTAATGAGAAATTGAACAGGTGTTCCTAATAATCCTTTAGGTGAGTGTGTGTGTGTGTGTGTGTATAAACATTTGATATAATGATCACCTGGATTTAGACCTACCTATAATGCATTTAATTTTAAAACTGTCTGTTTTCCAGTAGATGGCAGCAATCTTCAACTAGATTGGCATGTTTTTCATGTTATGACCATGAATGAAATTAAGAAATGTAGATCTTTGAAGTGAATTTTACATAAAATGTTGCTATTTTAAATAAGCCCACTAATTTAGCAAATACATTTTAAAATTTGGCCTACTATATATCCCCTCAAAACTGCACAACTGTAGAGTCAAAACATGAATAAAAAGTGATATTACATGCATAAAAAAATTGCATTTTACTATCTGGGGTTTCTGGAGACCCTAAACATCCTGAGTGTACCTGTGCTGTCCTCAGTATATGTTCTGTATATAAATTGACAGCCAGGTAAACTCTTCCATAACATCAAGACTCTGAAGACAGTTAGCTCCTTGTCCACAGGTTTATTGATATTGCAAGGAAAGGTGAAACTGAAACATACATATGCATAATTAGCACAATAATCAGATTGTCCTTTAACATACAGGAATTAAATCCCTGTGTTTACTCTTACATACTTTATAAGTAATTCAAAGACTATGAACAGTACAACTACTAATGTAAAATATTATAGAAAAGGCCGAAGAAAACACGTAGAACCTCCTTGTTTAATTACTTTGACCTCGACCTGACGCACCTTCCCATCTTGGCTAGAGATAGTCCGTGTTACCAGTCCAAGAGGCCATTCATTTCGTGATACTTGGTTGTTCTTGAGGAGGACAACACTTCCTGATCTGATATTTGGATGAGCGTACTGCCATTTCTTGCGTTCCTGTAGGGTTGGTAAGAATTGCTTTTTCCATCTGTCCCAGAATGTGTTTGAAAGGTGTTGAACTTGCCGCCACTGGCACTTGTAGAGGTCCGCAACTCCAAACTCGCCTGCAGGTGCAGCAACAAAGTTCACCTTCTGTGTGAGAAGAGCCGCTGGAGTGAGTATAAATGATTCCTCAGGGTCCGTTGTCACAGGAACAAGAGGCCTGGCATTGATAATGGCTACTACCTCTGCCATGGATGTCACCAGCACTTCATGAGTAAGTTTGTCTTTTAGCTGGAGGAACGTAGAGTCAAGAATTCTCCTTGCAATCCCAATCATCCTTTCCCTAGTTCCACCACAATGGGAAGCGTGTGGAGGATTAAAAGTCCATGTGCAACCTTGATCTAACAGATATGTCTTCACAGTTTTACTGTCAGTGTTTGAAGGTATCTTCAAGTCTTTGCACGCTCCAACAAAGTTTGTGCCACGGTCTGAACGTATGTGTTTTACAGGTCCGCGCACTGCAAGAAAACGTCTGAGAGCGTTGATGAAGCTTGATGTGTTGAGGGACTCGATAACTTCAATATGAACGGCTCTTACACTCGGACATGTAAAAATGACAGCCCACCTCTTACTTTGGGAAAATCCTCCTCTTGTCCGTCGTGAAGTGACACTCCAAGGGCCAAATACATCCAGTCCAACACTGGTAAAGGGAGGTTCTGTAGAGAGACGATCTACTGGAAGGCTGGCCATTTTCTGGCTGCTGAGTGGAGCCCTGAGCCGTCTGCAAGTTACACACTGATGGATGATGCTGCTCACCAGTCTTTTCCCACCAACTATCCACAAGCCGGCTGAACGGACAGCTCCTTCCGTAAGGTGACGGCCTTGATGTTGGATATGCTCATGGTGGTGTCTAATGAGCAAAGTTGCAATGTGATGCTTGCCAGGAATTATCAAAGGACACTTCTCATTCTGATTAAGGCTTGAATGGTGGAGACGGCCTCCGACTCTCAGAAGGCCTTTTGCATCGATGAATGGATCCAGAGTATAAAGAGGACTACTTTTTGGAATTCTCTCCTGCTTTTGAATACATTTGATCTCTTGACTATAAACCTCTTCTTGCACTGTTTTGATGATGATAGCTGAAGCTTTATTGGACTCCTCCACTGTGAATTCTGCTTTGCAGTAATGCCAACCCTTACAAGAACTGTTTTCCTTCACAGCTTTGTTGAAACGATGGGCTACATGAAAAAGGCGAGTAATAGCACCTGTTAATGACTTCCAAGAAGAGAACGTGGCAAATCATTGGGAACCAAGCTGCTTGGAGGATGTTGTAGTGCTTAAAGTGGACACTAGAGGCCGTACATCTGGATCTGAACTTGGATCAACAATGTTGTAAATGCTCTCAGATGCACCTGATTCTGGCATGAGCAGAAATTTGGGTCCACTTAGCCAATTTGTGTTTTGAAGCTGGGCTATGGGAACAGACCTTGTTGCATGATCTGCAGGGTTTTGATCTGTTGGCACATAGCGCCATTGGTCAGAACTGGAGGACCTTCAGATACATTGTACCCGGTTGCTAACGTAAACATAAAAGCGCCTGGTTTCGTTACTTATGTAGCCCAGAACTACCTTACTGTCTGTGTACTAAGTTATAGCATCAAGATGAAGATCCAGTTCTGATGAGATTAAGTCTGCTAACTCATGCGCGAGCACTGCAGCGCAAAGTTCCAGTCTTGTCACTGTGTGTTCAGGGCGAGGGGCAAGTTTGCCTTTCCCCATCACAAACCCAATGTGATTGTTCCCTACAGCATTGGTAACTTTTAAATATGCCACTGCAGCAATAGCTTTGGTTGACACATCAGAAAAGACGCAAAGTTCCCTTCTGGCAGCTGTTGATGGTGAAGTCTCTGTGTAAGGCCTGGAGATGAAAAGACTGGATAACCCTGTCAAAGAAGCTCTCCATGATGTCCAAGCTTCCTCCATTTCTTGTGGTAATGGAGCATCCCAGTCACCGCTCTCAGAAGTGAGTTCTCTCAGAATAGCTTTGCCTTGGATAGTGACCGGTGCTACAAACCCTAAAAGATCATAGAGGCTGTTTATAGTTGATAAAACACCTCGTCGTGTATTAGGTTTTATCTCATCACAGACACTGAAGAGGAAGCAATCAGTATGGAGGTTCCAATTAAGTCCAAGACTACGTTGCATTGGCAGTGCATCTGCCTCCAGGTCGAGATCCTTCAGGTCATTTGCATGATCTCTGGATGGGAAAGCTTCCATGACCTCTTTATTGTTTGCTGCAATCTAATGTAGCCTCAGATTTGATTTGGAGAGAATGTCCTGTGTCTTTTTCAGCAAACTGATAGCAGCTTCAGCTGTAGGCAGGGACTTGAGGCCATCGTCTACGTAGAAGTCACGCATCACAAAATGCTGGACATCATGGTCAACATGGAACTCGCTGACCTGAACAGACTGGTGCAGGCAATACACAGCCACTGCAGGTGAGGGGCTATTACCGAAGACGTGGACCCTCATGCGATAATCTACAATGTCTTTGGAAAGGTCATTGTCTTGGAACCAAAGGAAACATAGAAAGTTCCTGTCTTCCTCCCTTACCAAAAAGCAATAGAACATCTGTTCTATGTCTGCTGTGAAGGCGATGGCTTCTTTTCTAAAGCGGATCAATACTCCCAGGAGAGTGTTGTTAAGGTCAGGTCCAGTTAAAAGAACATCATTAAGTGATATACCATTGTGTTTGGCACTGGAGTCAAATACTACTCTGATTTGCTTAGGTCTTTTTGGGTGGTACACTCCGAATGTTGGCAGGTACCATTGTTCTTCTTTCTTACTCAGAGGAGGGGCTAACTCAGCATGGCCATTTTTAAACATCTTTTCCATGAAGCTGAAGGAGTGGTCTCTCATTTCAGGCTTCCTTTCAAAGTTGCGTTTAAGAGACAAAAGGCATTTCAATGCTTGAGGCCTGTTGTTGGGGAGTCGTGAACGTGGACTCTTAAAAGGTAATGGTGCAACCCAACTGCTGTTTGAATCTTTATGTAGACCTTCTTCCATGATTTTCATAAAAGAGCCATTCTGAATCGAAGGAGCCAGCTGGTTGTCATCTTTACTTTGTTTAAACACAGTGCATCCCAGGTGGTCAGCCTCACAAATATACTCATCCATGGAATTTGTTGGGGAGTAATTAGATAGTTGGGTGTCTTTGTATTTTTCTTTGACATGGAAAACGTTAGAACACGGATGGAAGAGAGTCGGACGTTTTGGCTCTGTGATGTTTGTGTGGAAGTTCCTGATTGTCTGCGGTTTGTGGGCATTTCCCCACCGTACTCAGGTGCCGCATGTACCTCCTCTATCCAGGGTGCAGGTCCGGGGTGTAGCGCTGTGTGGTGCCTTTCACTTTTACATTCGGAACATTGTACTTTAAACTTGCAGTTATTTGCGATATGTGATGCTGAAGCGCAGCATTTAAAGCACACATTATTCTCTTTTAAAATTGCTTTGCGAGCTTCAATGGGCCTTTCCCTGAATGCACGGCATTTACGCAGAGGATGGGGTTTTCTATGAATGGAGCACAGTTTCTCACAGTCGTCTGATTTTTGAGGGGGCTCACCAGTATCCATGAAAACTCTAGAAGATACTGCTATCTTGTGTACAGAGATTTCTCGTTCTCTACTAGGCCTCCAAGCTGGCTTCTCAATCTTGGGAGCAATGTCCATGTGAGAAATGAAGTTGAAGCTTGGATCAGTCCCAATTCTAGCCTCCTGACTAACAAAGTCTATGAAGTAAGCAAAGGGAGGATAGGGAACATGGTGTTGTTGCTTGTAGGCTGCACCAGTTGACGCCCACTTTTCTTGCAGACGAAATGGTAGCTTCTGTACAATCGGATTGATGCCTCTTGCTGAGTCTAAGAAAACAAGACCAGGCAAGTCTCCTTCGGCCTTGGCAGATTGAAGCTCCATTAGTAGATCACTCAACTTTGTCAGTTTAGCATAATCTCGATTTGCTATTTTTGGAAATGTGTCAATGCGTTTGAACAAAGCATCTTCTATAACTTCTGTTGAGCCATAAGTTTGTTCAAGTCTGTCCCATGTCATGGCCAGTCCTGCTTGAGGATTGTTTATATGTATTACTCTGATCTGTTCAACATGCCCTGCTGACTCCCTGCCAAGCCACTTCAACAGGAGATCCATCTCTTCACTTGGTGTGAGGTTTAAGTCAGTAGTTGCTGTCTGAAAAGAACGTTTCCAGGCTCGGTAGTTCTGAGGTTTGTCATTAAACTGAAGTAAGCCTGTTGCCACAAGCTCACGACGAGCAAGATATCTTACAAAATCATTTATGTGTGAGCCGCCATGATTTGAGTTTGGGGAACTGGTGTACTGTAGAGGAGTAGGATGACCACTTATTTTGTGTTCTGAAACTTTGCACTGGAGTAGCAATCTATTTTCACATGACTCACGAGTGTATTCATTTTCATACATGCATGGCTGTTTTGCAGTAATGTAAGGTTGTTGTAAAGCAACACTGGTTTGGCGTGAAATGAAAGGTTTAGCTTCAGGTTTGAGAGGTGATGCTGAAATGCTGTAGCTTTTACTTTGCTCTGTTTTTGGGGGAACATCGTCATCACACAGCTGGAGTGTCTTTTGTACTTTACTTTGGTCAATAACATATTGTTCAGTTCGTTGTGTGGTTTCCAACGGGGTAGAATTTAGACTAAGCCTGCAACTGTATTTTTCAATGTTTTCATCCATTGCAGCTTCAAGGACCTCTGCTGTCTCTTTCTTATGCTTAAGCATTTCCATAGATGCCTCCAGCTTGGCCTTTTGTAGCTTTAGATTCATTTCTTCTTCAGCATAAGCAAGACGTGTATTTGCTGCTTCTGCTCTTGCTCTTGCCTTAGCTGCTGCTGAGCCAGTAGATGATGTACTTGAAGCATGAGAGCGTGTCTTTAACGAAGATGTTGCCATGGCACTGTCCGGTGGTTTATTTTTTCCACACAATGACAGTTTGATATTGTCCACTGGTTACGTGTGACAATGCTTTTATTGATATCTGTCAGCTTGCATCGCGTTATCTTTGCCTCTTAAAAAGTCATGGTTTCACTGTGCTGTCCTCAGTATATGTTCTGTATATAAATTGACAGCCAGGTAAACTCTTCCATAACATCAAGACTCTGAAGACAGTTAGCTCCTTGTCCACAGGTTTATTGATATTGCAAGGAAAGGTGAAACTGAAACATACATATGCATAATTAGCACAATAATCAGATTGTCCTTTAACATACAGGAATTAAATCCCTGTGTTTACTATTACATACTTTATAAGTAATTCAAAGACTATGAACAGTACAACTACTAATGTAAAATATTATATTAACACAGTGATGTAGATGGTAAATAACAGACTTCTAACTGTCAACTTTATAGAACATAATATTGTCCACAAAATAATGATCTGCATTTGAAGATGTTGTTAAAACAATCAATACATACCCATGACGCTACAAAGGGCATAAGATGTATGCAGATGACACAGGATTAGCTCAGATACAATAAACATACTGTGCCATGTTTGAACACTTCCTGGTTAATGGTCACATGACATGACTCCTTACTGAAACCTATGATTCTTAAAGGCACCATAGCCAAATAAGGCAAAACAAGGGATAACTTGAAGAATGTAAACAAAACTAAAACTTATATTATGTGATAACAGAACAGTACCAGTGCACAAGATTTAAGGTAAAAAATAACTGCCGTTAACTCTATCAGCTAGCTATTTCAAATTAGCAAACGTTATAGCATCATCTAACTACTATGCAATTAGACTGTTCAATCATTACATCACATTACCTTTGTCTTTATCCGCTTTTTCTTCCACTTCTCTTCTTCTTTGTCTTTGCTGGACACCAGAGGGCTTTGGCCTTTTCGACATTAGCTCTCTGGTTATAATGCTAATTTAGTCTCGTGAATTCGGCCATCCGTCACTCCTAGCATTTCTGCCGCCTTGTGCTTACTGTATGCCACTGCACCATCGACTGGCTCTCCTGAGATTATTTATAGGGCGAGTGAATCAAGATAAAGTGGAAAGACATTAAAGGATTAGAGCATAACTAATGCACTGCAGGATTACAGTGAAAAGGGGGCAGCGACGAAGGCAGAGTAAACAGAGAGTGAAAAAGACTGAGAGAGAAGTAGATAAAAGCCCTGGAGGTAAAGAGAACAACTTATACTTTTATAGCAAGTGATTAAAATAATATAAAAATTAAAGATCCAGCACATTAGATCCTGCATGGCACACTCAATTGAAGACACGCTCACAGGTGAGAGGATGAACTAACCTACATGTTTTGGTTGGAGTGCATAGAAATATGAAATTTACTTATATGCAGGCTTATATTTTTGTTTTGGTGGGAATATTTCATATTGGTGCCTTATCAGATATTAGAACAGTAGCATTTGATTCTGTAAGTATAGTCAACCCAAACGTTTAAGGGCCACTCGTGAAAATGCTACAATATAAATTTATTTTTGCATTTAGTATTGTTTTATTACAAATTATATTATTATTGTAACAATTTGAATCAAAAGTCGAAGTGAAAATGTCATATTTCAGAATGTGTTTGTCCCCTTTTTGCTTTAATAACAGATTGCGTTCATTATAATGAATTACTTTTGATTAACTAGCAAATATTTCAGTAACACAATTGTACACATCTTACATGAACTTACTATAGTAATAAGAGTAAATTATGCATAATTACAAGTAGCTAACCCTATCCCTATTATATAGTAAGTACATATAGTAAGTAATATATACGACTCACTACTTATTTGTATAATTACACTGTAACAAGGGCACCTTAAAATAAGCTGTATCCAAGATGTCTTATTCATTTTACATTTTACTTTAAACATTTCTTTGTTTTGGATTTTTCAAAACCCTATAACTGTGTTTTATTTCCTGTTTAAATCACAGATTCTTAATGTGGTCTCAGATTTCTGTACCTCACCTTTTTTGCAGAATGATTTAATGTTTGTGCATGTATGTGCATTTGTGTTTATTGTGCAGCGATGAATGTGGAGAGGATTATCGAGTGTATCAGAGAGGGCGATCAGAAAGGACTCAAGGCAGAACTACAGCAATTTAATCGAGAGGTACTCACAATTAATAGTGATTATATTCAGTCCAGTGGCTCCAAAACCAATATATTAATAACATTTGTCATTATAAAACAATCTACTTTGCACAATGTGCACTCAAAGCTCACATTTTATGTAATTGCTCTTATCTAATCGCACACTCTGTTTCACTCCTAGTATGCACAGTGCTTCTTCTATGATTTGGAGGAGAGGGAAAGAAGAAAAGTAAGAGATATTTGAGTGCAATTACACATACACACTCGCAGGAAAGAACAATGAGGTCTCTCTATATCTTTAAATAAGATCTCTCAAGTTTCAGAAAATCAGTCTTAAAAGGTACTCTATGTTTTTTTTTGTTCAAAATGAACAACATTAAAATAATGAGTTAATGCATCCTCAGTCCTTCTTCCAAAACATGTTTTTATCTTACCCTGATTCACTATGGTAAGCCTATTAAAGGTGATGGTGTTCATGGGAGATTGTGGACGTCACTCGCCCGTGCGTGGCTCGTCATATCCATAAATAGAGAAAACTTGCTTCCACTCCTTTGATGCATATAGACTACTTTGGAGTCGAAGTCACAGTTACGTCATTTGCAACTGTGCACACTCTGTGGTGGCAAAAAAATAGGGGTAACAAGTGGAGGAAAATGGGAAAAATCCACGGAATAAGAGAAAAAAGGTATTTTTGTGCCTTTGGATTTCAGACACGGAATGCAAAAAAGATGGTCTTCATATTTAGGTCTATAGAATACCATCACCGAAGACACTCTGTGAAGCTAAATGCAGACATTTATGGTTGCAAGCCACAGACTGGACTGATGAGACCTGTGATGACTAGCATGGATTAAAGCATGGATTTGATGTAAACAATAGATCTACATAATATTCACACATGCAGTTTATAGGGGCATAATAGCTTTACAGTTACAGCATGAAATAATATTTAAAACTATAACATTTTATATAGGTAACATTTAAACCGTGTTGGGGTGTAACTAGTTACATGTAACTAGATTACGTTATTTAATTACAAAATAAATGTAACTGTAATCAGTTGCAGTTACTGAGAAAAAACGTGTAATTAAATTACAGTTACTTATGAAAATGTCAATGATTACAAAGGGGGTTACATCTGAATATTGTCTGTGAAAAGCTAGGATATGTTAAATAATATTAATCTATTGCTTTGCCTGTTTTTGATGTTCACGATGCCTCCTGCCATTTAAAGGCCGTTTAGTAAAGCGATACTATTCTGATGCTTTTGATTGGCTCCCTTGTTTGAAGTTGCAGCAAACCACGTCTACCAATTACATCAATCCACAGCTTTAGGCTACAGCCTGTCTGAGAGCTGCCACCATGGCGAGTGATAAAAAGGCATTTCAGTGCTGGAAATTAGAAACGTAATCAAAAAGTAATCAAATGTAATCAGTTACATTACATTAATAAAGTAACTGAAATAGTTACACTACTTTACATACATTTTAAATAGGATAACCTGTAACATGTAAGCTATTACATTTCTAAAGTAACCTTTAAACAAATTTTGTAGGCCTATCTCACAATTCTGACAACTGCGAGTTGATATCACAATTCTGAGGGGGAAAATGTCAGAATTGGGGGATAGGCTTAAAAATGTTATGCAATTCTGAAGGGGAAAAGACAGAATATCGAGTTTATACCTTGCATTTCTGATATTTATTCTTAGAATTGTGAAATATATATTTGGAAATGCGAGAAACAAATGTCACAATTGTGAGATATAAACTTGAAATGACCTTTTTATTGTTTTATTACTTGGATTACGAGTGCTACTGCAGAACTGTCATTTTCTGCCACCAGGTAGGCTCCGCCCACAAAACACGCCATCGATGTTTGCAAACACCCATATGATCTATATGAGGGTGTGGCATGGTTAGTTGTCACTACGTGCGAGAAAGGTTGACATGGAGCACGCTAAATCTCAAACCTCCGGGGAATCACCTGTTTAGAACAGAGAAGAGTCTGCTGGCAAAAAGAGAACGCGACTGAGCTCGTAATAAAACCAGAATAAACACTGGCTTGGCTTTTTAGACATGGCGATAACTGAGGGATTTTAAATGTTGTAAAAGCGACACTCAGGTGGCGTTTTTATTACTCAACAGGTATGATTAATTAAGGTATTTTATTTAACAGAAAATTTCCATAAGAGACAGAGACAGAGTTCATCATAAAGCTGTATCATTATCTGTTGTGAAGGGTCATAATCATCCGCACAGTCACACAGAGCCGAAGTACAACCAAAACAGTGTTCTTCAAATGCATGCAGTTTTGTTTTCAACCACTAGAGGGCTGTTAAGTTACATAGTGTACCTTTAAAATGTGCTCAAACTGATTAAATTCAGGGATTTCTATATATGAATACCAGACCTAATATGTGTTATGCTATCCACATTCATTTTATAGCTGACATCAGCATTTTCTACATTTTTATATTTTATATTTTGATTTCTCCAAATAATTGATTTTTTTCCCCCCAAAGAATCATCTGAGACAAAGCTTATATTTAATTTACAAAGAAATAAGAACTGTAAGCTATATGAAATTGTAACCTTTGAATCATACAAATTTCCTCTGGGCAGGAAACATTTCCCGCATGTCCTCAGCTGTTTGCTGATACTGCAGTTGACTTGATCCCCGGCCCAGCCTGCAGCTCATTAATATTTAGACCATAAGCTCCCTACTAATTCCATTCCAGATAGCAAGTCAGTGTTGATGCGTCTACATCAATTGCATTAATTGCATTAAATTAACATTACAATATGATATTGCTTCAACATAATTTTTGTATAGTAAATGTTGAAACAATGTTGAAATTTCACAAAAGAAGATATTTTAAAGAATGATGGTAACCAAACAGTTTTTGGTCCCCACTGGCTTCCATAGTATTTTATATTTATATATATATATATAATTAGATGAAAACTCAACATTGTATCAATATTACCTTGCTATCTGGGATATATTTCTCCTTTCCTGGTACTTTAGCTTTGTTACTGATAGTTAAAACATACAAACACAAAACGCACACTTAGAATAGATAGACATCTTGTCTTATCTTTTGGGTTGGTTTAACAATTTTCATATTTTTCTGTCATCTGGCTGCTTGTTCAATCTGAAAAGAGGCAGGAGCTGGAAGAGGTATTAATTTCTACATTCTTGAATTACCGACATCTTGATTTGACTGTTATTAACCCTCTGGTGGTCATTATAGACTGACAAAAATATGTATGTTTTTTTTTTTTTTTTTTACTTTATCAAAAACTTCCTATATGCAGTTTGTGGCACGTCCTATATGAACACACACACATAGACACAAAAAACCCTGAACATGATTAGAAAAGGCTAAATAGTCACATTTGTGAACTTCACCATCAAAACTGACAGCATAGGAAATGAGACATACAAAAAAACAGCATTTACAGATTTACAATGTCTAAATATTATATCCAAATGCAAACCCTAATAAAAGTTTGCCTATAATTCTTCCTGATAAAGAACTAGGGAACACACAGCCCCATAGGGGGTTGAATGTGATTTCACCAAGTAAATCTTTGTTGATCCTGGAACAACATTCCAATAAACCAATCATATATGAGGGGCAAGTTTACAGTTTATGTCACCTTTAGGCTTACAACCAGGGTTAGGTGCTTCTGCAACAGTGTTATTCATCTATCATTTCCCTCTGGTTTTAGGGATAAGTAATGGGTAGGGCTAGGGTTAGGACTATGTTTTCGGACAGGAATGTTGCTCCAGGATTAACAAACTATGTTGATCCAGGAACATGTCTTACATGGCAAAATCAGTGACACTCTATAGGGTTATACAGGTATCTAATGGTAACACTATGGTATTATATATTATTTGTTGTTTCCACCAAATAGCACCAATCTGCCTTAAATGCATTGGATTTTATATAACTTTACTATATTTTTACTTTTTTTGTATTATTTTGTATAGACAAAAATGCTGCATAATTTAAAGATGAATATTGTACCACGAAATACACGTAAAAAATACAAAATATGGAAGAATAAATATTATTGAAACAAAATATAGTACATTAATTAAATTAGAAAAATTACACTCATTGTCTTCAGTCTGTTTTGATCGCAAAGGGTCACAAGTGTGACCCTATATAAGGAATCGAGTGCTGCAGGATGATATCTTTGATGAGTTAGCATTTTAGCACTTCCAGTTCTGTTATCCTGAAGTCAATGGGTTTTTGGTTAAATGCTTGAAATAAGGTCTGTGACACAAACTCAAGATATTTTCACATTTTGTTCTATGATATAAAATACATCAACAGTATCCCCTTGCTATGTAAAAGGTGGTTGCTAACAAGTGGCTAAATGGCACTAGAGAGGTTGTTGGACATTAAAGGTGCAATAGGTGATTCTCTACAGATTTTTTAAAAAAATTTTATGATGGTTGAAAGTCTCCTCATATCCTGATAGCAATCACTGTTAAGCGGTCTAAATGTATTTTTATAAATATATAATGTTGTGGAAGGCGTAGGACCATACATTAAAAAGTGTTCCCTATCTGTCAATGTGTGTTTTCATAACACTGCGCAGCCTGTTCACGCAGACATCATACGTCATCAGCGCATTCACTGTGCAGACAGAGCGAGGATGGCAGGCAAACAGTTGTCTACATTTGTTATTGTAGTAACTCACTGTACAGTTTTCTTACCGGTGAATGACACATGCTGTAATCCAATAACATTGTCTCTGGTAGAGTTATAAAGTCAGAATATGTATAAAATCGCAGTTCTTAGAAAAAAAAAAGTCTGAAATGGGCATTATAACTCACAGTTGCGAGTTTATATCTCACAGTTCTTAGAAAAGAAGTCAGAATAGTGAGATATAAACTCGTAATTGTGAGAAAAAAGTCAGAATTGTGAAATAAAGGGTTGCCATTATCTTAAATTGTTTTATTCCATGGTGGAAACAAGCTTCCATAGGCAGAAGCTTAGTCATGATGACGTTGAGGTAATGTGACCTTTGTTTTGTTTGTTTCTAGCCTACGAATAGCCTTCAAAAAGCCTTCAAAATATAGTCTTCTAGCCTTCAAAATTCATAAAAGTTGTGTTAATTTGTGAAGATTATCAAGATGAACAAAATGTGTAAGAATCATAAGCTTTTGTTAGTCACAGACCTTATTTTCTGCAATAATTCAAAAGCCAATCTTATTATTTTTCCATGGGAACCAGGGTGATGCTAATGCTGCGTCCCACACAGATGGGAATTTGGATTTTTCCAAATCAGTGGGACATTTGACTTCAACTACATTGATCAACCCCAACCTCAATGAGACTCATAATTTGACGTCACTTCCGAGATGTCAGCAAGTCCTGCTTCTAAAGTTTATGTAATGATACCTTCGTTTTTGCTTTTCGTCAGCTGTTTTCAAAGCTATTATGATATTTTTATTCAGTTTTTTTGCTATAATTGACACAAAAAGATATGCTCTCATTGTGATGTGGCGACATCACATGGTCAACATATGAACGTGACCTCTGATGACTGGAACACACTGAAGTCTGAAGTGGGACATTTAATTTGTGATATTCCCACGTACAACCTTGTCTGGAACGCAGCATAACTTCCAAGTTGGCCTACAAAAATATATCATCCCTGCACCACTCTATACCAGAGGGTTAAAGGTGCAGTGTACAATTTCTGCATCACTAGCAGCACCAAAACTCATCACTGTTATATCTTAATTTCATGTATTGGCAATAAAAAGTCTCACAAATGGAATGCATGAATCACAGTATAACAAAAATATTTTTTGGGGGTCACCACAGTTCAGAAAGAATAAAGTGCGGGATTATGAGTCAGACTCGGATTCAGACTACGATGAGTCCTGCAACCCAGACGTCCTTTTGAGACAGGTATCAATGGCTATAATTACAAACATAAACTATTCTAAAAACAACTTCCGCCTTTGTTTCATTTGCATTTGTCTCTCTCTCTCACCCTCAGGCTCTGGCTACAGTTTTGATCAGGTTCCTCCAGACTGAACCGCAAGGGCGTGTGCTGAAATTATGTTTGAGATCCTTACGAATCCTCTCAAGGGACAAAAAGGTTTTGGGTCCTCTGGTCACTGACAGAGCGCTGCTCTCTCTAGCCCATCTGGGTGGCATCAGCAATGCACCTATTCCAAAAGAAGACACTGACAATGATGTTGAACCCTATAATGACATCATTGTGGCCATAACTGAGAGCAAATTAGGCCGAGCAGATGAGGATGATAACGCTGGTGAGGAAGATGATGGTTCTGGGGCTGCAACCAGTGATGCGGTCTGGGGACCGACTGATTGGTGTGGTGATCGCAAGGCTAGCACGTTTTCAAACATCAGCCTCGGACCTTCTCGCAGGAGGAGCAGCGTTTATAAAGCTCTCACGCCAGGTAAAAGAGACAGCCGAGGAAGCGTGGGAGGAGCGGAGGAAGAGGAGGAAAAAGATGATGAAGACGAAACCAGGAAGGAAGTCATGAAAATCTTATGTAACATTGTTTACAATAGTGCTTGGGCACAAGAGAGAGCCAGTGAACTCAGGTATGAGCCATTTCAACATATGACTCAAACTGAAAAATTCAAATGGAAAATGTGAATCACTTAGATGAAAGGTTTTTTGGAGTCAGACTGCGTAGTTACGATATCTACCAGCAAGGGTTCACTGAAAGGGATAGTTCACCCAAAAATGAAAATTAGCCCAAGATTTACTCCCCCTCAAGCCATCCTAGATGTATATGACATTCTTCTTTCAGACAAATACAATCAAAGTTATATTAAAAAATGTCCTGGCTCTTCAAAGCTTTATAATGGCAGTTAATGTTGCTTCGTTTTTGAAGTCCATAAAAGTGCATCTATCCATCATATAACTGCTCCACACGGCTCTGGGGGGTTAATAAAGGCCTTCTGAAACGAATCATTGCGTTTCTTGTCGGCATCCCACGTCTGCCAGAGATGTCCTGTACCATAATTGTGGATATTGCACGACCCAGAGGCTGCACCGTAACCTCCGTTGTGCTACGAAGTTCTTGTAGAACTTCCGGATCGTGACCACCCTTGTGCAGGTCCTTGAGCGCTTGGCTTGATGGACCTTCAGTAATGCCATAGCTATAGCATGTAAAGTAGCATGTAAAGATGAATTGTCAATATAATAATTATATGAATATATTATATTAATATACATAATTATATTTCATATAATATAAATATAATAAATAATTAACAGCAAAAGATGTGCAATTTTTCTCACATTTTCTCTTCACTATAAACTTCTTTAATTTGGGGCAAGAGATACAAGGGGAGTTTTATTGCATCAGATATTTGTCATTTTGCTCACAGCTGATTGGTCCCGAAAAAAATTAATTTGCTGAAACAAAGGTAAACCAATGACCAAGCAATGCTTCATTTTGTTCAGTCTGTGGTGAAAAAGGTCACATTAGCAATAAAAAAAAAAAAAACACTTGGTCAGGTCAAAGTGTCTGAATAATTTTGGTCCCAAATTTGTATCAATTTTACTGGTGGTCCACTGTATGAAGAATTTTTGGGTATAATATGTCATAGTTTACTTTATTTAGCTATCCTCACTTACATAAATGAACTATAGTGTCCTGCACCCACTAGTAAAAAAAATACAGTATATCTGGTGTCTGAATAATTTTTGGTTTGACTATATATTTACAAAATTTTATGTTGGGTGCGATTAATCGATTTGACAGCACTGCTATTTACATATGAAGTCTGCATGTTCTACGTGTCTCTGTGTGAATGAGCGGCACAGTTTGGTCTACTACACATACTCAAGCACACATGATGTTTGTGGTGTTTTCAGCATATGCCATCTCACTATATGAGGGCATGAACACATGAACTTCATTTCCAGAGCTGCTCTGAGACTCACTTCACCAGCATTTTACTATTTCATTTAATTTCATCATCAGATACACACAGAAACTCAAATATCCCTATTCATGCTTACCAGTGAAAGTCATTGCAAAAAAAACCAAAAAATTCTAATGCAATGAAATGCATACATTACACTTAAATTAAAATATATTTGCATGTTCATATGCTTATTTCTTTTCTCTCCCACTGCTTGCTGTACTTCAGTCTCCTCTGTGGTCTGACGGAAAAGCTAAATAAGGAGTTTCAGTCTACATCTTCCCCTTGTGGCCAATTTTACACGCTCCGGTTCATGTTTTTACTGACGGCGCTGAGACCTGAACTCAGAACACAGCTGAAACAAGTATCTACTTTTCTTCTTCTGTTATTTGAACTTTGAGTAAATATTGTAAAACAAATAATCTTTTTCAAACGTTCAAAAGTTTGGGGTCAGTAAGATTTTTTTCAGCATTTGATCAAAAATGGTGTTGCAGAAACTTTCTATTTCAAATAAATGCTGTTCTTTTGAACTTTCTATTCAACAAAAAATATGAAGTTTTCAACATTGAAACATTTACCTTGAGCAGTAAATCATATGAAAATATATGAAAACAGAAAACAGTTATTTTAAATTGTAATAATACACACTCACCTAAAGGATTGTTAGGAACACCTGTTCAATTTCTCATTAATGCAATTATCTAATCAACCAATCACATGGCAGTTGCTTCAATGCATTTAGGGGTGTGGTCCTGGTCAAGACAATCTCCTGAACTCCAAACTGAATGTCAGAATGGGAAAGAAAGGTGATTTAAGCAATTTTGAGCGTGGCATGGTTGTTGGTGCCAGACGGCCGGTCTGAGTATTTCACAATCTGCTCAGTTACTGGGATTTTCACGCACAACCATTTCTAGGGTTTACAGAGAATGGTGTGAAAAGGGAAAAACATCCAGTATGCGGCAGTCCTGTGGGAAAAAATGCCTTGTTGATGCTAGAGGTCAGAGGAGAATGGGCCGACTGATTCAAGCTGATAGAAGAGCAACTTTGACTGAAATAACCACTCGTTACAACCAAGGTATGCAGCAAAGCATTTGTGAAGCCACAACACGCACAACCTTGAGGCGGATGGGCTACAACAGCAGAAGACCCCACCGGGTACCACTCATCTCCACTACAAATAGGAAAAAGAGGCTACAATTTGCACGAGCTCACCAAAATTGGACAGTTGAAGACTGGAAAAATGTTGCCTGGTCTGATGAGTCTCGATTTCTGTTGAGACATTCAGATGGTAGAGTCAGAATTTGGCGTAAACAGAATGAGAACATGGATCCATCATGCCTTATTACCACTGTGCAGGCTGGTGATGGTGGTGTAATGGTGTGGGAGATGTTTTCTTGGCACACTTTAGGCCCCTTAGTGCCAATTGGGCATCGTTTAAATGCCACGGCCTACTTGAGCATTGTTTCTGACCATGTCCATCCCTTTATGACCACCATGTACCCATTCTCTGATGGCTACTTCCAGCAGGATAATGCACCATGTCACAAAGCTCGAATCATTTCAAATTGGTTTCTTGAACATGACAATGAGTTCACTGTACTAAAATGGCCCCCACAGTCACCAGATCTCAACCCAATAGAGCATCTTTGGGATGTGGTGGAACGGGAGCTTCGTGTCCTGGATGTGCATCCCACAAATCTCCATCAACTGCAAGATGCTATCCTATCAATATGAGCCAACATTTCTAAAGAATGCTTTCAGCACCTTGTTGAATCAATGCCACGTAGAATTAAGGCAGTTCTGAAGGCAAAAGGGGGTCAAACACAGTATTAGTATGGTGTTCCAAATAATCCTTTAGGTGAGTGTATTTCACAATATTACTGTTTTCATCAAATAAATTCACCAAATATTAAAAAATCATACTGAGCTCAAACTTTTTAGTGTAAATTGTTTTATATCGGCCAATGGCCACAATGTATGGAAGCTTGTTTCCGCCGTTTCTCACATATGTATATATTCTGACTTTGTAACTCACAACTGCAACCTTAGGCTATATCACTCAAATCTGAGAAAAAAAGGCTGGTTGCAATTACCTTTTTTTTTTTTTTATTATTCTGTTATGGAAACAAGCTTCCATAACAATGCTATATCTACATATTGTATTGGCCTTTTTTGGTAATTATTAGGAGGGAGGAGTGTCACTGTTGACCACCGTGCTGGAGAAGTGTTTAGCGGTACAGTGGAAGGAACAGTATGAGGTTGTGCTGGATCCTGCAGCGCCCCCTATAAGCGTGGAGGACTCACAGCAGGCTCAGGAGGCTCTGAAGATCCTTTTTAATATCACACACAGCACACACACTCAAGAACCTGAAGAGGTGGGTGTATGCAGACATGCATGCATCGCACTCATGCTCACTCACCTGCCTTACAAACAATGGTACTATGTGATGTATGAGATGGTAATACTATAGTACTGTAGTAATACTGTAGTAAACCCACACATTGCATTGAATAAATTGTTAACAGCAAGGTTCACATTTTGTCTACCAGGAAGATGCATCTCTCTATCGCCACCTGGCTGCAGTTTTGCGTCACTGTCTGATGGTGTCCTCTGAGGAAGAAGAAGCTACAGATGAATTAAAGGGGTTAGTGTTGTTGATAAATATTTTTATTGTTCTATAATAACTATTCTGGGTTGAAAATTTCAGTAATTATGACTTTATGAAGTTTGTTGTGTAACCAAGGCCAGCTAGTAAGAGCTGTTGAGTAAACTTCACACTCCTGGCCTCAAGAGGTGCACTAGTGACTGCCACTCGAGGCTGCGGTCTTTAGCGCACTCGTCTCCCATGCCGGAGACAGCGGTTCAAATCCCGTAGGGGTTACATTGGTGCCGTGACCGAAATGGGAGTGAAGTTTAGAGGGGTGAGTGTAACGGAGGCAAGCTAGTAAAAGCTGTGTGAGTAAACCTCACTCCCCTGCCTTCAAGAGGCGCACTGGCAACTGACACCAGAGGCTGTGGTCTTTAGCCTCATTGTTAGCCGTCCGCCTCCCATGGGTCATGCCGGAAACTGTGGTTCGAATCCCGCTCGTAGCAGTGCGAGTAGAACCCGAGGGGTTACATTTGTACAGTAATATAGTTACATTGGAAGAATATAATTTACATTTCAAAGTACTTTACTGGCATTTACAGGATTTACAAGATCAAGACAAGCACACAAAAAGTGAAAGATAATAGAAATGAGTAATAAAATAAAATAATAAAATAAAAGTCTACACTGTTGTGTTGGTAATAAATAAATCAAGTGCACATATTAAAGGGTTAATTCACCCAAAATTGAAAATTAGCCCATGATTTACTCACCCTCAAGTTATGTATAGGTGTATATGACATTCTTCTTTCAGACGAATAAAATATATTATATTAAAAATGTCCTGGCTCTTCCAAGCTTTATAATGGAAGTGAATTGTTGGGTCATTTTTGAAGCCCATAAAAGTGCATCTATCCATCATATAACTGCTTCACACGGCTCCGGGGAGTTAATAAAGGCCTTCTGAAGCGAAGTGGCACGTTTGTGTAAGAAAAATATCCAGATTTAAAACTTTATAGACTAAAATAACTAACTTCTGGCAAGTCAACTTATGGCAAAAGAGTAACCCTTGACGCATGCATATTGATGATAGAGGATAGAGCAAAACAAAACACCAGTCATAGAGTCTAAAACGAGAATTTTTAAAGAGAAATGGCTTTCGATATAAGAGAAGAGGGGCTTGAGTTTGTTGACCAGCTCTATCCGCGAGAGGCGTCAAAGCTTGCGACGCTCCATCATGTCAGGGGTTACTCTTTTAGCTTAAGTCGACTGACCGCCGGAAGCTTTTTTAGTGTGTTTTTATTTATTTAGTAAAAGTTGGAGCATTTAATTCTAAGGCTCATTAAATAAAATAAAATGCATTAAGCCTACACACGATATGCAGGCAATAAATAAACCTGTTTACATTTCACTGCCGGTTGTATATTCTATATATAACTATGTATGTGACAAATAAAACTCTTGAACTTGAATAGAATAATAATAATCACATGTGTAGTGCACATATTAATTTGACTGACAGATGCGTGACTACCTTCCTTCAGTGACACCTGCATCTGATCTGTTTGTGATGGCTTTAGAAAATTAGGAATTAGATGTAGGTTTTTTCAAAGTATTTCTCTCTCATATCTGTAAATTGACCACAGTATATATGCCTCTTTAGACTGTGTGCCTCAACCGTACCAGTGTCACAGTGATCTTCCTTCTTCTGAAAGCCATGTTCTGCTTTTCTCCTCATCTTCACTCAAATGAATTATGCCAATAATGCATAACCTTGTGTTTAAATAGCAAACATTCTATAACATTCTATTCTACAATAATTCATGTCAAATACAAGCTGCACAATTCAGCTTTTTTTAGTGTGTTTTTATGAACTGACTGACAGATGTTCTGTTGTGATCAACAGCATTCAACATTCCATTAAAACAGGACCGATTTCAGCAAACGCATGACCTCAGATCTCTCTCTTTCTTTCAGGCACGCAGCGAACATGCTGTCTGCTCTCCCGTTGAGCTGTCTAGACGTTCTGGTGTCTGTGCCTCTGGGTCCAGACTCACAGCAGATGAATGGAGTCAACATGGACTGTGTGCACAACCTACTCATATACATGGAGAGAAAACTGGAGCAGGTAAATGAGGGGAGAAGGAAAGAAATAAGGGAAAGGAGAAACAAAATGATAGAGACAACAGAGAAACTAATAGATTATCATATCAGGAATCATATTGTCCTTGACATTTTGAGATTTAATTGTTACACACTGTAACTTTCAGAAATGAAAAAATATCCTAAACTGTGTTGTGAAAGGCAGAAGTTAGGAAGAATGCCTTTAAGAGCCTTACAAAAATCAGTCAATACTAATCTGCTATCTACTATACTATAATTAAATATTAGCAATACACTACCATTCAAAGTTTTTTTTGAAAGAAGTCTCTTCTGCTCACCTATTTGATCAAAAATGTAGTACAATTGTGAAAAATTATTGCAATCTGATTGCAATCCTTCAGAAATCATTCTAAGATGCTAATTTGCTGCACAAGAAATCAGGGGCTCAAGAATGAAGTGCTGAAACTGTATTGTAAGGATTTTTTAAAAATTATTATTCCGCCGTAAAACTGATCGTGCAGACCAAACCGTAAGGCCTAGAGACTTGACCAAACTTGGCCAAATGGTAGGTCTCAGTTTGGGGAGAGACTGACAAGGTATGACCCTGGTTGGCCAATAGGGGGCTCTACAGCAATCAATGGCACACTTCATGTGCACTCTCGGTCTTATGGGTGCCACGTGTGCGTGTCCGTTAAGTCAACGAGACCGTAGGGTGTCCCATTTGTCATTTTAGGTTTCAGAAGTGTGCTCGCAGTCGATATGCTCCCTTGATGCACACTTTTGCTGAGCCCTCACTGGTGACAGCAGACTTCTTCCCGACGGTATTACGTCATGAAAGTGCAGACTCGCAGGAAGACCGCAAGGGTTTAGGGTGCCGTCTGGAACAGGGCCCTCAACCGTTTGTCATAGACTCAAATGGCTTATTGTAATCCTTAGGTCAAGACGAACAAATTGTATATCTCCGATTTCATTTCCGCCATTTTGAATTCTGTCCAAAACCTACTTTTGCGAACTACTCCTAGGTTTTTCACCCAAATGGAACCAAACCAATGCAAAATGATTTTCTGGAGACTAAATATCAATAATTATATATATATATATTTTATTAATTTCGATTCACAGTCGCTATGGGGTGACAGAACGTTCAAAGTGGGCGGAGCCACTTTTATTAAAATGGCTATAACTCCTGAACAAATTGAGATAGTTTCACCAAACTTGGTACACATATGTGGTACAAAAAACGTGGTGATTAGCCACTTGGTGGTGCTATAAATTGAAAATAAAAACATTAAAATGGCTATAACCACCCAACCGTTCAATCCGATTGACTTGAACATTGGCATACAGTGTCTTTGTGCAAAGTACCATGATTGCCTATCAGGGCATTGGCATATCTCAAAAAACATGGCCGCCATCAGCCAATGAATTTTGAGCACCTATTAGACAAGGTTAACGGAGGATTGAAACGAAACTCGGTGGGCATGTTCGACTCATGGCTCTTGAGGTCTGTAAGAATTTTGAAAGAAATCGGCCAGTCGTTGGCGCTAATGAGTTTTAAGCCTCTGTAATCATGTGGTGTTTCACACAATAACACAATATTCATACAATTGGATCGATCTCCTCATACTGAACAACTTTGCCTCAAGAACCAATGCTGTCAATCAAATTGTTCATTACATATTCATGATTATGTAAAAAGCTTACATTTGCAAACTAGAATTTGAAAAAAAATGATGCAGTACAATTCTCCGGACCCTCTAGATCAATAGTTATCAAAAACCTTTACCCTTTGGGAAGTTATAACAGGGTCATTTAGAAAATGGGTGTGGCCAAGTGTACGCAAAAGCCTATAACTCCTAAACGAAAACTCAGAACTTCACGAAAATAGGTGAGCTTATACAACATATGATTCTAAACAAGCATACAAACGTTAATGAAGATCGGACCATAGGTGATGGTATAACTGTTAAAAAGCTTTAAAACAGAACCATATATTTCCTATGGTAAATTGCCTGAATTGACTGTAAATGGTCTTTTCCTTCTGTGATTTAAGTGGTTACGTGCTTGCTAAATAAAATATGATATCTTTTTACGCATATGTGCTTAAAGGCCTTAAAATTATTGAACCCCAATAATTGCTGCTCGCAGCTATATTTATGATTATTATCAATGTTGAAAACAGCTGTGCTGCTTTATATTTTTGTGAAAACCATGATACATTTTTTTCAGGAATCTTTGATGAATATAAAGTTTAATAGAACAGCGTTTATTTGAAATATAAATTATTTTTTAAATTATGACTTCACAGTTACTTTTGATATATTTTATGCATCCTTGCTGAACTTTTGAACAGTAGTGTGTATTGCTAATATGTAATTATAGTATAGTAGAAATTAGTATTGACTGATTTTGGAAGGATCTTAAAGGTGTGAAATACATTTACATTATCATTTTTATTTATTTTGTAAAAGAAAACATTTGAGAGAGTGGAAAATGGGAGGGGGAGTAAATTATCTTTAATATTGGACCATGGGGGGAAAAAAATCAATAAATCACATTACTTGTCGTGCAACAGTGGCTTTTCTAACGAAGTGGTGTTTCACATGCAGGGTGAGAAGGTCAAAGAGAGACTGACCCCTGTGCTGAACTTGCTGACCGAGTGCTCCAGAGGTCACAGAGAGACAAGACGTTACCTTAGACAACAGGCACGACCACTATTTTAGATCATGATCATGAAGCAACACATTGTCTAATAAAACACTCGCATTGCTTTGTATCGAATTGCATGTGTTTTCTCACCAAGTACAGATTCTGCCTCCATTAAGAGATGCTAGCACTAAACCTGAAAAGGGCAACACCTTGAGGAATCGTCTGGTTAGACTGATGACCCACCTGGAGACTGAGCTCAAACACTGTGCCGCTGACCTGCTCTTCGTGCTGTGCAAAGAGAACGGTACTGCATACAAACACGCAAGCATAGAGTGTGAAAACTGCACTTCAAATTACCACAAAACACAAAGTTTCAAAACAGCAAATAACAAAACAACCTATAAACAACAAATGCAATAAAATGGCATATAACGACAGTATAGACATGATATGAATTACTGTTTTAAATATAAAAATTTGAGAAAATGTTTGTACTTAACTTGACATGTCCTCCTACAATATTAGTCTAGACGATGAGCACTTGATCTCATCAAAATCAAGTGTCTCTGTTAGTTCGCATTAAAAGGAAGCTCCCAGATTCATTGCTAGACTTGTTTTTTTTTGCACCAGTGCAATTTGGATATCCAGTTTAGGCTTTTTAAAGAGGACCTATTATGCCCTTTTACAAAGTCTTGATTTTGTTTTCTAATAGATTAGATGTTCATGCTTAAATGTTCATTATTTTCCCCATATTCTCCATTGTTGCAGCTCCTCTCTTCTCAGTCTGTCAGTAACGCTCTGTTTAGTTCCCGTATCTTTGAAGCCCCTTCTTCCGAAATGCACACTGTGCTCTGATTGGTCAGCTGGACCCGTTTGTTGTGATTGGTCAATTGCTTCGAGCGTGTTTGGGAAATGTCTCGACCCTTTACCATAACTGCCAGTTTCAACGCACTACTAACTAGTCTGGCTTAGCCAGAACTTCCAACTGACGGCAGAAGGTCTGGACTTTTTCGCAGCTTTCATTGGACAAGGACTGGCCAAGAGGACATTTGACTGACATGTATCGCAACCAATCACAGTTCGTTTTGTTCTGTGTCATGTTTAGGGCCGTGAAAATGTATGTAAAGTCTATGTCCCGAGACCGGTGTGCAGCTATAAATTATTCATTAAAGACCGTTGTGTAAGTTTACTGTAGCAATGGAGCCACAAACTTCACATACTTTTGAAAATCCATCATTTAGTTGATCCTGGTAAGCGCTTGTTGTCACAGTTCAAGATTCAAGATTCAAGATTCAAGAGTTTTATTTGTCACATACACAGTTATATACAGAATATACAACCGGCAGTGAAATGTAAACAGGTCTGCTCCATGGACAGTGCAAATTCACAGTTAAAAACACAAGGAGGAAATTATAATAGAAATAGGATAAAAAGTAAATATATATATATATATATATATATATATATATATATATATATATATATATATATATATATATATATATATATATATATATATATATATATATCTGTAGAATTATAAATAATCAAGTCAAGTAGAAGAAAAAAGTAAAAAATAAGAATAAGAAGTGGAATAAAATAATTGAAGTAGACTGTGCAGTGAGTAAACTGTAGACTTAAATATGTGGTTAACAAATGTATAAAGAGTATAATGTGCAAACAGGTTTATAACAGGTTGTTACACAGTAACAACGAGAACAGAAAGTGCAGTGCAATGTCAGTGTATCAATGCTTATCCTGAAGTGAAGTCACGTGATGTTAAGTTCAGGAGTCTGATGGCCTGGGGAAAGAAGCTCCTCCTGAGTCTCTCAGTTTTGGCCATCAGGCTTCGGAAGCGCTTACCAGATGGCAGCAGCGTGAAATGAGGGTTTGCAGGGTGATTAGAGTCCTTGATGATCTTAGTAGCTCTACCTTTGCAGTGTTTGGTGTAGATGTCCTGCAGAGACGGGAGAGCTGACCCTGAGATACGCTCGGATAAGCGCACGACTCTTTGCAGGGCTTTGCGGTCATGACTGGTGCTGTTCCCATACCACGCTGTGATGCACTGAGTTAGTACACTTTCTATCGCCCCTAAATAGAAAGTTTTCAGGATAGCTGGTGAAACCCTGAATTTCCTCAGCTGGCGCAGGTGGTACAGTCTTTGCCTGGCTTTTTTCACCAGGTCAGGTCCTCGGAGATGTTTACTCCCAGGTACTTGAAGCTGCTCACTCTCTCTACTGGTGACCCGCTGATCATGAGGGGGGAGTATGTCCGTTGCTGTCTCTTCCTGAAGTCCACAATCATTTCTTTGGTCTTGCCAACATTCAGAGAGAGACCTGTCCTGGCACCATGATGTTAGATGCTCCACCTCGTCCAAGTATGCCGTCTCATTGTTGTTGGAAATGAGGCCCAGGACAACAGTATCATCAGCAAATTTGATGATAGAGGTGGAGCTGTGTGTGGACAAACAGTCATGCGTGTAGAGCGAGTAGAGCAGGGGACTCAGGACACAGCCCTGTGGAGCTCCCACACTCAGGGAGATGGAGGTGGAGGTGGACTGGCCTATTCTCACCACCTGAGGCCTGCCAGTGAGGAAGTCCTCAATCCAGTGGCAGAGAGAAGGATTCAGGCCGAGATCCAGGAGTTTGGAGCTTAGCTTGATGGGAACTATGGTGTTAAAGGCTGAGCTATAGTCAATAAATAGCAGCTTTACATAGTTCCCACTTTTGCTGTCGATGTGAGTGAGGGAGGAGTGGAGGACATGCGAGATGGCATCTTCAGTCGATCTACTGGGACGATAGGCAAACTGAAGAGGGTCCAAAGTGTCAGGAATGAAGGAGCAAATGGTGTTTTTAATGAGTCTCTCAAAGACCTTCATGACTATAGACGTGAGAGCCACTGGACGATAGTCATTTAGGCAAGAGGGTTTACTGTTCTTAGGGACAGGGATGATGGTGGATTTTTTGAAGGAGGTGGGGACCACAGATGTAGCGAGGGACTCATTAAAGATAATGTAAACAACCCCGGCGAGCTGATCAGCACAGGACCGCAGAACACGACCTGAAATACCATCCGGCCCGGCAGCTTTCCTGATGTCCACACGCTTGAGTGCTCTCCGAACTTCATCCTCTGAGACAGAGATCACGTGGTTGTTGCTGCTCTGAGTAATTCCCTCTGACGCGCCACTTGGCGGAGTCGCGTTGCCGCGGTTACAGTCAAAGCGAGCGTAGAAAGAGTTTAACTCGTTCACGAGTTAACCTCTGCAGAGGATTTAGATCCAAACGAGCAGATGGACCTCAGACCTTGCCACATGCGCCGGGAGTCGTTGAGTTGGAAATGAGACTCCACTCAGTCTTTATATCGGAGCTTTGCGGCTTTAACTGCACGCCGCAGAGCATAGCAGGACGATCTGTATTCATTCATATTCCCTGAAAGGAGACCGGCGTTGTAAGCGGCAGTGCGTGTGTTCACTGCAGCGCGGATTGAATTGTCCACCCACGGTTTCTGATTTGAGAAGGACGTTATTGTTATTGTTTGCGTGGCTTGCTCTGTAAGCGTGTTGATGAAGCAAAGCGCCACTTCTGTGAACTCGCTTATGTCGGCTGAACTCGCTCGGAACATGTCCCAGTCAACATCATCCAGAGCTGCCTGTAGCGCGGTCTCTGAGTGGGGCGACCAACGCTTAACTTCCCGCCTCACCGGGGGTTCCTGAACGAGCTTTTGTTTGTATTCGGGAGTGAGGAAAATGGCGGCATGATCCGATTTGCCAAACGCTGGAAGTGACCGCGCTTTATAGGCGTTCTTGAACGGAGAGTAGCAATGATCCAGCGTGTTTGCTCCTCGTGTAGGACAGGAGACGTGCTGGTGAAAGTTTGGCAGGACTTTCTTTAGGTTTGCTTTGTTAAAATCGCCCACGACGATGAAAGCAGCATCGGGGTGTTTGTTTATGATGCTGCTGGCAACATCATGAAGGCCAGATAAAGCCAGCGCTGTGTCTGCCTGCGGTGGGATGTAAACAGCGGTCGCGACAACCGCAGAAAACTCCCTCGGCAGATAGAATGGGCGGCAAATGATTGTTAAATGTTCCAGATGAGGCGAGCAGGACCGCGAGAGAATGGTGATGTTCCTGGGATCGCACCATTTCTTGTTGACCATGAAGCATACTCCACCGCCTTTGGATTTACCGGCCTTGGCTGTTCTGTCCATCCGAAAAACAGAGAAGTTCTCCGATGGCGTCACAGCTGCGTCCGGGACCGCGGGCGTGAGCCATGTTTCGGACAAACAAAAGATGTTACAGTCTCTCATGTCCCGTTGAAAACTTATTCTGGCTCTAAGATCGTCCATCTTATTCTCCAAGGATTGAACATTTGCTAGAAGAATGCTCGGGAGAGGAGGACTGAATGCCCTTTTCCTCAGTCTGTTTCGAATTCCAGCGCGTTTCCCACGGTGTTTCTTGATTCTTCGCCGTTGACCCGTCTGTCCATTGTTCAACTCGGCGTTCGAAGAATCTCAGATGGCCACAGAGTATCCGGCGAAAGTGTCCTGAAACAGTCCAGTGTAGAGGTAACCAATGTCCAAAAGAGTTTTGCTGTCATAGTAGATCAATGCAGATGATAAGTTTGTAAAAATTGAGAGTAAAAGAAAGTAAAATAGTAAATAAAAGCACAGTCTTCGCGGAGCGACCTGAACGGCGACCGAACGCGGCGGCGCCATTTTGAAAACCATTTTGAAAAGTTGTAAACACAACGGCGTTCTTCTTCCACAAGGGAGTTTGGCGTTACGGCATTTTTTTTCCAGGCGGACCGTTAAAGAATGCAACACACACGTCTCGCGGTAGAATCCTGTAGAATTCAACCAATCAGATGACGACTTTGAAACTCCTGAAGTGTTTCCAGAAAAGTGTGACATGAATCAGATGTTCAGCCAACGGTCCATGGGTGTGATGTCTGAGGCTGAGACTAACTACAAACTAACTCAACCAGGCCCCGTCCCTTTATTTTGCATATGCCTTGGGCGGGAATTATTTAAATGAGGAATATTGTAATGTGTTCATCCCCAGAGGAAGACTACAATCAAGGCATTTCAGGGAGTTAATGATATAGAGAATAACTCCCTTTGGAGAGATTTTACACACTAAAGAAAGTTGAACAGAATCAACTTATTGATATTTTCAACTTCAACACCACAAAAGCATGACTCTTACTGTTATGTCCTTGCGTCCTAAATATAAAGTAGTGGGCGGGACTAACAGAAACTGGCAAATCATATTTGATTTTTCATTTTGACAAATGTAATGTATACACCTATAGGGAAACTGCCTGCAATTGACATATGGAACACTTTTAACTAAATATATAAAGTTATAATGTGATAAGACAATTATTATTATTATTATTTTAATTAAATAATTTCATACATCTATTTGAAAAATAAACTTTTGATTGGGTGGGCCACATTTAAACTGTTCACCACTGTATCAAACAACCATGAGCACCACCACTCCTGAATTTCCCCCTAAAACTTTTTTTTTAATGGATATTCCAGTGAGACGTTTCGTCAAGTACACTGGATATGGGAACGCCGCTGGGCTCCTGGCCACTAGAGGCTTGCTGGGAGGTCAAAGGTCACAGGCCACAACATCAGGCACACGGTACTCTAGCGATTCAGACTCGGACACCGAGGAGTACCGGCAGATTAAAGACCGCGTGAACCCAGTGACGGGACAGGTGGAAGAGGAGCAGCCTGATCCCATGGAGGGAATGACAGAAGAGGAGAAAGAGGAGGAAGCTCATCGGCTCATCAGTCTTTTTAACAAACTCTCAAAGTAAGGAACTGAAACCACTTATCAAAACACCAGTAAAGATTCATTCACACTGCTCTAACACTCTCACACCTAAACAGGGATAATGTGATTCAGCCAATGGGATTGAACCAAGAGGGTAAGCTGGTGCCACTGTCTGAGCTCAGGGACCTCTCAATGGAGGAGAGGGAATCGGAGGAAGAACATGATGACTTGGAGAATGTGGAGTAGATGTGGTGACCAAAACTGACTGGATCAAAAAATATATATATATATATATTTATGTTATAATATCTAGTCTTAACAGTTTAACTGCTTATATCTAAAAACATACCCTTAAATATATCTAATTAATTAAGGCACTTAAATTAATGAATAAACTACCGTTCAAAGGTTTGGGGTCAATACAATTTTTTATATAGAAAAAATAAATACATTTTATTCAGCGAGGATGCATTAAATTGATCAAAAATGACAGTAGACATTTATAATGTTACAAAAGATTTATATTTTGAACAAAAGCAAACTTTCTATTCATTAAAGAAAATATCCTGAAAAAAAAAAAAAAAAAGTATAATTTTCCACCAAAATATTAAGCAGTAAAACAGTTTTCAACATTGATAATACTCAGAAATGTTTTTTGAGCAGCAAATCCTCATATCAGAATGATTCCTGAAGGATCATGTGACACTGAAGACTGGAAAAATGATGCTGGAAATTCAGGTTTGGTCACAGGAATAAATGACATTTCACAATATATTCTAATAGAAAATTTTAATAATTCACAATATTACTGTTTTTCTTGATCAAATCAATGCAGACTTGGTGAGCATAAGACACTTATTTAATGAATATTTCACAAACATTACCCATCCCAAACTTTTGAAAGATAGTATCTAAATAATTAAGTATAAATCTAATTATTAAATTAGTCAGTTAATTTAAAATGTATTGTGAAGGACTGTATATTCTTTAAACGTGTTGGATGTTTGTTAAATGTTTTATTTTCTGTGAATGTAGAATCAGTCGTACACATAATGTGTCAGTTTAATGTAAGATAGACGTTTCCTCTCGGACATGTCGTTAGGCTCTTGGTTTTCATTTATGTTTTGTTGCACTGTGTAGCTCCGCCCATAGTGAAATCTCATTGGTGCAAAATCCCTCCCACATACTTAAATGTTAATGATTCATACACAAATCTGATCCCATGGCTTAAAATATTGTATAACTGAGCATAACTAGAAAAATGTGTATTTATTAGAAATATTCTCAATTTTCTGTGACTTTTCTGTGATTTTATTAATTTGCATGATTTTTCCAGGCCTGGTAAACACATGAAATTCCCTGACATCTCCAGGTTTTATACGACTTGAAAGGATACTAAGGGTATGTTTACACAACAACAATTTACTAAAAACTGAAATGTTTTTCTTTTGCATTTTTGTGTACGTCGACAACGTTGTCAAAACGATTCCCCGTGCACGCGGTTCAGTGAAAACGACTAAAAATGCTGTATTATTCATGCCAGGCCAGTAGTTGGCGATATCATTTGGTAATATGACTACGTGCCTAAAGACTGAACACGCATGCGCATGACGTCACACCAAGGCCGTAACCATGTCTTGAACATTGGGGGGGACCAATTTTTTTTATTATTATAAAGCATAAAGAAACAGAACAGTGAATGAAATTCTAGGTCTAATTCTAGTTGGGAAATAACTATAACCGCCCTCATATTGTTTTTTTTTTCCTTCTTCATTAAAATCAAACATGTTCATCAATGATTGTATATTAAAAGCAGGGACACGTTTGTGTGCAGTTTGTTTTGTGATTTCACCGGAAAGAATAGTCTCTCTCCGCAACAGCATTAAGCGATAGATTGATGTGCTTGTTTGTGAGTGAAGACTGTGCACAAGCAAAAACATAAACGTAAACCCCGCCTACTTTGATTTGATTGGCCATCTCAATCATTTTGACATTGACAAGCGCTGTTAGACCACTGAGGCAAACCAGATTCAAATTTTTACTTTTAAACCTTTTTTGTCATCCTAACATACAGAGAGTTGCATAATGAAGTGCAGCAGAGCAGTGCAAGAATTTCAGGGGGGGTGGGCAATTTGGCCATTTCTAATTATTAGGGGGGACTTGTCCCCTTCAATGTCTATGGTGGTTACGGCCCTGCATCACACAAATATTTGTCATTTTCAAAAACTACCAAAAAATTGCATTTTCAGGCTGCCAAAACAAGTTGTCGTGTAAATGAACGGTTTCTCGTCTTTAGTTGAAAATGGTGTTGTGTAAACAAGTGCAAACCTCTTCATATCAGGGTGCATCAGTGGAACAATAGAGAAATTAATAGTTCAGTTCAGATTACTGTCAAATATACAACACAAATGAAATGTCAGGAATTCAGGTCAGGAAAAGACTGAAGAACATATTGTGAAAAAACCTCATTTAATCTGACACAATATTGTGTTATGAGAACTGTAACATTAGCCTTTCTTTTTTCTTTGTTTTGCATTTTTTAAATGATTGTGTCCCATTTTATAATGATAGCACACAACTTAAATGGATGAAATCCATCCCCCTGTAAACTCTTTATTTTTATCTACCGAACCACTTATTATTCTCTTGTACCGTTACTGAAATTGTGCCCAGCAATATTTCCTCCACACACTTTGAATAAATACAATTAACCACAGTCACCACTATGTAAACTGTTTAAGAAGTAATTTCAGGAGGCCAAATAAGTGTGGAGTCTTTCAGACATTTCTAACACAACTCCATCATTTGTTCCAGAGAGAGTTGTAGCTCCACTGACTGCAGTGAAGATGCTCCACGTGAAACAGCCAACATTTTTAAATCCGCCAGTGAAGTCAGAACAACCTAATCAAATCAATCAGAGAGAGAGAGAGCGAGAGAGAGAGAGAGAGAGAGAGAGAGAGAGAGAGAGAGAGAGAGAGAGAGAGAGAGAGAGAGAGAGAGAGAGAGAGAGAGAGAGAGAGAGAGAGAGAGAGAGAGAGAGCGAGAGAGAGGGTCATGAAACATTTTTTTTATAACTCTGACAAAAATCACACTTTGCACTCACAATGACTCTTTAGACATTTTTTTTAATTCTAAAGAAGTTAGCATTTGTGTTTTTGTTGAGTATGATATTTGATACATCAGGTTTTATGGTTCATACAGTATGATAGACTGAGAATATGGAGCTCAGACTCAGATAACTAACTTAAAATGCATATAAATATCAGCTGTCACTATATCTGTCTTAGTAAAATTCTACTTAAATGCTTAGTTTTATGATCAAAGCTCTGTAGTTTTAAAACATACAGTATAATGCAATGCAATACAATGATGATTGAGATTATACAAATAAACATCCTCAAAAGTCTGATGGATCATATTTAATACATTTTAGGCCCCACTTTTTATTAGGTGGCCTTAACTACTTGCGTCAAAAAATAAGCACAATGTACTTATTGTGTTCATATTGTATTGCAAAACACTTTTGCTGATATTGAGGTGGGATACGGGTAAAGTTAGTGGCAGGTTTGGTGGTATAGGTAAGTTTAAGGGTAAAGTTAGTGACAGGTGTGGCGGTATGGGTAAGTTTAAGGGTAAAGTTACGGACAGGTGTGGTGGTATGGGTAAGTTTAAGGGTAAAGTTAGTGGCAGGTTTGGTGGTATAGGTAAGTTTAAGGGTAAAGTTAGTGACAGGTGTGGTGGTATGGGTAAGTTTAAGGGTAAAGTTAGTGGCAGGTTTGGTGGTATAGGTAAGTTTAAGGGTAAAGTTAGTGACAGGTGTGGCGGTATGGGTAAGTTTAAGGGTAAAGTTAGGGACAGGTGTGGTGGTGTGGGTAAGTTTAAGGGTAAAGTTAGGGACAGGTGTGGTGGTGTGGGTAAGTTTAAGGGTAGGGTTAGGGACAGGTGTGGTGGTATGGGTAAGTTTAAGGGTAAAGTTAGTGACAGGTGTGGCGGTATGGGTAAGTTTAAGGGTAAAGTTAGGGACAGGTGTGGCGGTGTGGGTAAGTTTAAGGGTAAAGTTAGGGACAGGTGCGGTGGTATGGGTAAGTTTAAGGGTAAAGTTAGGGACAGGTGTGGCGGTATGGGTAAGTTTAAGGGTAAAGTTAGGGACAGGTGTGGTGGTGTGGGTAAGTTTAAGGGTAGGGTTAGGGACAGGTGTGGTGGTATGGGTAAGTTTAAGGGTAAAGTTAGTGACAGGTGTGGCGGTATGGGTAAGTTTAAGGGTAAAGTTAGGGACAGGTGTGGTGGTGTGGGTAAGTTTAAGGGTAAAGTTAGGGACAGGTGCGGTGGTATGGGTAAGTTTAAGGGTAAAGTTAGTGACAGGTGTGGTGGTGTGGGTAAGTTTAAGGGTAGAGTTAGGGATAGGTGTGGTGGTGTGGGTAAGTTTAAGGGTAAAGTTAGTGACAGGTGCAGTGGTGTGGGTAAGTTTAAGGGTAAAGTTAGGGACAGGTGTGGTGGTGTGGGTAAGTTTAAGGGTAAAGTTAGTGACAGGTGTGGTGGTGTGGGTAAGTTTAAGGGTAAAGTTAGTGACAGGTGTGGCGGTATGGGTAAGTTTAAGGGTAAAGTTAGGGACAGGTGTGGTGGTGTGGGTAAGTTTAAGGGTAGGGTTAGGGACAGGTGTGGTGGTATGGGTAAGTTTAAGGGTAGAGTTAGTGACAGGTGTGGCGGTATGGGTAAGTTTAAGGGTAAAGTTAGTGACAGGTGTGGTGGTGTGGGTAAGTTTAAGGGTAAAGTTAGTGACAGGTGTGGCGGTATGGGTAAGTTTAAGGGTAAAGTTAGTGACAGGTGTGGCGGTATGGGTAAGTTTAAGGGTAAAGTTAGTGACAGGTGTGGTGGTGTGGGTAAGTTTAAGGGTAAAGTTAGTGACAGGTGTGGCGGTATGGGTAAGTTTAAGGGTAAAGTTACGGACAGGTGTGGCGGTATGGGTAAGTTTAAGGGTAAAGTTACAGACAGGTGTGGCGGTATGGGTAAGTTTAAGGGTAAAGTTAGGGACAGGTGTGGTGGTGTGGGTAAGTTTAAGGGTAAAGTTAGAGACAGGTGTGGCGGTATGGGTAAGTTTAAGGGTAGGGTTTGGTGTAAGGGAAGTGTCAGTGTAATTATAAATGTAACTACAGAAATTAATTACAGATGTAATTACATGCAGGTATTTTTTTATGTAAGTACAATGTAAAAACATGTATGTAAACAATAAGTCCATTGTATCAAATAATTAAAATGTCGGTACATAGTAGTTAAAGTCACCTAATATAAAGTGGGTCCGATTTTTCAAAAAAGAAAAATACATTTTGTATGGATAATTGTGTAAACCAAAAGTTGCTTCAGTCCAGTAAGTGTTCATCTTGAAATATTAATAACAATACAAACTATCAATAAACATTTAAGAGTAAAAAGCGGGAAATATTTATACAAAAAGGCCTTTTACTTACTAAACAATTTTTTTTATTATTTGCCCAATCCTCACCTCTATCATGATGAGTTTCTTCTCCCACGGTTTCATTTTGGGGTCAGGCCACTTCTCTCCCAGAAAGAAGTAAAGGGTGTAAGAGGGAGATTCACCGCTTGTCTCGATAAACTTCATCAGACCTAATGGAATGACATCATCAGACATCCAGAACATGATCCAAGGGATACAGAAGAATCACCTAAATATTTGCAGCCACCAAAGATCAACCATACCTGAACATTTACATTATTTAATTAAATTTAAATAGTGATTAAATAATAAATTGACTTTTTGTAATGTCTATTCAATGATTTATTCGCTTGCCACATTTTCTCATCTGATTTTTTCAGAAAATATGGCAATTATTGATTAATCTGATTAATATGCAGCATATCATATAATTTAGTGATTACAATTTGTAATCAATCGACAGGACTTGTATAGTGATGCAGGGATGACAAAAACCTGGAAGTCTAATTCGCTGCTGGTTCCATTGAGATTTTCCTAGGGGGAAGCCTGTTCATCCACCACTTTATATTAGGTGGCCTTAACTACTATGTACTAACATTTAAATTAATAATTTGATACAATGCACTTATTATGTACAGACATGCTTTTAAATTGTACTTACATTTTTCAGATTACTTGCATATAATTACATCTGTAATTAATTTATATAGTTAATTATAATTACACTGACACTTCCCTTACACCTAACCCTACCCTTAAACTTACCCATACCACCACACCTGTCCCTAACTTTACTCTTAAACTTACCCATACCACCACACCTGTACCTAACTTTACCCTTAAACTTACCTATACCACCAAACCTGTCACTAACTTTACCCTTAAACTTACCCATACCACACGTCCCTAACCCTACCCTTAAACTTACCCATACCACCATATCTGTTCCTAACTTTACCCTTAAACTTACCCACACCACCACACCTGTCACTAACTTTACAAGTACATTGTACTTATTTTTGATGTAAGTACATAGTAGTTAAGGCCACCTAATATAAAGTGGGACCAGCCTGTGGTAAACATAACTTGACGAGACGTTGACATTTTGGTGCACATCTGTCAAACAGCTCACGAGTACCAAATTGAGTTCTTTTACGTGGCTTATTGCATTTAAACAGTCAAATACACACACAAAACTATGTCAAAATGGCCATCTTGGGTGAACACAGTAAGTTTTGGAACGTAAATAGTTAAGAAAGACAACAACCGTATATTGGATCCGTGCATTAGGTCTTAAAGTGACAGCAGCCTAATATTCCTGCAGTGAGAAAATCACTCACTGCTCTTGACTAAATAACTTTACTTGTAAACATTAATTTGTATTTAATTTTTATTTTACATTTCTTGCAATCCAAGTTGTCTGTGCAGTGAAAAAGAGAAAAAAGAATATGAAGGAGAGAGTGGTTGCTTGCAGAAGCCATGTTTGCTGATGTTCTGTTGCAGGTCTATGACAGAACATCAGCATATCTTGCTCTCTCATTGGTCATCACTGATGTCATTTCCAGTCAAAACACATTTCACATTGCAGGACTCTAAATATTGCTAAATGTTTGCTAAATATTGGATGCTAAATATTTCACAGGCATCGGCGACACATTGCGTGCTTCTCTCAGATTGCGTCTTACTATAAACTAGATTCTCTCAGATTGTGTATTACTATAAACTATATATAACATTGATATAAGTGATCACCCAGATTTAGAACTATCTATAATGTATTTATATAAGCTATTTATATAAGCGTTCACAGGCAAATTTGCTTTACAGTGCATCCGGAAAGTATTCACAGCGCTTCAATTTTTCCACATTTTGTTATGTTACAGATTTATTTCAAAATGGATTAAATTATTTATTTGTTTCCTTAATTCTACAAATAATGCTCATAATGACAGTTTGTTTGAAGTCTTTGCAAATGTATTTAAAAAAAATGTACACAAGTATTCACAGCCTTTGCACAATACTTTGTTGAAGCACCCTTGGCACCAATTACAGCCTTAAGTCTTTTTGAGTATGATGCTACAATCTTGGCACACCTATTTTTGGGCAGTTTCTCCCATTCTTCTTTGCTCCTCTCAAGCTCCATCAGGTTGGATGGGGAGTGTCGGTACACAGCCATTTCAGATCTCTCCAGAAATGTTCAATCGGGTTCAAGTCTGGGCTCTGGCTGGGCCACTCAAGGATATATTCACAAAGTTGTCCCGTAGCCACTCCTTTGTTATTTTGGCTGTGTGCTTAGGGTCATTGTCCTGTTGGAAGATGAAACTTTGCCCCAGTCTGAGGTCCAGAGTGCTCTAGAGCAGGTTTTCATCAAGGAAGTCACTATACATTGCTGCATTCATCCTGACTAGTCTCCCAGTTCCTGTCGCTGAAAAACATGCCCACAGCATGATGCTGCCACCACCATGCTTCACTGTAGGACTGGTATTGGCCAGGTGATGAGCGGTGCCTGGTTTCCTCCAGATATGACACTTGCCATTCAGGCCAAAGAGTTCAATCTTTGTTTCATCAGACCAGAGAATTTTGTTTCTCATGGTTTGAGAGTCCTTCAAGTGTCTTTTGGCAAACTCCAGGCGGGCTGTCAAGTGCCGTCTGGCCACTCTACCATACAGGCCTGATTGGTGGAGTGCTGCAGAGATGGTTGTTCTTCTGGAAGGTTCTCCTCTCTCCACAGAGAAATGCTGGAGAGTGACCATCGGGTTCTTGGTCACCTCCCTAATTAAGGCCCTTCTCCCCCAATCGCTCAGTTTGGCCAGGTGGCCAGCTCTAGGAAGAGTCCTCGTGGTTCCAAACTTCTTCCATTTACGGATGATGGAGGCCACTCTGCTCATTGGGATCTTCAATGCTGCAGAAATATTTCTGTATCCTTTCCCAGATCTGTGCCTCGATACAATCCTGTCTCGGAGGTCTACAGACAATTCCTTGGACTTCATGGCTTGGTTTGTGCTCTGACAGGCACTGTTAATTATGGGACCTTATATAGACAGGTGTGTGCCTTTCCAAATAATGTCCAATCAACTGAATTTACCACAGGTGGACTCCAATCAAGTTGTAGAAACATCTCAAGGATGATCAGTGGAAACAGGATGCACCTGAGCTCAATTTTGAGTGTCATGGCAAAGGCTGTGAATACTTATGTATGTGATTTTTTCATTTTTTATTTGTAATACATTTGCAAAGATTTCAAACAAACTTCTTTCATGTTGTCATTATGGGGAATTGTTTGCAGAATTGAAGGTAAAAAAATAAACTTAATCCATTTTGGAATAAGGCTGTAACATAACAAAATGTGGAAAAAGTGAAGCGCTGCGGATACTTTCCGGATGCACTGTATGTATTTTCCCGCCGTCGACATCAGGCTCATATAAATAAATGTCCGGAAACGTGATTCCTGGCTGCATGTCAATATCCATGGATCACTGGAACTTTGGTAAGTTGTAAGGAACACTATATCGAGTCCAACCTTTAGTTTAAAATGATAATCGTTTGTTTTACTCATTTTCAAAGTTTCCCCTATTAAATCCAGTCATGCAGCAGTGCTTTTATCATTCAGTCCCAGCTGAGTCCTAGGCAATTGTACGCCCATTTGTCTACGATTTCCACAAAATTGTTGGCAAGTGAAAATCGTGGCTAAAATCGTGCAGTGTGTAAATGGCATAATATAATTCACCTGATATATAATCTTTGAAGTAGAAGATGTGTTCAGGCGTGTTTTTGGAGAGCTCTCTGGTTGTTTGGCTTTTTTCATGTTTGCACGGACCCCAGTAGATCCTGCTGGATCCCCAGCGTTGGCCCAAAACCACACCATTTAATTTCCTGATCTCCAGACTGCCCAGGTTATCCAGAATTTCATTTGTATGCTTGGCCTGGATCTGATCCAGGATATCTTCTGGACGAGGTAGTCTCACCACTGGTAGGTCAGCACTGGACTCGTCCCTGTAGGAGTAAAGGGTAGACTGTATTCATCTATATGAAACATGATCCAATGGTGCTTATTCCAAAATCAGTAAATTAAGTACAAAAAAACCAACATGTTTCCCTGATACATCAGTCTGAATCCTGCGTCATTCTCCACCAACTGTTCCAACACCATCTTCCCTTTGTAATAAACCTTAATCTGGAAAAATGTCTCTGTGAAGGAAATTAATGAATAGAAATAAAGCTGTGTGAATAATCAAACACCAGTAACTTGTATCAGGGTTTCTGCAGGTTTAAATTTAAGACCATTTAATAAAAATGTAAGAATTAAATTGAAGGGAACATATCATGTACATACATGTCAATATGTTCTGTAAATGTAAATGTCTAGGAAGCAAACATTGAGTTGTATTAACATTTCAAAGTTTGAAAATACAATTTCAACAGATCTCCATAACTTTTTACTTTTTACAAAATAATAAAGTTTGATAAAAATATTATGAAAGTGATTTTATGATTAAAAGAAGAACAAATATCTGCTAATGGGTTCATAAAAATCAACTCAATTCAAATTCAATTAATTTTCATAATTTTTTTCATAATTTTCATTGTTAGTTACTTCTTGTTTTAAGCATAAACTCACTTAATTTTGTTCAATTTCTCAGAAAACGAGACTTAATTTATATCTATGTATCTTGATTTAAGGATGTTTTAGTGGAAACAGCCAAAACTGTCTGCAGGGTGCTAGAGGGCCTGAGTTATACACTATCAAAAATGAATTTATAACCAAAACAATAAATAAAAAATAAAAAAATCACCCCTTTTTTGGGGGGTTTATTACAGCACAGGCAACATATACTTAAATGTTTATAATTTTTGCAGTATTTCATGTAACTTAAAAAGGGTTTCCTTGGAGTTTAATGGTTAAATTAAATTGTATTAATCAAAAAGCAGGTCTAATTAAACAGACAATTGAACAGCAATTTATTAAAAGTTTAACAAAAAATGAAACTTTTTAGGGCCCTATGAAATACAGTTTTATTTACAAACCCGATTCCAAAAAAGGTTGGGACACTGTACAAATTGTGAATAAAAAAGGATAATTTACAAATCTCATAAACTTATATTTTATTCACAATAGAATACAGATAACATATCAAATGTTGAAAGTGAGACATTTTAAAATGTCATGCCAAATATTGGCTCATTTTGGATTTCATGAGAGCTACACATTCCAAAAAAGTTGGGACAGGGAGCAATAAGAGGCCGGAAAAGTTAAATGTACATATAAGGAACAGCTGGAGGACCAATCTGCAACTTATTAGGTCAATTGGCAACATGATTGGGTATAAAAAGAGCCTCTCAGAGTGGCAGTGTCTCTCAGAAGTCAAGATGGGCAGAGGATCACCAATTCCCCCAATGCTGCGGCCAAAAATACTGGAGCAATATCAGAAAGAAGTTTCTCAGAGAAAAACTGCAAAGAGTTTGAAGTTATCATCATCTACAGTGCATAATATCATCCAAAGATTCAGAGAATCTGGAACAATCTCTGTGCGTGAGGGTCAAGGCCGGAAAACCATACTGGATGCCCGTGATCTTCGGCCCTTAGACGGCACTGCATCACATACAGGAATGCTACTGTAATGGAAATCACAACATGGGCTCAGGAATACTTCCAGAAAACATTGTCGGTGAACACAATCCACCGTGCCATTCGCCGTTGCCGGCTAAAACTCTATAGGTCAAAAAAGAAGCCATATCTAAACATGATCCAGAAGAGCAGGTGTTTTCTCTGGGCCAAGGCTCATTTAAAATGGACTGTGGCAAAGTGGAAAACTGTTCTGTGGTCAGACCAATCAAAATTTGAAGTTCTTTTTGGAAAACTGGGACACCATGTCATCCGGACTAAAGAGGACAAGGACAACCCAAGTTGTTGTCAGCGCTCCGTTCAGAAGCCTGCATCTCTGATGGGATGGGGTTCATGAGTGCGTGTGGCATGGGCAGCTTACACATCTGGAAAGGCACCATCAATGCTGAAAGGAATATCCAAGTTCTAGAACAACATATGCTCCCATCCAGACGTCGACTCTTTCAGGGAAGACCTTGCATTTTCCAACATGACAATGCCAGACCACATACTGCATCAATTACAACATCATGGCTGCGTAGAAGAAGGATCCGGGTACTGAAATAGCCAGCCTGCAGTCCAGATCTTTCACCCATAGAAAACATTTGACACATCATAAAGAGGAAGATGCCACAAAGAAGACCTAAGACAGTTGAGCGACTAGAAGCCTGTATTAGACAAGAATGGGACAACATTCCTATTCCTAAACTTGAGCAACTTGTCTCCTCAGTCCCCAGACGTTCTCCAGCTGTTCCTTATATGTACATTCAACTTTTCCGGCCTCTTATTGCTACCTGTCCCAACTTTTTTGGAATGTGTAGCTCTCATGAAATCCAAAATGAGCCAATATTTGGCATGACATTTCAAAATGTCTCACTTTCAACATGTGATATGTTATCTATATTCTATTGTGAATAAAATATAAGTTTATGAGATTTGTAAATTATTGCATTCCTTTTTTATTCACAATTTGTAAAGGGTTTGTATCAAATTCCATCTTTTACTTTTATTCCATTTTTATGAATGGATTCTGCAGTTCTGTACATGTTTTCTGCATCATAGAAATCATGGGGGCCTAATTTAATGCCATGATATTGAATTTAAGACTTTCTGCTCCAGTTTAAGGCCTTAAATTGTGGAAGGTCAAATTAAGACTTTTTAAGACATTTTTAAAGACCCGCAGAAACCCTGTGTATGAATGTGTGTTAATCTTGGGTTCTACCTACCCAGTTTTGGTTCAGGAATGCCAGCCAGATCCCCTTCACCATCCGGTGGACACACCGCAGGCTGATATGCTGGAGAATGATGATTCACAGCCATCGCTGCCTCAGTAGGTGAAATCTGCCCCAAACCACCAACAGCACCCCCAGCTGAAGAGAAGGCTCCATGAGTGTCCACTGTTTGAAAACGGGCCATCTCAGTTAACTGAGTTTCTGAACATGGACTCATTTCTTGGAGCAGTACGTGTTCCTCAAGTCCCAAATATAACTGATCTGGATTCCAAACTTCATGGACTGAAACAAAGATACATGTATTTTTAAATGTACACACATTACAGGTCAAAAGTTCTTGAAAGATGCATCTTATGCTCACCAAGGCTGCATTTATTTGATCAAAATACAGTAAGAACAGTAATATTAGGTCAGTAAGAGTTGTGCATGTAAACCTTACTTCCCGAGAGTTGAAGTCGAATAGTCGCTGATGATGTCAAATACGCCTGAACCTCAAGCTGAGACTCGAACAGCTATGGCATGTAACACAGCTATTTCTCCTACATAACAGCGTATTTTTATCTGTTCTTTTGTCTTTGAGTCGTTATATTTCTGCTCATTTTAAATCAGATACAGATAAAGTAGCACAGTAAGATGACATTTATATGAATGCATTAGTGAGAGAGCGATTGCGTGTTAATTCTACTTGGCAGCGTCTCTCTACTAATAGTGAAGCTGGGGTTTTAATTAATAAGAAATATTTGTTAGAACTTTTCAGTTTCTACGCTATTTTATTGATAAATCACAGAAAAGTGTTGACAATACATTTCTGCACTACTGAATGTTTCTATCTGCGCGTGCCACTTTAAGTGCGTGTGCGATCTGCTCATAATGTGCACGCTACTGTATATGTGTGCGCAGCAGTGCATTAGTTTAGAACAGAGATTAACTTACATGTACATTAAGCTGTTTAAAACATGCATTCACCCGATGAAGTAAGCATCCAAATGGTATAATCAAACATATTGTGTGGAGCGTTCTCGGAGTATGTAATTATTTGTAATTTTAACTGTTTTAAAACGGAGCATTAAAATAGAAGATTCAAAGATTTCTTATCCTGTTGCACCCTCTATCGGCCATGACCAGCAAACAGTCGACATCAAGTTTAAAGCGTCATGGCAGAGCATTAAAGTCGACTAGTCCACTATTCTGTGTACCCCTTAGGCTGCAGTCTTTAGCGTCCTTGTTAGTGCGTGCGCCTCCCACACCGGAGACCCCGGTTCAGATCCCTCTCAGAGAGGTTCAAGTAGGACCAGTTACAGTAACATGGTACAATGATAGTATCCTCTTTAAAACTTTATAAAAAGTAAAATATCTCTCATAGTTCAAAATGCTTATGCGTCATAGTTTTGCCAGTTAAGATTGTTTTTCCGTAAGATTAATACAGAAGTCTGACTGCCGAAAGCTCTAAAGTTTTAAATGTGAATATTTTTCTTACACAAACCCATCAATTCACTTCAGAAGGACTTTATTAACCCCCGGAGCCGTGTGGATTACTTTTATGATGGATAGAAACACTTTTTTGAGCTTCAAATTTTGGGCTGCCATTCACTGCCATTATAAAGCTTGGAAGAGCCAGGACATTTAATATAACTCTGATTGTATTCATCTGAAAGAAGAATGTCATATACACCTAGGATGACTTGAGGGTGAGTAAATCATGGGCTAATTTTCATTTTTGGGTGAACTAACCCTTTAAGTGTGCTTAAAGAGAGTACTTTTATGACTTAACACACTTAAGTACACTTTGACACTGAACACTGGAGTAATGATGCTGATGTTATGAGCCATTACAGAATATATTACATTCAAAATAGTAAACAGTTATTTTAAATTACACTAAAATTTCACATTACTGTTTACTGTATTTTACTATTTTTTCACAAACTGTAACACACTGGCCAACAATATTTTTAGTCATAATATACAGTAAGTACTGTATAAAATAGTCTCCAATCATATAGAGACTTAAATGCCTAAAATACAGTATTGTTCAAAATAATAGTAGTACAATGTGACTAACCAGAATAATCAAGGTTTTAGTATATTTTTTATTGCAACATGGCAAACAAGTTACCAGTAGGTGCAGTAGATCCTCAGAAAACAAACAACACCCAGCATTCATGATATGCACGCTCTTAAGGCTGTGCAATTGGGCAATTAGTTGAAAGGGGTGTGTTCAAAAAAATAGCAGTGTCTGCCTTTGACTGTACGAACTCCAAACTATTTTGTACAAACGTTTTTGTTTCTAGGATTTAGCAATCCTGTGAATCACTAAACTAATATTTAGTTGTATGACCACAGTTCTTTAAAACTGCTTCACATCTGTGTGGCATGGAGTCAACCAACCTGTGGCACCTCTCAGCTGTTATTCCACTTCATGATTCTTTAACAACATTCCACAATTCATTCACATTTCTTGGTTTTGCTTCAGAAACAGCATTTTTGATATCAGTTCTCGATTGGATTAAGGTCCGGAGATTGGGCTGGCCACTCCATAACATTAATTTTGTTGGTTTGGAACCAAGGCTTTACTTGTTTACTAGTGTGTTTGGGGTCATTGTCTTGTTGAAACAACCATTTCAAGGGCATGTCCTCTTCAGCATAGGGCAACATGACCTCTTCAAGTATTTTAACATATGCAAACTGATCCATGATCCCTGGTATGCGATAAATAGGCCCAACACCATAGTAGGAGAAACATGCCCATATCATGATGCTTGCACCACCATGCTTCAGTCTTCACTGTGTACTGTGGCTTGAATTCAGAGTTTGAGGGTCGTCTCACAAACTGCCTGTGGCCCTTGGACCCAAAAATAACAATTTTACTCTCATCAGTCCACAAAATGTTCCTCCATTTCTCTTTAGGCCAGTTGATGTGTTCTTTGGCAAATTCTTCTGCACATGCCTTTTTTTTAACAGAGGGACTTAGCGGGGGATTCTTGAAAATAGATTAGCTTCACACAGACGTCTTCTAACTGTCACGGTACTTACAGGTAACTCCAGACTGTCTTTGATCATCCTGGAGGTGATCATTGGCTGAGCCTTTGCCATTCTGGTTATTCTTCGATCCATTTTGATGGCTGTCTTCCGTTTTCTTCCACGTTTCTCTGGTTTTGCTCTCCATTTTAAGGTATTGGAGATCATTTTAGCTGAATAGCCTATACGTTTTTACACCTCTTTATAGGTTTTCCCCTCTCCAATCAACTTTTTAATCAAAGTACGCTGTTCTTCTGAACAATGTCTTGAACGACCCATTTTCCTCAGGCTTTCAAATGCATGTTTAGCAAGTGCTGGCTTCATCCTTAAATAGGGGCCACCTGATTCACACCTGTTTCTTCACAAAATTGATGACCTCAGTGATTGAATGCCACACTGCTATTTTTTTTAACACACCCCTTTCAACTAATTGCCCAATTGCACAGCCTTAAGAGCGTGCATATCATGAATGCTGGGTCTTGTTTGTTTTCTGAGAATCTACTGCACCTACTGGTAACTTGTTTGCCACGTAGCAATAAAAAATAAACTAAAAACCTTGATTATTCTGGTTAGTCACATTGTACTGCTATTATTTTGAACAATACTGTATAGGTAATCAAACTATAAAGCTAATCCACATCTTATTATGCTTTGTAAAATGAAAAAACATCCTCTTTTCTTGTCTTTTCCATCTACCTTGTGAGGGATTTTCCTGAAGGTTTAGTCCAGTGAATTGTCCCTCCAAACCTTGCCGTGGGTTTGCTAAGAAAGAAAAGATCAGATTAGACAAAGGAGACAAACTGAGCCTACCTCAGTGATAAATGCATGGCTGGTTATGTAAAAAATACTTACTAGAGAAGACGTTTTCCTCCTCCAAATATAGTTCTGGAGAGAACTAACAATGGAAAACAAATTTGCCAAGTCAGTGTGTGTGTATGTCTGATGCCACGGGCAAATGAGTGTGCTTAAACCAGACAAGCACAGAATAAATGTGATTCAACAGATACTCACATCAGTCTCTTGAGACCCTTCCGATCCTGAAGGCAGTGAGGATAGAAAACAAATACTAGGTTTGTAACAAATCGTCTTAATGACATCAGCCACAAATGTAAAGTTTCTTACCTGCAGAAGGAGGATCAGATGGAAACTGATACACTTTATGTGGATTAGCGGTATCATTCTTGTCGTCACATACCACCCTGAAGCCTTTAGCACGAAGAGCGCTGCGGAAGTTCCTCTTCCAAACAGAGTGGTCTCCGTTTATCCTGCCATCTCCAGAAGCGCTCGTCTGAGCCCATGCCTGACGGGACCAAAATACAGACCTTAGAAGCTTAAATGATATAAAAGGACACGGTTACACTTATCATTGTTACAGTGTAATTACAGTTGTGGTCAGTTAGCCCCTTGGTAAATATGAACAAAGAAGTCTGTAAAAATAAAACTGCATTGTTAATCCTTTTGATCTTTCATTCCAAAAATTCACAAAAATTAAATGTGGGGGAAAATCTCTTTATGAAATAAATGTTTTTCTCCAAAATACGTTGGACACAATTATTAGCACCCTTTTATTCAATACTTTTTTCAACCTCCTTTTGCCAAGATAACAGCTCTGAGTCTTCTCCTATAATACCTGACAAGAGATCAGAGCCCATTCCTCCATACAGGATCTCTCCAGATCCTTCAGATTCCCAGCTCTTCTCTTCAGTTCATCACTCATTTTCTGTAGGGTTCAGGTCAGAGGACTGGGACGGTCATGGCAGAAGCTTCATTTTGTGCTCAGTGACAGAGTTTTGTGTTGATTTTGATGTTTGTTTTGGATTGTTGATGGAAGATCCAACCACGGCCCGTTATAAGATTTCTAGCAGAGGCCATCAGGTTTAGATTTTTTTTATCCATTAGTATTTGATAGAATCCATGATACCATGTATCTTAACAAGATGTCCAGGACCTCCAGCAAAAAAAATAAGCTCGCAACATTAAAGATCCAGCGGGATATTTAACCGTGGACATGGGGTATTTTGTTATCCCTGTGTGCACCAAATCTGGTGGGTTTGCTGCCAAAAAAAAAAAAATTCTGACCACAGAACGAGGACCCATTTGAAGATGATTTCACTTGGATGAGCGAGGAGGATTTTTCTTGAAACCCTCCCAAACAACATGTGGTGATGTAGGGGTTGTTTGATTATTTTATTTTAGGCTTTCTGACCCCAAGACTCATCTAATCTCTGCGATTCTCCATCTGTGATCCTTGGAGAGCCTTTGGCCACTCAAACTTTCCTCCTCACCTTGCATTAAGACAATATAGACACACATACTCTTCCAGGCAGATTCGTAACATTTTTAATTTATTGGAACTTCTTAATTATTGCCCTGATGGTGGAAATTTTTAATGCTTTAGCTGTTTCTCTCAAAACTTTTTTATTTTGTGAAGCTCAACAATCTATTGCTGCACATCAGAACTATATTCTTTGGTTTTACTTGTGATGGATGATTAAGGGAATTTGGAACACCATACTAATACCCATCTTTGGTCATATTTACCAAGGGGGCCAATAATTCTGACCACCACTGTATGCACTCACCTAAAGGATTATTAGGAACACCTGTTCAATTTCTCATTAATGCAATTATCTAATCAACCAATCACATGGCAGTTGCCAATCAATGCATTTAGGGGTGTGGTCCTGGTCGAGCCAATCTCCTGAACTCCAAACTGAATGTCAGAATGGGAAAGTTATTGTATGAGATCTGGATTTATAACATGTGATATAATTAAGCAATATCACAAGAACAAGAGAGCTGTTTTCACAAATTTGAGCATAACTGCAAACATGATATTGCTTAAACATTCAAAATATATATTTTTATTTTTTTAAAACATTATCCTCAACATTATTTATGCATTTGTAATTTACCAATTCAGATGCATCTTCTGGACCACCTCTGCAGTGCAAAGATGAATTTTGTTGTTAATGAATTCATTTGATTGGTAACAGCTCTATAGAGTGTCTTATTCTAATTATATTTATCAGGTGGTAATGTGGATCTCTATGAATTTAACGAGTGCTGGTCTGGTCTTGGTCTTGACTCGGTCTCGCCCTGCCTTGGTCTTGGTCTCAACCCCTCAAAGTCTTAGTCTCGGTCTCGGATTAGGTGGTCTTGACTACAACAATAGTATTATCAGTATTAAATTATTTGAAGTAAGTATCTTGGAGTACCATGTAAACACCATGACACATATACATATGATAATAATTAAGCACCATAGTGCAAACACGTTACTAATGACAACAAATAACACTTATTTTCACCTTGAATATGAGGACATCATCACGGTTTGAGTCCTGTCTCAAAGCATGCTTCCAGGGAATGCTGAACTGCTGAAGTTCTTTATTGGTCCAACACACTCCAGGATAAATTCCACTTTGGATTTGTTGGTACAGCCAGGGCACAAAGAGTGGTTTTGGTTGGGCCATGATAATGCAAACAAACGATCCAACACACCAAACCAAACCAAACCATCAATGAACCTGCACAAAGAGAAGCGGTATCACAAACACTCACAATTCCAGATCACAGTGTTTTATTTAAAAATATAATAAATAAATAAATAAAACACACCCCTAAAATACAGTAAGACCTAAACCTTTCTTCCAACGTCAGCTAAAATTAAACATTTTCTTGCATATCGCCGTGGACATTTTCATTTTAAACATGACAAATATTGGGAAGACTATGCATAGTAAATGACTCCCATATAATAAACTAGCTACACAAGTCTTAAAAACAAAAACACCACTTACCGTGTACATCGACAGTGCGATCCTGTGGCCCTTGTGTTCTTCAGATGCCAGAACTAGGAGACAGGTTTGCTTGTCAGTTCTGCGTTAATACCGGACTTTATTCAACAGACTGTGCCTTTAGATCAGGTGTTAAACATTACTCGGGAAATCCATGTCAGTTTCGGTTTCCCATGTTTGACGTCATTGTACACGTCGCGTACGTGTTTTACCCTAGATGACCACTAGATGGCGAAGACGGACCAATATCTGTTATTCGGTCTGTTTGATACTAGTATTAACATAATAGGTTTGAACAACGTGAAAATCAATAATGACATTTTTAAGTAAATACCCAGGTAGACTGTCCTCTGAAGTGGACATATATTTCAGCGGATTTCTCTGAGACATGTCACATGTTTAAGGCACATTCAGGGCTTTTCAGAGATACCAAATGTTTGACCTATGGGTTTTACCATGACAACTCCTTCTCTTTGGTTTTTAAAAATGAGTGGCATTGACTGAATGGTCGGGATTTAGCACTCTTGGGAAAATAAGATAATGTTTTTGTAATTATCCATTTATGAAAAATGTTCGTCGTAAAACACATGAGGAAAACGTTATGGGGTTTCAAATCAGAAAAAGGCTTTCTGTCGATTTCATTCCTGTAGAAAACACCAGAAGAACTCCGTCATCATTTATCATGAATTTCTTTCTTCTGCTGAACACAAAAGATGATATTTCGAAGAATGTTTGTAACCAAACAGTTGATGGACCCCATTGACTTCCATAGTCTTTGTTTTTCCCTACTATGGAAGTCAATGGGGTCCATCAACTGTTTAGTTACCCATATTCTTCAAAATATCATCTTTTGTGTTCAGCAGAAGAAAGAAATTCATACAGATTTGGAACAACTTGAGGGCGAGTAAATTATGACAATTTTTGGGTGAACTACCCCTTTAAACTAAACCATGTTTATCATCAAGCATTTTGGGGAGATACAAGTGAATAGGGAAAGACGTTATTACTCCCATTACACTTTTTTTTCTTCATTAAATGTTGACCCAAGAACACATTAATATGCAAGTTAGTTGAAATGTATACAAACCCGATTCCAAAAAAGTTGGGACACAGTAAAAATTGTGAATAAAAACAGAATGCAATGATGTGGGAGTTTCAAATGTCAGTATTTTATTCAGAATACAACATAGATGACATATCGAATGTTTAAACTGAGAAAATGTATCATTTTAAGGGGCATTAAATTTCATGGCATCAACACATCTCAAAAAAGTTGGGACAAGGCCATGTTTCCCACTGTGTGGCATCCCCTCTTCTTTTTCTAACAGTCTGCAAACGTCTGGGGACTGAGGAGACAAGTTGCTCAAGTTTAGGAATAGGAATGTTGTCCCATTCTTGTCTAATACAGGCTTCTAGTTGCTCAACTGTCTTAGGTCTTCTTTGTCACATCTTCCTCTTTATGATGTGCCAAATGTTTTCTATGGGTGAAAGATCTGGACTGCAGGCTGGCCATTTCAGTCCCCGGATCCTTCTTCTACGCAGCCATGATGTTGTAATTGATGCAGTATGTGGTCTGGCATTGTCATGTTGGAAAATGCAAGGTCTTCCCTGAAAGAGTCGACGTCTGGATGGGAGCATATGTTGTTCTAGAACTTGGATACACCTTTCAGCATTGATGGTGCCTTTCCAGATGTGTAAGCTGCCCATGCCACACGCACTCATGCAACCCCATCCCATCAGAGATGCAGGCTTCTGAACTGAGTGCTGAGAACAACTTGGGTTGGCCTTGACCTCTTTAGTCCGGATGACATGGCATCCCAGTTTTCCAAAAATAACTTCAAATTTTGATTGGTCTGACCACAGAACAGTTTTCCACTTTGCCACAGTCCATTTTAAATGAGCCTTGGCCCAGAGAAAACGCCTGCTCTTCTGGATCATGTTTAGATATGGCTTCTTTTTTGACCTATAGAGTTTTAGCCGGCAACGGCGAATGGCACGGTGGATTGTGTTCACCGACAATGTTTTCTGGAAGTATTCCTGAGCCCATGTTGTGATTTCCATTACAGTAGCATTCCTGTATGTGATGCAGTGCCGTCTAAGGCCCGAAGATCACGGGCATCCAGTATGGTTTTCCGGCCTTGACCCTTACGCTGACAGAGATTGTTCCAGATTCTCTGAATCTTTGGATGATATTATGCACTGTAGATGATGATAACTTCAAACTCTTTGCAGTTTTTCTCTGAGAAACTCCTTTCTGATATTGCTCCAGTATATTTGGCCGCAGCATTGGGGGAATTGGTGATCCTCTGCCCATCTTGACTTCTGAGAGACACTGCCACTCTGAGAGGCTCTTTTTATACCCAATCATGTTGCCAATTGACCTAATAAGTTGCAAATTGGTCCTCCAGCTGTTCCTTATATGTACATTTAACTTTCCCGGCCTCTTATTGCTACCTGTCCCAACTTTTTTGGAATGTGTAGCTCTCATGAAATCCAAAATGAGCCAATATTTGGCATGACATATCAAATGTTGAAAGTGAGACATTTTGAAATGTTATCTATATTCTATTGTGAATAAAATTTAAATTCATGAGATTTATAAATTATTGCATTCCTTTTTTATTCACAATTTGTACAGTGTCCCAACTTTTTTGGAATTGGGCTTGTAGATAAGGAAAGGGAACCTGTTCATCACATTTACACTCATATTGTATAAAGTAAAATAGCATATCAAATCTTTCTTTTATAGGCTCTTTCATAACATAGTTGAGTTTAAAAAGTTCGGTTTAAAAATAGCTTTAAACCCAAATATTTATTGGTGAATGAAAACAAACGTTTTTCTGGTTCTCAGGAGGATATTATTGTATTAATACATTTCTGATCAGTTCACTTATATTTACTTTAGAGGGCATTTTGTTCAGAGCAGTGTTTTATAATAATCCCAATCATCCTGCCATCTATCTAATCAAATACACAACGATTTAAACACACCTCCTACTCCTCATTATTATCATTTAAGAACAAACATCAACAGTTTTAAGCAAAATTGTTAAACCAATCCAAGTCATAAAACACTAAACTTTAATTTATAAGTGTATACAAAACTAAGAATGCAAGCATGCCTTTACATTTTTAGGGTCACAAGAAATGTTAATTCAGTGGCAATGTACTTTATGACTGCATACTGTATAAATGGTAGGTCAATTGTAAATTTTGGTTATACTTTCTGAAAATATTCCAAATACGTCTGGACCATTTATCGTAAAAAAAAAAAAAAAAAAATAGACATTTTTACTTTTCCAAAAAGTTCCAGGCTGGAAATACCGTGTTGTTTTGCTGCCTAAACCGAAGATAATGAGAACATAAAATGTAAAACAACAGAAATAGACAATAACAGCAAAAAAGGAAGTGTAATGAAAGAAAAGTACAAACCTTTGCATAAAGTAATTTAGGAAGAAGTTCTGTGGAAGCCAAAAAAGAGAAAAGGATCCAACTCCTGTCACAGGTTATTTTTCAGTGAAATCTGACTTTTGGACCAAAGTGTAAACCCCGAGGGAAAAAAAAAAAAACAGCTTATTTGAGACAAAAGTAGTTGTCGATGGTTTTATTCGTTTGTCAAATACAGGGATAGTCCATGTACAGAAGAACCAGGAGATTTTTGTCAAGAGCTGTACAATATTTACACAAAGGCTTTACTTTTGAAAGAAGCACAGTATTAGATTGTTCCAAAATAATACTCAGAATACAGACAAAAGACAAACAAATAAAAACAAATTTCCATTTTAAATAGTACTAATACATAATCCCTCCCTAATGGGACTCTGATGCTTCGCTCTCACTTTCAATTCCATTCGATTTTTTTTCTGTAGAATGCACTGCAATAATACCATTTGCGTAGCTTGAAATAGTTTGATCTTTCTTTTCTCCTCCGTAACAGATAAAAACGATAAGACATTTTCCATTGTATCTACCCACCTTTGATGAGCGAAAAGGAAGACAGCTCAGAATGTGGCAATAAGATCCATTTATAACATCTGAACAAACATTATTTAACCGTTATGAAGCGTTACTGGTTTGTATAGTATGTGCGAACTCCTGTTAAAAATGTCTTTATAAATAATAAAAATGTATTACTTTAGCTCACTTGTTTCACGTGTGTAGACTAAAGCGTTGAATGTCATCACATGTCGTTGCACGCATCTGCCCATGTCAGCTTTCCAATCTGCACGCGTTTATAAAACAGAACCGTCACTCTCTCTCACTCTCGTTTCAGAAAAAAAGCCAGAATAAAACTGCTATAGTCTTAAAAAATTATTTGTGTAAAATTCAGTAACAGAGTTCCTCCTAGTGTCGACTCCTTCTGTCAGTTATTTCCCACGATGAATCAGTCAATTCAAAAAGTATAAAGACTCCACACAGTATATTCCATGGTTCTGTGTACCATTTCCTTCGGATTCAGTGAATTCGGCAAGGTCAGCCAAGTTTAGGTGATCTCAGTTTGGTCATATCCATTCGTCTGAACTCTCAGGAGGGATCCTCCACCGGGTCTGCGGCCTCTGTGACGTTTGTAAAGAGTTAAATCAAGTTATTGGCCAGCGGCAACCTGCTGGGCTCGTCGCCCGGTCCTCTTCTGTCGCCGCTGTGTAAGAGCCGTTTTAAAAGAGAATTTCTGTAAAACCGAAGAGGAGGGCAGGGGAGCTAAGCAACAATAAATCCAGCTTCTTTGTACATCGAGGCCTCCTCGATTCCTCCTTTTCTATGCTCCTCCTCTCTCTCTCAAGCTTTGGTGCTGAGGGCCATCAGCTCTAAGAAGGAGTTGAAGAGCGTCTCCAGCCAGCTCTGATTAGCCATGCACTGCTGAACCACCTCCTCTTGTCCAGGATCTTCTGAAGCCTGCTCTATAGTGTTTGTCTAAAAGAAACGACAAGAGAATTTTAATAGTGCATTTCATGTGTGATTTTGTTTACTGTGATGTGTGATGTAGTTCTTACCTCTTTCTTACAGTGTAAGAAGGTATGATATTTATAATGATGCAGTGAATGGTAGAGACTGTAGATTCGACATGTTTCTGTTGACAACTTGAGGTCCTGGAGGAGACAGGGATGGTGACATGTTAACTCTATCACAGTTTCTACATTGTTCCTGTTGTTTGGCTTGAATGTTCAAAAAACACCCAATTTTTCACATATTCTCCAGTGTTGCAGCTCCTCTTTTCCCAGTCTGTCAGTAATGCTCTGTTAAGTTCCTGTCTCTATGAAGGCCCTTCTTCCAAAAAGCTCAATGGGTCTCATTTACGAAGCATATGTACACACAAATTTGTGCGTGAAAGGTGTGTACAAACGATTTTAAGAACAAACCACAATTCACCAAAGTATTCTTTTGTTTTTGTTTTTTTCTGACATTTACGAAAAAAATGTTGTGTATCAACTGAAACAACACGTATGCAAAAATAACTTACTCAGTATGGCTTTATAATCATGTTAAGAAGTTATATTTCATCCTAACATGACTTTAATTACATTGAAGTACACTCACCTAAAGGATTATTAAGAACACCACACTAATACTGTGTTTGACCCCCTTTTGCCTTCAGAACTGCCTTAATTCTACGTGGCATTGATTCAACAAGGTGCTGAAAGCATTCTTTAGAAATGTTGGCCCATATTGATAGGATAGCATCTTGCAGTTGATGGAGATTTGTGGGATGCACATCCAGGGCACGAAGCTCCGTTCCACCACATCTCAAAGATGCTCTATTGGGTTGAGATCTGGTGACTGTGGGGGCCATTTTAGTACAGTGAACTCATTGTCATGTTCAAGAAACCAATTTGAAATGATTCGAGCTTTGTGACATGGTGCATTATCCTGCTGGAAGTAGCCATCAGAGAATGGGTACATGGTGGTCATAAAGGGATGGACATGGTCAGAAACAATGCTCAGGTAGGCTGTGGCATTTAAACGATGCCCAGTTGGCACTAAGGGGCCTAAAGTGTGCCAAGAAAACATCCCCCACACCATTACACCACCACCACCAGCCTGCACAGTGGTAACAAGGCATGATGGATCCATGTTCTCATTCTGTTTACGCCAAATTCTGACTCTACCATCTGAATGTCTCAACAGAAATCGAGACTCATCAGACCAGGCAACATTTTTCCAGTCTTCAATTGTCCAATTTAGGTGAGCTCGTGCAAATTGTAGCCTCTTTTTCCTATTTGTAGTGGAGATGAGTGGTACCCGGTGGGGTCTTCTGCTGTTGTAGCCCATCCGCCTCAAGGTTGTGCGTGTTGTGGCTTCACAAATGCTTTGCTGCATACCTCGGTTGTAACGAGTGGTTATTTCAGTCAAAGTTGCTCTTCTATCAGCTTGAATCAGTCGGCCCATTCTCCTCTGACCTCTAGCATCAACAAGGCATTTTCGCCCACAGGACTGCCGCATACTGGATGTTTTTCCCTTTTCACACCATTCTTTGTAAACCCTAGAAATGATTGTGTGTGAAAATCCCAGTAACTGAGCAGATTGTGAAATACTCAGGCCGGCCTGTCTGGCACCAACAACCATGCCACGCTCAAAATAACTTAAATCACCTTTCTTTCACATTCTGCCATTCAGTTTGGAGTTCAGGAGATTGTCTTGACCAGGACCACACCCCTAAATGCACTGAAGCAACTGCCATGTAATTGGTTGATTAGATAATTGCATTAATGAGAAATTGAACAGGTGTTCCTAATAATCCTTTAGGTGAATGTATATTGCATTAATTGTATTATATAATCCATATATAAAATTATACAATGAAATGATTAAATACAATTTAATTTCATCAAATACATTCGATCATATACAGAGTAGGAAAAGCTGCGGTATAGCTTCAACTGCTCTGAATAACACAGATATACGCGTATGTACAGCTGCTAATGAGAGCTCTGTAATCTGGGTCTGTATAAAAGGTGTTTATTGTGAGAACTGAGAACGGCACATTTGGCATTGCTCGAGGATCCGGGCGAGAGCGCGTCTGCGAACAGCTGCAAGTTTGATGAGAGTGCCGAAAGGCTGTAAGGAAAGCGTGTGCGGAAAGCTCTTGTATGGAGTTTTTGGTGTTTTATGCAAATGACTAACCTTGTGCACGCGGCCGCTCATTTAGAGTACTCCAAATTCACTAACATCAAAACGAGGTTAAGAACAAATTCATGTGCGTATGAACGTTTTGTGAATCAGGCGGAGATTTTTTCGTAAGAAGTTCTCCTGTGCCTGCAAATACGAAAGAATCCACGCAATTATTAGTGAATGAGACCCATTGTGTGTTGATTGCTTGGCTGGACTAGTGTGTTGTGATTGGTCAACCGCTGTGAGCGCGTAACCACAACACACTATTAAATGCAAATCAACCAGGACTCGCCTCTTGTTTTTTTTGTATACCTTGGGCGGGAATTATTTAAATGAGGAATATTGTGGCGTGTTTCCAGAAAACTGAAGGCTACAATAGAGTCGTTTCAGGGAGTTCACTGCTATAGAGAATAACTGCCTTTGGAATGGAATATTGTGAGATATTACAGCTAAAATAACTTGTTTTCTTTTTCAATATATTTAAAAATGTAATTTATTCCTGTGATCAAAGCTGAATTAGCATCATTACTCCATTCTTCAGTGTCACATGATCTTTCAGAAATCAGTCTAATATGCTGATTTGTTGCTCACGAAACATTTCTTATAAATCAATGTTGAAAACAGTTTCATATTTTTGTGGGAAACTGTGATTCATTTTTTCTGGATTCTTTGATGAACAAAGAACAGCATTTACTTAAAACAGAAATCTAGCATTAAAAATGGACACTTATGATCAATTTAATTCATCCTTGCTGAAAAAGCATTAATTAGTTAATTAAAAAAATTCTTTAACACCAAACTTTGAATGATCTACCTATCTATCTGACTATCTATGTTTATCCAGGGCTGCAAACTCATCAGGGGTGAAAAAAACAGCTAGAGCTCCTGCTATCTATCCATCTGTCTGTCTGTACATAAATTGACAGCTCTATTAATTAAATTGAAAAACGAAGGGTTGCATGAATCAAATCAGATTCAGATTTCAGTATCAGAGGGACTGTTCACAGTGAAAAATTCAGGTTGATCACCTGTGGTTTGGAAACACTCTTTTTGATGCGGTTCAGGGTTTTGCGGTTGTAGCATTCCCCACCCAGTCTGACCCTCACCGTCCCCGAGTCCAGGGGCTCCGCCGTTATCTGAGGGAACGTGTGAAGAGTTTCCTGTGGAGCAGGAACAGAAGGTTATTCAGAGAATGGATTTTACAGGGTTCACACAAAGTCATTAAAGTGCTTGAATTTAGCTTTTAAAAATGACACCTCTGGAATACCTGGAAAATCGGCTGGTTTAGTAGAAAAGTGCTTGAAAGTTAAAAAGAATGTTGAGGTACAAGAAACAAAAATATGCGTTTTGGAAAAAGTATTAAAAGTCTTATATTCTCCTGCACAATTGTTTTCACCTGGTGTTTAATCGTGTGAAAATCAAAAAAATTCATAATTACAGTAACACAACGTGAAAGATTCAAAATCACAGCACGTCACAGATTTCTCTACGTAAATTAATATTTTATGCTGTAGATGCGTTTCAGAATCAGGTGAGTTTAATGCTCTACGGTGCAGTTTTTCTAACCACATTTAAGATCAGTTTATTCCTGAAATGATAAAATATATGCAAGTCTCTTTCCGCCGTGAATATACAGCAGCAATGTGCTATACGTCATGCAACCAGTGTCTAAAACAACAGAATAAAGTCTCTAAAGGACCAAGAATTCAACATTCATTTCTGAAAGGTAGGTTATTCAGCATACTGAATTAGCAGAGGAATGCTATTATTTTAGTTTTTCTCATTATGTCATTACAAGGCTGCCACCTATAGGCTGTATTTATTTAATTTACATTATAGGAATTAATACAAGTACATTTAACTTACTTTATATTCTTAGTCTGAATTCTTTTTTATATAATATTCTGTTCATATTCTATAAAGGATGAAAAGAATGTGAAAAATACAAAGTCATTTAAGAAAACCTTATTGTATGACATCCTTGAGAAAAAAATAGTTTGAAAGTCCTTGATTCCAGTTGCTAAGGGACATGAAAGACTAAAGAATCGATCAAATAAAAGAATCAAGCAAGCACAAATGAAAAGGTGAATTACCTGGTGCTGGGAGTTCATACTGACTCTTTTCAAGAGCTTCCTCTTCTGCTCACTGAGAAGGCTGTCGATCTTGCGCATTGGAGGAAGATATAACTCATCTGAAACAGCCAATAACACGAGGAGAAGGGTGAATTTCATCTCATGTTTTGAAAACGACAGCACAGCAGATTTTCTGGGAGGTAATCATATTCCTTTACCTTCGGTGTCCTCTAGAGCCTGAATCATGTCCGGGTCGAGAGCCGTACTGACCAGCATCTCCACGTAGCTCCGGTACATCTCACGCATTGCACGCGTGTTCAGGCCGGCCTTTATTGAGACTGCTGGACAGAGACATGTCAAGTTATATTCACTATCATAACTGTACACTGCCTCCCATTTTATGTCACATGCCCTCATTTTTTTTTGTCTAAAAATTGTTATTCTGCATTTGAAGTCGCATTTCACCACAACATTAAAAGGGAAAAAGAGTGCATCTATAAGACCAGCAAGTAAAATTTAGTATTATTTTCATGACAATTATGCCTTGCACAATTCCCCACACAAATTCTGCTTACAGTAAAGTACTAACTTTGAATCATCATTTAGAATGAATGGGAATCAAAGCTATTTTTTAAAATTAAAATATACATAAATTGAAGGCCGTAAAAAACATTTACACTATTATATAAACACAAACAATGCAAAAAATTTAAAAGATCCAAAAAAAATGTCATAAAGGCATCATAAAAATAATCAATCAATCGATTGGTCTAATCCATTCCAAGTCTTCTGAAGAGACGACTTTATGTGATGAACAGATTTACAACGACACTCATAAAAGAAAACATTACTAAAATATTATCACACATAACATATTTAACAAAAGGTTATAACCATGGGTGTTATGTTATTATACAAGTAATATTTCCATGACAACGTGTCATGCCCTTCATGTGACGCACCACAGCACACAATAGCGCTGTATCGCTTTTATTTAGTTTTACTTTTTTTATTCAAAATATTCACAAACTTGCTGGCTATGTCATCCACTACCTGATATCCTGATTCTCAAATACATGCAAGTGAATGTGTTTTGCAGTTAAAAATAAAATTGTTGAAAAATATAATGACCGTGTTAATTGATCTATAATGATTGATGGACGTCGCCATATTAGTTCGCGTCACAGTTCAGAGAATCGGCTCTGTCAGATTTAAAACCTGTTAATTCATCCACTAATCCCGAAATGCATGAAAGTAAGTGGCCGGTAAAGTGGGAGAAGAATAGAGTAAACTTTACAGTTAGTTATACAATGTGTATCTGTCTGATATGAATACATCACGTCGTAAATGGATTGTTATTGCCGCTTCCATAGACATCACTGCGTATTTTACAAACTACAAATGTATTATTTTGCTAGTACTTGTGTATTTAAATGTGTGAAGTGTGAAATAAACCTTGTGGTTGAAAACACTGAATAGTTGTCATCAAGCGCTGAGCGCGTCCGTCTCTTTCTGGCTCGCGCCAGCAAAAGTGCAAAAGCATGCACTCGCACCAATGCGACCGTGTGAAATTTTAACTCGCACATACATTATCAAATAACATAAGGGCTATTTTGTTTGTTTAATAGAAGAACAATGTAGAAGAACCTGTTTTATAGAAAAGGTGACCTTAAATGACTTCTGTTGTTATCTGGCGCTATATAGAAAATAAAATTAACTTGACCTTCAAGGGCCGCCCCCCTCCTAATAAAATGACTGGGGAATCAATAATATTATTATTATTTATTTAATTAATTAATAAAAAATAATAATAATTAAAAACATGTTAAAAGTATACTCACTTTCATCCTCACTTGCTGAGGAGTCTGATTCTGATGACGAGGGTACTTCCTTCAGCCACTTCCTGCGTTTCTTGGGCGGAGGCTCTGCCTTCACCTTCGGTGGCTGAGGCTTGGCAGTGCGTTCAGTCTTCCTCTCCTGTGCACCGCTCCTCTTCTCCTCCTTCACCTTCCCTCGTTCTGTCACCGCTGCCCGTTTCTCAGGCTTCGAAGGTGGCAGAGGTGGAGGTGAAGCTTTTTTCTCTTTTTCCCTCTCTTTCTTTTCTTCCTTCTCCCTGGTTTTAAGCACCTTTTCTCTTTCCCGCTGTTCTTTTGGCCGAATGTTGTTTTTCTCTCTGCTTTCACGCGGCTCCCTTATCTTCTCTCTGTCTTTCTCAGTCTGGTTGTTGGGGGGTGAAGCTAACTTCGGGACTGGTTGAGACTGTCTCCTAAATAATACAAATATATGCCTTATTGAAATGATCTGCTGTGATCCACTGTTAAGCATGTCAACAGCGCACCACAAAACATGTAAAATATCCTACCCTCGTACATGATGTAACTGTTAAGCCAGGGACACACCAAGCCGACAGTCGGCCACTGGGAAACGTTGGGCCTTTTTTGAGCATCGGACAATTTAGTTTTTACTGTGTGTTCCACACCGTTGGCTCTAGACCGATGCCGTTTGTTTTTTTTTGACGGATTCAACATGTAGAATCGGTGTCGCGCCATCGGTGAGAGAGAGAACTCTGATTGGCTGTTCAGCTTAGCGAACAAGTCAGCGCATGAGAATAAGAGCAAAAGTTACGAAAGCGAGCAAGTAAATCAAAACGGAAGACTGTTATAATTTTACGTCATCTTACCTGAGGAACACTGCGCAAATATTTTCATAATAACAACATGAGAAGAGTGGAATACACAACATGATCAGCGTAACTGTTATTCAAAACAGTAAGCAAGTGCTGCTTTGTTTATAGTTTATATACCTGTAGTCTTACGTTTCACTTTCCCTTTTTGAACGACGGATATATCTGCTTAAATAGTTATCTCCTTTACACGCAGATGCAGAACGTGCATGCTAGTTGACAGTTGCCTGTGGTCCTTTTGGCCTAAGCGTGCCACACAAGTCCTGAAAAGTGAAGCCAAAGTGTCTCGATCACCACCAGGTGGTTGGTCCCAATATAGTTCTTAAACCCCGCCATTTCCATGTAATGTAATGGGACATAGACAAACTAAACAATCAAATTACACTTCAAATAATTTTTTCCCAATGATGGTTTCTATCATTTTAGGCATTTTTATCATGCTGGTGTAATTTCTAGTGTTTGTTTTTTAAATAAGTTTGGTTTTAGTTAGTTATTTGATGCTATAAAAACATGACTGACAGCTGAGAATTGGGCTTCTCGGAGAGAAGTATTCACTGAGGCACCAACAGACTTTTTTCTGGATTTTCAGGAGGTTTAATTTAAGTTTTAACTTAAATTTCTACAGTTCCATAAGTGTTTATTTCACACCGACATGATGAGTTGTTTTGCAGTGAACTGTACTAACAGATGCTGCAGGAGTGTGGGCGGGTTTTGATATCGCAACTCTACTTCCTGCTCTGTACTGTGCAGACTCAGGTCCCAAATCAGCACAAGATGTCAGCACCATATTTGGACGTTGGCGGCTTCACTTTTCTTCAGTGGAAGGTAGTGAAGACGCGACGTCCATCTTTTTTTACGGTCTATTATTCAGGTGCTGTTTTTTTCCCCCGACACGAGGCGACAACACAGTTGGCTTTCTTCAACGCTAGTTCTTTAGTGTTGGTTTGGTGTGTCCCTACCTTTAAATGCCATTAACCATTACAACTAGATTAGCATCCATACCAGCATACAATAATGTTCTGTTTATTAAGCGTCCAATGGCATCTGCCACTTTAAATGCTCATGCTTAAAGTCAGGTGGATTTTGATTGGCTAGGAATCATTTTAATCGCTCATCAGCTAGAAAAAAATCCTTCTGAAAATGATTCCAATGATATTGTTCCACTGTAGTTGTGTGGATTTTCCTTTTCTCATAGAATTTATATTCATTTTAACTTTATAGGTATTGTCCTTTTGTAAAAAACCCTTTACACTGCAACTTTTATACTGACATATAGGATGTGTCTGAAACCTGAAAAATGCTACCTTTACAGGTAGTACACTACGGCAACAAGGCACATGCATATTTAATGTTTGCATAATATCCTGTCAACTAACATGACTTCATCTGATGGGCTTCAGATATGTGTGTCTATTACGTGTCTATGACATCTTACAATCCTGTGAGTGCAGTTCAATGACTGGTGGAAAAAAATTTAAATAGTGTTGAAGGATTAGTTAAGTCAATATGAATAAAGCTTATTTTAATCTCTTCTAGAACATTAGACATGATGCTATAGTGCCAAGGTATTCTGTCTAAAACCAGTTTCTTTACTTCACACTCAAATGTTGTGAAATCACTGACTTGACAGGACAGCAAAACAGATGAAGAGGTCAAAATACCTCAGGTTGATAGTAGGTCTGTGCCAGGGCTTACAGGAACAGACCCTCACGTAGTCTTTTTTGTTTATGTTTTCCAGAAACTTCACATACAGCCGCTGGTAGCGCTTTTTAGCATCCCCAAAGAAACCAAGATACTAGGAGGAAGTAGAGAAATAAAGGAGAAGGGGACAAAAGAAGAGACAAAATTTATAAACATTTAGTGACACAACTTAAAATGCAGCTTATACAAATGTCAAAAACAAAACAGAAAATCACCCATAACTTAAAGGTACACCATGTAACATTTGTTCAGTAAAATATACAAAAACCACTAGGCCAGCGTTATATATTTTGTTCAATTGAGGAATGTTTCTAACTATCTGTAAATCACAAGAAATTTGATATTTTAAGGAATCGGGACATTTCCTCAGTTTCCGGTTTTATTCTGCAGAAGCGCTTTACTCTCACTGCAGTGTACAACAAGTGTCATAGCATCCGCTGAGCGAACGCACAGAGTAATGTCAATTTTCAACACACGCAAAGATATCTAATATAATAAACAGAGCTGTGTTCCCTCATACTCACGACCGGAAAAGCGGAAATGGCGTAGGTGACTGTGGCATAATAAAAGTCCCGCTGCTCGCAAAGCGCGTGTTGCGTTCATCTTATTGACAATCGCTCCAGCGGCCTTGCTCAGCTCCCACAACACTCGGCCCTGCTCTGCTTCACACTACAGTAATGTTAATAATTGCATCCATGAACATGATTTCTGCCTGAGTCTTTTCCACAGGCTGTGAGGTGAAGACCACATGTGCCAAGATTATGTGCTCAAACTTGGCATCATCAAACTACGCCTTTGTTTTGAACAGGTGACCTCTAGCGGACGAAAAAGTTACAGTGCACCGCTAATGTGCTGATAAATATTGTACTATTCAATATGCATACTTTCCCATTAATTGATTTTTACAATTTCTGATAAAAAAAATTAAAAAATTAAAAAAATGTGAGTGATGCTCACTGCCACAATTCTAAGATGATCTGAATGGTTGCCATAATGTTCCTTTACAATTACTAAATTGGTTTGAGTAGTAGTTTAATAGGGTGTTATGTAGGTGAATGGGATTATTTAGCCTGTTTAATGATCCATCAGACTAAAAGCCCTGGCTAAATACAAGTAATAATAAAGGCCCCAATATACTTCAAGCTAAATTAAACAAACTAACTGATGAGACATCATTTTGAACAAAATCAGGCTAAAACGTACTTCGTTTGGAGTTTGGGAAACTGTTGGTAAACGGCTAGTAAAAATGGCGATGACGTAATAGGTAGGTGTGAGCAGAGGCTCCGCCTTCTTTCATGTGGAAATCTGGTTTATTTCTCCTGTTCAGTCGGTCGAGTTCAGACATCCACGATAGAAAACACAAACACACTGGAGAGCTGCTTTATGTTGACCTTCTGTTGAAACGACACTGACACTATTTTTCATGCTTAATATGGTAAAGCTGGTTAATTTTAAGCAATCTAGTTGTATAAAGTGCTATATAAATAGACGTCACGTGACTTTACTAGAGTGCTGAATTGCAGAGCCCGTGTAAATATATACAGCACATATTTACAGCAGTAACTCTCAGCAGTGTGTGCGGAGTCGGATGTTTGATAACAGTATAATCGCTGGTCACATTTTTTGAACGAAAAAGAACTTCGCCGTGAGTATATCGGGTCTTAACAGTGCCAAGAACTGAACAATCAAATGTAGTAAACAATGGCTGAAAATTGGTATGCTGTGTGATGGGTAATGACTCACATTACTAGTGGCACAAAACTGTCTCTGTCCATCCTTGATCTCTGGGGAAAACTTCTGCAGCAAAGCTTTCTGTACACGCCAAATTGGAGGGGGCTCTCGCCCTGTCTGCAGGGCCAGCTAGTGAGAAATGAGATTAACACAAAATTAAACCTACATACCATATCACATTATATGTCTGTAGATATGCATTAAATATATGCTGACAAAAATAAAATAAAAAAAAACAGGAAAAATATAGAAATTGATTGCCATACCTTCAGACTCCTGATGTCCTCAATCCGCACCACAAACTCATCCCTCTCTCTGAAAATACCCTCACCTCCACTCTCACTCTCATCCTCATCAGTCTCTCCAACAATGGCAGCACCGCTCTGTTTCTGTGCCAAGTGCAATGGTAGAATTTGAGGCACAGGAGGCTCTTCAGGGGAGGCGGGCTCTGCAATGGATTCCTGTACCGGAGGTGGACTGGGCAAAGGTGGGCTAGAGGATAGAGGAGGCTCTACAGGAGGAGGAGGTAGAGGAGAGAGGACAGGCACAGCGGAAGCCACAGGGCTGGGTGGAGGCGAGGACTGTTGTGGTGGAGATTTCTGAGAGGCGGAAGGATTGTCCTCCTGTGGAGGAGGGGGAGATGGAAGGGGGAGGGGGGGAAGCGGCGATGGCGAGGAGGTGGAGGATGGAGCAGGGGATGATGGGGAAACCGGTGGGAGAGAGGGGGGAGCTTGGGCTTCAATGGCTTCTTTAGGTGAGTCTGCAAGAGAGAAAAGTACTCTTAAATTTTCAACCACCCAGTTTCACCAAAACAACAGCAAACAAATATTCAACTGTGTCTTAGAAATGCCCTATTTTAACAAAGCACATATGAGTGGATGTGTTTGCTAAGCAAAAATGACCCTCACCTCCAAATTTTGGGACATTCAGCAGCTCCATGTCTGTGACTTTCTCTTTCTCTTCCTTGTCTTGCTCAATTACCTCATCTACATCCTTCTCTTTTTCTTCCATATCTTCTTCCTGCTCTTCTTTTTGCAATCTTTCAGGCTCAATAGAGTGGGTATGTGCATGTGAGGGCAGGTGTGTATGCATTGGTGGTTGAGGGCTGAGGGTTGGCGGCTGCTGTGTTGGTGTCAGTGGTTCAGGAGGAGGTGGAGGAGGGGGTGGAGGAAGCGAAGAAGGCTGCATTGAGGTGATTTGAGGAGTGTCATACAGAGCAGAGATTGCGGAGGAGATACTCTTTTGCAGGTCCTGGTTCTTTCCAACAGAATCCTCCTCATCGGATGAGAAGGAGGGCAAAGTCTCAAGGTTCCTTTTCAGCTCTTCATCCAAGCGCTTGCATGGACTAGGACAGCCACCCAAAGACAACCCTCCATCACTTTCCCCATCTCCATATCCAGATACAGCTGCAGGCGGGGGTGGTGGTTGAGGGGATAATGGGCGAATGCCTCCACTTTTCCCAGGAGATGAATCTTCATTTCCACCACTGTCACCTGAGCCCGTAGACATTCCTGATGGCCTTTTTCCAGACTTAAGAAAATCTAGAAATGACGCAACAAAGCCAGTCTTCTCCGACTCTTTATCTTCCAACTAAATATGAAGGGACAAAATTTATGATTAGATAAAAATGCACAAATATGCTCACATATCTGTGTAATCTAAACTCTAGGGTTGCAGGTTTAATTGAAAATAAAACCAAAATCGCGATTATGAAATCACAAAGGCTATGATTTTTGATTACATACATATACACACAGCGTGATCAGAACAGATTGATCGGTTCAGTAAATGGTGCTCCAATAATCTCTGCAAGCGATTTGAATTTGAGTCACTTATAACGTGCATTACGTTTTTACACAAAACTCACTTCATAGCACCAGTCGAGTGTTTGAACTTCCATTTGGGATCTGAAGTGGCTTATCACAGAGTGAGGCAGACAAAATATTATTTTGAAGTATTCTATACTGTATTTAATGCTATGTCGATTACTATTGCAGTATTAATAAACTTTTTTCTTATGAAAACACCCAAGATGGATTGAGGAACACAGATAGACCTTGTGTGTTTTTGCTTGGTGTGTTTATGTTTAATAAGTGCTTTTATCCATGTTGGGGATTGGATGCCTTGGTTCATATTAGGGATTTCCTGGAACGTCACAAGTTATTTTACTTCTGTGAGGCATATTTTGACTTTCTGCATGAGGGTGCCCCCTGGCTTCCAGTATGAATGACATTACATGCGTTTATAGCGGCCAATAATGTTCAAAGTGAAAAATAACAGTTCTCTCTCTAAAGAAAGAGAAAGTAAACATAATAATCCATAGGTTTTTTTCTCCGGTGTAGTGTACTGAAATGTTCTTTTCTATTGATTTATAGCTATATGCTGCCTGCTTGTCAACAGGACACCCTGCAGTTTTCCATATATTATATATATATATATATATATATATATATATATATATATATATATATATATTAACAACATTTATTTAGTAATAATAGTAATAATTATTATTAATTCTATGTCAATAATAATCTATAATATTGATATATAAGCAATAAATTGTGGGCCAAATTGTGCAGCCCTACAAGCAGGAATAAAAACCTGGTGTTCATTATCATTTTTTGTTCATTTGTTTTACAAATTGCATTTTAAAATCGGCAAATCACAATTTTAACCGGGGGTTACCTCTTGGGATTTGGACTTTTTGTCTTGAGGTCTATTCATGTCAGGCACTCCAGGTGTCCCAGGGCTCAATCCCAAAGAAGGTGCGGAACCAAGGGAACCATCTGAGAGAGCCGGATCAGTGCCTGATAAGGAGTCTGTCCGCAGCAAGGCATCAGAAGATGACATGCTTCCAATAGGAAGTTTAATCTAAGAGAGGGAGATAAGACGTTATAGAAAATGTCCAGGAAAGTAATGGAAATGAACATACAAATTTAAATATCCAATATTAAACAATACGGATTAAAAAAATAAATAAATACTATCGGCTGTTAACTGATACACTGATATACTGTGCATCTGTAATGACTACAAAAGTAGTTTAACATTAAACATTACATTTTTAGACAGTATATTATAAATTGTAACAGTAGATTTTTCTTACCTTGATGGGTTTGATTGGCTCCTGATGCTGTGTCTGCTGCTGCGATTGGTGATGCATTTGCTGCTGCATGTGCTGCTGATACATCTGATTTGGATCTTTATTGGCTATCTCCATGTCCATCATGGATTCATCCCGTTTACCTCTGCCTCTTCCTCTTCCTCTGCCTCTGCCTCTTTCAGGAACATATCCTGTTCCATACTCTCCCATCATACCCCTAGAGTGGTGAGGTTCTGGCAATGGGCGTATACGTGGTCGTCCACGTGGCCTTGGCGGTCCTTCTCGTTTGGGTTTTGTGGGCTTCCTGCCTCTTTTCTTCGGTCCATCCTGTGGCAACAACTGAGGAGGGGGACCAAGGGATGGGTATCCAAAATCTAGATCACCCATTAAAGGGCTTAAAGTTCCCCCTCCCACTCCACTTGATTTGCGACAACTGGACACAAGGTCTGGTATCAGATCAGGAAGTCGGCTTCGGCTGTTGAGGCGAATGTCAGCTGGGACGTCAGCCTTATCCTCATCATCCTCAAATTCATACTCCTGTGCATAGCTCTTCTTGGGCAAGGAGTTTGGATCAGGTCTCTCCTTCAGCAGATGGAAGGAACTGGATTTCAGAAGCTTCTTTGGGCGAGAAGAACAGAAAATTGGAGAGGTAAGACCCGTGGATCCAGACCCAGATCCTCCAGTACCTCCTATTTTGGCACCAGATCCTTCCCCGACAGTTCCAGTTGTCCCCATTCCAAGGCTGGCTGGTTGAGATTGGATTAGTCCAAGCTGCTCTGTGTTGACAGTAGATGGGAGCTCATGGGTCTTCAAGGAGTCAAGATCTAAATGCATGGTTCCATTATCAGGTTCTGAAAGATCATGACAATACTGCCCATACCCCTGGTCACTGTGATGGCCAAGCATATCATAACTTGGACCTGTATTGTCTCCTCCTCCAGCTGTCGTTTTAATTCCTTCCATTCCTTCCTGCACTGTTTGGCCAGCTGCAACCCCATCTTGACCCTGCCCAGTTCCTCCTGAGCAACTGGATTTGTATTCCTCTGGGCAGAACATATCCTCCATTCCAGGAAAGAACGAGCGGTCCTCATCTGGGAGAAGAGAATCAGGGAAGCAGATGGATGTTAAAGGAACAAACCTCTGGCTCTGTTGGCTTTGATTTTGGTTTTGATTTGATTTTGCTGCTGGATTTCTGGTGTCAAAGTGGGGCTCTCCTTGATGCTGGTCAAGTTGAGCTTGAGGAATCTGGGAGGCATGAGAGGGGTGAGACTGCTCTTGTTGCTGAGAGGCTGCAGAGGATGCCTGTGGAGGAAGATGATGATGACTCTGCTGATTAGTATGGGAGGAGTGAGGGTGTTGATGGTGGGAGTTAGGATGTTGAGGTCCTTGTGACGCTTGTTGCTGTTGGTGGTGATGGTGAGATAGGTGGTGTCCATGAGAGGTTGTCGATAAACTCATGTCTGGCTCAGGAAGATATGAGTGTAACTCCGAGGCATGGTGCTGCGTTGGGTGGTGAGATGAAAGTCTTTGTTGTTCCTGTGACTGGCGCCTTTCTACACTTCCTGCTGTTGCTGCTCCAGAATTCCCTCTGCTTCCTTCACCTCCTGTCCTCTCATCCACCATTGCCCCCTCTTGGCTAGATGTCCGAGAGAGGGAATGCTCTAACATATCTAGTGAAGACACTGTGTTAGACTTAGGGCGGTCTTGCTGCTGAGAACCATGACCATAGTGACCAGCTGCTTCCAAAGCTTGGGATTGAAGCTGGAGTTGGAGCTGGGATGTCTGGGGCTGGGAATGGGTCTCTGCTGATACAACTCCCCCAGTGGCTTCCATAAGGGCCTGCTGGCTTACAGAATGCTGCTGTTGCTGTGGGTCTATTTTGCTGCGGGTATGGGACAGCACAGACTGTAGCAAATGAGAAGGTTGGCGAGACTGGTCAGTGGGAGAGTCCATAAGCGACTGTGACTGAGAATGATGCTGTTGCTGCTGTGATTGTTGTTGTTGATGTTGTTGTGGATGCGACTGATGATGTTGAGTTTGCTGTTGATGTGTCTGTTGATGTTGATGGTGATGTTGCTGCACATCAGGTGTCTTGCGCATGTAAGCCATATCTCCTGAATCTTGAGGCTTTTTCTGAAGATCCATATGTGGGTGAGAGTGTAGGTGTGGGTGCGTTGGTGTATGTGGAGTGTGTTGATGGTGAGAGGTGGAGTGTTGAGGAATGGAGTGTTGGGAATATGGGTCACCTCGCCCATAATGCACCACTGATCCCAAAGAATCATGATGATGGTGAGGATGGGAATGTGTTTGATCTGAACTCCCTCTTCCTCCATCACTTACAGTTCTGTTGCTCTTCTGTTGTGGTTGTTGTTGTTGTTTATGCTGCTGTTGCTGCTGATGTTGTTGCTGTTGTTGTTGTTGGTGCTGCTGCTGTTGCTGTTTTTTTAGGGACATCTCCAATTGACTGTCCAGTCCAGCTCCACTCCCTGAACCAGAGACGGCAGCATTAGAAGTGGCACTATGTGTTCGAATAACACTTTGAAGGTGGTACCTCTCTTCTGAGCTTTTACTCATCTCATAAGCAAGCCCCTTATTTCCATCCTGAGCAGGAAGGACTGGAGGCTGCTGGGTGGGCTGTGAAGAATGATGGCTTTGAGGAGGATGGTGATGTGATGATTGAGGAGCAGGACTCTGGGCTTGAAGAAGGTGTTGGATGAGGAAATCATCATCAACATCATCATCCTGTTGTGGCCTTGACTCTGTTACACCAAGTATGCTGTTATCAGACTTTGTTTTGGGAGGAGCAGATGGGTGGTAGGGTTGTGATCGAGGTCCTCTTGTATCTGGGTACCCTTGTGGGGAAGGCAGAAATGAAGGTGAGAGAACAGAAGATAAATATTTGTTGGATCCTGCTCCAACAGGCGACTGAACAGGTCGTGAAGGTACAGGAGAATGCAGACCAGGGCGGATGATTCCAGAATTGCCAGATGGAGATGGGCTGGAATCAGGGATGTGGTAAGATCCACTACCACCTCCTCCACCTCCCACACTACCACTGCCTCCAGTTCCTGTGCTGCCTCCACTACTACTACCACCAGTTGTTCCACCACTTGCTCCTGACCTTAGAAGGGCAGGAGAGTGTCCTGATGCACCATAACCCATTGACGGACTTCCAGCACCTCCTAGGGATGGTGGCAGGGACCCATATCCTGAATCAGTCCCATATACAGAATCTGCTGAAAACGACTGACTTCCTAAATTCCCATAGCCTTTAGCAACTCCAGAAGTCCTAGCTGAAGGAAGATCATGAGCCTGGGGAGAACTGAATCCCCCATATGACTGGGAAAGATGTGATGGGGGAGGCTGATTTGGAGAGAAAGACTGAGGTTGAGGTTGAGGAGGGGTCTGGCCAGTTAGACCACTCGATGACTTAACTGGAGCCACTGGGGATCCATAACCCGAGAGGCATGACTTGGGAAGGGTTTGCTGGGTGGAGTTAGAGGAGCTCTGAGAGGGCTGCGAATGTGACTGGGGTGGAGGAGGTACAGTCTGAGTTGGCGGCTGTTGCCGAGAGGATGCCGAGGCAGAAGTGGAAGTTGGAATGGAATTAGACTGCCTAGCACTAGCAGACGCAGAGGAAGAGGATGATGATGAAGATGAGGATGATGCAGAAGAGGCCGAGGGTGGTGTGTGGGGGGTTCTGGAAGAGGATGCAGATCCAGAAGAGGAGTAACCACTGCTGGAGCTGCTCTTCGTCCCCTTTCCAGCCCCACCAGAGGATGTGGATGATGAGGACCCATAAGAAGGTTGGATTATTGGTCTGTACTGTTCAGTCCTGGGGGAGGGTTTGTGGTCTGAGGAAGGACTGTGTTCACCTAGAGGACTGCAAGAGAGGCCAGCATGGCGAGTATGAGTGGCTTGCTGATATCCTGACACCCCACAGCTGAGGTAGTGCTGCAGGGGGTGAGGGGTGGATGAGGGGGCTTGTGCTGGAGAGGGACGTTGGTAGTGTTTAATTACACTGTCTTGTCTTGGTACTGTCCGCTCTTGGGATGTTGGCTGAGGTGGAGCAGGGGTAGAGGAAAACACAGAGGCACTGTACAATTGGGAGGACTGATCTTGAAGCTGGGAGGACAACAAGTTGAACTGATGAGACTGTATATGGCGGGCAGAAACTGAGGCTGCAGAGGAGGCTTGAGCAGATGTGACCCCACTCCCAGAAGGATCATGACTTCCACGGTAAGCCGCAGCTGCACCTTGTGATGATAACAGGCGGTCAAAGCCCAGGCTTGACTGAGAAGGCGTCTTGATGTGGAGTAAAGGATCATGGGGTGACAGGAGGCCATTGGAGGTGGGACTGAAAGTGGGCGTGTCCTGTAAGGACAATGAGGGGGTCACACCTGGGAAGGAGCGCCCTGAGAATGGCGCTGGGTGTTGATAGGCAGACAAAGCAGAAGAGGATGGGAAGGATCCAGATCCAGGAAGGGCACCAGAGATGAAGAGTTCTGCAGGGGCAGGTGTATGCATGGCTAAAATGTGGAGAACAGACACAAAGAAAAGATAAAAGCTAAGGCAAAGAAAAATGGCTTTGAACAGCTGTGCACACGGAGTATTACAAGAGAGCAAATTAATTTTTGATTGTTGTTGCTATAGCAACAGTGATGACAGTCCTGGCTGACTGTACTTAGGCCATATGTTCACCAAAGCATTTTTAGCCAGCTGAAAATGCCAGGCTGAAAACACCTAGTGCCTGGGAGTGCCTCAGCAGCAGCATTTTTTTTTAAAGTTGAGATGCTTTGCTTGCTATGATACGAAATATCCACTAAAGTTTTACAAGCATCTCATTTCACAGATAGTTTGTTTCTGTATTGTTTCCATTTAAAAATGTCAATACGATAGCAGCTTTTACACCGTGGGGTTGCACGGTTCTCATTGCATAACCATGCCATTCCAGTAAGTAGTTTAATTTTCCACTGTAGGGCTGATAACGGAGCTCTTTGGGATGTAATACAAATGCGTCTGTCGTTGCCTTGGTAACGCAAGAATTTACGGACGACATAAGATGTAAATAGTGAGCGCGTTATGGAGGATGATCAGATATTTCCTTTCATTTTTTTTATTATTAATTTGTGTTTACATCACTGTGCTTAGCCATTTCGGCCTGACAGCTAATGTTAAGTAATTGCTCTGGCTTTTGTTTTAAATTATTTTGTTCTGTTATTATGTTTCTGGTTGTCATCTGTTGACGTTGTACAAGCAGAATGTGGCAGTTGATTGGTGTTGTATTTGTTCCACCCCACACCTTCACTGTGATTGGACAGCCAAGTAAAAAGTGACAGTGATGAGTGCTACGCATTACCCAAAGTTGGACAGTCTTCAACTCTCAGCGACCGGAGCTAAAAACATGGCACTCCCATTGAAAACAATTAGAAAAATATGCTACCTTCTGGAAAAAATGCTTTGGTGGCCACACAACCTTATGGTTTACCAGCATTTACACTATATACTCAGTACATCGATGAACTGACTGTGCATTCTTGATGTAATTTTTTCAGTTTGTTGTACATTATTAAAATAGAAGAAACACCTATGCAAACCCCATACAATTCAGTAAATTCAGCTTACCAGTCTGCCATGATGGAGTGCGAAACTGAGATAGGAGGGATGAGGCAGAGGGAGGTGGCTGTGGACCCCGGGACTCTAGTGCAGATATAAGGTTCATAACCGATGGATCTGGGCCTGATGGACTTGCATGGTGGAGCCCAGCATCAAAAAGTCCAGACAGGCCTAAGAAAAACATACATGGAAAAACAACTATGTAATGAGCACATTGAGCACACTTGATCCTGCTATTACAAACATAAAGATAAAAAAAAAGAAAAGAAAAAAAAAAGAAGAAAAAAAAAAGAAACCCCTTTGTTTCCATTTTATTATTATTATATCAGTTTGTTTTCAATAATGACTCGATTACAGGGATATTTTACTTTTAAAATTATTCTGCTGGTATATTTGTCTGATATTGGTATTGACTACTGAAATTTGGTATTGTGCATGTGACAAGCCTAGTATTGACTTATACATTGTTTGCTGTAAACCAATCATGGTAGTCTAAGAAGAGACCGTGATAGCCTCTATAATAAAGGCTACAATTGGGAACATTGTGCTTCAAAACCTCAGGAATGCAGTGCACCCTCTTATGCAAGTGAAGTGTTCACATCACAACCATCAAAAAGTAACTATTACACACACAAAAATTTTCTAGGCTTGAGGTGATCAATTTTCCATGATCATTTTAAATGACCATACATCAATCACTGTATCAATAAATAATCAGCTATTCCATATTCCACATGTGCTGTGCAGCTATACATTTCAACATGATACAATGAAGCCAAATCAGATGTGGAGTCAAAGTAGTGTCACTCACCCAGGCTCCTTCCAGCTGCACCCCAAGCCCCACCCTGGCCAGATCCACCAGGATGGTGATTGGTAGCATAACCCTGCAGGGGATGGGGAGTGGCATAGGCTTGGCGATGAAGAAGTTCAGACTCCGGATGGGATGATCTAGAGCTGCCGTACACCAAGCTGACAAGACCAGAACTTTAGCAATAATAATCCATGATGCTTAAAGCCAGTGTAAAGCCATAGTCATTTAACATAGTTTGCCTAAAGTAATTTCTCTTTGTACATTACTGCTATAAAAAATAATAAACAAAAAAAAGTATATTTAGCAATATCTAGGAAGCAATTTTGTAAAGGGTACTTTACTGCTACTCCATTAAGTTTATTTAAAATGATAATATGGCTGTCCAATTACTCATAATTTTATTTTGGCTTCCATTTATTATGAAAACGAGAATCGAGGTAGTGATTATTGTGCTGCTGTCGCACAGCGGTGCACTTTCATTCCACCCTAAAAGCCCAAACTTAACATCCAAATCAGCCAAATAAGTGAGTGTTGTAAAATCTAGTATTCTACAACACAATAGTATTTTTTTCCTAATATGGAAGTCGTTGGCTACCGTCAACTGTCTGGTTACCATCATTCTTTAAAATATCTTCTTTTACTAGTACAGGTTTGGAACAACATGAGGTATAAATGATGACAATTTTAATTTGTGGGTGAACTATTCCTTTAAGTAAATGTAATATGTAGGGTTGGGTATCGTTTGGGTTTTTTACGATACCGTGCCAAACCGATACTTTTAATAAAAAATAAAAAAAGAGCCACAAAGCGATGGTGGATGACAATAAAGAATGACTTTTTATTGAAAAAAAAAAAGAATAAAGTTAATATAAATCGTTCAATTTAAATAATTTAAAGTATACTTAAATATAAATAAATACAAAACAACAAATTCACTTAAATTCACAGTAAAACCGAAGCCACCTAACCCAACTACAACAGGCCTAATTTAACATTAAATAACCGTTACAGTACTAATAACAGCAAAGTATTCTGTATTCTTGGTATGCTACAAACCAGCTTCAAGGTTCAGCTTTATTTTGCAGAAATATGACCATATTCTCTGGCTAAATATTTTAGAACGCATGGCCTTATTGTTTCCATGGCGACGTGTCGCGTTTCTCACATGACACACAGCAGCCACAATAGCACTGTATCACAGATGTAGGCTATCGGTTTTATTACGCATTTTATTTTTTTATTCAAAATACACAAACTTGTTAACCGTGTCATGAACTATCTGATATTCAATGCGTGATGGGAGCCACCATGTTAGGTTGCGCCTCGGAGAATCGGATCTGTCGGATTTACATCATGCCTCACAAAATACATGAAAGTAAGTGACCGGCCAACTGGGAGAAGAATAGAGTAAACTATATAGTTAACTATATAATGTGTATTTGATATAAATAAGACACGCTGTCAAATTATAACTGTCTGAAAGGATTGTTATTGCCGCTTCCATAGACATCAGTGTGTTTTTTGCTAGTACTTAAGTGCATTTAAATGTCTTGAAAACTAAAATAAACAGTATGTGGTTGAAAACACTGCATTGTTGTGATATGTGACGAGCGCTGAGCGCATCTGTCTCTGGCTCGGTGCCAGCCAAACCGCGAAAGCACGTTTGAATTTAAGTGGCACCGAAATCTGCGTTCTGATTCGGTCTGGTACATTTCGGTACCCAACCCTAGTAATATGTTGATAAAGAAAATGTGTGCGTAACAGTATACTGGATCTGTGCATTAGCTCTTAAAATAATAGCAGCCTTGACAGCGTATAATACACAAACTGCTAATACACCTGAAGCAGTTTGTCATTAATGATAATCAAGCAACAAATGACAAGAAAATCACTAACTGATCTTGACTGAATAACTTAAGTAGCTTTAATAAGGATTAATCTATACTTAAAGGGTTAGTTCACCCAAAAATGTAAATTCTGTCATTAATTCCTCACCCTCATGTCGTTCCAAACCCATAAGTCCTTCTTTTATCTTCGGAACACAAATTAAGATATTTTTGATGAAATCTGAGAGCCTTCTGACCCCCCATAGACTGTAACGTAATTAGCACTTTCAAGGCCCAGTAAAGTAGTAAAAACATAGTTAAAATAGTCCATGTGACTCCAGTGGTTCAACTTTAAATTTTATGAAGCGACAAGAATACTTTTTGTGTGCAAAAAACAAACAAAAACAATGACTTTACTCAATAATTTATTTTCTTTTATGCCACGTTGTAAATACAGTGCAGCGCTTCCGGGATCTACGTCAGAACGCCGGCTCTGTATTGGCTGGCTCCTGCGTCAGCATCACACGCATATGTCGTGGTGCTCATGTGAACAGCGTCAGAGATTGACACATATGTTTGTTTGTTTTTTGCGCACAAAAAGAAATCTCGTCGGTTCATAACATTAAAGGTTGACCCACTGGAGTCACATGGACTATTTTAACCATGTCTTTACTACCTTTCTTGAAAGTGAAAATTACATTCCTGTCTATGGGAGGTTAGAAAGCTCTCGGATTTCATTAAAAATATCTTAATTTGTGTTCCAAAAATGTTCCAACTAATGACAGAATTTTCATTTTTGGGTGAACTATCCATTTAATGTGTACAGTAGGGCTGTGCGATTAATCGTAATTGATTTTCAATTTCGGTTCTGAAAACAAGATAGTCAACGTGAAGCGATTATAGTGCAGCTGCCGCATTCCGTCCCACGCACCTTCCTTTCCTTCACAGCGGTGCACTTTCGTTCCTCCCTAAAAGCACAAACTTAATATCCACATCAGCCAAATAAGTGAGTGTTGTAAAATGCAGTCAATTGCTGCTAAACTGCAGGAAATGCTTGATATTAAACAGTGTTACTAAAAGTGTGTTTAAGCCGCAAAAGAGATAGCGTTACCTATAGGTGACCTCATGTGCGCACACTCCGAGACGGGCCAGAACGCGCATAAGCAAAGTATAGTGTGAGATTCACATACACGTCGAAACGGTCAAATAGTCTAGATGTCGAAATGCCGTTTTGGTAATTATCCTCGTAAACACAGTCAGTTACGTCTTAAGTGAATGTAAACACTGAGAAAGAGCGCGCGTGTAACACTATATTGGAGCCGAGTAGCTCTTAAAGTAACAGAAGCATAATAAATATACTGCAGTCATTATTGTTAGTCAAACAACAAAAGAGAAAGATAAAATCACTCAGTGCTCTTGAATGAATAAGCTGTAGTTTTAATAAGGATTAGTCTATATTTAGTCTATATACAGCAGTATTATTTTAAATTTGTAGGCTATTACTTATCTGTATACCACGGTATCTTCTGAAAAACCTAAAGCACTGTTTATATATTTTGCATTTTTGTTCTATTGTATTTTTTGTTGGTTTTGTTATTAGTTTCTTATTGTATTGCTAACCGTTTACTTGTCTCCTGTAACTGCTTTGAGGACTTTTACTTACATTAAATAAGCTAGTATTAGTTTTTGCTGAAGTATTGATAATTGTGAATTTTCACTGACATTTAAAATTACTCATATCATGAAATAAGACTTAATTTCTCTGTAATTAGTTTCTTTGTTCTTATTGTGTAGCTAACAGTTTACTTGTCTTATGTAATTATTTTGAGGTCCTTTTCCTTTTATTAGTTAACCTTGTATTAGTTTTTGCTCAAGTATCGATAATTGTGAAATTTCACTGGTATTCAAAATTACTCATATCATGAAATAAGACTTTAATCATATCACCCACCTATAATTGTGTTAAATAATCGTGATTATGATTTGCCATGATCGAGCAACCCTAATCGCTAATTAGAATAAAATTCATAAATTTGAATGAATAATTTAAAACTCATAATCTGTTCATTCTACTTTTGAAATACTTGACCATCTACATCAAAGGCAAATCACACCACAAAATATGTTAAATGCATTACTAAAAGAGTGGACTTTGTTAATGTTTTTTCAGATGTCAAAGATAATCCAGCTTTTATAATACTTTTTGGATGCCTAAATTAAATTCTAACACTTATTTTTCATATTTACCATACCATGTAATTATATTTTTTTAATATTGGTACACCCCTAATATTTAGATATCTGGTGCTGTAATACAGAAACACCCTAACTTATCTTATCCGTTTATATCCTTATCTAGCAACCACAGCGATTTCACTTAGGATCTCATTCTGAACATTGAACTTATCAGATATTAATATAAGAAGTTTCTGTAAGGCAACACGATCATTTATACTACTTAAAACGATCGTTCACTAAATTATCCCTTTAAACAAAAAAACAAAAACAAAAAAAGTAAAATCTGATCATTTGAGCTACCCTCAGAAAACAGCCACTGCTCTCCTCTCGTACAATAATATTTTGTTATTATATAATTGACTTATAATTATCTTTCCTGTCTGTAATCTGTGTGTATTGATGCTTTGCAAAACAATCATGTGAATAAAGTACTTTGAAATTAAGATGGTTCATACTAATTTATTATATATATATATATATATATATATATATATATATATATATATATATATATATATATATATATATATATATATATATGAAATGAACGTTTTATTTATGTAATGGTTTGCTGGCTGGAAATAATATCCTAATCTGTGACAGTAAGCATAGCATTGTATGCTAACTCGTTAGCACCGCAGGTCGCTCCCATCTTCAGAAGAACGAGCGCGAGAGCCAGCTTATGCTGCATATCTTAACAGAAAAAGGTGGCCACTTTATTATTTTTTTGAAGCAAACATCAATTTTATACCGTTTTCTAGCTCGAATCAATAGTAGGCCCACATGCGACAACAGCACGAAGAGGTTAGCTAACGTCAGCTGAACGGGAGGTTTGGCTGTGGCTCCTCATCAGAGGCCGCGTAGTATTGTTTCCACGATTTATGAAACAACGAGGCATACGAGCAATATGCTATGAATATATAACGTTACATGTAACGTTTGATTCTAGGTATTTTTAATCAACAATGCAAAAATTGAGAGAGTAGGTGCAGCGAGCTGCAGCATCTCAACGGGCTCGACCCGAACGAGCCCCCTCATTCATCGGGGATGCTAAATGCATCTACGATGGGATCTGTAATAAAATCGTGCGAGAGGACTTCACCCCGCCCCCCACCTTTTTTCTTCCCTCTCCTCCCCAAAACCGCACATTAGTCCATCAATCACACTTGAATTTCCAAAAGACGCAATCCCTCGCTTATTTGAATAACAATAGCTACACTAATACCTTATGACATCCTACGCAAATGCATCGTCAGAGTCAGATGCAAATGCATGGGTTTTCACAGTCTGTTTTGTCCCAAAACACCATTCTGTGTTTTCAGCATGGCTGCATGCTTACCTTGCTTTGGCTGATCTCTCGTAGCTCCATCCGGCTCCTGCGCCCAAATCACCGAACCCAGCTCCCGGGTAATTTCTATCCATTGCTTCGCAATACGCGGGATGCGAGCGAACGACTTCGGTGCAAAACTATTTTTTGCACAGCAAGATCGCAATCCCGTTGTCAGTTTTTAATCATTCTTCCTGGTGAGAGACGACTAAGTCCATAAGAGTGAAAAATAGCATATTGAAAAGGGAGAGGGAAATGGAGGGGAGGAGATGAGTGCGTGCGTGATAGAGGGGGTGTTCACCGACCACCTCCAACGAAATAACTCACCTCTTTTTCAGCCTTTTCTCATTTAAAATCAGATCAAGTAATGCCATGCTCCTGACGGGCTGCGAATAATTCGGTTTGACCTGGTTACCGATAAATTACTGATGGACGCATATGACCGTATACGTCCTTTCCCTTGTTTCTCCTCCCCTTTCTCCACTTACTTTAGTTGTATGAAATATGCATCAACCGAGAAAGGGGCATCGGCCGTTAAACAACTGCTACATCACCCATGCAACTATATTGCGAGCGAATCTGGAGGAATATCAAATGCAACCTTTAAATTCCTCCCACAATGTTGTTGTGAGCTAGCCGCTAGCCCTGTCGACGCATCAAAATACGATGGTGTTACTTGCTGCTGTATTCTCAGTAAATCCCGCTCGCCTTGCATTCAACTCGACGATATCTAAAGACGGACGCTGCGTGCAAATGCCGCACTGTTCGCTTGAGAGCCGAGCTCGAGGCCTGCGTTTTCATAATATTAGTCATTTTCCCCCGAAGACGCCATTTTTGAAGGCGGCTGTTTCTCTCCCTTCTCCCTCCCCTCTGTCTCTCTCATACTCGAGCTCACCTCACCTCCGCCTCCCCTCGGCCTCTAACAGAAGCTATTCCCGGAACACACTGCTCCCTCTAATTCAACCAAAATGGTCAGAGCCCAGAGAAGGGGGAGACAATTCTGGGATGTCTGGTGGCCTTCACGTGAAGATTCATTGTGGGCTTCGTGTTTCTGTGGTAAATGCGGAGCCAAGACCCACACACACCTTTGACAGTGACCATGAACCATTTAGCATGTTTACTTGCACACATCAGTCCGTATTCTGTATTAACGATGCGATTATATATATATGCCTAATTGCAGGTACATTTTGGTGTCTTTTTCCCCTCTCCACTTTGCAATAAGGTTCCATTAGTTAAGGTTAGTTAATGCATTTGAACTAACAATGAGCACTACAGTCGTTACAGTAGGGTACTTATTAATCTTTAATTTAATAAAAATGCAACTGTTCATGTTAGTTCAGGTTCATTAACTAATGTTAACAGATGCAACTTTTGATTTTGAGTGTTAGTAAATGTTGAGATTAACCAATTGGGATTTAGAAATGTTAGTTAACAAATGGGACCTTATTGTAAAGTGTTACCTATAATTATTTTAATCATTTGTTACTCACTGTCATGGATCACAGGATGTTACAGGCCATAACAATATCATATTTTCTGAAAAAGAAAAGAAGAACATGATTTCTTGTTGTCCGAATTAGTGCATTTTTGTTTTCCATCATGTATCATTGTGTAATATGCATCTTTTGGTAATATTTATAAAATCCCTAAATAGTCACTACAACATTAAATTGTTTGAAAAATAACGTTTATCTTATAAAAAACAAAAATGTGTCCATAAATCTTGCGTCAGTTCTGTTACCATACTTTGCCTTTAAATTCCCACCACTGTGTGAGACACAGGAAATGATGTCACTTTCCCTCACTGATAAGATCTGAAGCACTGAAAGGTATGTGTGTAAAAGTTCTTACACCAGGGCCTGGTTTCACAGACAGGGCTTAGATTAAGCCTGGATTAGGCCTTAGTTCAATTTAAGTAGCTTTTATAAACGTGCCTTAGAAACATTACTGGTGTGCATCTTGAGACAAAACAATGGCACTGACATATTTTAAGATATGTCAGTGCAAAATGCTTTCAGTTAAAACAGCTCAAACGTGCATTTTAGTCTGAGTCTAGTTTAAACCTTGTCTGTGAAACCGGGTTCAATTTGGTAAAACGTCAATTGTTACCAGAATATCAAAAGGAAAACAGAATGTATCATTGATCACACAGTGGGTTGTTTAAAAGTCGTTTAATCATTATTTCATTAGTGCTCTTAGTGTTTACATCAAGTGGCAACCTCCCCCAGTTTCTCTTGAAGCCAATACTGAAGTGACTTAAACTGCAGTTCATCGACTGGCCACTAGAGACAGGCTCCAGAAGGGAGCATTGAGCTCCATGTTAAAATGCCCAACTTTACAGCAGAAAAAAAAAAAACATGTTTACAGCCTGGTACAAATTGTGGTTTTGGTCTATACGGCTAATTTTCCTTCGTGACAACTGTGAGTGGGGTGAATTGTTTTATAACTCATTTGTTTAAATTATATTAAGCCTTAAAGTTCCGCATAATTAAGGGCGTGGCCACTTGAGTGACAGGTGGATAGCCGTTTGTCTGCTGTCTGTTAGTCCTCACGTCACCTTAGCTCTGCCCATGTCCCGCCTCTTTGCCCATTTTCTGTTATCCGGGAGTGATGCGCTGCCTAGATGGAAACGCGACTTTAGGCTTTAAAAGTGCTCACTATGGGTGACGTCACGGACACTACGCCCATGTGTTGTGTTTTTTGTGTTTTTTTTACAGTCTATGGTTTATACAAGCAAGTAGAGTTTTTGCTAAAAAAGTTTAAAATTACCTTTGTCAAACTCTGTTACCAAGGTAGAGTAACAATGTTGACACTGTAACTGAATTGACAGTAACAGATGTGACAAACAATACTATAAATAAATCTTTTTTCATTAAAACGTGTTTGGCAAGCACTAAATCATTATTAAAATTGAAAACTAAAATAAAGTGCAACCATTCAATCATATTAAACAGTAAGGTGATAGTAATTAGAGTAAATATTTGTTATATTTTTGTCTACGAATATTAGCAAAAAGGTTGTTATTTTTCATAAATGGCCGATCAGGGCAAGTTGTCACAATTTATACAATCCCAAAACAACAATTTTCTGATTTTGTATGTTACATTTTTACATGAAACAGTATTTAAACAGTAAAATAAAATGAATAAGCTGTTAACAGCCTAATTCTTAAAGTCAGCATGAAAAGGAAGTTGCTTCCCTATTGTGACATGTATCCGAGTGAAGTGGCTTCTTGAACAAGAAAAAATATAGGGCGGGACTTGATTTTCTCCGAGGGGAACTGATTGGATGGTTGTGGGTGGATCTCATGTGAGTGACAGGTTGCCCCGCCCTCACGCCAGTTAACACATCATCAGAGAAGAGATGTCACTGCAAGAGGGAGGGACATTTATTTTGATTAAAGATTATGAGACACGTCTCCTTGGGTTAAACAAATGATGTGCATAACGAAACAATATTCCATTGAAAAATAGGATTTTTCAATTTCATGGTGACTTTAAGTTTATCCGGCTAATTCTGATTCTATGTCTTTCATAACTAATAAGTTGAACTGGGAAAATGTAGCATTAAACTTTTTCACACATATCCACAACTAATAATTCAGTACTTGAGTGTATATTTCCGACTAACGTGCACAGCTATAAACACATTTTCCATTCTATCTGTATTTGTTGTGTATGTTCATAAATGCAGCTCACACTATCATACAATGACATTCTGGAATTGGATGAACTCCAGCTGACATTTCGGTGTAAATTTAGGCTCAAAGCTTGTGAGCTGGATACAGAGACACTTTTGGGCATCATAGGTGTTCCTGTGTCAGCATCATTTTGGGGCATCATCTGTCTGTGGTGCCCAAAAATACTGCACACACCTACGACAAACAACACTGCTGTCTAGGTGGGCAGTTTATTAGGTTTTGACTTTGAGGGAACAGGCCTCTATGCTATCAAGCGTATCCTGTTTTGTTGGATTGTGTTAGAAAATACCCATTCATGGATGGATTTTTAGCAATTAGCAGTCTCCAACTATGTATCTTATTCTTAGCTGAGGAATGAGGATATTTTTGTTTATAAAATAAATTAGGAATTAGAATGATTTGAAATTGTGTCCAGAATTTATCTATAAGCTTCTGTTTATTTGGAAAACATACACAGCAAATCTAACTGACAAGTTTAGGTTATTGTTGCCATATAAAATAAAGAAGAAGTTGTTCAATTTAAACACGCGAGGAGTGCAAAATCTGATCCTCACCGCTGGCTCTAATGACCACAGCGGGCAGCTTCACTGACAACCAGTGGTGACCGAAGAATGCAGCTTGATGAAAGGCGAGTCGATGAGAAAAAAGCCCTTTATGCACTTAATTTAAGTTTATCTAATAAAGATGCACATGAATACCAGAGTAAATGGCTCACGGGTAAAATCCCCATTACATATGTGTGTGTGTGTGAATATTTCTTAATGTTTGTGTGTGTGTTCAAATATACATAATTAGTACACGCACATATATTATGTAATCACAAACTTATTTTGGATGCTTTTAATCGCGATTAATCAGTTGACAGCCCTCAACACTTTCACTTTTTAGTTCCACTGAAAAATGAAGGGTAGCACATCATGTTTTCATCAATTTTCATCATAAATGTTTTATTAATAATCATAATATCGTCAATGAATTGTGAAATCATCACAGAACAATCTATGGGCAAGGCATACGGACCGGCTTCTATAGGCTAAAAACTTCCACAAGGTATTAGGAATTATATTTATATTCTGTTATTATACTTATATTCTTATATAATTCTAGGAATGGGAGGAAGCTGATCCATACCAGAATTATTTTAGTATCATTGAGATACTATTATAGTTTTTATTTTTATATTTTCTGTTTTAATTTTTTTTTTTTTAAATGTCTATATAGTTTTTATTATTATTTCAGTTTTAGATATTCAAAATCAACCTAAACTAAATGATAAATTATGCCTTGGCAACTAGCTGAAATAAAATAAGTTTAAGGATTTTTTTGTACATTTTTAACATTTCAGTTAAAATTTCTCTTAATTTGACAGGTTTTTGTATTGTTTTACTTAACTATAATAACCCTGATCCATACGATTAAGCAGATGAGATGAGTAACAACACGGAGATGTAGCTTTGTTGGTTATTTTTATTGATGCCTATCAAACTGATTACGTAGACCATCCTGTATCCATTTTAATTCCCTCTCTCACACACATACACACACACACACGCACATATGCACAATAGCATAATGCATTCCAACTGCACGTCCATACACACACATTTACTTTCAAAGCAGATATACAAAGAACAATGTGGTCTGACATGCCGAGCACTCACCCATATTACCATATGGTTAACCTGTGTGCATTGTGAACAAACTTCCAGATGCAATACTATAATTCATTCACACATAGTCAATGAGATGTCAACATATATTCACTGATATATTTTAAAATTCTGTTGAGGGGTTGGAAAGACATTGCACGTATTCATACATAACCACAGAAATTAAAGAGTTTAATGAAACCTGGCCAGATTTAACATGGAAAAAATTTTTTTGTCTTGTTGTTATTCCTGTAAAAGCTGGGGCCCCAAGAATCGTCACCACCATTCGCCCCGCTAGCGACGGCCCTACCTATATGTATATTATAAATATGATATGATGGTACATCCGTCACGTGATATAATGAGCAGTTTAGTTCCAACTGATGTCTATATAATAAATAATTGTGCAAAAAAAAAAAAAAAAAAAAGGAAAAGATTAGTGAACTGACACGCAGACAGACACACAAAACTCTGCAGGGTCACATTTACAGGATTCATGACAGTTGTTGAGCAGAAAAGCCATTTATACAGAGAGAGTGTCATAGAGGTCCCTCTTTCAGATATATTATGCTGGATCAGTTGCATAACCGCTGCACGGAAGCCCGATGACAAAGCAGTGCTGTACAAAGAGATCAATCTCATATTTTATACTGTATCATAATCATAATTAGAGACAAATTGATGTGAATGTACATATTTCGTGAGATGGTGTGAGCAAGGTCCGTGGCCTAGGCGATGGCTTATTTTGTGTTAGATACCACTCATCATTCAGTTTCCTCTTAAGGAACAGCATATCTTCCACATCAGATAATGTCCAGAGGAAGTCTTTCTTTTGCTGTCATTACGGTAATACTGTGCAAATTCAGGTCCTTTCTGCAATTCTGTTTTCTTCTTAAGTGTATTTTTAGAGGGAAATTTAAAATGCTTTCTTCTATCCTGGTTTAATATGTAGGGCCATTTTGCATTAAAGAAAAACAAAGACAAAAACAAATTTGAGTCAATCAATGGTGTGAATTTGGGGAGGGGCTATCTGTCTGAGTGACAGATGAGGGAGAGGGTTCAGGAAATCGGTTTGAAAATATTTTTGCAATTCCGTTTGATGATGCTAGTGACACAGAAATGACACATCTTTAAAGAGTATTTTTTCATGTTTTCAACCAGTACTTTATAGTTTTAAATCCAAAATGTGCATGTTTGTTTATTTGTTTTTCTTCACAAAGTGTATTTTGCCATACACTCTTAAAAATAAAGGCTCTTAATCGGCATCTATGGTTTTTATTAAAATGTTCTTCACACTAAGAACTTTTAAAGTGCCCTTATTATGCCATTTTAAAGGTTCCTAATTTTGTCTTCTTCAAAGACATAAAACACTTTCATTTTCTCATAATATACATTGCACATCATTTCTCAAAGAGTCTGAAAACGGTTAGTTTGAAGGTTCAGTCTCTTTAAACCCCTCCTTTCCAAGAGCCTACTCTGCTCTGATTGGTCAGATGGCCCAGTCTATTGTGATTGGTCTACTACTTACATTGCGTGTCAGAAATGAAACGTGATTACCATATCTGAATTCCAGCTCCGGAGGCTTCCTCAGCGCTTGATACACTGATACGAACAGATGGCGTCAGTCTTTCTCGCAGTTCTGACTTTATATCACATCTCGCAATTCTGACTTTATATCTCGCAGTTCTGACTTTATATCTCGCAGTTCTGACTTTATATCTCGCAGTTCTGACTTTATATCTCGCAATTCTGACTTTATATCACATCTCGCAGTTCTGACTTTATATCTCGCAATTCTGACTTTATATCACATCTCGCACTTCTGACTTTATATCACACAATTCTGACTTTATATCACGCAATTCTGCCTTTATATCACATCATAATTCTGCCTTTATATCACATCTCGCAATTCTGACTTTATATCACATCTCGCAATTCTGACTTTATATCTCGCAATTCTGACTTTATATCACATCTCGCAATTCTGCCTTTATATCACGCAATTCTGACTTTATATCACATCTCATAATTCTGAATTTATATCACATCACGCAATTCTGACTTTATATCACATCTCATCTAATTCTGACTTTATATCTCTATCTCGCAATTCTGACTTTATATCACTCAATTCTGACTTTATCCCTCAATTCTGACTTTATATCTCTCAATTCTGACTTTATATCTCAATTCTGACTTTATATCTCGCAATTCTGACTTTATATCACTCAATTCTGACTTTATATCCTCAATTCTGACTTTATATCACTCAATTCTGACTTTATATCACTCAATTCTGACTTTATATCACTCAATTCTGACTTTATCCTCAATTCTGACTTTATATCTCTATTCCGACTTTTATCACATCTGACTTTATATAATTCTGACTTTATATCACGCAATTCTGCCTTTATATCACATCTCGCAATTCTGACTTTATATCTCACAATTCTGACTTTATATCTCTATTCCGACTTTTTATCACATCTCGCGATTCTGACTTTATATCTCGCAATTCTGACTTTTTATATCACATCTACAATTCTGACAATTCTGACTTTTATATATCTCACAATTCTGACTTTATATCACATCTCACAATTCTGACTTTATATCACATCTCACAATTCTGACTTTTTATATCACATCTCGCAATTCTGACTTTATATCACTCAATTCTGACTTTATATCACATCTCACAATTCTGACTTTATATCACTCAATTCTGACTTTATATCTCAATTCTGACATTCTCTTTATATCATGCACTCAATTCTGACTTTATATCACTCAATTCTGACTTTATATCACATCTCACAATTCTGACTTTATATCACATCTCGCAATTCTGACTTTTATATCACTCAATTCTGACTTTATATCACATCTCGCAATTCTGACTTTATATCACTCAATTCTGACTTTATATCTCATAATTCTGACTTCATATCACATCACGCAATTCTGACTTTATATCACATCCCACAATTCTGACTTTATATCACTCAATTCTGACTTTATATCTCATAATTCTGACTTCATATCACATCACGCAATTCTGACTTTATATCACATCCCACAATTCTGACTTTATATCACATCTCACAATTCTGACTTTATATCACTCAATTCTGACTTTATATCACGCAATTCTGACTTTATATCACATCTCACAATTCTGACTTTATATCACACAATTCTGACTTTATATCACTCAATTCTGACTTTATATCACGCAATTCTGACTTTATATCACGTAATTCTGACTTTATATCACATCTCGCAATTCTGACTTTATATCACATCTCGCAATTCTGCCTTTATAACGGTTTTACAGTCAAGACATCAGACTAGTCCCAGACTAAAATGCATGTTTGAGCTGTTTTAACTGAAAGCATATCTTAAAATATGTCAGCGTCATTTTTTTTGTCTGAAGATGCACACCAGTAATGTTTTTTTTTTTTTTTTTTTTTAAGGCATGTTTATAAAAGCTACTTAAATGTCCTAATTGAACTAATGCCTAATCCTGACTTAATCTAAGCCCTGTCTGTGAAACCAGGCCTGTATCTCGCAATTCTGACTTTATAACTCGCAATTCTGGGATAAAGATTCTAAATTTGCGAGATGTAAACACACAATTGCAAGAAAAAAAGTCAGAATGGTGAGATAAAAAGTTGCAATTACCTTTTTTATTTTTTATTCTGTGTCCAGAACAAGCTTCCATAAACGGTTTAATTACACACAGAATGAAAGGTAATATTTACAAAAGCATAATAGGGCACTTTAAAATAGTTCATCAAAAGGTTCACTGTCATGGTATCACTGTCTTTTGAAATCTTTATTTTTAAGAGTGCAGATAATGTTGTAATTGTTGTATTTTCCCAAAATGTATTTTGGGAAAATACAATGTATTTTTAATACCCCAAACATTCCATTATTTTATAAACACAGATATGTACACCTAATGGCCACTCTTTTTCAATTCCCAGAATAATATACAAACTAATAATTTTCGATAAATCAAAATGCATAAGTAAAATAGTCAATGACATTCACTTGGTTGGCTTCAACCAAAAGTCTTGCAGCAACAGAGAACTGGGATGAACATCATTTTCATGTTTTGGAGAGATTCCTGTTCCCTTTGGCATTTAAAAGGGCAACTTTATATTTGAACTCTTGCTGGAGAAAACAGTCATGGGAATCCTCCATTAGTCAGACGCTCTCGCACGCTTGAGCTGCCAAAAGGGTGAATGGAGGCCAGATTTAGATGTGTAAACACACGCAGAATTGTTTTACAATCACATTCAGTCATTAGGGGTGAAGCTTGCTGTGAGGGTTGATGTTATTTAGCATGCAGCATTTCTGTGGAGGGTGAAAATGAAGTTGTCTATAGATAATGACCAAGGGCTGGTGAGCAACGGTACTATTTACGGTCATAAAATCATCATGAGTCTGTCCGCTCAAGGAGGTAATCATGTTTTAAAAGATTCAGCATGTGCAGCTTTGTTAAACTGAATCTTTTGTAGCTTATTGATTTTTATTGCATATGACTGAGCAGACTCTTGGTGCTGATAGCTTTTGGATCTGGATCTCTAAATATTTTTTGTGTGTGTGTTAAAAACATGATTTGGAGGATAAAAATTCAGACTAATTGGACTAAGATCTCTGTTGCTATAATTACTTGATTGCTGAAACCGTTAGCAGGACTGTAAGGAACAGATGGTGTGCTACCCACAACCGGAACCTTTTGTTTCATGAATGTCATTATAAACTAAAGACTGAAGTTTTGCACATTACATCCAAATCACATGAGAGAAAAGACAGCATAAATCAAAGCATTGTCCAGGATGACCAGTTAAATCATTTTCAGAGGTGTTCCTCGGCTCCCAGAAGTTTATGTTGTGTTATTGTTCAGTGGAGATGATTCTTGCTTCATTGCATCCCGTGTTCTTGCACAAAGGCTCTTTGCTCTTTGTGTATCAGTATTTGGTTTCATTAGGCTTTCCAAAAGCTCCTTTAAAAACACATTTTACCATCATGCTGTTCTGAGGTGAGAAGGGGAAAAGGAAAGTAGTTTTGTCTCATATCATGGCTCATTTCTTGGACTGCTGTTATTCACAATATTTCTCATTCAGGGCTGTGATTGTGTTCCACTGGCGGAAAGTAGGCGGGTTCTTTCTTTTCCCGAACCCCTGCGCTGGAGTAAAACCCCGCTCTCTCCACGCTCCACCCATTCACACCGATCGCCTCCGCCCTCTGACCGCCGGGAGTTTTGTCTGGTTGGTGTTCTAGGAGGGCGACCGTTCTTCTCATCTGGCACAGGGCAAAAAAAGGCTACGGAGGAGTGGAAACAGGCTGGAATAATTCATGATATGCATCCGTTCTTACCTGAAAGAGTTTGCGACATCGGCTGATCATGAGCACCGAGCAACTGGGCTTGAATCGTTTCAACAACTCTTCTAAATCTGCGACTTGGACCTACAAATACAAATTCACACAGATCATATAACATCGGTGTGTAGTAGACCTCTGAAATGAGCTGGCAAAATCCCCTTTATGGGTTTGAGCGTTGTTTAGTCTCATGTAAATGTTATAAATGGAAACATTTTCCATGTTAAAGGCACCATTTTGTCTTAAACTTGCTAGAACATTTATATTATAATTTATATAATCATACTATAATCATACAAATCAAAGTCTCATGAACATTTTATTTTTTTAGAAAATATGTAAAATACTGCTTACTGTAAAAAATTGTTAGCGGCATCTAGAGGTGAGGTTGTGAATTGCATTCACCTAACGCTCACCCCTCCCTTTCAAAGCACACAGAAAAGCTACGGTGGCCAACACAGGACAAAGATGTCGTCGCCTGAGATAGCAGAGAGTAGCTAGCGCTCTGTAGAGCAGTTTGTCCGAACTTCTTCAACCTGGCTCGTCTGAGGGCCAGAACCAGGGTGAAGCACATCCTTGTTGCGCGAGTTGCTCTATGCAGACGACGTTGCCTTCATGGCTCACACTGAACAAGAAACTGAATTCAGGAGATGTGCAATTCTTTTGCCGCTGCCTTCACAGAGTTCAGACTTGCCGTAAGTCTCAGTAAGACAGTGGTGATGGCTCAGAACGTTCCTGCTCCCCCTCACATCACCATCAATGGCACAGTGCTGTCGGTTGCTGAGAAATTTGTCTATCTCGGCTCAACCCTGACAGCAAACAACAGCCTTGATGCTGAACTGAATACCAGCATCGGTCGTGCTTCAACAACCTTTGGGCAACTTCAGTCTCGCATCTGGAACAACAGCCACCTTTCTCTCAAAGTAAATGTGTACATATATGAATCCTGTGTGCTCTCCGTTCTGCTATATGGAAGCGAAACGTGGCCTACATACCGGCGGCAGGAGCGCAAGCTTAATGCTTTTCACTTCCGTTGTCTACGACAGATCCTTGGCCTGTCATTGCAGGATCGGGTCCAGAACACCACTGTGCTGAAGCTCACTAACAGCAATGACATGTACACCACGATCAGGAGGAGACGTCTCAGATGGATCGGCCATGTACGCCATATGCCGGATGAACGTCTTCCAAAGTCCATCTTCCATGGGGAGTTAGCTGTGGGACACTGCCCTCGTTTTAACTGCTCTGCTTTAAGGATGTTGTCAAGCGGGACATGAATGTCTTTAACATCAACCCTGGCATCAACCCTGGCAAGCGCTGGCAGAGGGCACGATTCTGTCATTGCCATGCTTACACCAGCGTTTGCACAGAAAGGCGGTATGTTAGACACCGTTTGGATCAGCACTTGCGCTGCAAAAGGCCTTGATACATGCTAGTTTCCATGACAGAGTTCAAGATAAATCATTTCATTACTACTGGAGCTGCCAGTTTGCTACGTTTCAAATGATTATTAAACAGCAAGCACAAACGACACAAAAGCGGCAGCCCTTCCGGTGTCCGAATGAACACACTCATTTTCATTCACTTCAAGTGGACTATGTTAGTGGAGTAATGAATAGTGAAAGAGGGTATAGGGGGTTTGATTTCGAACACAGACTAATTTTAGTGACACTCACCAACTATTTAAATGTTGAGCAGCAAGCTCATTGGGTGCAGATGAACCAATCAGCTTTTGCCATGTAGTTGATGTAAATATCATCAGGTTGCATTAAGGACCCATTAGTCTGTGATTTTTATTTTTATTTTTTTATTATTATTATTATTATTTTTTTATTAAAATCATTTTTATAGAAAAAAGAATGCATTAAAACAGACCATATAAGTTTAAAACTGACAAATGTTGTTTAGTCTAATTTAAATGTTCTAATTCCATTTAATTTTAATGGAAATTATTTAATTAAAGGCTATATAATAATTTAGATAATCATATTGTTTATTAAAATCAAAGTCTCATGAATATTTAAATTAATTAATAAATATATACATTAATAAATAATTTTTAAAATATATAAAATACTACTCAGTGCTCACTAAAAAAATAAAAATAATTTTAATGAAAATAATTTTCATGTTAAAGGCTAATGGATTTCCATTTTATCTTACACTTAACATTCATACAATAATTTATATAATCATACTTTTTATTCAAATAAAAGCCATTTTTTTGATTGAATATTGCTTCAGATTACTGCTACAATGATACACTGTAAAAAAAAAAAAAAATCAATCAATTAAAATTAAATTTAACCATAGATACTGGATGTTCGCAACAAGCTCAAGGCAAAAGAGATGCTGCCTCCTGAAACTGTATCCGCTGGCGGACGGTGTAAAATTAATACACAAAATGAATACGGCGTGATTTAAACACTATTTGATCTCATATCTTGTTTCTGTATACAAATTACATGTTCTGATACACTTTTGTGAGCAAATAAATAATTACAATTAATCATAAATTTAAAAAAAAAAAAACTGTTCTTACCTGATATGAGGCTAAAAGTTACACTATATATTCCAAAATCCTTCTGTCCATCCCTCTCTCTGTCCCGCTCCCGCTCCCGCTCTCTTTCCCCCTCAGAGAAGGAGATGTCGACCTGGAATTTGACCGGCTTCTGGAAGACAGACGGACCTCCAGAAGTCTTATACTCTGCTCGGAAACTCGTCTGAGAGATTACGCTGTGACTGAGGGAGGGAATCTAAAGACAAAAGCAAGAGAGAAAGAAACAAACGGTGGTGTGTACATTATCACTGTTCTCATTTGAACAGCGTTTTTATGTTCACCTATGGGTGACTTTGGGCTTGTTTTTTGTAACGAGTTGCATTTTCGGGGAGCTTAATTACAAAATACAGTAGCATTTTTTCTTTTCAAAGTCAAAGTCAAAGTCAGCTTTATTGTCAATTCTGCCATACGTACAGTACATACATACAGAGAATTGAAATTCTATGACTCTCAGAACCTAGGTGCCTAACAACAACAAAACAATAACAATAACAACAAAAGTTTAACAGTAACAACAACAGAAGAAAGATTTAAAAAAAGATGGATAAAGTGAATTATAGAGGTAAAGTGGCGATGGCAAATAGTGCAAATTCTGGGTGATTCCCAGATCAGGTGCGTGGGGCAGAAGAGGGGAGAGTCGGCAGAGTCGGGAGGGAGTTCAATGCCCTGACAGCTTGGGGAATGAAGCTGTCATTTTATTTTTGGTCTGCTGTTGTACATAGCACAATAAAGTGCAACAAACTGGTAAAATATTTGTTCTTTTTGTAAAAGGATATAATATTTTATAGATGTTTGTTGGTTTGTTTTTAACTTGTCAAAGTCTTGCCGATTGTGATGTGAAAAAAACACTTTTTGTAATGTTCAATGCTTTTGTTTGTCACAATAATGTACAAACCCGATTCCAAAAAATTTGGGACACTGTACAAATTGTGAATAAAAAAGGAATGCAATAATTTTCAAATCTCATAAACTTATATTTTATTCACAATAGAATATAGATAACATATCAAATGTTGAAAGTGAGACATTTTGAAATGTCAGGCCAAATATTGGCTCATTTTGGATTTCATGAGAGCTACACATTCCAAAAAAGTTGGGACAGGTAGCAATAAGAGGCCGGAAAAGTTAAATGTACATATAAGGAACAGCTGGAGGACCAATCTGCAACTTATTAGGTCAATTGGCAACATGATTGGGTATAAAAAGAGCCTCTCAGAGTGGCAGTGTCTCTCAGAAGTCAAGATGGGCAGAGGATCACCAATTCCCCCAATGCTGCGGCCAAATATACTGGAGCAATATCAGAAAGGAGTTTCTCAGAGAAAAACTGCAAAGAGTTTGAAGTTATCATCATCTACAGTGCATAATATCATCCAAAGATTCAGAGAATCTGGAACAATCTCTGTGCGTAAGGGTCAAGGCTGGAAAACCATACTGGATGCCCGTGATCTTCGGGCCTTAGACGGCACTGCATCACATACAGGAATGCTACTGTAATGGAAATCACAACATGGGCTCAGGAACACTTCCAGAAAACATTGTCGGTGAACACAATCCACCGTGCCATTCGGCGTTGCCGGCTAAAACTCTATAGGTCAAAAAAGAAGCCATATCTAAACATGATCCAGAAGCGCAGGCGTTTTCTCTGGGCCAAGGCTCATTTAAAATGGACTGTGGCAAAGTGGAAAACTGTTCTGTGGTCAGACCAATCAAAATTTGAAGTTCTTTTTGGAAAACTGGGACGCCATGTCATCCGGACTAAAGAGGACAAGGACAACCCAAGTTGTTGTCAGCGCTCCGTTCAGAAGCCTGCATCTCTGATGGGATGGGGTTCATGAGTGCGTGTGGCATGGGCAGCTTACACATCTGCAAAGGCACCATCAATGCTGAAAGGTGTATCCAAGTTCTAGAACAACATATGCTCCCATCCAGACGTCGACTCTTTCAGGGAAGACCTTGCATTTTCCAACATGACAATGCCAGACCACATACTGCATCAATTACAACATCATGGCTGCGTAGAAGAAGGATCCGGGCACTGAAATGGCCAGCCTGCAGTCCAGATCTTTCACCCATAGAAAACATTTGAGCATCATAAAGAGGAAGATGCCACAAAGAAGACCTAAGACAGTTGAGCAACTAGAAGCCTGTATTAGACAAGAATGGGACAACATTCCTATTCCTAAACTTGAGCAGCTTGTCTCCTCAGTCCCCAGACGTTTGCAGACTGTTAGAAAAAGAAGAGGGGATGCCACACAGTGGGAAACATGGCCTTGTCCCAACTTTTTTGAGATGTGTTGATGCCATGAAATTTAAAATCAACTTATTTACCCCTTAAAATTATACATTTTCTCAGTTTAAACATTTGATATGTCATCTATGTTGTATTCTGAATAAAATATTGAAATTTGAAACTTCCACATCATTGCAATCGGGTTTGTAATTTCTTAAAGGGATAGAATTTTCATTTTGGGGTGAACTGTCATAATTTACTTCATTCATTTTTTTTCTTTTGCTGAACACAAAAGATGATATTTTGACGAATATGGGTAACCCAATGATGGGTTAGCTTCCATATTATTATTTTTTTCCATACTATGTTGGTTACAGTCATTCTTCAAAATATCATCTTTTGTGTTCAGCAGAAGAAAGAAATTCATACAGGTTTGGAACAACTTGAGGGCGAGTAAATTATGACAGAATCTTCATTCTTGGGCGAAAAAATCCCTTTAAGCCAATTCACACTGCACCAACAGACACCAACCAATTACAGTACATCAGTTTTCAAACTCCCCACAACCCAATTCAACATAGATGAAAACAAGCGCTGAACGGCGAACGTGTCCTTTGTTCAGTATATTTACAGTATATTAATACATCAAATATTAATACACTATACTGTTCGAAAGTTTGGGGTCAGTATGATGAAAAAAAAAAAAAAAAACTTTATCCAGCAATGAGGCATTAAATATGATTTTTTTAACACTGATAATAAGAATATTTCATATGAGAATGATTTCTGAAGGATCATGTGACACTGAAGACTGGAGTAATGATGCTGTAAATTCAGCTTTGATCACAGGAATACATTACATTTAAAATATATAACAATAGAAAAGATTTATTTTGAATTGTAATAATATTTCAGAATATTTCAGTTTTTACTGTATTTTTGATCAAATAAATGCAGCCTTGGTGAGCAGAAGAGACTTCTTTCAAACACACACACACACACACACGCACACACGCACACACACACACACGCACACACACAAACATACAGACCCCAAACTTTTGAACAGTAGTGATTAATTTGGATTAATCTGATTAATCATCATATCATGCAATACATTTTATTAAAATGTTTAATCCGTCGACACAAAGCTGCAGAAATCAGGTAGACTCACAGAGAGGAAGGCATGGACGATATCCGCTTTAATGGAACTAAGAGGTTTGTCTCTGATGACCACGAAAATCTGCTCTTCTTTCTCCAAACTGATGAAATTCCCAAACCAGGACCTTTTAGCCAGCCTGTCGGAACACAAACCCAGACAGACAGACCCTGAGATAAGCTGTAAGACTCACAGTTATGCAGCACACTGAAGAATTAGATCACTATTGTCATTATATTTCCCTCAGTAGCACATACAAGTCGCCGTGATGTCTATTCAAAATGCGAGTCCAGAACATTTCTGGAGGACGTCACTAAACTGTTCCCTGTTGAATGCTAGATTGTTAGACTGAGTTTTTGCAATGTTTCTTATTTAGAATGTATGGGAATTGAATTGTATAAAGATGCTTCTTTTTCACATGCAAAGTGGTATTACCTAAAGGCACAGTAGCAAAAACAGTCAAAAGCTACTGTTTTTGGAGCACAAAACACATTTCCTAACATAAGTGGACCACAGGGAATAAATTAATGTAACACAATTTATAATATACAGTAAACCCTTTAAAACAGAATGCAATGCTCTCCAGATGATTCTTCTTGGTATCATGCATGTGCTGGGATGGCAAATGATTCTTACTCTGGGCTGGATTCTGGTGTTAAACTGGACATGTCCTCTGAGGTTGGCACTATTGGGAAGGTAAGAGTAAGAATGAAACAGAGCAACCTGACATGAACTAAATTTGATTCATTGACAGTTTTATATTTCAGGGGTTTTCAAACTGAGATCCAGGAACCGCCAGAGGGATGCAAGAAGTGTTATTTTAATATCATTGATATACTATTATAGTGTTTGTTAATATTTGAATTCAATTTTATTTTAATATTTTCTGTTTCACTTTAATTTTTTTGTCATTTACATTAATATTATTATTATTAAATTTTATTTATTATTTTTTATTGATTTAGTTGTAATTATTTTAGTACTTCAGCCAGAGTAAACTAAAAGAAAATTAGAAATGCTGAGAAATAACTGTGTGTGTGTGTGTGTGTGTGTGTGTGTGTGTGTGTGTGTGTGTGTGTGTGTGTGTGTGTGTGTGCAGCGTTTTAAACTTTTATGTTAGATGTGATTAATCGTGATTAATCGATTTGACAGCACTAGTTTTTAAAGTTTATTTTATTGCACTTAATATTTATTGTATTTAAAGTAATGAAAATGATATTAGTCAATGATATTTACTCTGGCTGCAAGGAGTCCATACAATAATTGCAGTAAATACATTTGGGTAATTAAATAAATGAATAAATAAATAAAAATATTATTTCATTCTGGTTTCCAAGGTCAGAAATAATGAGATTTATCACATAATCAAGTATTTTATTCTTCATTTACTTTTATGTTTTTCTTTTAAGTGTATACATCTAAAAGTACTCTACTAATAGGTAGAAAAAAGATACAGGAAAAAATAATTAAAGGTAAAAACTATTAAAAAATTTTGATCAATGAGTTATGACATGTTTTTCACATTGCTTTAACTCATCAAACTAAGTTAACTTTTTATAAGTTATACAAGATTCAACAAGATTTAAGTCAGTTTAATGTCATTTAAGTTTAAATAACTTAAACATCCAAGTTGATTGTACTTAATTTAAGGCAGCAACTTTTTTTTATAGTGTAAATATATTCCAGATAATATTTTTATTTATCACCAGAAATGGGTCTTATGGGGTCCATGGCACCAAAAAATTTGAAAACCCCAACTTGATTAAATAAAGAGGAAAGATAGCGGCACCCACCCTGCAGCTTGCGGCGGTGGAACCGCGGCGACCCCAACAGGTTGTTCTTCAATGAGTTGAGGCGTGTCCTCCAGTGGGTGGAGCTACTGGCCGCCATGCCACTGCCTCCCCCTGGACTAGAGGGTGGGGTCAAGGACAGTGAGCCCACGCCCACATTTCCTCCCTCGGCTCGGGAAGAAGAAGAGGAAGAGGAGGAGGAGGGTGGGGTAGCGGTGGAGGGGTTGGGGTGATGCACAGGGGTACCCAAGGGGGTTGGCAGGGGAGAGCCCTGAGGGGTGACCTGAGACATGGGATACAAGCTTTTAGTCACCGACTTCAGCACCGCAGATGGAGAAGGAAAGAAGAGGAAACGGGGAATGGGTGAGAAGAGAGGAGAAGGAGAGGGAGAGCGGGAAGTGGCGGCGGGTAGGGGAAGGGACTTCATGGACTGGAGTTGGGGGCGTTCAGGTGCATTTTTAGATGGAAGTGTCTGCGTTTTGGGTTCATGCGATCGATTGGGACGAGTGGCGGTGCTGCCGCTTCCCACTTTGGTGGCGGCAACTACCTCTGGCTCGCTGAAGGTAAAGACAGGGCTCTGATGGGATGAGGAGGAGAAGAAGCGGGGTGGAGGAGTGAAGGCCGTGGCAGATGGAGAGAGAAATAGGAGTGAAAATGAGCAATGGCAGGTGATACGGCTTAGTGCACAGTGATGGTGTATGAGGATATTGTGTGTGTGTGTGTGTCTAAGACTGACCGATGTGCATATTCATATTAACTAAAATGGCTAAATATTCAACTTGTGTCATAAAGATATATGAAGCCCTTTTGGAAAAATGACAAACAAAAGTATTAACTTTAACAAGGCATAGTTCATCCAAAAATGGAAAAATATTAACGTGTACATTTAAAATAAGGTCCCATTAGCTGTTTAATGCATTAACTAACAACAAGCAATGCATTTGTTACAGTATTTATTCATCTTTGTTAACATTAGTTAATAAAAATACAACTGTTCATTGTTAATGTTAGCCCAGGTCCATTAAATAATCTTAACAGATACAACTTTTGATTGTAATGCCTTAGTAAATGCTGAAATTAACATTAACTAAGATTAATATATGCTTTAGAAGTATTTTTCATCGCTAGTTCATGTTAACTGATTGTAAAGCGTTTCCAAATTAAAGTCTGTTCATATTATAGGACTTGAAATCTAATAATAAAAACAATAATATATTATTATTACTATTATTACTAACATATTACTATTGTAATACAACTGCACTGTAAAATAAAAAAATTATATTTCATAAAAGTACATTCATTATTTTACTTTACACTGCAGTAGTAAAATTACAATACTTGTGTCTTAATATCCTCACTAGCAAGAGCTGAAGCCTCAGCCTTTTATTTTGGCGGAAACCTTTTACATTTGTGTGACAACAGGCTGACAAACGCATCTCATGGCAAATCTAGTGAAATGCTGCAATCATCTGTCCACAAAATGTTGGAGATTATGCGACTGTGAAAAAGCATTCCCAAATGCACGTTAAACTCAAAGTACATGCAGAGATGGAGTTATTGCTGCATTTATTGTGAATCGAGTCCCTCTGAGAAGCTAAAAAACACTGTATCATAAGCTGCTTGTATGTAAGAATACAGTGCTGTGCTTTGCTCTTAAACACACAGCGCAACAAACTATACACTTAATTAATTAAAATACACACTGCAGTGTGCCACCTCACTGTCTGCAGAAAATGAGTACTGAAACCGTTGCAAATATTTCAGTATCAATATGTATGGGGAAAAAACAATATTTTTGTCAACACTGCTGCTGAGCAACTTTGTTTTCATAACAATATAAGGGTGAGTAAATTATGATAGAATTGTCATTTTTGGTGAACTATCCCTTTAATAGAAAGAGGTTGGCAAACAGGCACTTACCCTGGGACTACTCAGAGGACTAGAAGAAAGGCCAGTTGATGCTCCACTAACAGATCGAGATCTGTGGTCGAGAGTCAGTAGAGCTAAATCAATATTTACAAAGTTCCATATATGCATTAAAACGTGTATATGACTGTATGTGTACCTTTGGCTGTGCGAGGAGGTGTCCAACGCTCTGCGTGGGGGTGTGGGAGAGCCCTGCTCCGTCACACTCAGCACTTCCAGACTCTTCCTTTCTGGCCGGCAGCGGCCGTGACGGGTTAACATTGGGGAGTCTACGCGCTTCCGTGGAGGGTCTGTATAGAAAGACAAAACGTTTGTAGTTTGCCTGTAGCTTAAACAGCAGAGTATGGCTCTAGCAACGCCAAGGCCGTGGGTTCGATTACCAGGAAAACTAATAAAATGTATACCATGAATGCAATGCACTGTAATTTCCGGAAAAGGCGCACCGGATCCAATTGCATTGTTGAAAGCAAAAAAAAAAAAACATGTCACATTTTATCATTACATTCACAAATAATGTAAAATACTGGTAAATAAAAAAGAAACGTTTACAAACATTATAAACACTATAAACCACTCACTCAACAAAAAAATATTTCAAACCTAACAGTATGCAGAACAAGAATGAAAAATGTACATATAAAATAAACACAAACTGAGATTGACTGCAGTTTAGTTTGGATGATGAATAGGTGTTCAAGGTGATGAATCAAGTTAGCAATAAACCAATAAGTTGTGTGCATTATTTATATTAACTCTTTCCCCGCCATTGATGGAAATTTCCAGCTGTCCGCGTTTTCACTGTTATACGGTAGGAGGCGCTATTACGCATCTTCTGAAAGAGTCTTCTGATCAAAACAGGCGAAAAAGAAGCAGAAAAAAGTGATATCTTATGTAAGCAGATGCATTACATAAAATAACGTGATCATCAATATTAAAGGTGCTGTATGTAAGAATGACATCTAGTGGTTGAAATGGGTACTGCAGTCCAAATTCATAATATTGTTTGCCCCGCCCCCCCCTCTTCAGAATAGACGCTCATGCTGGTTGCCAGTTTGAGGACACACAACAGGAACGAGTGCAATTGACAATGGAAGGCGAGGAGACTTACGTAAGTTGATTAATTGATATATCCGCGTTTTAATGTGCTTCTGTTCATAGAGATTTTTAGATGGATGCCGAGGCTGTTTAGGTCAAGTAGAATCTGCGATCTCTCACCCAGTTTTTTTGCTGGCTTCCATGGCTGCAATACGCTGTGTTTTTTTGCCAACTGGCAACCCGGGGACGGGGTGTCGAAATACTATTGGGTAAACTGGCAATGTGCGTTATCGAAAAGATCAAAACAAAAACAGACATTCCGACACAGAACACACATTTCAAAGTAGAATAACTGGCTGTAGCATTTTTTAATTTTTCCTCAGAGAAACGATATGTGACCTTAGCATGTTTCCTAAATATCTGCAAACATATTATAGTATTTTTATGCTTTAGTACAGTCAAAAACTTACATACAGCACCTTTAAACAGCATATAAATAAAAAACTTGATTTTCTCAGCTTTTTGCCCAAAATGTTGCTTTTTTATGAAACTTACATTCAAGTATTGATACGATTTTTTTGTTTGTTTGTTTAAAAGCAGAGAGTCTGTTTTGTTTTCATGCAACATACAACAAAATATTCTGGGGGCCATGAAACTTTTGTGAAAATAATGTTTTTGTGTAAAAATGCTGGCGGTGACTGGTAAAGTTTTTCAAAAACGCTGGTGGGGACAGAGTTAATTGTATTATTCAGAGTGCCCCTATTATGCTTTTTCAAATATTACCTTTCATGCATTGTGTAAAATCGCTGTTTGTGAATGTAAAACCTCTGCAAAGTTATAAAGATCAAAGTGCACCACAAATAAAGTTATTGTCTCCTAAAGGAAAGAATTTATTCTGAATTGCTAAAATGAGTTATCACTCAGTAATTCCAGCCTGACTTCCTGTTAGAAACCTATGTAGCAATGTAACAAATTTGCATAATGCCAGCCTATGGTCTTCATTGGCTGCCCGCAAACAACATCTACTTTGACCCGCCCTCAAACGCTGTAGTTGCAGCTGAGACTGGAAGAGTTTGGTTTGTGTTGTCAAGAGCTGTGTCCCAATTCAGAGGCTTAGAATGTTGTTGTTAAATTGGACAGTCTAGCCTACGGAGGATTGTTCTTGTTGCCTAGCAACTGTGACAGCTGCCGCTGATGAGCGACAGTGCCGTTTGTACTGAACATTTTTGAACGTTATATTAAACTGTCTGAAAACAAAACAAGGTTCACAAACTGTCTAAATATATTCACCATGGTCCATTTCGGTATATGATAAAGAGTATAAATTATATATAATCGCATCTTAGTAAGATATAGGTCAACATTTGAACCGCTTTAAAGTTTTTAAAATTTGTATCATTAAATATTTGAGTAAGTTGAAACCCAATACTTGTGTTTAAAAGTGTAATTCAGCAATTTCTCTCAAAAAATCCTATCATCACTGGCGCGCAGTGAATGCTGGGGTAGGCAAGGGTGTGAAGGATCCATCTGTTTTATCCTTCATTTCACTGGAAACGAAGGAGCATTTGAAGGAGCCTTTGAATTGGGACAGACTTTGTCGCACCACGGTGACGCAATCGGCCTTCGAATGCGGCCTTGGAAGAATGCAGCCTCTGAACTGGGACGCAGATAACATGTCTAGAAGACGCTGTTTTCAGTGCTGAAAATCCACTTTGCACGCACTTCAATAGGACGAGGACTGAAATTGCCACTGTTTGTATCACTGTGTATACAAGATCCAGAGATGAAATTCAGATATGGTAATGGCCATGTAATTTCTGTCATGCACTGTAAGCAGTAGACCAATCACAACAGACTGGGCCGTCTGACCAATCAGAGCAGAGTAGGCTCTCGGAAAGGAGGGGTTTAAAGAGACTGAACAAACCGTTTTCAGACTCTTTTTGAGAAATAAGATATATTATGAGAAAATAAAAGTGTTTTTTGACCTTTGATGCATGCATACCTATTGTAGGAGACTCCAAAACAAAATTAGGAACCTTTAAAATAGCATAATAGGGGTACTTTAAGTTACTTCGGAAAACAAGTCACAGCACATTTCAGATGTATTCCGGAAAATACAGAAATTTGCTTTGGATAAAAGCATCTCAAATGTATAAATGTAAATGACCACATGGTTTTACATGAGTACCCGTAACTTGAACAGATGCTGACCATTAGTTCAACTGTCAAAATCAGAGGATTCTATAAACTGTACTTTATTTAACCCTTAATTTGAACTGTGTTAATGAACAATCCAGGGGAAAAGACACAAACCAATGTCATTTCTGGGAGGAAGATCCTCATCCTCATAGCTGGGATAGCGCTCTTTACGGTCTAACAGGAGATAATAGATCATCTTCTCTTGGTTATCTCTGAGGAAAGGACAAAGATAAATAATACAAAATGTTAAACATTAAGTGGTTTTCTGGAGAAAATGTGCATGTTACTTGCACTCACTCTTCACACTGCAGGTCTTGGGCCAGTTTAACCCGGTCCCTGAAACAGCCCAGAGAATACATGCTGTCCAGCACATCCGGGTCCAGCTCTGTCAGAGACATGATCCGGCCCATACACACACGCCTCGGGGCCGGCTGCTCCGGACACGGCTCATTGCGTCCAGCTCTTGATCACACACAAACAAACACACATATGAACGAACGTGAGCTGCTTGAAAGACACAAGCTAAAATCATTTTAATAGACATCTATTCCAAAAATACAGCCATATAATATAAATAATAAATACTTACTGATACCAGGCATGTTTCTGGATGGCCTCTAGCTGCAGGGGAAGGACAACAGATGGTGTAAATTGTATAATCTGTTGACAGGCAGATGGCGCTATAACTCAAGTAGTGTTGTAGTGAAGACCACCTAAACCGAGACCAAGTCAAGACCAAGACCAGTGTGTGTTGACACCAAGACTTTGAGGGGTTGAGACCAAGACAAGACTATGAATTTGAGGGGTTGAGACGAAGACGAGACCAATGCCAGTGTGCGTTGAAACCAAGACAAGGCCAAGACTTTGAGGGGTTGAGAAAAGACAAGACCAAGACTAATGCAGGGCAAGACAGAGTCAAGAACAAGATCAGACCAGCACTGGTACAAAATCATCTAATAGATCCACATTTACTGCCGGAGAAATGTCTTATATTTAATCAATAAAGACAATTAGAATAATAAGACACTATATAAAGCTGTTTCCAATCAAATTAAATCACTAACAACAAAATTCATCTTTGCATTGCACCTTGCAACTGCATAAATAATTGAATTGAACATTTGTATAAAATCAATATCACGTTGGCAATCTTGCTCATATGTGAAAACAGCTCTCTTGCTCTTGTGATATTGCTTAAAGTCCCCCTGTAGTCAATACTTTTATCCCTTAAAACTCATCTTTGATCACCAAAATGACATATTTAAAAGTTTTTTCCTGTGAAAAAAAACTACTCATGCCTTAAAATAGCTTGAATGTAACTCTACACCCTTGCTTCATTTAGTCTATGTGAATCCATAAATATGCAACTGAGCCCCGCCTCCATTCAATCACACAGGCTGGTCTACAGGTCAATGTGTCAGAATGGTAATGCGTTTTATGTGTCGCTCTCTACAGCATCAGACACATAACGGTAATTGATATGATTAGCCTTTGGCTTGACTACGTTATCAAACAGCTAATAATGTGTTGCTGATGTCACACAAACCATGTTCCCATTATCTCAGTCTGCCTTCTAAAATCAGTAACCTTAGAAAAGCTTTGAACATCTTAGAATGTCAGTGAAGAAAGGCATATAGTTCATCATAACATCATAATATACATCATATACACAATTCACCTGCTATATTGCTAAATGTACCCAATTTTTTATATCAACAGAAAAATATACCGATAACGTGGCTTCTCTTGAGACTCTCCTGCTTCAGAGAATAGTTAATGATATGCTAAAGCCCGCCCACACGTTGATGTGATTGGTTACAAGGTAGTTTGTGTTATGTCAGAAACACCCGATTTCAAACACACACTGCCAACACACATTTATGTTCAAACACCATGTAAAAGTGAATTTTGCATAATAAGTGCGCTTTAACTTTACTTAACATTATTTTATTTATCCGCTATATTGAAGGATATTGGTTTACTTATGGCCTTTTTGTGCACTTGAGCTTAACTGAGACTTGAGAGTTTGCAGACGTTTAAGAGGCTGTTGTGTCGAGTGATTTACTGCAATATTGAGGTGTTTTATTTTGATTTTAGAAAATAAACATGATTTCTCATCTTACAAATCAGTTGTTTCTTATTTTCACTGGCATGTCTCTTAGGTGTTGAACGCTAGTCCATCTTTGAGCCTACATTCAGTACGAGTAAAATATTTAAGTACTGTTAAAATCAGATACTCTAATATTTTTCTTATTGGAATTGGTGACTTGTAACTTGTCATTTTCGCTGCAAGGTATCTGTACTTTTACTCAAGTATGGGTTTCAGGTACTCTTTACACCTCTGCAGAAGACAAAAAAATGTAAATGTGTAGAATATGATATCAGTAAAACACGTTGCCAAATTATAGGCTATTTGAAAGGATTATTGCTGCTTCCATAAACATCAGTCTATACTTTACAAACTATGAACGTTTTTTGCTAGTACTTATCTGTATTTAAGTGTCAGACAGAAACATAAAATAAACATATGTTTGAAAACACTCAACAGTTATGATATATGACGAGAGCTGCCACTGAGCGCGTCTGTCTCTGGCTCAGTGCCAGCCAAATCGCAAACGCAGATTTGAATTTAGCAGTTGATGACGTGACGCACTGAACGTTCAAATCACACCGGTGTGATCGTACACTTCAAAAGCTTAATTATCAAATGTAAAATATTATTTTTTGGTTTTCTGGAAGCTGCATTCAAATCCATTTGGCTCAAAAATCTGAGGGGGGCACGGTTTGAATGGGCAAGATACCGCTGGCTATGACACAAGTTAGTAAAGAAGAATAAATGTCATCAGCATGCACTAGTGGTAAACAAAGAGCAAGATGAATCGCACTTTGGCAATGGTGGTTATTATGAGAGCTGAACAAAGAGAAGGACGTGAAAGAGGAGAATATGAGGCAGTCATGGCTAGGGAAAAAAAGCCAACTTGGCATTTCAGTTTTGCAAATGGAGCTTGAGGTAAGTATTACGTTTTAGAGCCATGCCGCATTGATCAATACGCAATTTCTATGTTGCATTTTTATTGGATGGTCAGTAGGCATAGGTTGTAGCAGCAAGCACACTGTGTACATTTCTGACATAGTCAGAAAATTATTGCAGGCTATCTTTGGTCTCAAGGCCATCTTTGAACCTCTCTCACTATACGACGTAGCACCACTGTTTAGGAGCCATGACCACAGAAAATGCCATGATTGGTCATTTTTTGTCTAGGACAGCCCAAAATCATACAGTATGTACTGGGCATTAGTTACACAGAGATAAGACTAAGTACAAATTGGTCGAGACTCAAGGCCAAGACCTTCTTGAGTCCAAGACCTATAACACTATATTGAAGTAGACAACAAGTATGGTTATTCACAGTTCACAGTACGCCCTCACCGTGAGTCTTTTTTCAGGGTTGACCTCGATCATGCCCCGCAGCAGAGCCTGGCAGTCGGGTGGGATGAAATGGGGCATGTGGAACACTCCACTCTTCACCTTCTCCAGCAGCTGCCGCAGGTTATCGTGGTCAAAGGGCAGAGCGCCCTGTGGACAGCAGACAGGAAGACCCATATACATGGACACAGATGGTAGTGACATGCAAGGAGTGTTATTTGCTTAACAGCCTTTGAGCTAAAAATGGGTAATAGGTGATAAGTGTGGAAAATTCCCTCCAAGAAGCTCTCCTTAAAACTGATTTCCTCACCACTAGCAGAGCGAAGAGAATGACTCCACAGCTCCATACATCAGCCCGTCGACCGTCATATTTCTCACCCTACAGAAGAAGCCAGAGACAGTAGTAAGGTCAATGGTACACCTTCAGACAGAATGATACTTTAAAACATCTATGATAGTTTTTTTGGATCTATGGACCTACCCTGATAACCTCTGGACATGCATAATGAGGAGATCTGCAAATAGTTTGGGAAAACAGAGTATGGAAGAGAGTGAGAATGGTATAGATTGTTTAAAATGTTTTCATTTACAAAAACAAAAAATACTCTGTGGCATTTATTTAAATGGAATTAAAATGTAATTAAGGAATAGGGACTAAGAAGTTGTGCTGAATGGTGGCTTGACAAAATGTTGCTTCTTCTTCCGAGATCAAATTTCTAAAATGAATGCAGCCGAGCCAGGGTTGCCAAGTCTCAGGTTTTCCAACAGAATTAAGCTACTTTCAAACAGTTTATTTTCCCCCCTGCGGGTTAAAGGTTTGACATATTGCATACATTTTATTTGTTCATGTATATTACATAAATTGTTAATGTTAAAATTGCTAACTGAGATGTTAAGTTTTTGTTAAGGTGGAGGGCCACTGGTAGGGAGACTAATTTTGCTGTGTTTATGATCACTAAGACATGCTTTTCAATTTGCATAACAGTGACTGTAAAATATGTAGCCTATTTAAGGTGTAAAAATTGCACTATTTTGTGTTTTGAATTGAGATATGGTCATTAGGCCACTTTTCGGCTATTTTGATTGGTCTTTGGGATGGTTTTGTTACGCAGATCTGGCAACCCTGCCTTTCAAACTATGATCAACCGCCAAACTCTGCACAGACTTTCAGGCTGTTCTGAATCAGTGTGCTTAAACATGCTAGAAACATGCCAGCAATGTGTTAATAATATGCTAGCAACATGCAAAATGGTAGCATTTTGTAGCAACATACTAGCTATGTGCTAAAACATTCTAGCGACATGTTAAAACAAGTTAACAATGTGTTAAAACATGTTAGCAAAATGCTTAATCATGCTACAAAATGCTAGCATGAATAGTACATTATTTTAGCAGATTCTAAAAATTTGCTAGGTTAATACTTTATATTATTGAACAAATGTATTTATCAAGTTATATCCTACTGCACAAAATGTCTAAGCTAGGCGAACAAGTGTTTTTACAGTAACTCTAATCAATACTTGGATTTTTAAAGCTTCATTCAGTAGTTCTTTGGCTATTGTTTGAATGTTTTTCGTGTACTTTAAGTACCGTTACCACAATGTGTTCGACACTGCACTGCCATCTATCCACGTGGATCAACATCATCGTCCTTTGTAGTCTTTTTGTTGTTGTTGTTGTTGTTGTCTTCAATTTTTTTTGTAAATTACACTGATATAAAATGTATAAATGCCATTGCAGTAGATAACAAACATAAAACCAAGTGGCATTTGCTAGAAAACTGTATTGATCAGCATCCAGTAACAGAAATATCTATTTCATAAACCATAGCAATGTGCAATACTATTGCAATGTGCAATAAAGCAAGCAAACAGCATTATAAACCACACACACACACACACACACACAATACTCACCCACAGCTTGTCTCTAGCAGACTGTCTCCCACCTGTAGTGAGGCCATGCCAAAGTCAGCAATCCTGATATTGTTCTTCTCATCCAAGAGAAGGTTTTCTGGCTTCAGGTCTCTATGACTACAAGAGCACAGAGGACACGTCACTCACCAACAACCCTCCACAGAAAACACATAGGCTACTTTGAAATAAATAAATACAGCTTTAGATTTTAATTTAATATTTTATGTTTTCACTTTATAGTGCCCCTATTATACTATTTTAAAGGTTCCTTATGTTGTTTTGGAGGTCTTTTACAATAGGATTACATGTAAAAATAATAATAATTAAACTCATAATACTCATAATAAACATTGCACATCACTTCATTTCTCAAAGAGTCTGAAAACATGATATATAATTTGATATATAAAAGGTCATGGTAATATAAGAATATCCTGTAAGTTTCAGAGCTGAAAACTTCCTTGTTAGTCAAAGAAAAGCTTTTAAAGTCTTCAAGAGACTGGATTTGCAGACAGGATGAGATTACATGAATGAATGAAGCAACACGCTATAATGTGAGTAAAAATGTTTTTATATGTGATAGTATTGCATTGTTACAGATCGTTTGACATCTATTGTGTGTACGTGTCTAACAGAACCATAGCACGCTGTCAAAGGCTGAAGAATACTTAGCGTGCTTGGCGTGTGTGTGTGTGTGTGATGCTCGGTCCACGCTTATATCCACCGATCTGGCGGGCCAAGTAATAAAAAAAATTACATTCCAATCAATCACGGGTGGATGAGAGATAAATCATTGTGTTGGTTTGATAAAGATGTTTTGCGAGCCCTGTGAGAGAATCATTCCAGTTGCCGTTTCCCCACACGCTTTCAAAACAATCCCTCATGTGTACTTACAGGGAAGCTGAAGCTCATTAAATATGCAAATCTTATCCAATCCTAGCCGTGGGCCTTTACTTCCAAGTCTTCAGTGCGGCACGCCCATCAAAACCGAGCGTTCCATGAGAGAGCCTCAAAACCAGGTTAGAAAACAGCCTATTACTTATTCATTATGATGTTTTTGAATGTAAAAACCACGCAAACGTCATAAGTTGACCTCAGTATAATTTTTTTTTTTTAAAAAGCCAGTTCATGACACCTTTAATTAAAAGGCGCATTAGTAATATGCACCTATAGGCGGACGCACAACGTGCATACACTCTGCTTATTATACACGCGCAGCAGCCCACAAACATTTTTAAATATTAAAAATAAAGGGATTCCTCTCTGGAGAAGCGTTCAGTCTTTCCACTCGCAAATTCCACCATGTAAATAGCGAATCCACCATGGTGCAAGCGCAACTGGTTTTTAAAGGGAATGGGAGATGAGACTCTGCCCAAAACACACCCATGACTCATTAAGAGACTGGGTACAACCCTTTTGGACCATGCAGCTGGAGCGCAGACAGTTTTTTTCCGTTGTTAAACTAGCAAAAGTGAATTCGTACACGCCCTAAGTGCACCTGTGCCATGCGCTCAGATCATTAAAATAGGGCTCCTAGTCTCTCTTTCTGAGAGCCTACTCTGCTCTGGTTGGTCAGACGGACCAGTCTGTTGTGATTGGTCTACTGCATTACATATCTGAATTTCAGCTCTGGAGGCTTCCTCAGCGCTTGATACACTGTCATACGAACAGGAACAGTGGTGTCGTTTTTTTCTGCATCACTTCCAGCACAAGTCCTCATCCTTTTGAAGTGCATGCAAAGTGGATTCACAGTGATGAAATCAGCATCTTCACGACATGTCGACAACACAAACCAAACTCTCCTAGTCTACAGCGTTTGAGGGCGGGTCAAAGTAGACGTTGTTCGTGGGGAGCCAATAAAGACCATAGGCTGGCATTATGCAAATTTCTTACATTGTTACATAGGTTTGTAACAGGAAGTAAAACTGGAATTGCTGATGACTCAGTTAGGCTTGCAACAGTTCAGAATCGATTCTTTCTTTTAGGAGACAATAACTTTATTTGTCCTGCACTTTGCACACATTTTGCATTCACAAATCGCTATATTACACTGCATGAAAGGTAATATTCGAAAAAGCATAATAGTGGCACTTTAATTTTTGTTTTTATTCATTTGCATTTATTATAATAACCCTGATATGATCATCACAAATAGATATATTTATTTTATTAAATATTGAAGGAGCAGCATAATTTATGATAAAGGAAATTAAAAAGAAGGATTTGGTTTAAAACAGCTTGGGACAAAAGGCTATATGCAAATACTTTTTGTCACCATATTCAAATACAATTGAAAACCTATTCAAAATAACCACCAGCAAATGGTGTATTTTCCTGTATTATGTTTGCTTTTAGTACAGATCTTGAAGCTATAATGTGAGTAAACAAACAAATCTAATTTGTGATGCAGCAGTGTTGGGACCATTAACACATAATACCTTCAACAAAGCTGAAAAATATGATTTTCATGAGCTACATCAGCTAACAAAATATCAGGAGAAAAAAATGTGGCATGTTGTATGTTATTTCTCGTTCTTATTTATATTCTTTTGTATATGTGAGTATATGCACATTTGTGTCTTACCATATGGAGTGACTATGACAGAAGTCCAAAGCAGATATGATTTGTCTGAAGAACTTTCGTGCCTCTTTAGGCGTCAGTCTGCCCTTCTTCACCAAATAGTCAAACAGCTCTCCACCAGAAACATGCTCCAATACCAAATACCTGCATGAATGTGCAGTGAAAGAGTGGAGTGAATGTTTTAAGAAGAGACAAATGATGTGGCCTATTAGAATTCATGTGAAAGGGTTCTTACTCACAGGTATTTGTTATTCTCATAGACATCATGGAGTTTCAACACGTGTGGATGTTCAATCAGTTTTAAAATAGCAATTTCTCTCTCCACCTGGTTGAAGGAAAAAAAAAGATTATATTTGCCACTCTTTCTTTATAAATAGCAAATTCTGAAACACAATAAAGTTGTTTTTCATTAGCAAGAACATACCAAAATGCACCATGGTGTTCCTACGTTTTGAAACATGTACCATGGTAATAATGTTTTTGGCCTTGGAATGGCATGTTAATACTATAGTAATTATAAATGAACTAAAACCATAAAACGTTACTTGAAATAAAAATGAACATTAACTGAAATAAAATATAGAAAAGTGCTGTCAAACGATTAATACTATCCAAAGTAAATGTGTGTGTACTGTGTATAATGTATTATGTATATATAGAACATTTTGTTATTATAAAATATTTATATTTATATATAATATAAATTATATAAGTATATATACAGTACATGCAAATATTACTTAAATATATACATGTATGTGTGTGTATTCAAATATACACAATAATTATACACAGTGCACATATACTGCATTATGTATTTTGATGTGATTAATCGTTTGACAGGCCAAAAAAACAACAACTGTAAATTCATTTTTTCCATCACATTTCACATTTTCATTTAGGATAATGAACTAAAACTGAAATAAAAATATATACATATTTTTAAAAAAGCTAATAAAATGACTACTAAATTACAAAAATTGTCAACTAATTCAGATAAAATAACACTGGAATATGGTAATCATGCAGTACCATAGTATCCGATACATCGCTGTACCATGGTAAAACATATTATCATTTAATCTGAACATGAATTTCATTATTATTAGCAACTGTGTGACACTACAGCAATAAAAAGTACGTTATTATTGTTTCCTTACCTTCATCAACACAGATTCTGAGAGTTTTTCTCTGTTGACTATTTTGATGGCTACTTTTTGGCCAGTGATGCAATGAATCCCAAGCTTCACCAGACCTATTGACATTCACGAGACAATTCATCAGCGATGACTGCTTTGAAAACACTAGAAATTACAGACGATTTAATACATAAACGACGTCTCCTTACCTGTCTGGCCCTTCCCGAGAGTCTTTTCTAGTCGATACGGCCCCACATACTGAGCCGCCTGGGTCACTGACAGTTCCTTAGACATAGTGGCGGCCTGGCTCCTGTTAAACTTGCTACTGCATGCAATATTATCACAGCGTACTGTTTCTGAGCTGAGTTTTTCTACAATAGTCTTGCAGGGGTCTGCAACAACCCGGAAATGTATCCATGCTGAGCTTGGGATTCCCTAAAATCTGTCTCGGCAACAGTCACACGGGCCTGTTAATTATTCTGAAATCTTTCAGACTTGTCTTGTGAGTCATGTAGGCGAGTGGAAAGATACAGATGGCAATGCAAAGATAGAGTCAGGTCCATAGAAGCAGCCTAATTGATAGCTTTGCCCATCAGAGTCACCCGTCTCAGAGTTTTAATTCACAGCGCATGCCATTACAGAGAGCCAGGTGCAGTATTGACAAGCTCCTGTAAGTAGCTACTTATGACCAGTGATTCTAGATGTATCTCCCAGTTGACCACAACAAATACCATTTAGAAAGTCCTCCTTATTAGTGTATATGGACACAAGCCTTCAGTGCACTTATGCTAGGCCTAAATCACAGGTAAACGAACCAGAATCTTACCATTTACTGTTAAGCAAACAGGTAAATCTAATCCCGTTTCATATTTAACAGCACAGCCCAGGAATCAAGCCTGATGGTGTATGTGACTGTAAGGAGATCCAGGTCGCGCTGCAGCCTCTCGCATCACTGTAGCGTATCTGCCAGATCTGTTTCATCTCTGCTGCTGATGTTGAGCTCCCTCCTTCCGCACGGACCGCAGCATCCTCATCCTTCTCTTCTCCGCCGTGTCCTCTCCCGCCGGTCCCGCGCACGGTCGCATCCGCTGTGCACTTTGGGGGAAGGGATTTGATGGCTTTGATGCAAAGTGTAGGCTGCGCACTGATCGCTGATATCTTGTGTGTCTTGACGATATATTTGCGTTGTAAAGCGTTATTTTCTTCGTTCTGGTTCCTCGCATCAGCATCCGGGTCCCACGCCCTCCTCCTCCTCATCATCATCAACCCTCCCTCCCAACACACTCCCCCACTGCACCTCTCGCTACAGATCTGGCCCTTGCAGAAAAGTACCACAGCGTTACAGTCAATGGTAATACGCTCTTGAAGTAAAAGGTTATTTATTTTTATTTTTTTAAATATAGCCTATTAAAAAAAAAATATATATATATATATATATATATATATATATATATATATATATATATATATATATATATATATATATATATATATATATATATATTAAAGAATCGTTAACAGAAAGGTTCTTTGGGGAACCAAAAATACTCTTTTGATGATATATGATATATGTTGGTGTACTGAATGATTAACACAGGCCTATTCTTTTTTCTCTCTTTTTTGTTTTGTATCAAATATAACTCTAAAGAACGCCGTGGTATCATTATCCCTATCCCAGCTAACAGGGGATGTTCTAGGGAATTTGTAAATATATATACACTCACCTAAAGGATTATTAGGAACACCTGTTCAATTTCTCATTAATGCAATTATCTAACCAATCAATCACATGGCAGTTGCTTCAATGCATTTAGGGGTGTGGTCCTGGTCAAGACAATCTCCTGAACTCCAAACTGAATGTCAGAATGGGAAAGAAAGGTGATTTAAGCAATTTTGAGAGGTGGCATGGTTGATGGTGCCAGAAGGGCCGGTCTGAGTATTTCACAATCTGCTCAGTTACTGGGATTTTCACGCACAACCATTTCTAGGGTTTACAAAGAATGGTGTGAAAAGGGAAAAACATCCAGTATGCGGCAGTCCTGTGGGCGAAAATGCCTTGTTGATGCTAGAGGTCAGAGGAGAATGGGCCGACTGATTCAAGCTGATAGAAGAGCAACTTTGACTGAAATAACCATACCTGAGCATTGTTTCTGACCATGTCCATCCCTTTATGACCACCATGTACCCATTCTCTGATGGCTACTTCCAGCAGGATAATGCACCATGTCACAAAGCTTGAATCATTTCAAATTGGTTTCTTGAACATGACAATGAGTTCACTGTACTAAAATGGCCCCCACAGTCACCAGATCTCAACCCAATAGAGCATCTTTGGGATGTGGTGGAACGGGAGCTTCGTGCCCTGGATGTGCATCCCACAAATCTCCATCAACTGCAAGATGCTATCCTATCAATATGGGCCAACATTTCTAAAGAATGCTTTCAGCACCTTGTTGAATCAATGCCACGTAGAATTAAGGCAGTTCTGAAGGTGAAAGGGGGTCAAACACAGTATTAGTATGGTGTTCCTAATAATCCTTACATGTTTTTTTTTTTCTACGTTCTTTAAGTGACATTAATAGAATGTTGGTTCTGAGCTTTAATAAAGCGTTAGAACAAAAGCGTTATGTAAAGTTGTTCAGTTCACAGAAACAACTCCAAGCAGCAAAACGTGGATTGCAGTTACCATTTTGCCTCAATATGTTGAATTTTGGAGTAAAATCATACCGTATGTATTGTATTGTTAATTACATATCCTGTATTGCTATATATTGTAGGCTATTGTTAATAATAATGTAGGCTATATATTGTATTGACATCTCATCGATTAAATATTTAACATCTTATATTCTGCATAATTGGATGTTTTTAAATAAACACTGAGAAAAACTATACAAGTTTTAGGGCTGGGCGATATATATACAGTGATCACCCAGATTTAGACCTACCTATATATTGTATTTATACAAAGCAGGGAAAATTTGTATTTCTCCGGCGTCAAAATCAGGCTCATAAATGTCAGGAAACATGATTCCTGGCTGCATGTCAGTGGATCACTGGATGTTGGGTAAGTTATAAGGAACACGCATATCGAGTCCAACCTTTAGTTTAAACGACAATCGTTTGTTTTACTCACGTTTTCGCAGTTTTACCCTATTAAATCCAGTCATGCAGCAGCTCTTTTGCCACTCAGTCCCGGCTGAGGGGGCGTGTTCCGGTGATGTCAATGCATACCCTCCATACATTTGTTTTTCTGAAACGTTTTAGTTGATCGTTTGACTAATATTTTACTATACTTGTATCAGAACGTTAAAAGTTTAAAAAGTACATTCGCATAGTGTTTGGAAAATGGGAAACAAAATGAAAATAAAACAAAATAGAACATTCCCTAAGGTTAGCATAACAAAACAAAACAAAAAGCTAAAACTAGAGGTTTGGAACATTCGGAACACTCGGAAATAAAGTTTTCACAACTTAATGGGAATGTTACCAAAACATTCTTAGAACATATTTCCGTTAGCTGGGATGAACATGACCAAAAACATGGTATATAGGTCATGGAAATATTTTTTTAACAAGAAAATACGTTTTAAATACCAAATAAGTCAATATTCAAAGTAAAATAAAATCTGGTAATATTACAGTTTTAATATACTTCACATGCTAAGAGTTAAACAAGGTCACAGGGGCTCTGTTGAGTTTATTATTATTGTTTTACATCATTGTGCTCATATCACAACCATGATGCGTCAACCCAGTCATACACAGTGCTTTTTTGTGAATCTTTTTCCAATTATATGCAGGTCCTAGCTAGCAATACCATAAAAACTGCGTCAACAGATTATTATGTGATGATAAATATGAAAATGGTTTTGTCAACACCTTTAGAATTTCTTCAGTATAGTGCTGACAGTCACTTTCAGAACAAATAAATGAGCTATCAAGACCACTGCAGCTAAAGGTAAATCAGTCACTGCATACAGTTAATTATTATGAAGGCATTTAGTGTCAGTTATTTAGTGATCACTGTTATATACCTCTGAATGGTCATGGTCACTGATGTGTTAAAATCTGTTGGACTCTGTGTGTGAGTAATGGCAAAATAAATAAACAATTATAGTAATTTATTCAAAATCAGATGAAATGCATTATGCTTTTTCACAACGTAAGTTTTGAAAAACAAAACAAAACTGGGTTCTTCTTTCTTCTTTCACAGTTACAAATAACATGAGGGACACCAACAAGACTTCTCAGGACCAAAATGAACAATTCCATTGCTTTCCAGGACTTGCACCCCTTTCACTGTCCTTAAAATGGTTCAGTCCCGTACAATGTGAGGGAATGCAAGGACACTGGAGGACCCAGAAAGGAAGGACCTAAGTTAAAAATAGCAGAAGAAAATCAGAATGGACAAATCAATGCATTCGTCCAGACAGAAGATAAATGAACACGCTATCATTTCACAACACTATTGTAATGAAATATTCATATGTGCCACAGAGAAATGGATAAACATATGTACTGCAAATTAATTTGAGTTTCAAACTAAAACATAATAAAATTAAGAAATAAAAACACTTACATGTCAAATCCTTTCCCCCTCACGAGGCCGCTGTGGCCCCCTTCACACAGGCCTCGAAGGCTTCCAGCAGCTCCTTACAGCCCTCTGCTCCTGCCCCCTGAACACTGAACATATAGAGTGTGTTTAGTGCTATCAATGATAAAACACTTCAGTGCACACCTATGAGAATATGATTCATGTGTCTGTGCATTGATTTCTTTGTTTTTTGAAGGCGGATTTAATGTTAGGTTCAATTCTTTGAGGTCAAAGGGTCTTAAAAGTTTCAGTGACTGATCTGGTCATGCTCCGCTACTTCATCACATGAGAGAGTTCTCGTGTTTTCAGTGTTCTGCTTTTTTTGTGATATAGCTAGTTGGTTTTAAAATGCCCCTATTATCCTTTTTCGTATATATTACCTTTTCATGCAGTGTGTAATATAACTGTTTGTGAATGTAAAAGCTCTGCAAAGTTTTAAAGATCAAAGTGCAGGGCAAGTAAAGTTATTGTCTCCTGAAAGAAAGAATCGATTCTGAACTGCTGAAACAAGTCATCAGCAATTCTAGTCTGACTTCCTGTTACAAACCTATGTAACAATGTAACACATTTGCATAATGCCAGCCTATGGTCTTCATCGACTGCCCGTGAACAACGTCTACTTTGACCCGCCCTCAAACGCTGTAGTTGCAGCTGAGACTGGAAGAGTTTGGTTTGTGTTGTCAACATGTTGAGAAGACGCTTTGCATTCATTTCAAAAGAACTCTCGCTGGAATTAACAAGGAAAAAATGACACCATCATTCCTGTTCGGATCACTGTGTATCAAGAGCTGAAGAAGCCTCTGAAGCTGAAATTCAGATGTCCATTTTGTTTCTGACATGCACTGTTAGCGGTCGACCAATCACAGCAGACTGGGCCGTCAGACCAATCGGTGCAGAGTAGGCTTGTGGAAAGGAGGAGTTTAGAGAGACTGAATCTTTAAACAAACCGTTTTCAGAATCTTTGAGAAATGAGGTTATGTGCAATGTTTATTATGAGAACATTAATGTTTTTTTTTTTTTTTTTTTTTTTTTTTTCATTTAACATTGAAACTCCAAAACAACATTAGGAACCTTTAAAATAGCATAATTAGGGCACTTTAAATACTTTTGAAAATTGATAAGTCCTGTAGTGTGACATGTTTTAAGCTAACTACAAGTTAACAGTTAACACTTAACTTATGTTGAATTAAATCTTTCCCATTTATGCAGAATCCCTGACAACATTCAAACGACATCTAAAAACTCATCTATCTCATCATAAAAAAATACTATGCTTTCACTTTCCTATTCTAGCTTACGATAGTCTAAGCAGTGTCTGAAATGTTGTATTTTGAGCACCGAGTGAAATGGCTTCTCAAACAAGAAAAAATGTAGGGCGGGGCTTGATTTTCTCCATGAGGAATTGATTGGATGGTTGTGGCTTGAGTGCAAAAGTGCCTGCCCATTTTTTCAGTGGCCCTGGTTCGGGAAGTATTTTTTCCATTAATTTCTCCATGAAGGATTTCAAAAAAGTCTTTGTTAAAGAGTTATAAGCCATGAACCAAGCCAACCAGTTCCAACTTTGATTTGAAGCAAAAAGTATTTGAAAATCTGGAATTTTGGATTCTTGGAATTTTCTGTACAGCATTATGGGTAATGTAGTTTTTCAACACTACTTAAAAATTAAAAATTTAAATTCACTCTATTGGTCAATCTCATATGAGTGACCCGCCCTCGCATCAGTAAACACATTATCAGAGGAGAGATGTTGCTGCAAGAGGAAGTGGAAGTTATTTTGATTAAAGATTACAAGACACATGAATTTAAAAAAAAAGAAAAAGAAAAAAGATGTGCATTGATGAACCATTTATAATAAAAAACAAGAATTGTCTATTTTGATTTCATGGTGACTTAAAAAAATGTGACACATAAAATCTAAAATGTACACTTTCCCATTTAGATTCATATCATGATGCCAATCGAAAAGTCTAATGGACATGTTATGCATCAACTACCTTAGACTTATATGTGCTAAAATAGAATTTAAAAAAGAAAATAAATAATTCTTACACACTAGAAGGGTTCTGCACATGACGGCACCCTTTACCCTCATAAATAACGCAGACATTGCAATACAGGAGATGTAACGTGAGCTGTGAGCACACATCCACTCCCTCCCTGTTCCATGTGTCTATGAGTCTATTTAAAACCACATCACAGATATACATTACTTAAAGTTCATGCTAAGTTTGGCATCAAACGGAGACAGCATATTGCTCTGAATTTTTTTGCATGCAAATATAAGATATATTTAGATTTTGACATGCATGTGTTCATGCATATATCTGACTTACTGTCATACTGCAAAGACTTGGAAGGTGCTGTTCAGTAATTTTTGACTGAAAAATTTACTTTTTTTACATTTTTTACTTCATCAGAATGGTATGAAAGGTTTTGGCACATGCTAAAATTTAAATAAAATCATGGACATGATTCAAAAAGGTTAAATGGTCCTGAAAAAAATAGTCACACTTGTATTGTTGGCGGTCAAAAATGAGCGCATTGGAAATGAATGGGAAGCGAATTTCATCTAGTGGAAACTTTTGGTACTGCGGCCAAACAAAATCTGACTGACAGCTCATTTTTTGAGATATCAACCTCAACTTTAGAACATAACTTGTTTCAGATTTATGGCTTTGATTTTCACAGTTTTAGAGTAAAACATGTTTTGGAAAATATATTTTAAATAGTAAAAAATTTTAAATAGTATTTTATGCATTTTTCATTATAATAAACTTTTTTTCACTAATACTCTGTGTCTTCTTTAAAAAGACTTCAGTCTGTGCTCCAAAGCAATCAAGATTTACAACAGGTATATGCAGATTTTCAGGTTTATGCTCAAAAAGTGATTGACAGGTAATAAATGGATCATAACCTTTCTATAAATATAATTCAGTACCATAAAATCCCATAAAAACTAAAATATAGTACATTCATATCATTTAAATATAAATTTTTACCATTGTATTCATTTTGTATCTCAAATACTGGATTTGCACTGAATGATTATTTAATGCATTTGATACATAATGCAATGCTTTCTTACAAATGCTATATTTTCTGTGTAAATGGCCAAAACAGAAGTGATGAACTGCAAATGATGAGTGCTCTTGACTAAATCAGTTGAGATAGTCATAAAGCAGATTGCAAATGGAACAACTTGTGCAACTCACCGTAAAGTTCACAATATTGTGTCATTGTGTGAGTGCATTGACCTCTGACCTCTTGACCTAGAAATAGAGCACTTTGCTTTGTTAACGATAATAGATGGAGGTTAATCATTTAAGCGTGAGGGAGTACAATGCAGGAAAATGACATGAGCTTTATTCAGAACCTATTGTAATATGTATTTCCCAAACTCTGTTGATGTACCAAGAGTGTTGCAGCCACATGCTTTAACTTAGCAACATGATGGCTAACATGGGTAATTTTCCACCTGCATCATCACTTCCAAACCCTGCTCCCCCCGCACCATGTGCTCAATCTTCTCTCCTGTCCTTCAGTATCCAACGGCAACTTTAACTCATTCACAAACCACTACAGATAACCTATACAGGTTTTTGAGATGCATGATAAAAACTTATGTTACAAACAAACATACTCGTGCATGTAACAGTTTTGTCAAAAAGCACCAGATACAGATTCCCAATTCAATTTTGCATTCAAGTATTTGGTTTTATATCCTTGCTGAAATATGACTCACCATTTGTCCAGCTCATCTTTGGGAACCTTGCACTGAGCAGGAACTTCTTCAGGCATGTTTCTTTGTTTGTGTGAAAAGTCAGTGAGCTGAGGTGAACCTTAAAGAAAGTACAGGCTGAACGACCAATATATATAGGATTACTTCCCAGTCTGTGTGTGTGTGTGTGTGTGTGTGGGGGATAGGAGGAGGAAGAGAGGGAGGAGAAACAGGCTGCAAAAAGTGTCAGAGAGGACAGAGATATAGTAAAGGTGACCTGGGCAAAATTAACTTCAATGGAATGAGCCTCGGAGCATTTTCAAAATAGTGTGTGAAAGCACATGTTTACTGGGTTAAAGAGCAAGTCTGTCAGCAGAATGTCAAAAAACAGGAATGTACCTTCTTTAATGGTACATACATTCCATGTTATATTGCATATGTGTTTTCTGGTATGAATTGGTATCAATATTACAAAATGTTTCTGCATAAATCTAACAGCTAACGCAATGCAAATCAAGATCCAGCATGTTTGCCCGTAAACATTCGTTTTAAAGTGTGAATGAGATTTAAACTTTTTATAAAACTCAAGATTTTTATTTGATCATATTTTAAAATGTGTATTATCCATATCAACTGTCTAGTCTAACATTTTGTGTATTGTTAAAGGCACACTATGAAGTGTTTCACCGCTAAAGGTTAGCGTTTAGCATCCTATTGAAAACATAGCCGTAGCTTGATGACGCTGAGATTGAGCACGGAATCATGGGAGTTGCTGTCTTCACCTCACAGTCGGTGGAAAAGAATCAGATGGGACGTGGGCAGAAATCATGTTCATGGATGAGATTATTAACGTTACTGTAGTATGAAGCAGAGCAGGGCCGAGTGCTGTGGGAGCTGAACGAGGCCGCTGGAGCGATTGCTAATGAGAGACGAGTGAGACACACGGAGACAGCAGAGGAGCTTTTATTATGCCACAGTCGCCGCTTCCGCTTCTTCCAGTCATGCGTATGTGGGGTAACGAAGTGCTGTTTTATCATATTAGATACATCTGAGTGTGTTGAAAATGATGTTATAATGTTACTGTGCGTTCTGTGCGTACTGATGTTATGTGTGTTCACTCTGCGGCTGCTATGAGACGCGTGTTGCACACTGCAGTAAGCTAGATCGATATTACAATATCATATTAATAAATGCTGGATGGCTTGTGTTGCTAAATGGCATGCAAGCATGTGCGTCGGAACTATTGTGTGTGGGTGGGACAAGACCCACCCACTTTTTATTATTTTTTATCACTTATTATTAAACATGTTAGACGCTTTATTTCCAATTTTCTAATATTTTCTAATAAAAATTTTTATTGAAAATAAATCCCTTTCCGATCTGATATGTGATGGGAAATGGGAGAAGAGTGAGTTCAGCAAAAGGCGGATTCAGACCTTGGGTCGATTTGCGTCAAAACTTAATGCCCTTCGTCTTACCCCTACACTATTGCCGCTCTAAATGACACAGTGATTTCCTTAATTTTGTATTTCCCAACCAGACGTTTAACAATCAAGATGATATACACTCACCTAAAGGATTATTAGGAACACCATACTATTACTGTGTTTGACCCCCTTTCGCCTTCAGAACTGCCTTAATTCTACGTGGCATTGATTCAACAAGGTGAGGAAAAGCATTCTTTAGAAATGTTGGCCCATATTGATAGGATAGCATCTTGCAGTTGATGGAGATTTGTGGGATGCACATCCAGGGCACTTAAGCTCCGTTCCACCACATCCCAAAGATGCTCTATTGGGTTGAGATCTGGTGACTGTGGGGGCCATTTTAGTACAGTGAACTCATTGTCATGTTCAAGAAACCAATTTGAAATGATTCAAGCTTTGTGACATGGTGCATTATCCTGCTGGAAGTAGCCATCAGAGAATGGGTACATGGTGGTCATAAAGGGATGGACATGGTCAGAAACAATGCTCAGGTAGGCCATGGCCGATGCCCAATTAGCACTAAGGGGCCTAAAGTGTGCCAAGAAAACATCCCCCACACCATTACACCACCACCAGCCTGCACAGTGGTAACAAGGCATGATGGATCCATGTTCTCATTCTGTTTACGCCAAATTCTGACTCTACCATCTGAATGTCTCAACGGAAATCCAGACTCATCAGACCAGGCAACATTTTTGCAGTTTTCAACTGTCCAATTTTGGTGAGCTCATGCAAATTGTAGCCTCTTTTTCCTATTTGTAGTGGAGATGAGTGGTACCCGGTGGGGTCTTCTGCTGTTGTAGCCCATCCGCCTCAAGGTTGTGCGTGTTGTGGCTTCACAAATGCTTTGCTGCATACCTCGGTTGTAACGAGTGGTTATTTCAGTCAAAGTTGCTCTTCTATCAGCTTGAATCAGTCGGCCCATTCTCCTCTGACCTCTAGCATCAACAAGGCATTTTCGCCCCTCAGGACTGCCGCATACTGGATGTTTTTCCCTTTTCACATCATTCTTTGTAAACCCTAGAAATGGCTGTGTGTGAAAATCCCAGTAACTGAGCAGATTGTGAAATACTCAGACCGGCCCATCTGGCACCAACAACCATGCCACGCTCAAAATTGCTTAAATCACCTTTCTTTCCCATTCTGACATTCAGTTTGGAGTTCAGGAGATTGTCTTGACCAGGACCACACCCCTAAATGCATTGAAGCAAATGCCATGTGATTGGTTGATTAGATAATTGCATTAATGAGAAATTGAACAGGTGTTCCTAATAATCCTTTAGGTGAGTGTATTGTATTCAATGTAAGTGGCATCTACTCCAGTAACATTTTTCTGAGAGAGGACCCACCCATATTTTTTTTGCTTCTGACACCCAGGCATGCAAGTAATTTTAAAACATATTGTATGAAGGAGAAAATGCTGTATTACTGTACAATAATTTGTTTTTTGTCTATAAATGTCTCCACATAGTTGTTCCATACTTCCCTTGTCTAATAAAACACATAATATATTAAAGAGTCTTTGGTGTTTCCATGGTTTCTACAAAATAAAACCGAGGGTAATCGAGGGTAACGCAGGTATGATGTCATTGATAGGCGATGCACGGACATGGTCAGTGTCCTGGTTAAAACTGCTTATTTCTCTGGATTTAAACATTCTTGGAAACATTTGGTATAATGTAAGTCAACAAAATGTATAACAGTTCTACTGATTTTTGGATATTTTAATCCAAAAATCTTGCATATTGTGCCTATTAATTCCTATTAAAGTTACTGCACAGAGTACATTCTCAAATATGATTTACGTTTTTGATTTGATCAAATATATTAAGAAGAGATATAATAGTGACATGAAAATAGATAGGGTACAACGGGGCTAAAGGCTCCACGGGGTAAAAAGGCGCCTTTGGTTTTATTTTCCTCTAAACCTCTAGATGGCACAAAAACTTGCCCCAGCACTTTCCAAAACATCCGCTTTTCAGAATGCACGTGGAAATGTGTCTGATCCTTGACGCGATCGTGGGCAGCAGCGCAAACACTGTAAAAGTAACCTGAGTTCATCGAAATTAAAAATTTGAGTTAATACAATGAACATTTTTGAGAATTGACATCACCCTTTATTCAAAGATTTTGTAAGCATATTGCGTAATTGTGTTTTATTTGTTATAATGCAGTGAAACATGCCAAATTGTGCTATATTCATGATTTATCACAACATTTTTTTATTTTATTTATGTGGTTCAGATACAATAATATTTTGAGTTTCTATTTATTAAACCCATTTCCTTCATTGTATTAACTCAAATTTTTATTTCAATGAACTTGAACATTTTAAGGCTACCAGGTTACTTACTTTTTAAGTTAAACCAGCAATATTTTTACAGTGATGTTGATTCTGTGCTAATGTGATCTAATAGTTGTTGTTGTTGTTTTTTTAATGTTGTAGATTTAATTAGCAAATAAGATTTGCAAAAATTATTGAATATATTTTAAGACAAAGTCTTGATTTTCAATAATGTAAAAATATATAAAAGTATGGTATTCAGGCCAAAAGGCACCATATTTAACATGATAATAAATATCTGTCTGACTTCCATTTGTTAACATGACATGGTTAGATTCAGATGAGAAATATCATATATCACCATATTTATAATAAAAATATGAAATTAATCATGTCATATAATAAAATATAATTTATTGTTACTACTGTAAATATATATTAAATTATTATGGGATCTCCTTCAATGCTTTCAGAATCTTTACTTTTTAAAATATATTTCTATATTAACATATTTTAATGACAGCATGAAAAATGTATATTAAAAATTAATTATTAAAAGCATTATTTTAGCTAAATTATTTGTATCAACACTGTGTGCCTTCTACCCCACGCCACCCCATACATTTATAAGATTTTTAAACAAAATAAACCACTTTTTCTTTTTTCACATCAAGCACATTTTTCTTAAGGTGTGCCTTTAGCGGTTGTAGCAGGAAAGACTCATGGAGCAGCGCAGTCAGTCCCTCAGTCAAACACTAGATGGCGCAGCGCTCTACAGGGGCCACTGCAGGGACAAGGACAATATACAGACTGAAAATGAGCGACAACACCTCAGATATAACCAACATATGCTTCGACTTTTGAGAGAAAATACATGAATAATAATAATAACAATAATAAAAATGTATTTAATATGTTCAAAACCAACAGGATCATTTCCTGCCGTTATTTTGTAGCTCTGACGACACGTTTATCTGACGTAGGCTACTTTACAAACTGCTGACATAAGTGTTTAAGGATGTCCTATTTGGGTTTTATAACTCTGCCGAGAGTCTAAAAGACAAGTATTTCCTTAAAAGTTTTTTTATTTTATTTATTTTTTTATTCACACGTGCAAAGTTTTGTCTTTTACACCTCTTTTTATAATGTTTTGTGAAGACCTGACATCTCTTCTTCCAGCAATGTCAAAGCCTTAAAGTCATTTACGTATGATATATGATAAAGTATAATATTTACGCCTTTTTATAATGTACAAGAAAAAGAAATGTTTCTCTCTTTGTCTCGCTCACTCTCTTGAAACAAATTTAATTTACATTTTATGTTACCCTTGACTCGATGTTTTTGTTTGTTCTTTTACTGCTTCTCTGTCTACTTATAATTCTATTTTTGTTGTTAAAATATGTTTTGAATTGTAACTGTGTATATGTTCAATATATTAAAAAAATAAATAAATAAATAAACTGCTGACGTTACAAGCGCCGTTTACTGTAAATTTAATACAGTAATATTCAATATTATCTAGCCATAAGCTTGAGCAGTTGCAGTTTTGTGTTGTAATGGTTTTAATACAACACCACAGTATGGCAAATTACGTCAAAACACGTTAAAACGCATCTTTGAAACTGAATGGCACTGGACATCACAATAATGACAAAGCTATAAAAAAAAATAATTCATTTAATGTGCAATGAAAAAACAACATTTAATTGGTGCTTTTTTATTTTATTTGTGTCGCTACTTCTACGTCATTCACAGCGCGGGGGGCATACGCCCCGCCCATTTGTGAAGTCCCGCCCACTTGCGGCGTTCGTCCCTCCCACTTGCAGACATTCGGGCTGCAGCGACACATACTCGATTTTTTTATCTGACCGCATAACCTTAATCTAATGGATTTTACTATTATTAGTCTAATAAACCGCTTTCAGTGCCTTAAAAGACATTGAAAGACTATCCGACTGGACATTAGCACAATACAATATAATATGACAGGCCTACACAATGTTAGCTACTAATTACATAATCAACAGTGTAATTACATTACTGTAGGCTACAAATTACTCTCTCTAAAAAGTATTGCATTACTTATTATTAGCCTACTAATTACTTTCTAAATCCCATATCAACATTGACCAGGTAAACAAGGATAGACATGAAACTGCTCTTTTAATTCTTTCAAATAAATGACATAAAACTGCGTAAATTATTCTTGAACTGACCAAAGTATTTAAAGGCAGAAGGTTAGTTACATTAAAAATATTCTTTTTAAGAACAGCGGTTAAATGTCGCTGTTAAATCCTCTACTGTTTTTTATATAGAATTGTTCCACAGTCTATATTTAATGCAATTACATCAGAAGTAGCTGTAATTAAATTACAGAGAAAATAAGAGTAACCCCTTACTTTACTTTTTCAAAAGTAATTAAATTACAGTAACTAAATTACTTAGTAATGCATTACACCCAACACTGGGTCTAACCGCTGTCTAAACATAAGGGACGCATATATCCTCCCCTTTTTGAAGCTGGTTCTTGTTCAAAATAGTGATTAAAATGACTTGCATAACGTAGTCAAGGCCGTTTGGCTCCTGCTTACTGTACAGTGCTTGAGAGAGTCGGGAATGCATTAAAATCAATTTTGGCCCATATACAATGTATTTTATACTGTCAGAAAAAAGGTACATTGCTGTCACTGGGGTGGTACCCTAAGGTACAAAACCGAAAAGGTACTAATCCACACTCTTAAAGTACTAATATGCACCATTTAGGGGTGAGTAAGGTACAAAGACGTACCTTTTTTACTGTTGTACCTTAGGGTACCGCCCCAGTGACAGCACTGTACCTTTTTTCCTGAGATTGTATGAGCATGTATGTCTTCTGAGCTGAAAAATGTAAAGTAATCCCTCTCTTTACTTTTTCAAGGGGAAAGTAATCAAATTACAGTAACTAAATTAATGCATTACACCCAACACTGGGCCTAACCGCTGTCTAAACATACCTTAAATGTGGGTTATACGTATTTTTAGAAGGACTTTTCAACCTACAAAATCACCAGCATTTACCACAGATTCACTGTAAAAACTCCAGCCATCGTTTTGTCTCTCAAATGTGGGATAATATCAAATGTTATATTATTAATGTTATCAAGCTATAGCTAGATATGTAACTATGTATAATGTTTGAGTGTCTTTAGGCTGTTTTTCATAACAGAACGGCATTTTTATACCTCATGTTTTTGCTAAATGCAATAAATGGAGGTTAATTCCATTGGAGGGCTTTCCTGTAGCTCGAACAATAAGAGCGTGGCGCTAGCAACGCCAAGGTCATGGGTTCGATTCCCAGGGAAAGCAAGAACTGACAAAATGTAAAAATGTGTACCTTGAATACAATGTAAGTCGCTTTGGATAAAAGCTACAGTCTATATTTAATGCAGTTACATCAGAGTACGCTATTTAAATGATAGAAAAATTAAGATCAATCCCTTACTTTACATTTTCAATGGAAAAGTAATTAAATTACAGTAACTAAATCACTTAGTAATGCATTACACCCAGCACTGGGCCTAACCACTGTCTAAACATACACTCACCTAAAGGATTATTAGGAACACCATACTAATGCTGTGTTTGACCCCCTTTCGCCTTCAGAACTGCCTTAATTCTACGTGGCATTGATTCAACAAGGTGCTGAAAGCATTCTTTAGAAATGTTGGCCCATATTGATAGGATAGCATCTTGCAGTTGATGGAGATTTGTGGGATGCACATCCAGGGCACGAAGCTCCCGTTCCACCACATCCCAAAGATGCTCTATTGGGTTGAGATCTGGTGACTGTGGGGGTCATTTTAGTACAGTGAACTCATTGTCATGTTCAAGAAACCAATTTGAAATGATTCGAGCTTTGTGACATGGTGCATTATCCTGCTGGAAGTAGCCATCAGAGAATGAGTACATGGTGGTCATAAAGGGATGGACATGGTCAGAAACAATGCTCAGGTAGGCCGTGGCATTTAAATGATGCCCAATTGGCACTAAGGGGCCTAAAGTGTGCCAAGAAAACATCCCCCACACCATTACACCACCACCACCAGCCTGCACAGTGGTAACAAGGCATGATGGGTCCATGTTCTCATTCTATTTACGCCAAATTCTGACTCTACCATCTGAATGTCTCAACAGAAAGCGAGACTCATCAGACCAGGCAACATTTTTCCAGTCTTCAACTGTCCAATTTTGGTGAGCTCGTGCAAATTGTAGCCTCTTTTTCCTATTTGTAGTGGAGATGAGTGGTACCCGTTGGGGTCTTCTGCTGTTGTAGCCCATCCGCCTCAAGGTTGTGCGTGTTGTGGCTTCACAAATGCTTTGCTGCATACCTCGGTTGTAACGAGTGGTTATTTCAGTCAAAGTTGCTCTTCTATCAGCTTGAATCAGTCGGCCCATTCTCCTCTGACCTCTAGCATCAACAAGGCATTTTCGCCCACAGGACTGCCGCATACTGGATGATTTTCCCTTTTCACACCATTCTTTGTAAACCCTAGAAATGGTTATGTGTGAAAATCCCAGTAACTGAGCAGATTGTGAAATACTCAGACCGGCCCGTCTGGCACCAACAACCATGCCACGCTCAAAATTGCTTAAATCACCTTTCTTTCCCATTCTGACATTCAGTTTGGAGTTCAGGAGATTGTCTTGACCAGGACCACGCCCCTAAATGCATTGAAGCAACTGCCATGTGATTGGTTGATTAGATAATTGCATTAATGAGAAATTGAACAGGTGTTCCTAATAACCCTTTAGGTAAATCCATTGTTTTGTGATGGAAATTTGGGACAATCATTTCAAATTGTATTATATAATTAATGCATACAAGTATTAAATGTATTTGTTATTAAGCAATAGCTAGCTGTTTATCTATGTGCATAGGATTTAGGCAGTTTTTTTCATTACAAATACATAAAAACTGCATTTATATACCCAAGTTTTTCCTAAATGCACCATTCCACAGCCCCCCCTCTAGTGGCCAGTCGGTGACCTGCGCCTCTGCGTCCACTCTAGCGGCGGGCGTGAGCATGTCTCCCGCCTACAGGCTTCTCTCTACACGCTCTGCATCTGTATTTGTCAGGCTCAAATCCAAGGGAGACGAACGAGGCGCCATCTTTCGTGCGTTTCTCCCTCCAACGACGAGAAAATGATCTCGAAACCGGTGGTCTGTGACACCTACAATCTGTAAATAAAGGCGTATATGAAACGAACTCGTATCTGAGCAAACAATCGATTCATAATATACAACAAAATATATATATATTTGCTATCCATAATCCACTGAAGGGGACAGCAGCAGCAAGGTGTTGTCTAGTGTCGCCCATTTCGTGATTCCGGAGCCGATAACGAAAAGGGGTCCTGAAACCGGGTTGTTTTTTTTTCACGAAGCGGACACGGATATGGCAAAGGCGGCGGGGTCGCCTGACCAAACGGCTTATTTGGTGCTTTGGTGACATTATTGTGCTATTAAAGCCAAAGGTCGGTGGAATAGTTGCCGAAATTCCCTCGGATCGCGCGCTCGTCACGTGGTAGGTTCCTCCTTTTTCTTTGTTAGTGGACGATCTCGAGCAGCAAGCACTTATGTTACATAAACCTAATCCTGCAAACATATCTTAGCTTCCCTTTTACACCATGAATTGTTGTATTTTGCAAGAATATGATGATTATGGCGCTTGTATTGTCGTGCCTTTCCAAAACTGATTACCATCTAGTACTTTGTCATGCAATAAACTCATACGTGTTCTTTTGTATTATTTATGTCCCGTGTTAATTATACTCCTTTTTTTTGATGCTACAACACGTGGCCTCGTTTCTCTGTACTCAACTTATCAGTTTGAAACCGGTTCTCGTTCAAACTGGTGGTTAAAATGACCCGCATAACGTAATCAAGGACGTTTGAGAGCGTGTTTTTAATGCTCCTACGGTGCCTGAACGCATTCAAATCAGTCTTAGCCCACATGCAATGTATTTTTATTTTTTTTTACGAGCATCTACGTCTTGAGTCTGAGCTGAAATGCTGCTTCATTTATGCACGGAAGTGGTATGAATGTTCATGTGGTCTGAAAATTGTGTGTTTTGGTTGTAAGAGCTAGACAGGCGTTCGTGTGCGAGCTTTTCTGAACGAATTCAACTTTAATGCACACATTGTCGGCGACCTGAAGTGTTTTTTTATTCTTGTATTCCCTGTGTTGTCTAATGGAGGAGCTCGCTTGTTGAAAAATCCCGCATTTATTAGATTTTTATTTTATGTGAAACTGAAGACAGAAACGTGGGTTATTTACGTTACGCTCGCTTCGCCCGTCTTTGTTAAACCGTAACCGGATTCGTCATGTTTACTACTTTTGACACATTAACCTAGTTAGGATCTTCAAACGCTAGAACTCTCGGATAATAATTTAATACTTTTGTTTTAATGTTTATAGGTGCTCACGGTAATCTTTTGCGAATTAAAAATGACTAAAGTTCACTTTTGAGGAATATTAAAACATTCTAGATAAAAGCTGTTTTTATTCTACATAGCGCGGGGTCGCCCCCTCATGGGCACCACCATGTTTACATCACATGACCAGCCCATTTCACGCGATGTCACGCAGTTGAACCGTGTTACTAATAGTATTAGCTTTATTTAAGCACAGTATGTAAGATTTTTGGATTCAAATATCCAAAATCCGCTAGAACAGTGTTATTTTGTTAAGTTGTGTACTTATGTTATCCCAAATGTTTCCAAGAGTGTTTAAATGCAGAGAAATAAGCTATTTTAACCAGGACACGGCCCGTGTGTCGCCTATCAATGACGTCATACCCGCGTTTTATTTTGTGGAAACCATGGAAACACCAAAGACGCTTTAATATATTATGTGTTTTATTAGACAGGTGAGCAACTGTTTGGAGACATTAATCGACAGAGAACTAATTGGTAGCTCAACACAGTTAGTCGTATTACCTCGTTTTCTTGATTTACCGCGAGCACTATGTTTTACCATGCCTGATATCGATCTGGCTCACTACAGTGTGAACAAGTGTCTCATAGCAGCCACCGAGAGAGCGCACACAGTAGCATTATAACATCATTTTCAACACACTCAGATGTATCTAATATGATAAAACAGCGCTGCGTTCCCCACATACGAATAAGTGGAAGAAGCAGCGCTCATCTGCGGCAGAATAAAAGCTCCGCGAAATCCAGGCGTCATCAAGCTTCTTTGTTTTGAGTAAGCGACCTCTAGCAGCGAAAAATTACATATTGTGGCTTTAATAATATATTTTCTTCATGAAGCGTTATCAGCTCGTGCTTACAAAGCATAAATATCTGAGACTAATGAAAATGAACAGCAGTTAGGAAACAGATATCATTTGTCACCACTGGTAGTATTGGGTCGAATAGAAGCCAGCTTAACCTAAAAACCTTCTCATGTGAGACTGCTGCCAATTAATATCATTGTGACAAAAGAAATGCAATACTTCAGCCTCTTCTGATATGTCCAGAGTGTACTTCCTCTGGTAATGTAAAGGCTATTAATGTAATTATGATGCAACGTAGCAGTAAAATGCTCTAATGCTAATGTTGAGTTATGGTATTTGTAAGGCGGTAATTCATGAGCAGAACCTTCTACATGTACTCATAAAGAGATAGTCTCTTATCTGTTGAGGCCTAAAGGCATATCCCTAATTCCGTTGACACAGATGGTCTGCTGAGGAGGAGGGGACAATGAGGAGGCTTGCTCTTACATAAGCTTGAATAGAGTAGGTCTTTCCCTACTAAAGACTATGATAATGGTCCCCTCTCAGTTGAGGTCAATGAGTTTATTAAGGTGAAGAGCACCCGAGCAAATAAATTCATGGTCTAGAAGTGCTGATGAAACCGATTCCTGTTTGTGTTCATTCGCTCGGTTATCTCTAATTATTTATTTTTTATTTAGCTGGTGTATTGAGACTAAGATGATCAAAATCAATATGGCATCACAAATGACCCAATTAATTTCCTGGTTTAATTTTGAATGGTTCAGCGGTGCATGTTGTCCCAAGGTGTTTCCCTCCAAAAAACTATTTACCCATCTCAAAAACTTATCATGTTGGGACTATTGGACGGAGGCTTCAGCGCTTTTCCTCATGAATGCCTCCCGAAATTTGAGGCTTAAAATGAGCCCTGTTGTAAGAAAACCTTTAAGATAAGAAAACTCCTTACACAATTCATTTCATATCCATTAAATATGCTGTTTCAAACATAAAGAGGTAGATTACAGAACTGCAGTGGGTTGCAAACTATTTTAAGGCAAGTGTTAGACATTAAGTGGACTAAATGGCTTGTCTTTCCTGCAGGTTATTATTAAAGCTTAATGAATAGTCGTGTTAGGAATGGCTGAAAAAAATCTTGTTGGCTTGAATTTTGGAGAAGGAATATCGTCCAGAGATTGAAGTTGGGTTTCAGCTCATGAAAGCCTCCACAATTTCAGGCACAAAATGAGGCCTTGAGGCTCTGGACCTTGTTGTAAGAAAAAAACCTTTGAGTAATAATGTCCTCACACAATTCATGTGGATAAATGGATATTCAAGCCACACTAATTAAATAACCTTTTTCAGTCATAAATATGCAGATTACAGAGTGTTTTCTGGTGGTGTATTAGAAATTAGGTGGTCTTGTTTAAATAGCTTGTCTCCAACAGGTTATTATTAGGAAAAAAAAACTATAATGCATTATAAAGGTATTTATGATGTACCAGGGGCGTAGCCAGTGGGCGGGCCTGATGGGCGCAGGCCCCGCCCACTATGATGAGTAGGCCCCCCCCAGTTACTTTATATTATACAAAAACAGTTGTTGAAATTATTTTAACGTAATTACAAAATTATTACAACATCTCAAATACTAAAATAAATACAATTCGTTTTTTTACAGTCTAGTTTTTGATTGACAGCTGTGTCAGGCTGTCTCATGCATGTCGCGCCTGTGAGTTCATGAAGTGTCTTTGCCTAATCACTTAGCCTATAATTTGCAGTTGTGAGATAGATAAACAGCAGCGATGACAAAATTCTATAAAAAGGACTTTTAAAAACTCGCAAGGAGAGAACCCATCCATCAGCCCGCAAATAACAGTAAGACTTCTCGATTCCAAGCGCAGTTTCATTCTGTAAAGCCGGTAACACACCATCTGTAACTGTCAGTAGATGTAGTGTAGGGGTAAGGTGCGTGACACTAAGTTCGACCCGAGGTTTGAATCCGCCTTTTGCCGAATTCGCTCTACTTCCTTTTCCCATCACATATCAGATCGGAAAGGTGTTTATTTTCAATAAAAATGAAGAATATATTTGAAAAGTGGAAATAAAGCGTCTAACGTGTGTTGTAACCGCTGCTCATTTTTGTATGTGGACGGGTTGCAGTTACAGTTTTGGTTTATGTTGACAGTGACACTGACTGGGCATGTTCGTGGCTGAGACGTAGTAGTTTTACAAGGTGTGTTCTGCGATTTATTTTTTTCAATAGGATCAAAGAAAATAAGATTGAAATGACCTGAATATTGAGTCTGTCTGTTATTTTACCTGAAAGCATAGGCGTAATTTGCTGGTGGCACATGTATGCCACCCCCCACCCCCCCCACGCTGCGGTAATAGGTACCTTGAAAGTGCACGCTCACTTTTGTCGGCCTGACCAAAAATAAAATGTTATGTACATTATAATGTATTATATCTTTTAATCGATAAGTGTAACCAAAGTTAAAATGCATACAGTATCTGCAATATCTTGTTACATCTGAAATTGGTTGGTTGGTTGTCATGTTTTTAACTCATACTTTCTAAATGTGTGCTCAATGAATAGATAAGATATACATACAATGCATTATAAGGTGTATTACAAGGCAAAAAAAAGCATTTTATAATGCATTATATATAAAGGATTTAAGTAAAGTGTTACCAAAATCTCTTTCGATTCATTTTCAAAATATTCATATTAGCAGTCTCCTAAATGTCTTGTTTTTCCTTTGTAGCCAGGCTGTGTAGGTGGGCTGGAGTGAAGGTCTGGAGGTGCAGGCTGCATGGCTGCGATGGCGCCCGCTCTGACTGACGCCCCAGCCGAAGCCCGCCACATCCGCTTCAAACTTGCCTCTCCCTCATCCACCCTGTCCCCCGGAAGCACAGAGAATAACAGCAACGCCAGCAACATCCTCATCTCCGACTCGGTCTCGGACTCTGCCGGTGCTCACAGCAACGGCAAGTGTCACGTCAACGCCGACGACGGACAGAACTTCACTCATTACCACAACGTCAAGTGTCAGGAGCAGGACCCCCTGTCGAAAGCCCCATCTCTGGGCAAACTGGCACCTTACTTGTGCTCGGATGTCACATCATTGCCCTCGTCCATCAAAGTCAAGGAGTCGCTGAAGCTGCAAGGTGTCCTCAAGCAGTCGGTGCTAAAGAGCCACGGCCTGCTGAGCGGTTCCATATTCCCTAGCGCTGCTGCAGGCAGTGACTTCTTGCTGCGCAAGCGTCACGCCCTTGAGCTGACTGGAGGTCAACTGAAGAGCCTTGTCAACGGTGGCGGAGCTGGAAGTACCATGGTGCCTGTGAACGGACTCTCCAAGAAAGTGGCCGTCCCTAGTGCTGCGGTGGCTGAGAAAGGCAGTGTGGCCACAGTGAATGGAGACAGCAACCAGCCTTCCACCAATGGGGAAGCGTTGTTATCTGTGTCCTCAAAGTCCGTCGGTACCTTTACAACCAGTGGACAGAACGGCGATGTGAAGCCACAACAGAATTTGACACCAAGCATTCAAGGTGTGTCATCACATAGGGAGCTCACTGCTTTGTCTGAGGTTAAAGCAGAACCGGAGAGTCCCGTTGGTGGAATGGTTGTCGAAACAAACAGTAACAAAATTGTTGGCCTTGAAAACTGTCCCTCATCCCTTAGCTCTTCCCCAGTTCATGACGACTCAACTCTACCAACACCCAACCTGGAGGCTCTGCTCAGGGATCGGGTTCAACAGAGCCAACACAGGCAAACGGACATTGAAAGCCGCCTGCTGCGTCTTCGCAAGCGGCTGCAGGTTGTGCAGGCCAAACAGGTGGAACGGCATTTCAAACAGCAACTCTCTGGTTTTCTGGACCGCACTCTGACCCCGACATCTAGCCGTAGGGCGGAGCCAGGAGCATGGAGAGGGTCTCGTGCTTCTGTGGACACGCACACACATAATTTGAATCGGTTTTTGAAGGGTGGCAGGGTGGCCTCGGAACTGGAGCGACTGCATCTCAGCGGCACCACACATTTACACGCGACGGAGACCCAGTTTGACTCGGATGCCACAGAGAGCAGTTCAGGAGGAGAGAGTGACGTCGAGGAGGAGGAGCTTGCCAGGGTGGATGTGGACCAGTGTCATATTAAACTGTAAGTCAAACTTGATTTCAGAAAAAGCCTACTTTTAAAGTTAGCATGAAATGGAAAATTGTTATTGTGAACAATTCATTTGTGCGTCTACCTCCACTCAGTCTCACCCCCGCACGTCAAAATCCAATCAACAACCAAGTCCACGGCCTACATGTTTTTCTTTTTGACAATACATTGCACTCAGATGCATGTCACAATACGGAAGAAAAGATCTTCCTACTAAAAGTTCGGTCACACTTTAGATTAGGGTCCAGTTCTCACTATTAACTATGACTTTTGCCTCAAACTCCTAATTACGGCTTATTAATAGCTAGTGAGGTAGTTGTTAAGTGTAGGTATTGGATAGGATTAAGGGATGTAGAATAAGTAGAGGTGTAACTATATATCGTGTCACAATGCAAAATTGCAGCAATATGTATCGTGGATAGTGACAATCTGTGTTGTGTATAGTTCACGCAAAATGAAAATTAGTGTGTGAGATTTAGTGTCAGTACTACATTAAGCTAATGTTGATGTAATGTGTACAAATGCAGTGGGGGAATATTTGTGGGTCCTGATAATGCCAAATGTCTTATATTACCATCAGAAAGTAAGTGGCCTACGTTATTTTAATTATAACTAGTCAGTGACAGAGTGCAAGATTATCCGTCTAAAATAATTCTCATGTGATTAGGTGTCACCATTGTCCTGTGCATTTGTTTTCCAGCACCAAGACTATTCACTTCCACCCGCAATGCAATACCAAATGTAGCATTTTAATAAACAGTACATTTTTTGATAATCTTTTACCATAGAGAATCACAGTAATATCATATCATGAGTTCAGTATCATGGTATGTATCGAAATGTGACATGAGGGTGTCATTACACCCCTAAAAATAAGGCGTTAATATGTGCTTTATAAGTGCTAATAAACAGCCAATATCCTAGTAATATGCATACTAACAAGCAACTAGTTAATAGTGGGAATTGGACTCCAAACTAAAGTGTTACTAAGTAAAAGACTCTTACTTTTTTTTTTTTTAGGTATTTAATGAATTGACCTATTAGTCACTATTCTTTCTGGAATTTCCAATGGAACGAGGCTGTCCAAAGTGACGTACTGTGCACTATGTACTGTGTACTCTAGTGTTATTTTGACTCCTACGCCACATAAGAACAGCTGCGATGGTCGAGTGCATAAAGTGTCCAACATTTTCGGTTAATTAAGTGCAACATCTGGCACTTTTTCTTCTTGGAATTTTCAGTGAACTAGTCACACTATTTATATACAAAATGGCATAGAGCAGTGCACAAATGTGACGCACATTTTAAGTTAGTCTCATCAAACCATTGCTATCATGAAGCAGGCACGTTACATGTGCTGTTCACAGGAGTCCCAAAGGAGTGTGGGGGGCATGTTTGTGACTCTAGGCCCTGTGTGTTCATGCCCTGAGCCTTGTAGAGAGTCACTGTTAATTTCCACTCCGACCTTGTTTGTACAGTGAGATCATAGATCTTGTTGTCATAACTGAGTCTAGTCTGAAGTCTTTTCGGCTGTCCTCCTCAGCTGTGGACTTACTTGAAAACTTAAGCAAGGTTAAATTTCCTGCTTGGCCCCTGAGGGAGAGTCTGATTCATTGTAGGTGAAAATAGAGAGGGTGAAACGGAGAACCCTGATGTTTTAGTTAATATTAAAATCAAAGTAAACCACAGGTGATGAATAAAAAAAAAATTCAATGTTTTTTTTTTAGCTGTTTCACTTTCATGTGTAATTTTGTTCCTATTTCCTGTGTTCTTACTCATACACAGAGCACAGAATAACAGTTTAGGCATTGTGTGCTCTGCCTAACAGAAACACACATTTCTGACATATATTTATATATATATAAACATAAACAGGATTTGAACACCACAATTTATATATATATTGTGGTCAAATCCTGTTGCTTTGCAGATCACAGTGAGTATTTAGATTCATTTTGACCATATTTTGTCTGATTTAATAACGTAGGATGAGGATAGAAAGCGGTGGTAGGTTTTTAGGTTGATTTATTAATGGGAGCTGTTTTAAAAGGAGCCGTTTAGCAGCTTGCTGAGCTAGCTTTGGACCTTTGACCTAAATATTCAGGCATCCGTGAATGCAGATTTTGGATGTCAAATTTGAGCTCACTGAAACATGCCCCAGTTTGACTAAACAGCACGATCACATATGCCTGAATCTGTTCCTGGTGTGCGTTTGCTGGCTGATCCTGCTCTAAATAAGTGTGTGTGTTCATGGTTGTTGATTTTTCAGTGCCGTTTCATCATGTGCAAGCAACGTTCTCTGACTAATCTTTCTGGGCACATGCTTATGACATCACGGTGTGACGGTTGGGAAATTGGAGCATGAGGAACTGCTGCTTGCCGACCTCTGACTGCAGTTAAATCAAGATGAATTTAAACTTTGAGCATCCAAGGACATTGATCCCAAACACTTATTATTGGAAGCTTTTAATGGAACACAGCTGCTATGCAAATGGACGATTTAATTTTACTGCAATTAAAGACCACTTTAATCCACTGGGAGCTGGAGTGACTGCTGTTTAGTGCTGTTTAGTTTTTCCATTTATTGAAATAAAAAGTGTCTACTTTCCTTTGACGAGTATGTTGACAGATTGTGGCGCGTTTATTGGCTGATGTTGATAGTGTGGGTGAATCTCACAAAGACATGCCCAGGTCATGTTTCACTTCTTCAAATTCAAAAAGAAAGAAATAACATTTTTGCATATTTTGCATACATTTTGGGGTCATTATGATTTAAAGGGGTCGTTCATCCAAAAATTAAAATGGTCATCATTTAGTCACCCTCATGTCGTGTCAAACCCGTAAGTAGGGATGTCACAAGTACCGGTACTTTGGTACCAAGTCGGTACTGAAATTTTAAAAATGTGGTGATACCAGCATTTCTGTAGTACCGGTAGTACCGAGTCCCGAGTATATCCGGTACCCGCAGCTGCGTTCAGCCGCTTCCGTGTTTATCTAAGCGCAGGGCTCCAGACTGTAGCCGAATATATACTAGTGTCTGTGAATATTAAACTGAAAAATACTATTTAAATATTACTCCTGCATGTTCTGCGTCTCTGTGTGAATGACAGCCGCCGATGCGCGCACACACACACACACATGCATGCAAGTGTGAAACTCGCCGTCTTTGTAGCCTCTGCCGTGTGTCACGAACACATAAACCGTCACTTCATGAGCATTTACCGTTTCATTTGAGAAAACTCATATGAACACAGACGCTCAAAGGTCTTCGTGGCAACCCGTCAAAATAAAAGTTCGGTTTAACTTGACAGAAATATAATAGGCTACTGTTGTACAGTAGATTTAGCTGTGTCTCTATGTAATAATACTACTAATAATAATTATGCCTAGATGGTTGCTTATTTTTCACTTGATCAAACAGCATGTAGCCTTTAAATGTTTATATGTATTATTTACATATAATGAATATCATCATAAATAATAATCATCTTCAGAACACAAATGAAGATATTTCTGATGAAATCTGAGAGATCTCTGACGCCTCCATAGACAGATGTTTGAACACTTTCTTCTGTGGAACAGAAAATACATATTTAGAATATGTTTGATTATCAAGACTGTTATGCAGAAGAAAGTTTTATAACAGAAATACAGTAATGCATTATTTCATTCATGGTGACAAGAAATTGAGGGGTTGTGAAATATAACCCTACATATTCTTGTCATGAGAGTCACATAAATGTGAGAAAAAGACGAGCTAATCAGGAAGTGCCTTTTTTTGATCGGTTATATTGGTGTATTTGTTTGCGTTTGGGAAATATGATCCAGATTTAGTCCTTCATGCATAAACTGTGTGTCTGTCATGTTCATTGGTGTTGTAATCATTTAGTCTTCCATAATATCCCCCAAGTCTGCTCTTGGCCTTTGACTGAAGCTGATATATTTTTAGGTGTGACGTTTGGAAATCTAAACCATCATAAACATTTGTGTTGTTGTCAGGCCTTTTATGATTTTCCTTTTTTTTTCTGTCCTGCTGTCGTCTCTCTGTCACGCCTGTATCTCTCTCATTGTTGAGTCTTTCTTCTCCATTGTCTCTTATGTTCTCCTCCCATTCCCGCTGTCTGAGCCGAGCCCACTTGTTACGTAACCTTTTCCTCTCTCACTTTCTCAGACGCTCTCTTTTTTTCCACTTGCATTCCTCCATCCCTTTTCACCATTTCCCCCCCATAATTCCTCTGCATTTCTCTGCCAAACCTAACCACCTCGCATTCTTTTCTTTTTATCCCCTCTTTCTTTCTCTCCATCCATCTGTTCCATTCTTGCTCTCATCCTTGTGCATGTTTTTGCGTCATGACTCAAGAATTACAGCTGTGCTTAAATTCTTTCAGATTTTTATATCTCCCCCTCGTTCTACAAACCTACGCGTACAGCTAGGGCTGCACGATTAAAATCTAATTGCAATCTAATTTATCTGAATTATTTTATTTTTATGATTGCAATTTAAGATTGCTGTATTTGTGATGATCAAAATGGCTATATAATAATAATAATAATATAAACATGGAAAAATAAGAATTATTACTATTCTAATATTTTACTGGAAAGGTATTTCAGAAAAATAGTTATATAATAATTATAACAATAATAAAGTTTACATTACAACTGTAAAATTACAATACCGATATTTACTGTTGTCTTAATTCCTTAATTTTCAAATGTTAAACCGTCTAACTGCAAGGAGCCCTTAAAAAGATAATAAAGTCTATAAACCAGTACAAAGATATTTTTACCGCTCATAATGACGTTCTAATAGAAATATTTCAGACGTGTCGAGTGCCTGTTCGCATGTCCAGCTGTATGCGTACTAGAGCTGCACAATTCTGGATAAACTGAGAATCATGATATTTTTTTTCATGATTCTCTCAATTCTGAAGAGATGACTAAACAAAACTAATAAAAAAATATTTAACTAATTTAAATGAACTAAATCAGTTTGAATGAATGATTCAATGACTCGCGCACATGAAGGATACGTTTACACGGCAACGATATGCTTAAAACGTTAGTTTTCCACGTTGTCAAAACGATCCCCATTCACACGTATCTGCGAAAACGACTAAAAACGCTGTATTCTGCTGCCAGGCCGTTAGATGGCCATGAAATACTATAGACTGAACATGTAATATGCATAACGTCGTCATTTTTACAGATTCACGGTTTTGCTGTTTACATGGAGATCTTTTTCAAAAACGTGCACTTTGAAACACATTTTTAAAAGTAAAACCCCCCCCCCCCGCTGTTGTCATGTGAATAAGTGGCCAAAACGTTTAAATAAGTTTTACGTTTTTATTTTAAAATAGCCCCGAAGACTTCACTTGTTTCATTACTGGATGAATCAGCGTTTTTGAACGGATCTCTTGAGTGATTCAATGACAAATAATAATAATAATAATAATAATAATTATTATTATTTTTTACATTCACTTGTCGCCACCTACTGGTTTAATGGTGTAACTGATACAATTTGGTCAAGTTGGTTTCAAAAGGTGTTCGCTACTGAAGACATCTGTGTTTATATCCGAACTATAAACTTTTATCCCAATAACACTGTGATAATATGAATTATTGTAAGACAGAAATGACATTTGTGTGGTTGATGATACTGCTCCCATTGGGTCATCAGCAGTGTGAACACAATTTTATTGTTCCGCTGTGATTATTTTTAAAAGGTTTAATAGATATCGCCGAATCATTGATTTTTATTTTTTTTTAGGCAGGGCTAAAACAGTGGCTCTGACGCGCTGTAGCGACTGAGCATATGGCCCCTCCCCCAACGCTATCGTAACTGTTGATGACGCACTGAAGCCACTGAGCATATGGCCCCTCCCCCAACACTATCGTAACTGTTGATGACGCACTGGAGCCACTGAGCATATGGCCCCTCCCCCAACGCTATCGTAACTGTTGATGACGCACTGAAGCCACTGAGCATATGGCCCCTCCCCCAACACTATCGTAACTGTTGATGACGCACTGTAGCGACTGAGCATATGGCCCCTCCCCCAACACTCTCGTAACTGTTGATGACGCACTGTAGCGACTGAGCATATGGCCCCTCCCCCAACACTCTCGTAACTGTTGATGACGCACTGAAGCCACTGAGCATATGGCGCCTCCCCCAACGCTATCGTAACTGTTGATGACGCACTGGAGCCACTGAGCATATGGCCCCTCCCCCAACGCTATCGTAACTGTTGATGACGCACTGAAGCCACTGAGCATATGGCCCCTCCCCCAACGCTATCGTAACTGTTGATGACGCACTGGAGCCACTGAGCATATGGCGCCTCCCCCAACGCTATCGTAACTGTTGATGACGCACTGGAGCCACTGAGCATATGGCCCTCCCCAACACTCTCGTAACTGTTGATGGCCGCACTGAAGCCACTGAGCATATGGCCCCTCCCCCAACACTATCGTAACTGTTGATGGCGCACTGAAGCCACTGAGCATATGGCCCCTCCCCCAACACTATCGTAACTGTTGATATGGCGCCTCCCCAACACTATCGTAACTGTTGATGACACTGGAGCCACTGAAGCCACTGAGCATATGACCCCTCCCTGAGCATATGGCCCCTCCCCACACTCACTATCGTAACAGCCATAGAGCATATGCCCCTCCCCAACACTATCGTAACTGTTGATGACGCACTGAAGCCACTGAGCATATGGCCCCTCCCCCAACACTATCGTAACTGTTGATGACGCACTGGAGCCACTGAGCATATGGCCCCTCCCCCAACACTATCGTAACTGTTGATGACGCACTGGAGCCACTGAGCATATGGCCCCTCCCCCAACACTATCGTAACTGTTGATGACGCACTGGAGCCACTGAGCATATGGCCCCTCCCCCAACACTATTGTAACTGTTGATGACGCACTGGAGCCACTGAGCATATGGCCCCTCCCCCAACACTATCGTAACTGTTGATGACGCACTGGAGCCACTGAGCATATGGCCCCTCCCCCAACACTATCGTAACTGTTGATGACGCACTGGAGCCACTGAGCATATGGCCCCTCCCCCAACACTATCGTAACTGTTGATGACGCACTGTAGCGACTGAGCATATGGCCCCTCCCCCAACACGATCATAAGAGCACATTCGCAACAGTTCGCCCGCTCACAAGTTACTGTCAGTACGTTAATTTTACAAACTTTCATCGGCGAGAACTGGGATTCACTGATAATCCACTGCAGAATGGGGTCGAACCGATTATCTCCTGCGCCGGCCTTCATCCTCCCGTCCCGCCGTCATCTGGTGCCGTCGTGAGCTGTACGTGAGTGTTGTCTTGTGTGCCTACGGCAGCTTTCCCGCGGGTGGGCGTGGTTTCAGCGCCGCCAGCGGACACGCCCTCAGAGTTTGAAAGCAGAGAATGCTGCTTATTTTTACAAGATTTTGATAAGCTATTTTATACTTGGCAGATTTTTTTATGATTCAAATTTGCCGGGGTGGTTATTAACACATTTGTCTGTGGTGTGACAAACTCAGAACACACATTTAATTTTGACTTTACAGGGACTTTAACGATTAATCGTGCAGCTCTAATGCCTACACTAAGCATTCATGTCAAAATTGAAGTATTCTTTGTGTTTTAGATTTCTTCATAAAATCATATTTCACATGCAAGTCTCCCATGCAGAGTCTTTTATTCAGGTTTTATTTCAGTTAGCATACTGCATTAAAAGGCAACTGCCTATGCAGGCGGTAGGCAGCAAAAACGCTCATTAGACTCATAGTATCGTAGAAATGCATCCCTCCCTGTTCTAACTGCTTTCATTCTCGCTTTAACCTTTAATACAGTGTAACCCTGGATCTGTATGAGTGAAAAATAACAGGCAGTCCTCCATATAAAACAGTTTTTATAAGCCAACTTGCATTTATCTGTGTTTTGGTTCATCCAGTCCCTCTGTCTCACAGTCTGAAACCCAAGAACAAAGGCAGCAGAACATTCATGCTAAATGACTTTGTCTTTGTACTCCCTCCATCAGCCCAATGTGATTTATGAAACACAATTACGAGATGATTCACTTCACAGCAGGCACAGTGAGGGAGGACGACTCCTTTGTTGTCCCCCCCCGTCGTCCAAACACACACGTGCACGTATGGAAGAGTAGACTGACTAATGGCAACAATCAAGCAATTGTTATATAGTGAATAATCACAGTTAAAGGGGCAATCACACTACACTTTTCGTTCTTTTGACTTCCATTCATATGCATGTGAAGGCAGGAGACAGGAATGCAAATTTCGCTGCGCTTCAGAGTTCAAGTTTTGCGAACTCTGACCGCAAATTTGTGTATGGGAAGATGTATGACCAATATTGATACATCTCAGCGTGACCTCTTATGCCGAGTTCAGACTACACAATATTTTGTATTTTGAGACCATCACTACAAATTTTGTTCCATTGACTTCCATTCGTATGCATCACAAGTGCAAGCTTTCGTATTTCACTGCGTTCCAAAGTTCGGTGAAATCTGACCTGCGAGCGTTGTAATTTTGCAGCATTGCAAAAAAGACGCCACAGAGCGTGACATCACGACTGTTGCACTGTCCGAAGAGATTTTGCATGCTCAAAGTTTAGTGTGGTACCCCTTAAATGGGCAGCTGTAAAATAGCATGAATAATTCGGTCACTTTATTTGGAGCCGGACCTCTGTAGGTCTGGCTTTTGAAATTCTACTACATAGAAGGGATAATGTACAGTCAGTCAATCAAATAATCTTATGTAAACGGGTAGATGTACACAAAAAAGGTACAATTTGGATTGAATGTTGATTTGAATGAGAAGAGACAACAGCATGATACTAAAGACTTGGCGCAACTCAATCAGTCATGCAGTCATTGTACAAAAACATTTGACCTGAGTAATATTTTCGATTATCCCATATGTGCTGGTGGTGCATAAGGCTCAACAGTGCACATGTATATTTCCACTCCATTTATCTTTCTTACAGCGAGTTGCCGGGTTCCACGTGGGCAAATATGACCGTATGAGGCGGTGCTCTGTGTATACTGAGGCATGACACAGTGGGAATGTGCTGAGAGGGACGTTTACCATGAGATGGTGGTGCGCTTTTGTGTAGGAGTGTACTGATCACACTACAGGAGTGTCATGAAACCCTGATAGGCTAGCATGGGCAGCCAATGTCATGTCTGTAGTCACAATACTGTCCCATCACACAAATATACACCTTGCTCGGGAATGTTCTCTGTCAAATGTTGACTAAAATCTCGCACTACACAGATTTTGACCAAATGAAAAGCTTGTCTTCCCCCTTATTTAACCCTTCCACCTAGCAATGGAAAATCATGTATTGTAATCGTACATAAACAGGTAGACACACAAAAAAGGGTAGAGCGGGGGGGACAGTAGACATTTTGGATTATTGTGTATTGCGGTTATGCTCACATGACTCTGCAGTGGTGTCGTCATGAAAGATGATAATTTTTATGCATTAAGCCATGCCAGTTTAAACCATTCAAGCTCAATAAGATAAATTCAAGATAAATTGGTTTTTCACAGTGCGAGTAATGTTTTTTTTTTGTGCTTTTCTTTGTGAGTATTTCACCGCTTATGTCAAAATGGGCTTTTTGGCGAGTATTCGTGTGAACACAGTCGTAAACAATTGGGATAAAATCGGGTGTGTACCAGTAGGGATGTATCAAAATTCCAGTAGTCGGTACCAATACCATAACATTTTTGAGGTACTCTGTACCAATTTCGGTACCACAGCAAAATGTTTTTATTTGTATTTTATTTAACTATTTTTTTTAAAAAGTAATTCAATTCAATGAGTTTATTATTTATGATGACAACCATTATAAGTAAATAATACATAAACTTTTAAAGGCTGTATGCTGTTTAAAAGTAAACATTGTTTATAAAAAGATCAAGTGAAAAATAAGAAACGATCTAGGCATAATTATTATTATTATTATTATTAATAGAGGTGTATTATAGTAGCCTAATATATTCTGTCTATTTCTTCACGTTAAACCAAGCTTTTATTTTGACGGGTTGCCGTGAAGACCTTTGAGTGTGTTCATGATATGACGGTAAATGCTCATGAAGTGACGGTTTATGCGTTCGTGTCCTCATATAGTGACACACGACAGAGGCTAAAAAGACAGCGAGTTTGACAGCTGCAAATGAAACCGCGCATCGGCGCCTGTCATTAACACAGAACAGCAGGAGTAATATTTAAATAGTATTTTGCAGTTTAATATATATACACGGGAGTCGGTACTACCGGTACTACAGAAATACTGGTATCGTCTCATTTTTTTAATTTCAGTACCGACTTGGCAAGACGACTTGACATCCCTGTGTACCAGTATATTGGATCTGTGCGTTAGGTCTGAAAGTGGCAGAAGCCTCATATATATATATGTTGCTGTCTGTTTTTAATGTTAATCAAACCACAAAAGAAAAATAGAAAATGACTCGCTGCTCTTGACTGAATAACTTTTGCAGCTTTAGTGTGTTTAATTCATACCGTCAAGACTATTTGACCATTCAGTATCTGTATTTAAGAGATTATTACTAATGTTAGGTAGACCACTCTTTATTTCATTTGTTCTATTGTATTTATTTGTCCTATTACTTATTAGATTCTTTGTTTTGATTATATTACTGACTGTTTACTTGTCTTCGATAAGCTTGAACTTTTTGCTTACGTTAGTTTTGTGTAGAATGTATAATTGTGACATTTCAGTGTCATCTGAAATTTTGGCTTCATAAGCTTATTTCTGGTATTAAAAAAAAAAACTATGCTTATTGTGTAATAAAAATACTCATATTGTGAGATATATTTTGGTCTTATCATTTACCCCTAGTCTTACGTTATTTCCCTTTCCTGACATCTCTTGGTTGCAAAGGAAGTGGTTGAAATTCAAGCAGGCAAGTCTGGTTTTGTGGGGCTGTGACATAAAGACTATGGCTGTATTTAAAAAAGGGATGAACAGTATTGTGGCGTCTGTAAGTGACACTCTTAGATGGGTTTCTGTGCTGAATGTGTTTAACAGTGCCATCTATGTGTTATGCATCATTATTACAGTCAAAATGATAGATGTTTGTCTGTAATCTGGACCATCAGGGCTGGAAAAGTTACAGAGAACAATTTGAAGGGTTTCCTGTTTGTTTTATCTGTGTCGTCACAGCCAGTTTCTACTCAGTGAAGTAAACAGACCGTAAGAACTAACCCTCTGATGACTCTCCTAGTTGGCTAAACAACTAAATATCTAACCTAAAGCGTGTTTAACCGGATTGTTCACTTTTCTCTCTCAGATGGAAAAGAGCAGAAGGCCGCTTTGCCAGGGAAAGAGCCACAATCATCAGTCACTGGACATGGCTGCAGGCTCAGATATCAGACCTGGAGTACCGCATCCGACAGCAGGTCGACATCTACCGCCAACTCCGCGCCAGCAAGGTTAGTAGACGCTTGATAATCCACAGTGTGTGAGAGATAGAAAGTGTCTGTATTATAAGAAAAAAAACAGCATCCAGTGTCAGGAATGTTGGGAATTAGTTTAATGGAAAAAACAGTTAATTTAGTTGCATAAAGCTGTTGTTTTTTCACATGCTCTCTGCAGGGTCCTTTGGAGCTGGGAGACTCCGCCCCTTCCTGCCAGAGAACCATAAATATAATGGAGACTAAAGAGAATGTCCTGACCTCACCAACTTCCCAGAATTTCACAGAATCCCAGTCTCGTTTGACAGACACACCTGAAAACGACATCTCTTTTAGGTTCTGACAAAATGCTAATATTTCATATTGTGTTGGATTAAATATTTGAATAACATTTTTATATAAATATGCTAACACATTATTATAACTGGACCCAGTTTATATTAAGTGTCTTTAATATAGTAATATAGTAATTAATCATTGCATACAATGCACTTATTGTGTAGAAATATATATATATATATATATATATATATATATATATATATATATATATATATATATATATATATATATATATATATATATATATATATATATATAATCTCAGTACACTTTATACTTTAGATATAAGTACATTAGTACAAATAAGAACATGCCTAACAGTTAATTTTTTTGATGCAAGGACATCTAATATAAATACGACCTAAAAAGTTATATTAACATTATTATATCAAATTAATATATAACTTTATATGAGCGCTATTAACCAGCTATTATTGCTGAATAAACCCAGACCGGGTGAATGCAGTGGTTCCTTGTTTCACAATGTCATCTTATCCATTAGCTTGGCAGAAACTGGATTTTACATCTTTTTCACATTTTCATTTTTCAGTAGCGTGGCAGAAATGTCAGACTCGTGTCCTTCTAGTCTGGACAGTAGCTCTACGTCCGCGTGAACACGCCCACTGTTGACCTGCAGAAGACGACGTCTAATTCACCCAAACACTTTCCACAATCTCAACGGCAAGGTATGTATGTGTGTGTGTGTGTGTGTGTGTGTGTGTGTGTGTGTGTGTGTGTGTGAAGTTTGTTGGTATGAATGTATTAATATTCCAGGAGCACCTTTTTTTTGCTGATTTTGAAGTGTATCTGAATGAGTTTCCTCCTTTTATCAGGTTCAGAGAGCGTCGTTTTCACCTCCACCAGTATGTGAGGTCAACAGCTCATGTGTCATGTGTGGGATTGCTCGTCCCCTCTCCAAACCAGATTTGCATTATGATCGCCCTCTGCTGGAGAGAGTTGCACATCAAGACCGCAGCATCCACCCTGTTCTGTCCATGCAATCGGGTGAGATGTAGATAGACACACACACACACACACACACACACACACACACACATATATTGGTAAAACCATTTTAAATGATTTAATTTCACTATAGATAGATTACACCTATGTGTGTGTAGTAAAATAAAAGGATTTTAAAAAACAGCTGAACGTTTTACAGTTATTAGACCACAAACGTAGAGATTTTTATCATTGTCAGTTATCATTGTCAGAAATTCACAATCCACAGATTATCAATTTTATAAATTAGTTGGTGCTGTCCTAGGCCCTGTTTACACCTGGAATTAAGATGCGTTTTGGTCGATCGAATCACAAGTAGACGAGGGAGACTCATTCCTGTTTACACCTGGTGTTTTAATCCGTCTCTTTTGTCCACTTTCAACCACTTCTGTCCTGATTTCTTCGAGTGTCTATGGGCAGGTAAATGTATGGGTTTTTCATATTTTTTGATTTGATGGACAAAATAATCTTGCGCAATTTACATATGAACGTGACCGGAGACAGCGGAAAAACATACGGAGAGCAGCAGCTTTCGTTTCTACTCTAACATCCACAAGACCAGCCGAACGCTGTTAGTGTGTGTTATGTTTTGTGGCTATTCGAACACATTGCACCACATGAGCGTTTACACTACGAAAACAATCCAGTCGAATGCGTTTTCGACTATCTTTAGAAGTGGTCGAAAGTGGACAAGCTCAAGATGTTTTAGACCGTCCCCGTTTACACCTGTATTTAGCATCATCCACTTATGATCTGATTGACCAAAACGCATCTTAATACCAGGTGTGAACAGAGCCCTAGTTGTGATGAGATGTAATTTATTGTAACAATTCTGTCTTAACTCTTTTTTTTTTTTTTCTCCTCTGGTTGGTCTTTTAGACGTGGCTCTTAGCTTACAGTTGCAGAAAGTGTTGAGGTCTCATTGGCAGACTCGACCCTTTGACAGGATCAAGCCGCTCAAGAAGATCTCTCTCAAACACAAGCTCTCCATCACACCATCCTCATCATCATCCTTCCTCTCTAAACACAAATTCAGACTGTCAAATTCACATGCAGCCGCAGTCCGTAAGTACACAAACATGTTGATTCTCACAGTCTGCGACAAAGTAACCAAAGTCATTCACTTTTAATTCTTTCTGTCTGTCAGGATTGGCTCGTCACAAGAGCAGGTTGGAGAAGCTGCACAGGCAGCAGGTGGACAACATCGCATGTGTCCCAAAGCCGGACACACTCACACCCTGCAGGCCGGATCGTGTGCTGGACCGGAGTCACAGCAGGAAGAGAGTCAGAGAGCACTCACTGGACAGAGCAGACTGTGAGTGCACTGCTTTCCATACAAAAATGACTCCTAAAGTGTGTCCTCAAGTGGTTTTATGTCTTGATTTAGTTTTTGGGCTCTACTAGAATAGGTTTTCATGCTTGAATGTTCAAAAAACGTATTTTTTTTCCCACACATTTGACATTTTTGCAGCTTCTCTCTTCCTAGTGTGTCAGTAATGCTCTGTTTAGTCCCTTACCAGCTCAGTGGCCTTAGTTTTGAAATTAAATGTTCAATAAGCACACATCAGTGTCTTATACACGTGTATATATTTCCTCTTCTCATATAGCACCAAAAGTTGTGATGGATGCAGGCAGTCCATGTCCATCTCTTTCCAGCTTTGCCTCCTCCAACACCAGTCCCTTGACCAGACAGCTCTCCCTCCCCGTTGAGAGCAGCACTCCTATGGGAAACAGTGTGGTACGTTCATTATTTCCAGCCGATAGCACTCTGGAACGTGGCACAATTGAACTTTGGGTGACTTCGGAATTTGAAACCCAGCTTGTGGTCCTTTCCAAACCCGTCCCCTTTTCTGCCACCATAGGAGGGAAAAAGCACAAAAAATGCCCAAGATAAATCTTAGTGCAGGGTACTTAAAGTCTTAAATGATAAGACTTTTAGATAAAACTGAATTTAAGAGGGCTTATGCAATAGCAATGGTTTAAATGTGAATCCTCTAAAAAAACATTTAAAGTCAAAATTTGCCACTTTTGCATGGTCTGATGTTTATAATATGATGCGTTGTAGACAGTTGCAAGAGTGCATATTTTATCTCACTAATCTTTTTGAATGAGCAGCTGGCAGTAGAAAAGCATAAACATTTCAAAATAAGAGTCCCAGTGTATATTCAGGCTTGTGTATAATTGAAAGTCCTGCATTATGCATCAAATCTTTTTTCTTTTATCTTGTGGCTTCTTTCTGGGCCACTATGTAACATTAACACATTCAATATAAATTTATTTAGTATCAGCACAATAACCTCGTCATATCAGTAAAATGCAATATCGGTTGACCTCTAATTGGTGTGTGATGTATAATTTCAAGTGCATATGTATAGTATGTATTGAATAAAACATGCCTTGAGTATTTTAACTACTAATTGGGAGATTGTATGAGTTTGTAAAGTCTTTAAAAAGTCTCAAATTTGAATTCTGTAGATACATTATTAGTGAGCCCATAAAGGCAGCTTCCTTCTAAAGCCCAAAGTACACTTCAGTTTTGATGTGAATATACATGCGTCTCTAGTAAATCGTTGTTGTTCTGTCTCATCCGTTTCCTTTTCAACTGTGAAACAACAGTCCGAGCCAGTGTTGCCACCAAATGCCAGTGTGGATTTAAGGTACAGAGTAGCTCATATGATCATTTTTCATTTATTACTTGCATTTTTGTTCTTTTCTACAGCCCATACGGAGGAGAAGAGGCGAGAGTCCGTTTGATATCAACAACATCGTCATTCCCATGTCAGTGGCCGCCACCACCAGAGTGGAGAAACTTCAGTACAAAGAAATTCTCACACCCAGGTGTGTCTCTAAGTCGCTCACAATGCTGCTGTTAATTCATTTAAGCGGAGTAATCTACATTATAATATATATATTATGTATTTAATATAATGTCTGTTGTACTCATTCTGTTGTTCAGATGGAGGGAAGTTGACACCTTAGCCCAACCTCTGGCAGAGGAAGACGATAACATTCCGGTAGAATATCCATCTTTATTTCTCTTCAAGCATTTCAGATCAAGCTATTGTCGATCCTTATTAGCGATGTCTAATGATTCCTCCGTGTAGGTGGAGGACCTTTCAGATGCCATGTTCTCTAAACTCCATCAGCCGTGTGAGGACCAGGAACGCTCTCGCTGGCGATGGACGGCTCTCGCACCCGCCAAGAGGAGAGGCAGCAGGTATTTGTCCTACTTGATCTTACCAGAGAACGTTTTTCCTAAATTTTGAGTTTATAGTTAACCATGTCATCCCTCAGGTCCTATAAATCGCTGGACGGGCGGACGACACCTTCAATAGTCGGAACAAACCCTTCAACGCCCCAACCCTCTTCCCCAGACGGAAGTAACTTCCACCTCCTGCAGGACTACGGGCCCGTGCCGTCGCCCCTGAGCCCACCCAGCCCCGACACGCCTTGCTCGCGAGACGCACACACACCACATACCAGAGACACATACAGATTGCTGTACAGCGAAGACACGTGCGGCTCCACCTCAGACTGCACCTTTGAAGAGAAGGTAACATACACGCGTCCTTTAGCTGTTCACTTTCGACTGTGCTCAGCAGTCCAGAAATTAAATCATATTCATTTTCTCCATAGAAAAAATGCATTTAAAGTAGGGATGCACTGATAACCAATATATTGGCAGATAAATCTAAATAAATCCAAATTTTAATATCATTTGAGAACCTGATTACAAAAAAGTCTCATCACTAAAAGCCATGTCCCAAGCACACAATTATGATGTTCTCATTATAATTTTATGTAGCCTACATGACATACTTGCTCTTTTTGCACATATTTCAAGCAATCTAAAAAACATCATGGCGAACCTTGCACATCTGAAGTGTCTCAGATGAAGGAAATAATCCATTATTTATCGGCTTTAATATATATCGGCCAAATTTTCTTATCGGGCAGATAACTATAATCGGCCGATACTGATATGGTGGCTGTTATATCATGCATCCCTAATTTAAAGTGAGAAATACTCTTGTATTTTACATTCTGCTTTCTAAAGAACAGCCTGGAATTATTCTGGATTATTAATCAGTGTGACTCTTGTTGAGAAGTGCTGAATATAGATTTGTCCATTGATTCGATTTCATATGCTGTTCTTAACGCTCTGTGTTTTCCTGCCAGACGGTCCCGCCTTGGGAACTCAGGAGTTTTCCTTTGCCTGAGGACCCAGTTGTGGAGCCTGAGATGGACATGGATCAGCTGAGCTTTCCCACAGGCCTCAGAGCCGACGGCCACTGCAGGGCGGAGTCAGAGAGTGACGCTTCCTCGCCGTGACCACGAACTGATTAAAGCCCACTCACTAACGGGAACAACCTTAAAACCACACCTATGGCATTAATTGAGAAAAAAAAAACTCATACTAAAAAAAAAAAAAAAAAAAAGATTCTGTCGGGACTTCTGTTGTTTGATATTCAAACATCAGCCAATTATTTTCACAGTTTTTAGTGAATATTACCGAACATAGAAAGCTAAACCTGTCTAAAAACGAAAAATGAAAGAAAAATGTAAACGAGATGTATGAAAGTTGTTTCCATAAATGTTTTCATAGTCAGCTAAATATATCATTGGGACTTAGTGTGATATTCTAACCTGTCAGGTGAACACTATGTAGTGCACTGTGTAGCAGACGTAAAGAGGGCTTGACCAAAGGGTGCCTCTCTGCTGACTTGTTATATATGTATGCTTGTGTTGTGAAGTGACAAACCAAAACCTGTTGAAAATACTTGCCGCATTATTCTCAGTTGATGGTCGTGCACCAAGCAGAGATATTCTCCTCAGTTAAAAAGCACTTCACAGGGCGTCAATATCTTGTTCTCTTCCTTGACCCTCCCCCTTTTCTCTTTCTTTTAAAAAAATTTCCCACCAGCATTTGGAGCATGCTAATGTTCATGATCATGTATCACAATGTAATGGAAAAATGGCAAGCTCTGCAAAACAAAGCCAATAGTTTAGATCTGACACTTCGGTCCTTAAATGTTCCAGGATCTTTCTACATCATCTGTTGAGATTGTACTTTGTATTCCTTCGTAAAGGAGCCAGATGTTTCACACAGACCTGCCCTTCTCAGGTTATGCAGTTTTAAGGAATCTTGTCTTAGCAAGGTGTCTGTTTTTCCTTCACTTAGTCAATGTTTGTGACCCCATATTAGTGTTCTTACTCAGCACTGTCGCCCCTTCGAAAATCTACTTGCTATGCAACTTGACATTATTGTTGTGGCCCTGTCTCTTTCTTTTTCATACAATCACAATGTCTTTTTTTATTTCTTTGATGTGTGTTTCTCTTCATAGCTATTTGAGACAGGTTTCATTGTAATTTAGACTGTTTCAGAAGTTAAATCATTTGCAGAAAAAGAAAAACACCCTTTTGTAAATAGTACCATTAAATCAAATCAAACTCCATTCAGTTTGTTTCTCATTGTTTGTGATGTAACGGTCAACATGAATCAGCATTTACCCTGAAACGACCCTGAAACTGGGCACGATCAGAGCGACAGAAGCCAGTAGAATCCATTATAGCCTCAGACATCACGGGCCACGAACCTTTGGGTGAACGTCTTATGCATATGGGGCAAAATTGGAATCACTTCAGGAGTTTCAAAGTCGTCATCTGGTTGGTTGAATTCTACAGGATTTCCGGGAGACGTGTGTCGTGTTCTTTAATGGTCCACCTGGAAACAAAGCCGTCTCACTCAATGAGCGCTTATCAGGATCAACTAAACGCTGGATTTTCAGAAGTATGTAAAGTTCACGTCATAGACTCTAAAATGCGTCCAATATTGTAGGGACATCATTACATTTTTATGCCCCTAAACATGACGCTGAACAAAACCGTCAGATCGCCTCTGTGGAGTCCGTAAGACTTGATTGCTTTATATGATGGACAGATTTAATTTAGGCTTTTATTCACATACCATAAACTTTGATCAGCAAACATAAACGGAAGCTCAACCGGACCTGCTTGACGTGACAACAAACCTCATTGGTTCTTGCTGAAGCTCAAACGTGCCGCGTAACACAAGAATGAACCTCACTGGTTCTTGCCGAAGCTCAAACGTGCTGCGTAACACGAGAATGAACCTCATTGGTTCTTGAGGAAGCTCAAACGTGCCGCGTAACACGAGAATGAACCTCATTGGTTCTTGAGGAAGCTCAAACGTGCCGCGTAACACTAGAATGAACCTCATTGGTTCTTGAGGAAGCTCAAACGTGCCGCGTAACATGAGAATGAACCTCGTTGGTTCTTGAGGAAGCTCAAACGTGCCGCGTAACACTAGAATGAACCTCATTGGTTCTTGCTGAAGCTCAAACGTGCCGCGTATCACAAGAATTAACCTCATTGGTTCTTGCCGAAGCTCAATGGTGGTCATAAAGGGAAGGACATGGTCAGAAACAATGCTCAGGTAGGCCGTGGCATTTAAACAATGCCCAACTGGCACTAAGGGGCCTAAAGTGTGCCAAGAAAACATCCCCCACACCATTACACCACCACCACCAGCCTGCACAGTGGTAACAAGGCATGATGGATCCATGTTCTCATTCTGTTTATGCCAAATTCTGACTCTACCATCTGAATGTCTCAACAGAAATCCAGACTCATCAGACCAGGCAACATTTTTCCAGTCTTCAACTGTCCAATTTTGGTGAGCTTTGCAAATTGTAGCCTCTTTTTCCTATTTGTAGTGGAGATGAGTGGTACCCGGTGGGGTCTTCTGCTGTTGTAGCCCATCCACCTCACGGTTGTGTGTGTTGTGGCTTCACAAATGATTATCCTTTAGGTGAGTGTATACAGATCCATTTATACTCTGTGAGAAAGTCTAATATGAAGACTTTTTATCCGATACCTTTGCAAAATTAAATGATTAACTTTTGTTAGTCTTTGCACTAAAGACACAATTACTTTTTTGTCTAGAAGAAATAATTTAAATGTACATTTATGTTTATTTATTTAAAATATTTATAGATTAATACTGAGTAGAGAAAAAAAGAATCATTTGCAATTTAGTGTTCATACTGCAAAGGACGTTCTTTCTGCATGTTTATTTTTTTAATAATAAATAATAATTTATAGTGCTTTTCTGGGCACTCAAAGTGCTTTACATATAGAAGGGGGGAATCTCCTCAACCACCACCAATGTGCAGCATCAACCTGGATGATGAGACGGCAGCCATATTGCGCCAGAACGCCCACCACACACCAGCTGATTGATGGAGAGAAGACAGAGTAAAGGAGCCAATCGGTATATGGGGATGATTAGGAGGCCATGATGGACCGAGACCAATGGGCAAATTTGGCCAGGATGCCGGGGTTACACCCTACTCTTTTTCCGAAGGACATCCTGGGATTTTTAATGACCACAGAGAGTCAACACCTTGGTTTAACATTTCATTTGAAGGACGGTGGTTGTTACAGTATAGTGTCCCCATCATTATACTGGGGCGTTAGGACCCACACAGACCACAGGGTGAGCGCCCCCTGCTGGCCTCACTAACACCTCTACCAGCAGCAACCTAGTTTTCCCAGGTCTCCCATCCAGATACTGACCTGGCTCAACCCTGCTTAGCTTCATTTGGCAACCAGCTAGGGCTACAGGGTGATATGGCTGCTGGTGTGAGCCATATATAAATGTTATGTTATATTTTATATATAAAACATTAAATATGTGTTCTGATGTATTATGTATTAAGTGTAATATATAGTAATAAAGAATTTTGAGTATAGTAATAAAAAGCATAACAAAAAAGTAGACATTTGCTTAATATCCTTTATTTCCAAATTCACATGTACATCAACAAGAATAATTGTAAACCAGTTATTAATAAAACACACAAACAATATTGACAACCACAATTCCCAAGCTAAAATTTACAACTGCAAAAATGGTGTATGGAGTCAATGACAACAGGATGGCAAAACTGCACTCAGAACCATGTCGCAGGTGTGCTGCTATAGAGTGAGACATTTAAACCAAAGGACCGACTTTCTTTCCCTCGTCTGTCTGCTAAACACTCACCTCCCCCCTCAACACAACATCACAAGCCGAACAAAACATCCAAGCTCCGCCCACCTTTCCAAAAACACCCTAGTCAGAAAACGTTCAGAAACGTGCCGCCAATCCATATAAAAACTCAGCATGCAGATTAAAGTGTTGCAGGCATGGTCTCTGAACTTCTCTGCTTATTTTTTTATTTTTTATTTCTTCAAGTCCTTATAAACATACAGTCATAAACATACAATAAACATACATTAAATATCTAATGGTAGTTACACAGCTCCTTCTCCAACACAAAGAAACAGGGCTCGCCGTCTGAGTAGTGCTCTTTTCCACTACTATCTACATAGATTCCTAATAAGCACATCAGCGATTACGGGATACACGTAAGTAGGCGTGTAAGAGGCAACGCAGTATCTCAGGCTACTCACATGAAATGCATGCAAGGAGCAAAGATAGTGTGGAGTGGTTCAAAGCTCATCAAACATTCTGCGATAGTGCAGTGGAGAGAATTTAAGCCATATGATTGGTTAAGGTCATTACATCATCATTCAGTAGAATAGAATACCTTGACATTTTACAGCTCTAAAGTGAAAGCGGATGATGTGTTCACGAGGAGGCGTGACAGATCAATGTTTAACGGCATGCTTGTGCTCAGGTGATGGGTTTCCGTGAAGATGTTAAAATTTACAATACACTGTGTGCCTGACGAACAACAGTTTGGCAATTCATCTCAAAAATGATAACTCAGCTAGAGCTGGATTTCATAGCAGGAAAAGAGAGGAACTGTTGGCAGTATTATGGAAACAATGACAGGTGCATAGGTTGTGTTTTTCAATTAATGTTCAGATTTCTCACATGCAACCTGTCATCAATTAAACAACACTTTGCGATAACATCAGTTAATGCATTATGAATCAAACAAATTTTTACAGCAATTTATAGTCTAGGTTCATTTTAACTGTTTATTGTTAGTAGATAGATTAAATGTTAAAAATGTATTAGTATATGTAGAAATGAACATTTACCTATATAATAAACGCTGCAGAAGTATTGTTCATTTTTATTCCATGATGACTACTGCATTAATAAATGCTAAAAAAACGTGAAACTTATTAAACATTGCCAATAAAAGTATCCAAAATGGCGTCAACGTAGCTACAATTTGAAGATATTTTCCCAGACAGCAACGTAGTGTCGGCCCAGATCCGGCCCACGTCTGGGTTGTTTTATGCTTATGTTAAAAATATAAATGCAGTAGTTAAATGTTCCAAAAAACAGTAGGAGAGGCATTTTCAATCATTTAAGACTGCCAGTAGGCACACAAAAAAAAGTGTTTTCATATTATAAACATCCCATATCCTCAGAATAATACTGCAAGAAAGCTTTCTTTATGAAGCTCTGAAGCCCATGGTTCACTGCAGGAAGTGTAATCTCTGATCAACAGCACAACAGATTGAAAGAAAGAACAGCGTTCAGCTTTAACACAAAGCTGTTGTGCACCTGTTTTTGTTCATGCTTCGCGTAAGCCTTGCAAATCATTTCAGAAATGGACTGTGAGGCTTTAAGATTCTTTCTTTCTCAAAGTCAAGATTCAATGCTCTAATTTTCATTTTAAGCACTGCTAAGCGACTTATTCATAATCTCTATCTAATTTTATCCTGATTTAAAAATGAGAACAATCCTCTCTGAAAGTAAAAATGGGTTCTGTCTGAACTGTCCTAAAGCCGGTGCTAACCAAAAACCAGGCATGCCTAAAGAAATTATAAAATGGTCAACGAAAGGCATACAAATACATGAACGTAATTTTGTGCTACTAAATATAGTCAAGGGGGGGGCGGCTGGAAGAAGTTCCCAATTGTTAAATTCCCTGCCTTAAAGCAAAGGATGAGTGAACAGGCAAATTCATACATAATTCACAGTTAAAACAGCTTCATTGGCCTATAACAAATCTGAAGTATTACAAAATCGAACAGTGATAGCCAAAAGTTACTTGGCATTGTTTTCTGGGCCACAAAATGACTTTCAGAGAGAGGTTAGAATACCATCAGGCAGGTGAACGTGTGTTCTGTTTTGTGGGGTTTGGGGGCGTGGTTGGGTGGGTGGTGGCATGGTCCAATCACAAGCCCTGCTTGGCCAGCGATGCAGACACCTGGTCGGCGAGGGTGGAGAGCTGCGGCGGGTCTGCCATGTTGATGCTGCCAGAAGAGGAGACGGTGCTCAGGCCGTGTGGCGACTCATCTAGAGACACGATTTCTGCGCCATGGTCGGTTCGCGCTTTGGCCTGCTCACGGAACAACAGTTTGTGTGACTCAATCTGGGGAAAGGAAATATATGATAACTAATGTGCACAAATGAAATGCCTGAGGTGAACTGGATATTGGCTGGGATTCTGGGATGGAGATTAACACAAAATTCTAGAGTGAAAACCATGCATTGGCATCCAGGATCATTCTGTATTAGAAACTCCCTAGAAGCTGAAGCAAATACTAATCTAAGTGCTGTATTCCATCATTTGACATCACTGTTGCTCTCTAGTGGCCATTAAGCTACAGGTCAGGATGTTATCATATCTGAAATATTTCAGAATGTACCATCAAAATGCTAAATAATAACATACTCAAATGACCAATGTATAAATAAACTATTTATCAAACAATAGAAATTGTGTAAGATGCTGTTAAAGGGGATAAAGCAGCATACAAAATCATGGGAAAGCCACTGATTTTTTAAATAATATAAATATAAACACAATTTAAACTACACATGTATTTCAATACTTCTTTTAAAAAAGTGGGTCAGTTGGTCATTTGTACTGTTGATTTCCCATCACTCTGAGCCAGGAGATGGCACCCAAGATGCATTTCACAAGATACTTGTGCAAGCATATTATAAGCAATAGGCATTTATTTGGAATTCATTTATATGGAATAATTTACCTTTGTTGATTACTGATTCATCTACCAATTTGCACATTAATTCACTAAGTGATTTCTTATTTGCGAATGGATTTATCAAGTGATAATTTGACCTTTTAAGACACTACAGACAGAACCATTGTTTTTGCAGGCACTGGTCAATTTTGAGATTTTGGGTTATTATGAGTTATTCTGGATATTATCTCCTTTCAGATTAATGTAAAGCAAACATCTAAATTACACATTTTACACTTTATCTATTTGTGTCTGTAGATTTTAATTACAATACATATCTATATTGAGATTGTCTCATGCACAGAGCCAGAAATCTCCACTTCTGCAGCATTTATATACACACATCCTTCCAGTTTTATTCCTATATATTTTATAGGGGTTTGTTAATATCATTTTATAACAATTTATTTCTAAAAACATGGTGAAAATGTTTTTTTCTGACTGTTGACAGTATTTTCAGTGATAAAAAGAGATATCAATGTCTACAAAATTAAAATAATTTTAAACCTGGCTTTATCCAATGTTCAGATTTCAGTTCTAGAAATGTATGCAAATTAGATAATGCCTTATTTGCGTATTTCAGAAAACTTGTAAAACAAAACTAATGTACTGTGATTCATCAAGGCATAATTTACTCACACTGGTGTTGTTCTAATGCAGTATGTCCATCTTTCTTTTTTGGACCACAAAGGGGAATAAAAAAAAATTAAAAAATGCCTGTCCATATAATGGCAGTGAATAGCAACTAGCATCAAGCTTTTTTAAAAAGACACAAAAGTATCACAGAATGATCCTATGCGACACACGCCGTATATTCCAAGTGTTCTGGCAGTAAACGATAGGGTTTGGTGAAAAACAAACATAACAAAAATAGGGCCAGATTTACTAGCAGCTTGCTCCAAACCTTCTTTTGGAATTAAAAAACGACTGTCAGGATTCACTAAAGACACACAGTGATAAATTAGCGCTGAAAAGGCGTGGCCATGGTTATTTTTGCAGTTGACCTTATTGTATATGCATTTGTAGGAGTTTCTAGCCTGGATGCCAGCCGAACTTAGCCCCGCCCACAACATTTGAGGTCAGGAAGTTTGGTCTGGACTTGATCCGTAGTGGAGCAACTATGCTCGAACCAGAGCTGTTCGGACCAATCAAATTGCCACAGTTGTCTTTATAAGATGATGGACAGATGATCAACAGTAACGTAATCATTCACGTCACCAAAGAGCGCTTGGGTTGAATTCGTTCTAATCCTAAACAGAGAACTTGTTCTTATACGCATTCACCTTTACTATTTCTCTCAAAAACGACGATCGCGTTGGTAAGTACTCTGTGTATCCTTAAATTCTTTTTACAACACCGGCTAAGATTGTTTACACTCATCTTACTTCTACTTCTTCCAGCATGCGTGCAGTTGAGTTGTGTTGATAACTATGTGACGCTCAACATACGTCTCTTACTCCATTGCTCTGATTGGTTGTAGGTCTATCCAGTTGAGTGCAGAGGCATTTTCTTTCCTGGTTCGGTTGAAACGAGCCCATAATCACAGCCCAGTGGAGCAGTATCAGACTCATATTCTGACTGAGAATCTGAGTATGACAACGTCAGGCTAAGGAGTTTCCCTTTCAGACGCAACATTTATGGAGGAGAGTGCAAGGTGATTTACCAAGGTTTGCGCATGTCAATTTACTGGTATTTGTGCCATTATTTACTGCCCAAAAAAAAGCTATTTGCACTTTTGGTAGATTGCATTGGTCACTATGGAAATGATCCGACTGCGTCTGTGTTTTTTATATATTCACGTCGTCAGTAGATCACATTCAGAACTTTCCACTCCCATCAGCGCTTTTGGAATTTCACCCTCACGCTAATTTGCCATGTTTAGTAAATCTGTCCCTTAATGTATTATTTAAAGCAAATCCTGACCTTGGCCGTTGGTATTCTGTGCTCGACTAGCGCCTCACTCCGGCTCGCCCAGAAAAAAACTCAAATGCGACATGACATATAATCCATGTACTTTCTTCTCTGAGGTGAATATATCCGTTGTGTTTGTCGCAACAAACAGTTCTGTCATTTTTAAGAAGCTTGATGCTGGTCACTATTCACTACCATTATGATTGAGCAAGCGAGACATTTTAAAAAAATTCTCCTTTTGTGGTCTGAAAAAGAAAGAATGACATTCAGGACTAGAACAACACCAGGGTGAGGTTTGAGGGTGAACTATCCCTATTAATAGTAATGGGTTCCCATATATGAGCACTCTCCAAATATTATATAATAAATATATGAGAGTACAGTGATGGTTAATTTGATGTGGATGTCTCTGTCTATTTCGGGAACGCACCCCTCTTTGAATACTTACTGGAGTCCTCAATCTTTATCTGGGGGTTGCTGAGGAGGATGGGCTCTGGGGACATACTGGCAGATGAGAGGGTGGGGGTATCAGAGGGGTCTGGGGTAAGGAAGCCCTCATCTTGGGGCGTATCTGCCCCTCTCCCCTTCTCTCTCTAGAAACGGACCCCAGGGTGGCCAATGGGTGGTGAAATGAACACCATGGTCAACCAAAACAGAAAGAAACACAAAATGATATGGGTTCAACAAAAAGCAAAACGATGGTAACACAAATATAAATAAAATAATATTCAAATTAAAGATGAAGTATGTCAAGTTTTCTCTTAAAATACAAGTATAAGCAAGACATTCATTCGTCTTCAAATTCTGAAGCTCAAGGAATCAAAACAAAGGGCAATGAGATGAGACTTTAAAGAAGTTAAATTAGTTCAGGGGATTTCGTTAAGCCTAGCCATCTAAAGAACCAAATGATTCAAACCCAGAGGGCACCTGAGACAGATTTATACAGGCATGGTTGTAAAATGATAAGGATTTATAAACGTCCATATTTAACTTTAGGGTGTAGGTTCTACAGCTGAGGTAATAATTTGAGTATCGTTTCCCATCAGTGGAGGACATGTCGGCTTACCCTCCTGTTGCCTCCTCCAGCCACGTGTTTAATGTTGTCCAGAGATCCGACCTTTGACTGAGCCTTGAAATCAAGCTTCTCAGACCTGATCTCAATGTTTCCTCCACCTTGAAAAGGCATTTGAAATTCCTCATGATTTAAATTATATGGCTAATTATGTACATGCATTCAAAACACTAAGAAAATCAAGTCCAAAGCTTGAGCTTCGATTGTCTGTGGCATCTAAAATCCAAAGTGGATGTCTACGGTTACCTGGTTTGTGACGAATGTTGTCTTTCGATCCGCACTTTGACTGCACATTGGTCAGGTCAATCTTTTTGTGGAGGATCTGGACCTTTTCAAAACAAAACAAAAACAAGGGTTTTAGTATTATTTCAGGCAATTATAGAAAGTTTAAATTCATTAAAAACTATCCAAACACACTTTTATTTACATAAAAAAAAGAGAAAAAGCTTGAGAAAATGGCAGACAGATGCTAAAGTGCAGTTGGTCAATAAACTTTTCAGTCCCTTGAACGCAACACCCTCTTGGTGGTTTAGTCACTGGTTTTTATTTTTAAAACCAATATTTATAGCAATGTAATTTAACCTCAAAGTATGATGAACCACAACATTAAATGGGTCATTAACTGAGAAATCTAATTTTCCTTGAGCTTTTGACATACAAGAGGTCATCAGGTGCACTTTGCAGGTGAAAATCGGCCCCGCCCACTGGCGTGTTAGTGAGATGATGAGGAGAGAAGAGCAATACAGCATCACTGGACTACAAATAACATTACCTTCCAAAGGATCCTAATGCTAGGAATGTGCTTATTTATTTTCAACAATGTGAATGTCTGAGTTGAGCATTATGTGTTTGTTCTGTACATTTCACTGTGGATTCTTTGGTAAATCAGTCACAATTTCGGCGCAGGCTTTGCAAACAGACTTTTACGACAGTAATGCCACAACATGTACGTAAACATGTTAATTCTAATGCCTGACCAGTGATTTCTGATATGTAATGATTCAGTCAGATGTTCTTTGTCTATGTGTCAGTAAATCAAACCAGTGGCTAAAAGGAAAACTTCACATTGTTTCTCTTAGTAGAATGAAAATAATCTGTCATTTAAACTGTGATTAAATTATATATAGAAAGCGATCAAAGAACGCTCCCTTTACAATCACTGGAGCTGTTAATCAAAACTTCATGAGTTCATCAGTGACTGAGTTCTGGACTCGAGCCAAAACTTACATTGCTTTACATTGTGTTTGCACTGTTAGTTTTGATGAAAGCATTCGATAGTGTGCAGAAATCAAGGACGAGATTCATGCGCTCAACATGTTTGTGATCACTGCAACCTTTCATGCCACGATCTAAATATAATGCTATAATCAACACTTTTCACAATTAGTTTGGGGCGTTTAGTGGGCGATTACACTGAAGTCTCACAGCACACATGCCCCTTCAAACAGAGCGTTCAAATCAGAGGGCTATAATCAGGTTACGAAAATTGCTTTTTATTTCTAAACCCATACTAACATTATAAATTCACCCCAGCAAAACATTATAAAACAATAAAACAATGCAGTTCATGACCCCTTTAATTATCTAGTTGGTCATCAGTTCTAAAAAGATTTGTACTTCAGTACTCTTCATTTTAGACTATGGATTGAGGACACAACATGAGAACGGTACAATTGTGTACCATTCCTGTTCCCAAAAATAGAAGCAATGACCTCATAGCCACAGCTGTTGGGGTTTTTTTCCTGTATAAAAAGGCCTCAGTGTCTTCAGAGTGAGGTCAACCTTTAGCTCGAGCCAACTGCTCACCACAAAGAAAAGCTCGGCTGACCAGAGCGCTACAACAAGACCCCTCTGTGCCTTCAACAGCAGAGGAGAGCAGCTCCTCTTGAGTGCATAAGCATCTCTGTGGATCCCACGCTGGTACTTTAGTGAGTATAATGACTGCCCGTAATGACAAGCCAGTTGGCATTAAGGGTTAGGATTTTAGAGGTGCTTTGGTCATCTGTTTTTGTAAGGAAAGAGGGTTTCCTAAAAGTCAAAAATAAAAGTCTTCTAATTATATGGAGAATTGTTTATTACATGCTTAACTTTATTGAAGTAAGAGAGGTTTCCGTTTTTAACATGTCTTGCGGGAAATGTAATTGCTCTGAATGTCAATGCCACAAAACAGCAAGTATGTCCCTTTGAGTCAACGAGGGTCACAATTAATTGCAAAATACACAAAGGAGCTAAGCAATTCAGTACTCACCACAAAAACAGTAGCTACATTTACATCCACCCAAATAAATTTATAATGTATAATCTGATAGAGGAAGCCTTTATGCAAACGCCTCAATCAATTCAATTATGCTTGATCTGAATTCAAAATCAATCAGATTGGAAGGGGTGGTGTGGATCTAAAATAATCAGATCAAGCAAGCATGTAAATGATTGAATCCTACTATTTTCTCAACGTATTCAAAAATACCTTGCAGTGTACACGTTACATATGTTTTACATCATACAAATGTGTGTTTATGTCTTGCGAGCCTGCATACTTTTACTTGTGTCTCGTCCTACAAACTGTTCATTGGAGATTGAATATGTACTAAATATTTGCTAAAAAAGTAACATAAATGGCAGCTTTTTTAGATATGTCATCAAGGCAAAAACGACAGTGACCTCCGTTGACATTATTGCAGTGGCTTTCTCTGGCTCTGAATGTTTTGTTTGGAATAAATGTAATGCATGTAATCAAATATATGAATTGGATTGCAACGTTTAGGGTTTATATAAACAACTTTCAGACTCTGAAATCGGATTGGATTCATTCTGATTGACGAAAATTAGTACATGCAAACAGAGGGTGAGTAGACATATAGTCATAGCTAAGAAACCAATCAGTATTTACCATGCATTATTATAAAATAGGGATACACAATACATCGGTACAATGTCTATTTAATTATGAATGCTCATTTAGATTATCTTAAAGGGTTAGTTCACCCAAAAATGAAATTTCTGTCATTAATTCCTCACCCTCATGTCATTCCAAACCTGTAAGAGTTTTGTTCATCATCGGAACACAAATCAACACAAATGTTTAATAAAATATGAGAGCTTTCTGCCCTCCAATGACAGCAACGCAACTACCACTTTCAAGAACCAGAAAGGTAGTAAACACATTGTTAAAGTAATCCATGACTCCAGTGGTTTAACCTGAATTTTATGAAGTGATGCGTGCACAAGAAACATAATTTACCACTTTATTTACAACATATGAATCTCAAACGCAACAATGTCTGCTTTCTGGGGCTTGAAAGTGGTAGTAGCCTGTCAATGGAGAGAAAAGATTTGTGTTCCGAAGATGAACAAAACTCTTACATGTTTGGAACGACATGAGGGTGAGGAATTAATGACAGAAATGTAATTTTTGGGTGAACTACCCCATTAATTAATGCTCACTATAACTATGATGTTGAGATGCCTAAATTCACTTTTAACATTTAAAATGACTGATTTTTATTTTGTATGCATTTTGACAAAAGCGATTCATCGGTTATCGGATATTATAATCAGCATATTAGTATCAGCCAGAATTGTAATACCCGTGCATCCCTAGTATTAAAGTAAAGCTGTATTTTAGTACGGCTTTTGGTTAAGACAACAACAAACGGTCCCCTGTTTACTCACTTTTCCTCCTCCGGGTACATGTTTCATATTATCTTTGGAACCACACCTAGATTGCACACTACTTAAGTCCAACTTCTGATCGAGAATTTGCACCTGAAAGAATGAACAGTTTGGGGAAGACAAGGAGTTATCTGTCTTTTTAGCTCAGGACCAGAGAGCAACCAGAGGAAACTAACATGAATGTGTAGGACTTTGTGACGGGGAGTCACAATTGTTAATCCCAAGGCTTCCACAAATGGTCATAACTTCAGGAAGAACCAAGACTGGAGGTGTTGAGTTCAACCCATAGTTACTCACATTGCCACCTCCCGGTACATGTTTCACATTGTCTTTGGAGCCACACTTTGACTGGACATTACTAAAGTCCACCTTCTGATCCAGTATTTTTATCTGAAAAATGAAAAAGTTGGGGAAGAGCAGGAGTTATCTTTCTAATTATCTTAGAGGCAGAAAGAACTGCTAGTGAGGAAGAGTTTGTGAATGGTAAAGCAAAAACATTAACTCACTATAATGGCTTTGTTGTCTCTCTCTCACTTTTGACAATTAACTCAACAGTCGTAAAGACCCTCTTTTTCAGTTCATTATCAATCAAAATCAAAACAGACATATTCAATAACTACTACATTCAATGAGTTTGTTTTTACAAGGTTTCCACAAATGGTCATAACTTCAGGAAGAACCAAGACTGAAGGTGTTGAGTTCAACCCATAGTTACTCACATTGCCACCTCCTGGTACATGTTTCACATTGTCTTTGGAGCCACACTTTGACTGGACATTACTGAAGTCCACCTTCTGATCAAGAATTTTTACCTGAAAGAGTGCAGAGATCAAGGAAGAGAAGAATTACCATTTTTTGCTGAGGCCAAAATCAGAAAGCTTCTGACAGAACCTAGAGACTTTTTTCACTACTAACATCTGAAGTCATACAGTGCTTCTAACTTCATGAGGAACATCTCAGGAACATTTCAAGTCAGTAAGGGATGGCTGGGAGTTTGATTAGTTGACTTCTTTCAACCAACAGGAAAAGGAACAGGTTGTTAAACTTTTTGGTAAGGATGACCATCAGTCATCGAGTGACTGATGGTGTATTTAGGAGTGAACCGGGCCTGGTTAATGGTTTATCTCACAGTAACTCACATTGCCACCGCCAGGTGTGTGTTTGATATTGTCTTTGGAGCCACACTTAGAAGGGACATTACTAAAGTCCAACATCTGATCAAGAATTTGTACCTGTTTAAAGCAAATGTTTGGAAGTTTTCATGAACAAAAACATCAAAATGATAAAGGTTCCCTGATTTTCATGAAACATAAAGACATACTATTAGTATTTCATATAAGTACACACATATACGTATTTCAGTTCTTTCCCAGAATAGACTTGGGAATGACACACATTTTAGGTTGTTTGGACAACTGGATAGTTACCATTCTTGAGAAATGTAACCATAAAAGGACTTAAATCAATAATACATTAGTCAATTCTCACCAATTCTTATTATAATTAACTGAAACTAAAACTATAACCATTAAAACATTCCCAGAACATAAAATAAAAATTAACTAATATATATATATATATATATATATATATATATATATATATATATATATATATATATATATATATAACTTATAATAAAATGTAGCTGAAATGCAATGTTTAAATTGATGTACTAAAATTACTAAAACTGAAATAAAAATTGATAAAACACTATAGACTTTTTTAAATCTTATAAAACACAACAAAATCACTAGAGCTTTAAGCAAAATGAAAATGAAAAATATATAAATTATAAAATAAATTCAAAATACTAATAAAAAACATAACAGTATCTCAATTATACTAAAATAAACCTTAATAACATTTGGCATGTAGTGACAGTTTACTATGGAAGCTTGTTGACTTTTTATTATTGCGAATTCTGACTTGAGTTTACATCTTGCAATTCAGACTTTTTCTTGTGAAATATAAACTCGCAAATCTAAGAAAAAGTCAGAATTGTTCAAATTTTAAAAAGTATTCAGTGGCAGAAATAAGCTTCCATAGGGACAGCCACTGACAAATACCGTTTGATCATAAATGAAGGAATGAAACGTGTGTGTTCGAATCATTCCGCAGTAACTCACATTGCCACCTCCTGGTACATGCCTGAGGTTGGCTTTGGAGCCACATTTTGCCTGCACATTACTGAAGTCCACCTTCTGATCAAGAATTTGTACCTGTGAAAGGCAGAACATTGGGAGAGTTGACTTAACTGTTGTTGTAGTAGAAAGAGATTTTAGTGACAAACAGGTGAATTTTCAGTAGCTGATGAAATTGGAACAATATGCAAAGATGTAACATCATATAATATATAAGTGATTTTGTAACTACTGATACATTTTTTTTTTAAATCATGACAACTCTTGGAATAGTTTTAGCATGTTATTGAATATGGCACTGTTGATGCATTTGACCTTGGCTGACTAGATCTGCTATATGCTGCTGCTGTTGATTATTTCTGCTGCTGCTGAGAAAGTATAGACTTGCTAATAGATACACAGACATCCTGCAGTGAGCATGTAAGATATGCTGCTGCCACATGAATAGACATTCATATCCCATATCAGATTTAGGCAGGTGGAGCTGGGGGAGGTAGAGGGTTTCAGAGGATCTCTGATCCGCTGCAGGAACACCAGACTATTTAATTGTTGAGCAAGCAATCACATTGGCTGCAGGATCAGCCAATCAGCTTGTTTCATGTAGTAATGATGTGATTGCTTGCAGATTGCATGTAAAGAGAGTTTCAAGACAGAATTAGATTTATACATAACTGAGATTATTTAACAATAAATACTAACAACAAATCTTTCCCATACACACTCATTCTTTGACCACACTGTAGAAAAATGATATGATCAATAAGTCATGGCAATATTTTTACTTTTAATATAATTACTTTACCTCATCATAATAAACAATTTCAACTTTGTTTTTTAAAATGATACATAATATGACGTAAGTAGGAATGACTAGTACAGCCAATTTAATGATTAAAAACTTCAGATGAAATGTTCTGTTGCTGCATTAACTTTTTGGGCCCTATCTTACACCCGACAAAGTGTTTTTTGCTAGTTTCAGCCCGACGCAAGTATTCATTTTCATGTCCAGTGCCACATTATTTAAATAGCAAATGCACATTGCTGGCACATTGCTATTTTGAGGCAACAGGCAACCTGGTCTAAAGTCAATAGTGCAGTATTTTTTGTGTCATTTAAAGAGCGTGTTAGTAATATGTGGGTGCATAACTGCTTATTACACACACAGTGATGCGCAGCAGCACACAAACATTTTTAAATATTAAAAATAAAAGGGTTCCTCTCTGGAGAAGCGTTCAGTTTTCCGCTCGCAAATTCCACCATGTAAATAGGGAATCTGCCATGGTGCAAGCGCAACTGGGTTTTAAAAGGGAATGGGAGATGAGACTCTGATTGGTTTATTGCATGTTACGCCCAAAACACACCCATGACTCATTAAGAGACTAGGTACAAGCCTTTTGGACCATGCAGCTGGCGCAATGACGTTTTTTCTATCATTAAATTAGCAAAAGTGTATTTGGACAGCCCTAAGTGCACCAGCGCCATGCGCTCAGACCATGTGCTCAGATTGTTAAAATAGGGCCCTCTAATTGAATTATGTGGATTTTTATACAAACAAAAAAAATTAAAAATCTGATTTGAATCTGATCTCAAACCCAACTGCAAACAGAACATTGAAGAGAATCAGCTCAAGATGAATTACCCGGCCGCCTCCAGGCTGGTGCTTCAGGTTGTCAGTGGAACCGACTTTGGGCCGCACGTTCTTCAGATCAGGGAGGGGGGCAGCGGCGGACAGCGATGTAGGTGAACGGTTCTTCGGAGATTTAGGGGTCGAGCGAATCACTGCAATCTTCTTGATTTCATTTCCTGTGCTTGGAGGCTTGCCACCCGCAGCTTTACTGGCAGGGGATTTGGGAGTGCCAGGGCTGTTGTGCCCACTGGTATCCGGGGTCTTTGGAGAGTCTGGGAAACAGTATAGTGATATGATAACAATGACAATTATCTCAATCAAGTGCTCCATTCTTCAAAAATATATACACAATACAATATACAGTAATGGCCAAAAGTGATATCTGACCAAGGAAAAATGGCTTCTTCACACTCTATCCAACTAAATATTTATTAAAGTCCCCCTGTGGTGAAAATCCAGTTATTAATGTTGTTTATATGTCTATGTGGTGTTTATAATATGCTTTAGGACAAACCATGTGCACCACCATAGTATTTTCTCCTTAAAACTGCAGTGAAAAAAAAAAAAAAAAAAAAAAAAACAGGGTTTGAAATCGCCGGTGTTGTAGCCTGTATAATTCAATCTTCCTCTTCAAACATGCATGTCTGAATTTAAACCAGTATTTCCACTTGCCATTGTGCAGCGTTTACTACAGTAAAGTTGACCGAGTAGATCAGGTATTCTGAGCTGGTGTGACTGAGTGGAGGCGGGGCTAATTTGCATATTCATGAATCCACATGTACTAAATGAAGCAAGGGTGTTACATTCAAGCTATTTTAAGACATGAATAATTTTGTTCACAGGAAAAACGTTTGAATATGTAATTTTAGTGATCAACGTGATAAAATTATTGACTACAGGATGGTGTCAGGTATGTTCGTAGAAGACGACTGGAGTGTTTTAATACCAAATGCATGCGTGCCGACATTAAGTATGACGGAGAAAACATAATGGTACTGGGACGCATCTCTGCAGCAGGTGTTGAAGGATTGTAGTGTTCCAATGGACCAGCACTTGCTGAACACAATTTAGACAAGTATGGAAGATCAGCATTATTTCCTGAGCTTTTGTTTTTCGATGTCTTTTTTTGCATAATACAATAAAATCCATATTTAATTATACGCTGGAGTTTGCCTTTCTTTCCAAAAAAAATTGTCATTTTGATACCTTTGTAACAAACTGCCCCAAGACACAAAGGCTGAGGATCCAAATGCAATTTTATTAAAGGGACAATCCAGACACGTAATCCAATGTGCAGGCAATGGGTCAACAGACACAAGCAGGCAGTCCAAACACAACAGGGCAGGGAACACGGGCAAGAGAGTAATCCAGAACACAGGCAAGAGATCCAAAAAAACCAAGAGACATGAAACTGGGAAACCGCTCAGAATTGCAGTGTTAAGGCCTTTGCACACTGAGTCTGAAATTTTCGCACGTGTTTTTTCGTATTTGTGATCTGAAAAATTAATCACGCACAGAGACCTTGCACATTAATGAATTAATGAGTCCGATGCGTATTAATGAATGCATTATTAAAAAAACCACGAAACAATACAAAATGGCATCTTCAAGTAGTGAGGATGATTTTTTTTTGTCCTCTCTCTTCTTAAAAAGAGAAAAAGAAAAGGAAATATTGGGTCAATCTACTCCTGCGATCGTATAGAGAGGAAGGAGAGTTCCACCTCCTTATCAAGGAGCTGGAATTATCCAGCGGGATTATCCAGACCGATTCAAAGTTTACTTTAGAATGTCAGTGGCTCAGTTTGATGCTTTGCTAGCGATACTGGAGCCACATATTAAAAAGAAGACCACCAATTTCCCAATTTCCGTGAATCAATTGATCCTGAACAGAGACTGGCAGTATGTCTAAGGTATGGACTGCGTGCGCGCACACACACACACGGTTTACAGGGACTTGGTGTGCTATAATTATAGCTGCAATAATAATATTTGTGCTTTGTGCTGCGAGACTAAAAATATAAGCTTTTCAGACGCCATTTTCAATTTTGCCGTTCGCTTACGGTGGCTCTGGTTTGCCAAAACGTTTACCAATGTGAAAAACGCAGAAAATCAAACCTGTTCCGAACTTATTTTTTGACGGACGAAAGTTTCAGAGCATTGACATAACATGAGATCGAATTTATTTTTTTGATGTGCAAAAATTTTTGCATGTGACTTTCAGACTCCAAAGGCCTTTACACCTAACAAGACTTCACAGTGAATGACAGAGTGAACATGGTTTAAATAGGCTGAGGTGATGAGGCTAATGACACACAGGTGTAAACAATGATGGCTGATGAGTCCGGGCAAAGGATTATGGGTAATGTAGTCCTTGAAGGTCTGGCAATAGTCTGGGGTGGAGTGCCCTCTGGTGGTAAACACGGGCACTCTCACTGGTGATCGTGACAACCTTAATCAAGTTTAGTGTAGTCTTCTTCCCAATACAAAGTGTCATTAAAAGCAAATATTGTGCAAATATTATATCACGTTTGGCCACTACTGCATACGACACATTTATATCTAAAAACTCCTTTGTAAAAGAAATCTCACTTACCTTTTCCATTTTTGGCAACTGCAGTCATGGCAGGAATCTTTGTACCAGCAGCATGAGGTCTACTGCTATTAAGAGCCTAGAGAAATACATGAATATATTAAAAGAAAGAAAGAAAGAGAAAATCATTAATAATTATATACCATTAACTTATAGATGACAAAACAACTGCAAATGTCTATTTTACCAGCCATAAATATTTCTACCGGCAATTAAATTAAAAATTTTAGATACCAGTGAAAAATCACAATTCTCTATTCTTATTTTGATAGCACAGCTAAAACTACTAACCTAACTAATATAAATTAAAAACATTATTAAAGACAAGTAACAGTAGTTTTCAGGTAGAGACACTGAATAAACTAATCAAATGTAAAATGACACTGGATATAAACAGTGTATAAATAAACAGTGTTTAATCCTTATTGAAGGTACAAAAGTTATTCAGTCAAGAGCATTGAGTGATTTTTTTCTGTCTTTTGTTGTTTGATTAACATTAAAAACACAGACAGCAGCAGAAATATTAGGCTGCTGTCACTTTAAGAGCTGCACGGATCCAATACTGATACACATGCGTTGTCTTTCTCGACTGTTTACGTTGCACTTAAGCCATAACTGGCTATGTTTACTAAGATACTTGACAAGAAAACCATTGTTGACAATTTGGGAATTTGTCTCAGCTTCAGATGTGTGTGCACAAAAATTCCCACACACACGCGAGTAACAAAACAAGCTCCTTCTCGCATCTTCTTGCACTTGAATATTTAAATATGCAAGGCTTACACTTGTGTGATGATGCAACTGTCAATGAACAATGCAACAAGCATTGTTCATATTTGTTCATGTTCAAGTTCTCACAACATTGCATTGTTAGTATTCATAAAAATGTTACCGGCCAACTGGCAATTGACACCGTTTCATATACTAACCAACACAGATTTTTACTTGCATTTGGCGCTTGGTGAGTGTTAATTTTAGGCCCTTGTTGTATTGTTTTATGACTAATTTTTAATTACATTTTGGTGATTTTAATGTTCTCAAATTGTTTAAGTTGTGGATACAAATGCTAACAGGACAAAGGAGTCTGCCATTTTTATTCCAATGTTTAAAATGTAACCACATAAAGATGTGTTGGAAATGACGTTTGTTATCAAAATGATTGTTCAGAAAATGACAAAAATAAGTGATACATGTATGCCCATTGTTTGACATTGTTAGTAGACAAATTAAAGGAACTATTAGAGCCGAAACCACTCAAAGATGAAGAGGCACTCATAAACAGGCCTTATGACATGTTTGCCTGCTCAAACAGAGAGCTTGAAAGCACTTTCAATAATTATGAACCCATCCACGGGAAGCACAAAAACTGAGCTGCAGCTGAAGCTGTGAGATACAAATATTCTAAAATCATGCTGACTATTTTTAGTTGCCTTTCCAGATGTCAATGCTACTGAAAATTAACATCAACGACAGACATTTGTGTGAACAAGATGCTTGTCTTTTATCAAGAGGAGAGAAAAAGATACTGTTAATCACACCAGACAGTGCACAGACTGCCAGTAAAACAGAGGCGCAAACTGAGACCATTCTCCACAGAAGCGGCAGGACACGGGTTCAACATCATCAGCTGTACTCACTCTTGGCCTGGATTCTTTGGGCCCAGCACTGGTGGCAGGTACTGAGGGAGATCTATTAGAGGATAAGCCCAAGGACTTTTTCGGGAGGGAGGAAGGTGTTTTATGGGAGGAGGGTCTGACTTTGGTCTTTATATAGAGAGCAAAACAGTAGTGGATGAAAACTCCATGGTGTACAAATAAGCAAATTATGAAAAAAAATGAAAGTGGAGGAGAACAAAAGAATGATGCTAAATAGCTATAAGCACTCACCCTCTTCTCAGCATCACCATTGGTCTTGGACTGAGCTGTAAAAAAACAAAAAATGCACCAGTATGAATACAATCAGTCTGTCAGAAATGAGATTTGAATAAACTTGAAAAGTGAAAAAACTGGACTCTACATGTGCAACTAACTATTACTAAACCTCACGGAGACTTGGAATTTGGAACACCTGACGTTAGAGTTTGATGTTAACATGTTCCTAACCCAATGAAGCGAATACAAAATCATTGCACATATAGTTTATAGTAATAGTTTGTTTCTTTTAAGTACTGAATCCAATAGTTTTGGTTTATAATCAACATTTCTCTCACCTGGCCTGCCGTCTTGTATTTATCACTGAGTTCATCCTAATGCATTCTGAGGAATTGCCTTTTCTGTCAAGGATATGTGTGATGCTACTTTAGAATCTAAAGGCATAAATATGATGCACATATGCTTTCTTAAAACGCTGCTTCCATACACTCTTAAAAATAAAGGTTCTTAATTTGCATCTATGGTTCCATGCAGAACCTTTAAAATCTTTACATCACACAAAAGTTTTTTGATAGTGGAAAAGGTTCCCCAAAGAACTTTTCACTGAACAGTTCCTAACTTAACTGTTTTTCTAAGATTTGTTGTGAAAACCTCTTTATTTTTAAAGGGGTCATGAATCGAGAAATAAAAATGTCTTTGCGCTTTTGACATATAAGAGAGGTCATCATACTATAAGAATATCCTGTAAGTTTTAGAGCTGGAAACTTTCTTGTTAGTCCAAAAACAGCTTTTATTGTAACCAAGCCCAGCTAACGTCTTGAATGTGCCTACAGATAGGTGAAAGACCGCCTCTGCAGAAGAAAATCAACACCTACTTCATCAGTGCAACTTTGACCCCGCCCACTGGCGTGTTAGTGAGATGACGAGGAGAGAAGAGCAATACAGCATCACTGGACTACAAATAACATTACCTTCCAAAGGATCCTAATGCTAGGAATGTGCTTATTTATTTTCAACAATGTGAATGTCTGAGTTGAGCATTATGTGTTTGTTCGGTACATTTCACTGTGGATTCTTTGGTAAATCAGTCGCAATTTTGGAGCAGGCTTTGCAAACAGACATTTACAATATGGACTCGACAGTAATGCCACAACATGTAATTAACTGTGTTAATTCTAATGCCTGATCTGTGGCCAGTGATTTCTGATATGTAATATGCGCCCCTTCAATCAGAGCGTTCAAATCAGAGGGCTAAAATCAGGGTAGGAAAAATTGCCTTTTATTTCTAAATTATGACCATTTTTGATGTAAAAATCATACTAACATTATAAATTCATCCCAGGAAACATCATAAAACAATAAAACAATGCAGTGCATGACCCCTTTAAAGGTTAGGCAGCTGACTAGGTTGCATCTATGCTAACAGTGTGGAAATGCCTTCGCTAAACTGACTACAGTTTGCTAAATTTATTGCTATTGTTTTTCAGTTGAGAATTTTAAACAAGACTTTGTGTAATTCTATGCTCCAAAGAAACATTTGAGAAACGTAAGGCTGTAAATGAAAGTGAGGGGATCTGTTAAAGCAGTGCTGCACCAGATGATGGTGTTGTGAACGCATGCAAACACACTCATGCACACAGACATGCCAGACTGAACTCATTAAAACACGGCCAGCAAACATGGATTTCATCAATCAGCGCAAAACAGGCTGCAAGACCACCAGAGGAAACAAAAGAATGACAGAGTGAGGCTGAGTGCCCAAAAAAGGACGACGTGTAGCAAACAATTGCAGGACAACAGACCGTTCTCCTCAGCACGCCGCTTATTTTGAAGGATGTTCGTTATAGACAAAGTGGTGCATAGCTAAGCGGCTCTGTAAAACATAAGTGGAGGCAAACCAAGGAAGAGACACTGCACTGGGATTCTGTGAGCTTAACAGCACAGACCTTTAAACTGAGCCACTGGCACCAGGGATTTTCTTGCCGGGGAGCCGTGGACACCTTTTGGAGAGCCACTTGTGCTCGTAGGAGGATGAGTGGCTTCTGTCTTTTTCGTCTCTGCATCTTCAGCAGCAGCTCTAACCCCTGAAAATGTAGCATCAATGTTCTCCTTCACTGTGTCCGTTGTGTCCATGTGTTCATGAGGTAAAGTTCTTGTAAAACTATGTTCTTTGGTTTCAGAAGGTGCATATACAGAGGCCGCGAGAGTTGTTTGAGCCCTGCTGGCCCACGCTGGAAGGTTTTTTTCTTCAGCATGGCGCTCGTTGCCGTAAAAGGACAGTTCTTCCTCTTCCTGAAGGGTCTCACTGTAAGGAGCCCTGGCTTCTGCAATCCTCTCCCCGACGGATGTCAGGTCCTCCAGGGCGGCACTGCGAACCAGGAAAGTCACAGGTGGCTCGTTCTCCAGAGAAAGGCTCCTGGTGCGGTCTGGACTGACAGATGTCCACCGATGATGAGAATGGACTGGTTGTTCAGCCCAACTGCTTCTGAGGAGGTCTTCGTCCTGCTCTTGTATTCTCTGGTGGTCTACACAGCTCCAGTCCGAGTGTTGATCATAACCATCAGATGAAAACCCTGCTGCTAAAGCTGGAAACAAAGCCGCTTTTGCCTTATACTTGCACTAATAATAATGCATGTCCCATTCACCATGGCCACAGACTGGTCAGATGTTTTATAGAAAGCAATGACAACATCTATATTACTTTTCCTTCTCTAAAAACACAAGATGTTCCAAGAAAACTGTCATATGTTAAGGAGGGAACAAAAACCCATAGAGGAAAGACAACGAGCAAATATAACAAACTGGTTTGCTGGCCTTTGCTAACATACAAAACAAACAGTTGTGATGAAACCGGACTTCACACTGAACACAGAAATATGAGCCGATAGGTACAATTGAAGAGCATGATAGCTTCCATAATTTTTTTGTTTAAATGGGCCACTACCCTTGTGAAAGTACACTATAGTATACTTTGAAAAATAAAATACTTAAGCCCCAGGTTTCACAGACCAGGTTTAAGCTAGTCCCAGACTAGAATGCATGTTTGAGCTGTTTTAACTGAAAGCAACTTGCACTTAAAATATGTCAGTGCCATTGTTTTGTCTCGAGATGCACACCAGTAATGTTTTTTTCTAAGGCATGTTTATAAAAGCCAATTAAACGCCCTAATTGAACTAAACTCTAATCCTGGCTTAATCTAAGCCCTGTCTGTGAAACCAGGCCTAAGTATACTTAAGTGCGAACTGAATGTAATGTACTAAATTGCATGTTGTTTGCAATTAAATGAAAAAGTATTATAGTTTAAATTTATAATAAAATCAATTAGCTTAAGAGTGCTTTGATTCAAGTGAGACTTAAGTCCATCTTTATATGTAATTTCAAAATTATGGACATAAAATTGTCTTTGAGATATAGTTAAAGTGTACTGCCGAATGTACTGACAGCATTTATGGTAAACTAAAATGTACTTTAATGTTATTCCTACTGAAACTTGCATGTCATGCATATGTGTAATTACACATTTGTAATGATAAGGTTGCAATTTAGAACAGTTAAAATATAATAACTTTAAATGCAGTATCAAATATCAAACTAGAGTTAAAATTATAATCAAGTACATAACATATGCTTTAGTATGCGAGTCAAGACATCCAAATAAGTGTTCTTTAAAGCATGGATGATTAAAACATGATTTAAAATGCACTTTAAAGTAACATTATTACAAATTATTCTTTTTATTTCTTATTATAGAATCTGCAAGGTTTTTAAAATATAATAATAAGATTTAAAGTACACTATAAGTGTACATTCAAACACACTTCCTTTTCACAAGGGTAGCACTTAACAAACAAACAAACAAAGAAAATCTATATTAATGAATTAGGTTTCATAAACACTCCACTCCCTCCTGCCATTGGTCAGAAAACCAGAAATAGTTCCACCCCAGACTCCTGCTCTTTAAAAGTACCTAGTTGCTCCTGATTATTAAAATAAAATAAAATGGACACATCTCTGTTTATTCACAAAACCAAATAACCAGTACAAGATAAAGATCAGTGAGGTGGCGTACTACCAAAACATAGAAGAAAAAAAAAACGGTGTAATATTTAAAAATATATTTTTTATAAAAAATAAATATCATAATTCATGTAGCATAATGGCTATTCTACAAAGCATGAGAATAATGTGGTACAATATGAGGATAAGTTGTGTAAGAGTAAAAATAGTGTTTTACCTGTGGGCGCCGTTCCTCCAGCTTAATAATGGTCAGGATATGCGGAAAACAGAGAGAAACACATAAAAGACAAAAATTAAGGAATTGAACAGCATAATATCTGGCAATTTCAACTGCACATATGAATAAATAAATGAATGAGGTATTTATATAGTGCATTTCTCAGATGTACTACTGTACAGCCAAAGCGCTTTACTATCATATCAGGGGAATCTCCTCGGCGCTAATGCTCTCACTAAACACCGGCTATAGGTGGAGAGGAGAGAGAGTAATAGAGCCAATTCCGAAGATGGCGATTATTAGGCCATGATTGATAAGGGCCAATAGAGGGAATGTAACCAGGACACCAATGTTACACCTATTCTTTTACGAGAATTGCCATGGGATTTTTAGGCCCTGTTTACACCTGGAATTAAGATGTGTTCTGGTCGGTCGGATCACAAGTGGACGAGGGAGACACATAACCTTTTACACCTGGTGTTTTAATCCTTCTCTTTTGTCCACTTTCAACCACTGCTGTCCTGATTTTTTCGAGGGTCTATGGGTGAGTAAATGTTTTCAGATCTTTCGATCTAATGGACAAAATAAGCTCAGCAATTTACATATGAACGTGCCTGGAGAGGACAGAAAAACATATGGAGAGCAGCAGCTTTTGTTTCTGCTCTCACAACCGCAAGACCAGCCGAATGCTGTGAGTGTGTTAGAAATCACTGGATGCAGTATGGGACATGAAACAAACTAAACAATCAAATTACACTTCAAATACATTTTTGCCAAAGATGGTTTCTGTTATCTTAGGTAGTTTTTATCACGCTTATGTTAGTTCAAGTGTTCGTTTTTCAAATAAGTTTGGGTTAGTTATTTGATGGGGGGAGGGGGGGTCATGATTGACAGCTGAGACTGACAGCTACTCTGAGTGAAGTAGTCACTGAGGTACCTACAGATTTTTTTCGGGACCTTCGAGAGGAGATTGGAGATTCAAATTTTAATTTCTACATTCCACAACTGCTTATTTCACACCGACTACAATGAGTTGTTCTGCAGTGAACTGCACTAACCGAGTGTGGGTGGGGCCTTGATACCGTGGCTCCACTTCACGCTCACTACTGTGCAATCAGTGCAAGATGTCAGCACCATATTGGGACATTGGCGGCTTCACTTTTCTACAATTGAAGAGAGTGAAGGTACGCGTCGTCTATCTTTTTTTAACAGTCTATGGTTGTGTTAGTCTATGGTTATGTGTTTTCGACTACCTCTGGAAGTGGTTGAAAGTGGACAAGCTCAAAACTTTTTAGACCCTGTTTACACCTGTATTTAGCGTCGTCCACTTGTGATCCGATAGACCAAATTTGCATCTTAATACCAGTTGTAAACAGGGCCTTAATGACCACAGAGAGTCAGGACCCCTGTCTCATCGAAGGACGGCAAGGCAAACACTATCACCTAGCATGAAATCACACCATCAATATACTACACTTAATTTCTTTATCACAAAAGCAAGCAAAACCAGATCCAAAGCACGCACATCTACAGCAAAACAATTTCTGCTCAAATTGGGTGTTCAACGAGGGAAATAGTAAAAAGTAAAAGCTCCAATAATGTGAAAAAAGTAATAGTAGACTCCCACACAGATTGTAATGTTTCGAGCATGTCAGCTCTTCGTCATACACAAAAGCAACAAATACTTGCAATTAAAGCATTGTGACCTGAGAAAGAAAGAGCTTTGGCAGAAATCATATTTGGCACAAGGTATTAATTCCAGACTTGGCAATACATCACACCTAGCGTGGCGAAGGCAGCTGAGCGGAGGTCTCTGTGACTAATCACATGGGAATAGGGCTGGAGTCTCCCTTGAGTTTATTTTGATTTAAAAGCCTGAAACCTCTCAGCATGCCCCAGCAGTGGTATTAAAATTAAACTGTGACCTTAAAGACATACATATTGTCTTACAAATCGCCTCATTGTAAACGCTACATAAAAAAGATTATCAAAGCAAGAAAAGGTGTAGATCAATCTGAAACAACTGCTGAGATGGCAGTCCTGTTGGACCAAAATCAAACAGAAGCAAAATGCAACCTGCAGGCTTAAAATATGACACAAAAAAAAAAAACTAGAAAATTAGAAATATTAGGGTGCAAGGCACAAAAGCATCCACAGAAATCAAGGCACAAAAGGGCATTCGAGCAAAGCATGTCAATCAAAAGAAGCAGCAGTGGATGGAGCAGAAGGTCCATACCGCTTGCCACTTCCACAACAGGCTGATCTTCATGTTCTTCTGCTCTTGAATCCTGCGGGCCCTCTATAAAACATCATTTGAATAGATTTACACACCAAGCTACCTGGAAGTCCAGGTTTTCTTGTGAAAATGAAGCAGCTGTTAACATCATAAAAGCAAGCCAGAAATGAAAGGTTTAGCTCCACAGCTCAGCTACAGTAAGACTGTGAATGAGTTCTGAAGTGCTCTGCTGAAAGCAAATAACTGGTTGATTAACTGGATGATTAACATGCACACTATGACACAACATAAATTATAAAGGAAAAAGAAGGTAATAGGGTTTTGATACTTTTACTGCGTTCAAATTCAGAGGCTGCATCCTTCAAAGGCTGCATTCAAAGGACGAATGCATCAGAGTGACGCAACAAAGGCCGTCCCAATTCGAATACGGCTCTGTCGAATACAGCCTACAAATGTGTCCTTTCCCTGGGCCGCAAAGGAGAGAACGAGTGGACCCTCTGCAGCCTAGCCTATCCCAAGGTTCATTATGCATGTTTTTTTGTTTTTTTTTAAGAGAGATTATACTCTTTATTATGTACACTCGGCTCAGTTAAGGATGCAGCTTCTGTATATTTAACTAGGCAAAGTTAGTAAGAGGCATTTCATTGCATCAATAAAAGTAAATAAATAAAAAAGGGCAAAGAGGGACAAACTGCAATTTCAAAGCATCTTTATTAGAAGTGCCGCAATGCATACCACATTGCTTCTCCTCAGGAGAGGAGGTTCCTTCAGCCTTACTGAGCTCAACATCCACACGTTCTTCTGAAAACTCCTCTGCAAGAGAATCTTGGTTAAAAAACACAAATAACTTTAGTTGTTTGACACAATCAATACTTATAAAGACATAATTAGGTTCTTTAAAGGCAAGAAATTAAAGTCAAACATCACACACCCTGGACCGTACTGTGATCTCAGTGCAACCTTAACAGAAATTCCCTAGCTGCAACTGGATCCCTGAACTTAGCTAGGGAAAAAAATTAAATAATGAATTCAGCAATGTTTGTTTTAAGGACACGTGTACCGTTAAAAAGACACCGCTAATTTTACTGTCAAATAAGTTCAGAAACAGATGGCTGCTGAATGTACTGGCTAACTATAAAAGCAACAACCTGCAGTGTTGGAAGGTAACTGCTTTATTCAATTAACAAGAAACAAACATTGTGCAAAAGATCTAAAATAAATTTAGTCAATATTTTATGTTTTCAAAAACTCTGGCAGTCAAACAGTATAAATGCTAAAACTTTGAAAAGATATGTACACTGCATTAGACATGCCACTTTACTGTTGGAGTCATTGTGTTTTTGTTCTTGTAATCATACTATTACACCCCCCCTCTCAACGGCTACTTTATCATTGCAACTTTGGCCCCGCCCACTGGCATGTTAGTGAGATTATGAGAGAAGAGATACAGGATGGACTACAAACAGCATTACCTTCCAAAGGATCCTAATACTAGGAATGTGCTTATTTGTTTATTTACAATGTGAATGTCTCAGTTGAGCATTATTTCACTGTGGATTCTTTGGTAAATCAGTCGCAAAATAAAAATCTACAAATCTCTTATTTACATTGTGTTTTCACTGTTAGCTTTGATGAAAGCATTCGTTAATGTGCAGAAATCAAGTTACAATGATGAGATCACTGCATTCATGCGCTCAGCATGTCTGTGATCGGCTACAATGCTCATCACTGCAACCTTTCATGCCTCGATCTAAACATAATGCCTAAATACAATGTTATAATCAACACTTTTCATGATTAGTTAACCTTGAGAGATACTTAGTTATTTCATATGCAAAGATCATAGCACACGCCCCTTAAACCAAATGCCTTTTATTTCTAAATTATGACAATTTTTGATGTAAAAAATCATACTGCCATTATAAGTGCACCCCAGGAAACATTATAAAACAATAAAACAATGCAGTTCATTATCCCTTTAAATAAATGTGCAATACTATAATTTCCACAATAATGAGTATAACATGACAATGAGTTTTAAAACATCATTAAATTGTTATACCCTATAGTTTAATTTGAGTAGTATACTACAGGGTTTTTTTTTTTGGAAAATTACCAGTAAATTACCATTCAGATTTCATGTGTAAACAGGACCTTTTCAGAAAATACAGGTAAATAATTTGAGTCAGTTTCCTTACTGAGAAATTGTGTTATTTGTAAATTAAGGTTATTTTTAATTTGTTTAATGTACACATGCACTAGACCATTTCTGACCATCGCATGAGCCTTGTTGGTTTTTCAACATCTCGCACATAAGTGGCGTTTATGTGTCTCGAGACTCTCTCTTCTTTTCCATTCATCAGTGCTGTGGCTCTACAGTTGGATACTATTGTGCGCCATCTTGCGCTTTCAAATGCAAAAATGTTTTGCTGTCACACGCCTGTCATTCGAAAGTCAAAAAATGTTAGCAAATAGTGAAACTGAAGCACTTCCCCTCTTCTGGGTGGATGAAAATGGCTCAGCATTTATTTTCCAATGATTGACATCACAGAGTTTATCGACATTTTGGTGCATATGTGTGAATGTTATCTTAACGGTATAAAGGTTTTACAGTGTTTTACAGGCTACATTCACACGGTCGGTTTTTGGGGTGCATTTCATTTACTTACAGGTGTAAGTCTCAAAATGTCCCATTCACACAGTTCTTACAGTAGCATCTCGAATACTGTCTGTATGAATGTGCAATGAGAGTCAAGCACGTATTCTCTTACCAGTAACCATAACAACAGTGACCAAAGTAATATCAAAGATGGCAATGTTCACTTTTGGCACGACAAGAGTCCAATTGAGCTGCAAGTTCATCCGTCAAATCTTCATTAACCGACAGCAGCATTTATATCTGGGTGGAGAGTGGAGCATTTGAGTCATGCGTAGAACACAAAACTGCAACTCCGGTGGAGAACAGTGACTGGATCTAAAACCCTCATGTCTTGGTCAATGTAAGTTAACAAAACCATACATGAAAACCTGCAATATACAGTAGACATGCGAGATTGTAGCTCTTTTGCACTGTATGATGTGATGGAAAACTATTTGTCCAGTCTGGTTCCGTTCACAGTGCAGGTTTTCCGAGAATGCGGTTGTGAGTCCTGAAAATCTACAGCAACTGTATTAAGGACTCAAATACAGAACTGACAATCGCATTCTGCTGCTGTGTGGCCATATTTTACATGTGTGAAAGCGGCTAATGCTTAATACTGCGCTTCTAGAGCTACTAATGTACTAGTTTTACTATCTATAACATACTCACTCTCTGCTGTGCCATTGTAGTATGTGCCATTTATTTGTGGAAGATGCTCTGAGCAATGTTTCCTCCTTGTGTGGGCCATTACAGGAAGAGCAAACGGGGAGAAAGTGTGCACTAGTGAAGGCTGTAAACTAGGGAAATATAAGCTACGCACTAAAGAATGCAGGGGGTCGCAAGGGAAAAAAGAGAGAGCGTTATGGTCCGATTTAGGGCATGTGAATACATACAACACAACAGAAGACTCCTTCTGAAGCTGGCACCTTTACAAAAGACTGTCAGTCAATACCACGACTGTGTTTGTCCTTCCCCTCCTTACACACGCTTGGCTTTAAACAAGCAACTACATTTAGAAAACTAAATGTAGTTTTCTAAATGTAAAACTAAATGTAGTTTCCCCCCCCCCCCCTCAGGATTTTCTCAGGGCTATCATTCAACATCATTCATTTAAAGGGATAGTTCACTTACTCACCCTCATGTCGTTCCAGACTTTCATTCATCTTCAGAACACTAATGAAGAAATTTTTAGTGAAATCTAAGCAATTTCAGCCCCTCCAATAAAAAGTCTATTGAAGATCATAAAATAAAGTTTGGTCTTCTGAAGAGACATGACTGATTTATAAGATAAACAGATATAATGTAGGCTCCCAGCAAGCAATAGCCATCATTTCACCATCTCGGTTAACTATAGACCCAATATAGTCCGGCTATGCGTAACCCACTTCTATCCAAAATAACTTGTGAGATGTATGATATTCCAACATGTAAGCAAAGTCAGCAGTGATTACAAGGTGCCTTGTTTTAGCCTAGATGTCAGGGCTGTGTTAGGATGGCTATTAGACGTCTTTTAAATGCAAAATTGCTTGCTGGGCTTTAATTCACATATCAGAATGCTCAAGCATGTTCGCTTAAAGCATGAAAACCACTGATACACCAGCACATTTGAGCGTCCGCAAGAACCAATAAGGTTTGTTCTTGTGCATCAAACAAGTACAGTTGAGCTTCCGTTTAACATATTTGAGTGCTCTATGTATGTTTGCTGATCAATGTTTATATGCGGGGCCTAAAATTAACTCTCGCCAAGCGCTATGCGAGTAAAAATGGCGTTGGCGAGTACATAAAACGGTGTCAGTCACCAGTTGGCTGGGAACAATTATTTGAATTCTAACAATGCAATGGTGTGAAAACATGAGCGTGAACAAACGTGAACGACGCGCTGTACGGTTAACGGGTCAGTGCTGCATCTTCACGAAAGGTTTAGCTTTTCCAATGTAAATATTCACGCGATGGAATTCGTTACTCACACGCTGTGTGGGAAGTCTGAAATCCGCAAAGTGCAAAGTTGAATGGACAAATTCACTCAAAATGAACTGCGAGTATCCTAGTAAACATGGTCGGTAATGTCTCAAGTGAGCACAAACACAAAACGCATGATATGTGCGTGCATTCGGTCTTAAAGTGACAGCATCCTAATAATCCTGCTACTGTCTGCGTTTTTAATGTTAATCAAACAACAAAGGACAAAGGAAAAATATCACTCAATGCTCTTGAACTTGTGAAGAATATGATGACTACGCAGTGTTATTTATTTGATTAGCCTACTTTATTACATTTCGGTACCTGAAAACTTTAGACCTGCCAGAAGAGCACTGCTTTTTTCATTTGTATCTTTGTTGTATTGTATTTATTTGTGCTTGTATCTATTGCCTGTAATTTGATTCTTTGTTCTTATGTTATTACTGACTGTTTACTTAAGTAGGCTATTACATTTATATTAGTTAAGCTAGTAGTTTTAGTAGTTTATGGTTCGAAATTGGTATCTAGTATCTAAAATTATGGTGTCATAACTGCCTGTCTTTGTGTCATGGCTGGTAAAAAATATTTTTGGATGGTAAATTTTCACTGGCTATTGGCAGCTGTGGCAAAAAGTTAGTTTAGGCCTTATTTATATGTGAATAAAAGCCTAAATAAATCTATTGATCAAAGCAATTGTGTCTCTTTAGAAGACTTTGATTAAACTGTTCAATTTGTATGGATACTTGTTCATGACCTCTTCATGAACTGTGAATAGGCTTTCAATGGAAGGACAGATTTCATTAAAAATATCTTCAGTTGTGTTTCAAAGTAAAATGAACATCTTACGGGTTTGGAACGACATGAGCGAATAACTCATGACACTATATCTTTATAAACCTACAATCTAGTTGACTAGTTTAGATTACACTATACGCTAGAATGACTATAGTAATAACATTGAAGTATGCCAGCTGGGCAATGTTTCATTGGTTTAATTCAGTTACAGACAACTGTTTATACTTTTGGTAAAACAGTGAATGAAGGGGTTTCAAACTTGCTCAATGTCAATCGTTGTCTTCATTTATACACTGTCTCCTTACATTTTCTGTAACCCAACTGAGAACCAATTTCATTACTTTGTGCTTTTCAAAAAGCCTCAATGGTCTGTACACAAAAAACACAAAACCTCACACATACAGAAGAAGGCAGGTTGTGTGAAGGCGTTGAATTAGTACCAGAGAGCGTCCTGAGAAGAGCGTGACCCACATGCATGGATTACAGCACGACGCAGCTGCAAAGCCTGGATTGAGGGCCCAGTCAAGCATAGCCTTGTGGTTTATGTAAAGGAATTAATACACAAGGATTTATCAAGAGTTGCAGCCAATGCGGCCACATTCATAATCTGAAACAACACTAAAATATGTATAAAGATCATATGCCCTGCAATGCTTTTGATCATTTCATCCCCCTCATTTTATTTGCTCATGACAGGAGGAAACACATGTTAGCGGTCATGCTAATTGATATTCGGTGGGATAACACATCACCATGCATGCAGTATCACAGTGAATTCATGTGCTAATGAAATCATTAATATAATCTCATTATTTAGTAGGAACATGTGCAAGTCTTTCTCTGGTGTATTATACAGAACCACACTGTCTGATAATATCTTCCCCTGTCATGCAGCCAAGATATATTTGATTTGGTCTGTCATTACATTTGCCCTTGTAATATTTAATAGTGTACGCTACATATAAATAGATATTACTTATGAATTATGTATTCTTCCTTAATGGCTGTGGAGGAAATAAAGTGTCTTTAATACAGTCTAAAAACATATTTAGGATCAACAAATGCTCATAAATGAGTTAACGTCTACATTGAGTTAGAGGAACCATTTTTGACTCTCAAAGAAGTAAGAAGTTTTAACTAATTTCAGCACAACTGAGTGATGGTCCTGAAATCAATTAATCTAATCAATTTCAATTCAGAATAACAGCAAATTTTATGTTAAATATTGCTTGTCACTGGCATTAACTCTTTTAAATGTCAAACATAAAATAACACTTAATTTCAACATTAATTCTCCTTATCAATTCCAATGTAAAGCATGCTGGGAACTAGAAATCCACAATTCTCAAAGTAATCAAGACAACTTCATTAAGTTTACATTTGCATTTATGCATTTGGCAGACGCTTTTATCCAAAGCGCCTTACACTGCATTCAAGGTACACATTTTTACATTTTGTCAGTTCTTGCTTTCCCTGGGAATCAAACCCATGACCTTGGCGTTGCTAGCGCCACGCTCTTATTGTTTGAGCTACAGGAAAGCCTGCAGCTCAATTTTTGTAGGCCTGTATCCCTGTAGATCAAAGTTAATATTTACATTTTTTTTAAATAATTAACAGAAACTTCAGTTTAAATTACATACAATATTACACTGATGTTATGTAAAGTTGATTACTATGTCAACAAAACTCATCAAAATAGGTCCCCTGAATTTCTTTTTAGACTGTAGATCATATTCCAAACCAGTATGTCCTTCGAGAACAATTAAACTTGTCCTTCAACTATATTTGAATGTGTCATGATAACATACACACCCTGTTCACACTGCAGAGCTTGTTTAATAATTCTGACTAATCAGATAATAAGTATGCGTGTATGTATTTTGACTGGCTGTGACACAATGGACCTGTTTTCCCACAGAAGCAAGCTCACCTTTCATTGGACAATCCCCTGGTCTCACAAGCCCCACCGCAATTCCATTCTCCTTATGGAACTGGTTCCCATGGTGATGATCATTGATGGTCATTCCAGACAGGGAGGTTGCCATGGTATCGCCAGAGTTGTAGTGAGCTGTGTGGCTATTGGGCGAGGAGCTCATGAAATCGTGCTGCTGGTCCATAGCAAGTCCAAATGCGAATACTTGGGGGTGGGGATGGGGGATAAAGGTAAGGGAAAAGGGATAGAGTAAGAAGGGTACAAAAAGCAGAAAGGGAAAAAAGGGAAGAATAAGTTAGTGGTTGTATGAGGGGAAAGCAGTTAAAAATGCTCTGATTCCTTGCGGCAAAAATGGTTTTCAGTGCTGGCAGAAGAAAAAAAATTGTTCCAAATCCACAGTGCAATAACAGAAACCTCCAAAACAACTCTCAATGAGTCAACAGTAGTGGCGTCCTCCACTAACTTTTCCAAGGACAACATGGGTTGAATCAATAACCAATCGTCAAGATCCGTCCCTTCCGCTGGCTTCACACAGGGCTGTCACAAGCTCAATGTAAACAGAGCCAGAGTGCCGGTGCAAACCTGGATATTTATACTGACAAACATGCAGGACTAGCTTAAGGTTACTGCCATGAGGCTTAAAATAGTGCAGTCAAGCCAATGTGTCCCCATGCACCTCCTGCAAGCCTTTCTGCAGCCACTTTATTTAAACCATTGTAACGCACAACATAACATATAGTGCACTTGGAAAAGTTTTAATTTGTAAGGTAAAGTCACACCTTACATAATGACAATGTAATTAACAATCACATTGTGAAATGATAGAAAACACCCATTTGTGCCACTGACTGACTGCAATTGTAGTTTCTACATGGGACACTCTGGCACCAAAACATTGAGGTGTTAATTATATTGTAATACTGTAATGACTAATACTGAAAGTCTGATTAGTGATACATATTCAGTTAGCTACCCAGCCCAAAGAAGATTATACATGTTAGGTATTTCACAGCCGTCCTGATGCACAACACAGCGCCCAGCCCTGCAGACATCCTGACAGCTCATTCTGATGTGTACACTGATGTGTAGCACTTAGAAACAGCATGTTTTTTCATTTATATTTTTTTAGTGCAACAATGGGAATGTAATGACTTCTCAACATGATATATATATACACATACCCGATTCCAAAAAAGTTGGGACACTGTACAAATTGTGAATAAAAAGGAATGCAATAATTTACAAATCTCATAAACTTATATTTTATTCACAATAGAATATAGATAACATATCAAATGTTGAAAGTGAGACATTTTGAAATGTCATGCCAAATATTGGCTCATTTTGGATTTCATGAGAGCTACACATTCCAAAAAAGTTGGGACAGGGAGCAATAAGAGGCCGGAAAAGTTAAATGTACATATAAGGAACAGCTGGAGGACCAATTTGCAACTTATTAGGTCAATTGGCAACATGATTGGGTATAAAAAGAGCCTCTCAGAGTGGCAGTGTCTCTCAGAAGTCAAGATGGGCAGAGGATCACCAATTCCCCCAATGCTGCGGCCAAATATACTGGAGCAATATCAGAAAGGAGTTTCTCAGGGAAAAACTGCAAAGAGTTTGAAGTTATCATCATCTACAGTGCATAATATCATCCAAAGATTCAGAGAATCTGGAACAATCTCTGTGCGTAAGGGTCAAGGCCGGAAAACCATACTGGATGCCCGTGATCTTCGGCCCTTAGACGGCACTGCATCACATACAGGAATGCTACTGTAATGGAAATCACAACATGGGCTCAGGAACACTTCCAGAAAACATTGTCGGTGAACACAATCCACCGTGCCATTCGGCGTTGCCGGCTAAAACTCTACAGGTCAAAAAAGAAGCCATATCTAAACATGATCCAGAAGCGCAGGCGTTTTCTCTGGGCCAAGGCTCATTTAAAATGGACTGTGGCAAAGTGGAAAACTGTTCTGTGGTCAGACCAATCAAAATTTTAAGTTCTTTCTGGAAAACTGGGACACCATGTCATCCGGACTAAAGAGGTCAAGGACAACCCAAGTTGTTCTCAGCACTCAGTTCAGAAGCCTGCATCTCTGATGGGATGGGGTTCATGAGTGCGTGTGGCATGGGCAGCTTACACATCTGGAAAGGCACCATCAATGCTGAAAGGTATATCCAAGTTCTAGAACAACATATGCTCCCATCCAGACGTCGTCTCTTTCAGGGAAGACCTTGCATTTTCCAACATGACAATGCCAGACCACCTACTGCATCAATTATAACATCATGGCTGCGTAGAAGAAGGATCCGGGGACTGAAATGGCCAGCCTGCAGTCCAGATCTTTCACCCATAGAAAACATTTGGCGCATCATAAAGAGGAAGATGCCACAAAGAAGACCTAAGACAGTTGAGCAACTAGAAGCCTGTATTAGACAAGAATGGGACAACATTCCTATTCCTAAACTTGAGCAACTTGTCTCCTCAGTCCCCAGACGTTTGCAGACTGTTAGAAAAAGAAGAGGGGATGCCACACAGTGGGAAACATGGCCTTGTCCCAACTTTTTTTGAGATGTGTTGATGCCATGAAATTTAAAATCAACTTATTTTTCCCTTAAAATGATACATTTTCTCAGTTTAAACATTTGATATGTCATCTATGTTGTATTCTGAATAAAACATTGAAATTTGAACATCATTGCATTCTGTTTTTATTCACAATTTGTACCATTTCCCAACTTTTTTGGAATCGGGTTTGTATATATAAAGCCCGGCTTTGAGAGTGGTTAAAGGAATAATTGAAAATTCTGTCATCGTTTACTCGCCCTCAAGTTGTTCCAAACCTGTATAAAGTTTTTCTTCTGCTGAACACAAAGAAGATATTTTGAAGAATATGGGAACTAAACAGTTGAAGGACCCCATTGACTTAGTTCCATAGATTTTTTCCCCTTACTATGGAAGTCAATGGGGTCCATCAACTGTTTAATTCCCCATATTCTTCAAAATATCTTCTTTGTGTTCAGCAGAAGAAATAAATAATTTTTTCCTGCTACGCTTACTCTACTAAAATACATAGTTCACAAGAAAATCCTGTCTGGATTCTCCACGGCACTGCTTTGGGCAGTGGGAAAAATCTCACCTGTTTTATGTGCATCTGGCACATAAACTGTCTGGAACAGTGTTTGCACAAGGATTCAGGAACTTTGCTCTCTCACCTTTCCTCAAAGCTTTTTGCACACTGGGAATGTGATGACTGCTCAACATCTTCAAGTGGAACAAATGAATTCTACAGTATAACAACAGAGACAGCGGGATCCACAAGACCTGCACTTTTCTAATTTATATATATTATTTTTAATTACAAATTAAATTATGATCATCACACTTGCAGTGAAAAGTTGAATTAATAGTATTTGGTATGTCACTGTTTCACATTAATTACAGCAACAACAAAAAAAAAAAATCATGGACCATGATCATGTCACCCCGTTTAATTTATAAAAGACTGTTTGTCACATTGATAATGTGAACCTCTGTGTACAAATGTACTTATTTGATTAGCGACATAAAAAGCTCAGAATCTGAATCTATTATTTGTTTCATAACATAACTTTCCAAATTTAAGTTAAATTTCAAATCCCTGATTTTTAATGTGGTCTCAAGGCTTTTACACCCCATGTATATCCAATGACCTTTCCGCAGTATGAGCTGAAAGACCTTTTACACATGTCCCGACACCACTTAGTGAAAAATATATGTGTACCATAAGACCACATGCCCCCAAGGGCAGTTGAAGAGCCTGTCTAACCAGGCACTAAAGTCTGTTGGTTTTTGTGTAGCAGTGCCTTGTTGTGAGTGTCAAAGCATAAAAAACATGCACTGTTGGCTCTCTAGTGTGTGTATGTGTATTCAAGGAGTGAGAATGATGAACTTTGCATGCTTGTGGCCCTTCTGCAAACCAACCTAAACAGCGGTATTACAAGGGTGGGTGTGACAAGAGAAAGCACAAGATCAACATAGATGTTTACACAGCACCTGGGATACTATGCAAAGACATATTCACCTCAGGGTACACATATAAAACCATCAGATGTGTCAGTAACTGAAAAAAGACATTCAGTTTGGATTCCTGTGTTCAAAGGCGAGATGAGGGTTAACATGGATAGTTGCCTGAATGCAAGATCAGATCGCAGTGGTCGTTCCTTCTTGATGGACCTTATTCAGAGCAGCGCCATGACAGGTATGAAAGCAAGGCTGTGAGGGATTAGACTTACCGTGTTTTCAAAAAGCTGTGTAAAGCTCCCTAATTACTTATAATTTTCCACAGCTCAAGTTGTCTGGAGTTCTTTGTCTACTGAAACTTCTTGGACAGATATTTCTGCAGTGTTTCACAACAGAACAATCCAAAAACACATTAAATAACAGTAAAAACCACTGAACAGATGTATGTCTATCCCTCACAGCCTCGCTTTCAATGCGGTTAAAAAGATGGTGCTGATGATTTAAGCGCTAGTGCCTTTGAGTTACGAAAAGCATGTGGTAAGAGTCAAGAGCTGCATCCCAAATTACATTTTATATAGTAGGTATTTGGTCTGAGACTTCCTTCACTCTTGTTAGAAAAGTACATTCTATATATAGTATGAATGAAATTCGGAAGTACTACATCCACCATGTTGTCACTGTCATGTGGCCTATAAGGCATCAGTTGTCGTCTCACTGCCACTGTCACTGCTGTGTTTGAAATCACCCCCTATACCCTCATTCACTATTCCCTACATTACTCCAATAATATAGTCCACTTGAAAGAGTGAATGAAGACGACACTGAGTGCGCCGAAAAGGGCTGCCGCTTTTGTGTTGTTTGTGCTTGCTTTTTAATAATCATTTGAAACTTAGCAAACTGGCTGCTGCAGTAGTAATGAAATCATTTATCTTGAACTCTGTCATGGAAACTAATATGTATAAACCTTAAACAATTTAATAATCAAGTAAAAGGGAATTTATACCTGTATGATATTACACTGTAGCCCCACTGGACCAGCGGTTTGGAAAATTGATGGATGGATGGGTTCAGCTGCGGGCGCCATTTTCTGGCAGGGGAATTAATTTGGCGTGACCATCACAATGCATGATGGGTATTCTCTAGCTGTTGAGCATACATCAGTTGCAGGTGCGTTGTGGGATTGAATGAGTGCACTCGATAACATCCACTATGGTTTCGGGCACCACTACAATGGCTGTGCCATCAAATAGTGCCCTATTTAAGGGTATAGGGGGCGATTTCAGACACAGCCCCAGCTAAGTGTTCAACATATGCGCCAAACCTCAACGGAAGCAGTAGGTCATCCAGGTACTTTTTGCCTGCCGGTTTATGAACACTATGAATTTGGATATACTAAGCTCACATACCATTTTTATACATATGTACTACTATAGTATCGAAGTAGGCATATTTGTCTTCTTCGTTTTATGAACTTACTATTTTTAAATCACATACCCTGTGCTATAAACAAAGTGTACACTGCACAATATTCAGTAACACTTTAGTATGGGGAACATGTATTCACTATTAACTATGACTTTTGCCTCAATAAACTCCTAATTTGCTGCTTATTAATAGCTAGTAAGGTAGTTTTTGTAGCGTTTAAATTTAGATGAAGGGTAGGATTAAGGGATGTAGAATATGGTCATGCAGAATAAGGCATTAATATGTGCTTTATACGTACTAATAAACAGCAATATGAATGGTAATAAATAGCAGTATGCAAGCTAATAAGCAACTAGTTAATAGTGAGAATTGAACCCTAAAATAAAGTTCTACCCAGTATGAATTAATCCACATTAAATGTTTCAAACAGTTTGCTATATTGTTGTCACAATCATCAAATTTCATGTGAATAGTGTCCAGTTATCATTATGAAAATAAAAACTGTTTTGTTATCTATTCAGTTGTTACACAAAACAAAATTAAATATTGTCTTTTGTTAGTCTGATCAAATAATGAGCTAAAACAATTCTGTTAAAAATCTTCTCTGATAATATTGTCAGAAGCATTGTATTGTGGGTAGTTTCCCATGCAGTGTGCTCTGTTACTGCTCATTGCACAGGCCACCTGTGTATCACATGCACACACAAAATGTGCATACAGTGCAGAGAATCCACTCAAACCAAAATGTATTCAGACAACTTCAACATTTTCTCACATTATCAGTATCATTATCAGTTCATTCGCTATAGTTTAGAAAATGGTAATAAAATATGAAAAGAACTCAAGAGTTAAACTGTGTCAGAACAAAATCATCTTGATAATGTCAGATATGACTCGAGAAAAACGAGTTGTCTCAGAGAGCGATTTGTTCATTTTGTGTTGACCACGCATGTGCAACATCCCATATGTTCTGTACCGGAAACAGAAAAGATTAGTTCATCTCTCGAGTGTTCGGGTTCGAGGCGATCGTTTATGTCCCCATAGGCTGAATGCAGAAACAGAAAAGATTAGTTCATCTCTCGAGTCTTTGGGTTCGAGACGTTCGTTCAAGTCCCCATAGGCTGAGTGCAGAAACAGAAATGATTAGTTCATCTCTTGAGTCAGTCTTCGGGTTCGAATTGTTCGTTCAAGTCCCCATAGGCTGAGTGCAGAAACAGAAATCTCTCGAGTGAGTCATCGGGTACGAGTCTCGTTCTTTTGTCACGTGACAGCCGTGTTGGATACAGAAATCTGTTCATTCACAACCTTCCTTACAAACAAGTGCATAGTTTTTGTTTGTTTGTTTAGTTCAGTTTTTTTAGCTATAATAATTGATTTTCCTATGAAGACTGGACACATTGGGTTGGTCAGAATGGATAGGCATAACATAAATGTTTATTGCACATATCTTCTGATGATTTTATAATAATAAATATATTACAATATGCAGTCAATAATACGAATGTAATGTTGTATATGTTGCGAGACACTGAACCGGGAAGCGGTCACGTGACAAAAGAACGAGACTCGTACCTGATGACTCACTCGAAAGATGAACTAATCATTTCTGTTTCTGCACTCAGCCTATGGGGACTTGAACGAACAATTCGAACCCGAAGACTGACTCAAGAGATGAACTAATCATTTCTGTTTCTGCATTCAGCCTATGGGGACTTGAACGAACGACTCGAACCCAAAGACTCGAGAGATGAACTAATCTTTTCTGCTTCTGCACTCAGCCTATGGGGACTTGAACGAACGACTCGAACCCGAACACTCGAGAGATGAACTAATCTTTTCTGCTTCCGGACTGCATGCGTTGCATATGAGGCTGTCACGGCCCAGATCAGACATGATGACGGAACGGCTCGAACCCGAAGACACGAGAGGTGAACTCATCTTTCCAGGGAGGGAACAGACGTGATTAAATGTGAAGTGACAAAAGAAAGAACGATTTGGATCGGGAGGTGAGGTGAACTAACAGACTGTATACATAGCCTGATTAAGACCCAGCTAAGCAATTAATCAGTTCTTTCTCAAAGTTTGGCCATGGCTGCTTTAGCTTATAGTTTATTTTTAATTCCAAAAGTAGTACTAAATGTGCTGGAAAAAGTAAAGTTTATCATTTTAATTAGATTCTGCTGAAATTAATGAAATGACTTCGAAGATTCGTTCATTTTGCTGAACAAGATTCAAAGATCCGAGTCAGTAAAATGATCCGAACTTCCCACTACTGATGTCAGATAACTTTGATAGAAAGGTATGTAATGGATTACAATCAACCAATCAGCTGTTAAATTAAGCAATAAATTAAATTAACTGTTAAATTAAAATAAGTACACAATTAGATAATACCAGTTTAGGTCAACCAATGACCAAGCAATGCTTCATTGTGTTCAGTCTGTGGTGAAAAAGGTCACATTAGCAAATTAGAGAAAGAACACTTCAGCGAAACTTGGTCAGGCCAAAGTGTCTGAATAATTTTGGTCCCAAATTTTTATAAATTTTATTGGTTGTCCACTGTATGGAGAATTTTTGGGTATAATATTTCAGTTTATTTTGCTATCCTCACTTACATAAATGAACTATAGTGTCCTGCACCCACTCGTAAAAAATAAAATCTGGTGTCTGAATAATTTTTGTTTGACTGTACATGTATGTTAGTATGCTAAACATATAGGCCTGGCCTTGCTGCTTTCTCCAATACACAAATAATTAGCATGAAACTGAAGTTTAAACCGGGCGTTTGAGATGATTCAGAGAGCAAACTAGACTGTATGCTACAAATAGATGCAGTTGAATGCTTCCTTGTAAACATACGCTTCCCCTTTCTTTGAATGCTGTGAAACTGATAGTTCAAATAGACGTGGGAGCATTTGATTCTTCCCATGGAGTGTCAAGATGTCTTATGAAACAAAGCTCCCACAGTTACACTGAAAGGATGTCAACAAACTTCTGGAATTTTATGCTTCTCTTGTCAGTGTGTGTCGTGCTTGTAGTTTTGTGGGACATTTCTAACACAAAGAAATGTAAAAAACATTCGAAATTGGAAAAAGAAATGTAATGTAAAAACGATGCTTCTACTCTTGCAGACTGCAAATACATGCATAACCCGGTAAGGACATAACCATGTTATAATCACCCTTTTATTTAAAGGAATTAAATAATTATAGGATTTAAATGGATTTAAAGGAATAAAGAAAAAGGAAGAATAACAGTGCACAGTGTCTCAGCTGAAGGAAATAATCCATTATTTATTTATTATTAATATATCTATTATTTTCTTATTGGGCCGATAACGATAACATTAAAACATATATTGGCCGATACCGATATGGTGGCCGATATATCATTCATAGTGTAAACAATAAAGCACAACATCTTTGATTTGATTGGCCATCTCAAACATTTTGACACTATTATACTATATCGTTCTGGGCTGCGTTTCCCCAAAGCATTGTAAGCCTAAGTTGGCTCATGATGCTTTTGAGAAACACAGCCCTGTTTATTCCAAGCACGTGCTGCAGTTTTTAAATGCTTGAGCTCTTTAAAGGCGCAGTGTGTGATTTTTAGCAGCATCTAGTGGTGAGGTTGTGAATTGCATCCACCCTTCCCTTTCAGAGCACATAGAGAAGCTACGGTGGCCGACACAAGACAAAAATATTGTCGTTGGATAGAGCAGAGAGTGACTAGCGCTCTGTAGAGAAGTTTGTCCGTTAAGAGCCACCATAGAAACATGACAGCGCAAAATGGCGATTTCACTGTAAGGGGACCCGCGGTGTATGAAGATAGAAATGGCTCATTCTAAGTTAATAAAAACATAACAGTTCATTATTTAAGGTCTTTATACACCACTGAAAACATAGTTATGTATATTATATTGCATTTCTGTCAATAGATCCTCATAAATACTACACACTGAACCTTTAAAGCAGGATGAATTCTGATTGGCTGTCAATGTTTTTATTGTTAATCAGCTGGAAACAATCGTTCTGAAAGTGATTCCAATGATATTGTTACTCTGTGCCGTTATCCTTATAGTTGCGGTGAGGACTCTACTAATCTGTTATATTTAGAACTACATATATCACTATCGTTATAGTTGTCATCCCTTGTGTACGCTAAGGCGCTAAGTTGGTTATGGCCACTCACTGAGGTCCTGTAGGCTGACAATCTACACAACATCTAAAAAAGAAAAAATGTGTACACCAACTCAACAGGCATTATTTGTTATATAAGCAGGCAAATCTGTAATCAGTAGATCTGACCATTTCCAAAAACTGCTTGGTTGGAATTAGCAATAAATCCATGGATGGCACCAGGAAAAGTCAAGAGTGTATCTCCTTAGGGGTTATTGCTTGTTTATCTGGCTCGCCATTGGCACGCACTGGGTTTGTGTTTTAGAATAGCTGAAAGTCTGTGATGCTCTCATCACGGCTGACTACCCTTGTATCCCTGACCTAAATTTGCTCAGCATCGCTATGAAGCACAGTTACTCCTCTCTCATGTTCTCTCACTGCTTTCAATACCCAGCTCCTTTCGGGCATGGCGTTATGTTCTAATTCAAACACAGTCCCATAACATAACCCATCACAAAATGACTTATTTATGAAATCAACCAGATCAAGATTACATAAAACCCTGGCAGTCTAGTATAATAGGATAATATGACAAGAATACAGACAGTAAATCTCATGCCAGAAAATGTATTCTGGCTGTGATGACATAAGCCACTTCCATTATCCCACTAGCATGCGAAATGATTCTTATGATGAGTCACTCCCTTATGAGCAGGGTGTAGAATGGTGTCACTGTACTGTGGTGGAAAGACATATTAATTTCAGAAAATTATGCATTTTGTTAAATATATTATTTGTCCATTATTGCAGACATTTTGCTGCAAAAAAATGTATAATATAATATTATTTATATGTAAGGAATAATTGACTCCGGTCCGTTAAAATAATGCATGCCCTAGATGGTAATGTGGCCAATACACGAAGCGGAGTTACACTTCGGGTGTGCATTATTCTCTAATAATTCAAAGGATCGGAGTCAATTATTCAATTTATACTATGGTTACCATACCTCAAGACATTGTTCAAATGTGTATTTCAAGATATTTATCAGGTCCTTAAAACGCTCTTGTGTGCAGGACTAATTTCTTACACATCTCATCCCACACCTCAGAGAGAGAGAGAGAGAGAGAGAGAGAGAGAGAGAGAGAGAGAGAGAGATTAAGCTTGTGTGAATTACCTGAGTCAGTTTGTGTGTCTCTCAATAGCGTTCGGCAGCAGCGTCTCTACTAATAGCGAAACTAAGTTTATCAGCTTCAAGAACAGCCATTATTACATTGCTAGTGAGAAATGTCATGTAGCTTTTAAGTTGCTAATGTTTTGGCATGCACATGAAGTTTAATGACATCCCATTTTTAATCCGTAGGGTTTAATATTTTGCAGCTATAACAGCTTCAACTCTTCTGGGAAGGCTTTCCACAAGGTTTAGGAGTGTGTTTATGGGAATTTTTGTCATTAAAGCAAAAGGATAACCCGAATACTGAATTAATTACTGAATAATTAAATTTTCAACTTATCTATATACTTTCGATCATATAATTTGTAGTGATTTTATCAAATTGCCAAAATCGAATAGAAACATTTTTATGAATGGTCTTTACATGTGCTTCGGTTCATGGCTAACAGCATTCCAGAACAGTCATGCTTATGTTCTCAGGGCAAAGGACCATGTGGATGCATGTAGACATGGAATTTTGGAATTCTGCGCATCACGCTTCTGTCAGAGAGGCAATGGCCTAAGTCTCTGCAGCTGCAAATTCACCTCAAATTACACAAACCACCAGGTCTATGGCAAAGATCCCAATCACACCCTCTCATGCCAACTAGTCTGAGGAGACTGGTGTTGCAGCAAACTAAACCCATCTGTCAGTACCATGCCAATTAAGCACTCATACTGGTCGGAGAGACTTCATATGGCATTATATCAGAGATTTTATGCTCTTTGTAAGCCTGTCCATATCACTAAACCAAAACAATTTGCTCAGATGTTTTCATGGGGCTTAGAGACATATTTAAAAAATAATAAGCTCACATGTCTAATCTCTATAATACTGGGGCTAAACAATCATCTTCTATCATTTTTGCGACAGCATGGAACACAAATGGCACAAAACCGCAATCAATGCAATGTTTTTTGGTCTTTTCCCAGAACAAAGATCTAATTATAATTATATGCGAAATTTATATATTTGATTCAGTGGCCGTTTTATGATTCTACATATTCTAATGGCTTCTGCTGAAATTCCCCATCAGAAGAGTGTTTGGAAATACCCCTAATTAGTCAGTTTAATTAATTAACCATTTTATTAATTAAATTACAACAACTTCGACAGATGATTTTAGTGTGAATTTTGGGCACAAATCCCCGCTCCCCATTCAACACTAAAGGAGTTATAAATGTATGGATGCGCTGATATGAACATTTTGGCCGATACCGATAATTCTTTGTGTTTGAAAGCCGATAACCTATTGGCGGATAAATCTAAATCCAAATTTTTATATCATTTTTGAGAGCCTGATTACAAAAACAAAAGTCTCACCATTAAAGCCGTGATCCAAGCACACATTTATAATGATCTCATTGTAATTTTATGTAGCCTATGAACCGTAGTTTCCTTTTTTGAAGTGATTCCAATCATATTTCAAGCAATTCAAAAACATCATGGCGAACAGTGCGCATCTGAAGGGTCTCAGATGAAGGAAATAATCCATTATTTATCTGCCTTAATATATATCGGCCAAATTTTCTTATAATAACTATAACATTAAAAATGAACATATATTGGCCGATACTGATATGGTGGCCGATATATATATATATCGTGCATCCCTATGAAAATGTCGCAGCTGCTCTTAGACTTTTCCATACAACAAAGGTGGATAATGCCTGTGGATACACCCTATCTAGGGTTCTTTGCAGGGCATCTAAACCATAAGAAGGGTTCGACTGATTCTATCCTGAATGAACTATTGAGATGCAGTCAACCAACACAGATTAATGACAATTATTTCAAAACAGTAATCGGCCACTGACAATGCATGCAATCAATATAAAACGTCAACTAATGAGAGAAAAAAAGGCGAGGCAACCCTATAACACAACCAGAGAGTCGTCTGCAGGCACCTTAAAATCCTCAACCCCCATTTTAAATCGGATTACAATCCACATGGGATGCAGTTTAATACAGTGATAATACACAGTGGGTACCGCAACCAAAACGACCCCATGTGCGAAGCGTGCATTGAACATGATGCACGAAGAATAATGCTGGTTACTAAATGAACCCATGCATCTCCATGATTAGACTGTACAGTCGATGAAGAAAGGTGTTGCATAGCATTAGAACACAGAATCAGCACTCGGTCAGCGACAAAGCCTAACCGTGAGTTGTAATAAAAGCGAGTCGCCTATAATTTCGACAGGACTGCAGACACAGAGACACTGTGATGGCTGAATTCATGAACATGGAGAGCTGGAATCATGGCCGCATCTCTGCTCTTTACAGACGGAGGGAGGAGGCGCGTTCCAACAAAGCATCCTTCAACCAAAATCGATTTACATGTGCTTGAACTTGCATGCACATTCCCTTTTTGAATAAGCAAAAGAAACTGCCTCGCTTGAATACAGTATTCCCCTGTTATTTGGAATTATTCTCATTATTGGAATTCTTCGAAGCGTGAATATTTCGCAATGGAATTAAAATGACACATTGTGACAAGCGCTCGCGCTTTTAGTTCAGCTGATAATAAGAAAATAAAGGTAACATGCAAGGTTTTACACGTCTAAGGGTCTTAAAAACGAACGCGTAAATAGATTGGCATTTGGTGAAAAGTCCCATAAATACCGTTACACGTACGCTCGGTTCAGTCTGAATAATCTTGTTAGGCGCTAAACGTATTTTTCTTATTTTTTCTAATTTTCTCCTAATAAGCAAGTCAATACTCGAGCATATTCTATATTCAGAGCATTAGTTTATTAATACCAAAGCCGCGCAGGCCCGATTTAACAACATGACTTGACCAACGCCGATTTAAAACTGCGACAAGGACACGCATGCTTTCTGTTTGATACGAATCTCATTCGAATACAGTACAAGAAAACACTAAGAAATCGCATTTAAAATCACAAATGGCAGCTTTGACAGGTTTTACTTACCTGTGCACGCGTCGCTGTTATTGTCTCTCCAGCTGCAGTCGCTCACTGAGCGCAAGACTAGAGAGAGAGACTGTTCAAGAGAGAGGGCGCTAGAGAGACATGAGAGAATACACTGGCTGAATCCGAAATCGCCCCTATACTCTTAAATAGGGCACTATCTGAGGGGACAGCCATTTGTAGTGGTGTCCGAAACCATAGTGGACATTATTGAGCGCACTCATTCTATCCCGCATTGCACCGTAATAACGAGTGCACAGCCGGTGAACACACAGCGGCTGTCCGAATTCACACTTGTTTTCATTTCCTTCAAGTGACCTGTATTAGTGGACTAAAGTAGGGAGTATTGATTGAGTGTTTAGGGGGCGATTTCGGATTCAGCCACTGTCTTTCTTCCTAATCTTTCATAAGTCGCCGCGCTCATTAATACATTCTTCAAACAAACCTCTCCATTTGAGGAAAAACCAAGAAGGATAAGGTGCTGCTGTTTACATTGGATTGGACCAGTAGCCTATGTATTTGTATGTATTTGTGTGTGTGTGTGTGTGTGTGTGTGTGTGTGTGTGTGTGTGTGTGTGTGTGTGTGTGTGTGTGTGTGTGTGTGTGTGTGTGTGTGTGTGTGTGTGTGTGTGTGTGTGTGTGTGTGTGTGTGTGTGTGTGTGTGTGTGTGTGTGTGTGTGTGTGTGTGTGTGTGTGTGTGTGTGTGTGTGTGTGTGTGTGTGTGTGTGTGTGTGTGTGTGTATATATATATATACACTCACCTAAAGGATTATTAGGAACACCTGTTCAATTTCTCATTAATGCAATTATCTAATCAACCAATCACATGGCAGTTGCTTCAATGCATTTAGGGGTGCGGTCCTGGTCAAGACAATCTCCTGAACTCCAAACTGAATGTCAGAATGGGAAAGAAAGGTGATTTAAGCAATTTTGAGCGTGGTATGGTTGTTGGTGCCAGACGGGCCAGTCTGAGTATTTTGCAATCTGCTCAGTTACTGGGATTTTCACGCACAACCATTTCTAGGGTTTACAAAGAATGGTGTGAAAAGGGAAAAAAACAAAAATGCCTTGTTGATGCTAGAGGTCAGAGGAGAATGGGCCGACTGATTCAAGCTGATAGAAGAGCAACTTTGACTGAAATAACCACTCGTTACAACCGAGGTATGCAGCAAAGCATTTGTGAAGCCACAACACGCACAACCTTGAGGCGGATGGGCTACAACAGCAGAAGACCCCACCGGGTACCACTCATCTCCACTACAAATAGGAAAAAGAGGCTACAATTTGCACGAGCTCACCAAAATTGGACAGTTGAAGACTGGAAAAATGTTGCCTGGTCTGATGAGTCTCAATTTCTGTTGAGACATTCAGATGGTAGAGTCAGAATTTGGCGTAAACAGAATGAGAACATGGACCCATCATGCCTTGTTACCACTGTGCAGGCTGGTGGTGGTGGTGTAATGGTGGGGGGGATGTTTTCTTGGCACACTTTAGGCCCCTTAGTACCAATTGGACATCGTTTAAATGCCACGGTCTACCTGAGCATTGTTTCTGACCATGTCCATCCATTTATGACCACCATGTACCCATTCTCTGATGGCTACTTCCAGCAGGATAATGCACCATGTCACAAAGCTCGAATCATTTCAAATTGGTTTCTTGAACATGACAATGAGTTCACTGTACTAAAATGGCCCCCACAGTCACCAGATCTCAACCCAATAGAGCATCTTTGGGATGTGGTGGAACGGGAGCTTCGTGCCCTGGATGTGCATCCCACAAATCTCCATCAACTGCAAGATGCTATCCTATCAATATGGGCCAACATTTCTAAAGAATGCTTTCAGCACCTTGTTGAATCAATGCCACGTAGAATTAAGGCAGTTCTGAAGGTGAAAGGGGGTCAAACACAGTATTAGTATGGTGCTCCTAATAATCCTTTAGGTGAGTGTATATATATATATATATATATGGGGGTGGATTAGTGTAATGTGGGACACCTAAGCTAAGTGCATTTAAGGGAGACTTGGGATAGTAGTAGCCTAACACTTTTTGCTTGAGCATCAGTAACTCAGTGTTGTTTGTGCTAGATCTCCCAAACTTTGATATACTGTAGCCACATTTGTCTACTCCTACAACCTGAGAGGTTGTACAACAAGGTGATTTGCTGAAGATTTGCACCATCTAATTTATGCAAGAACAAAGAATAATCACTTTTTGAATAAAGTGAAACATTTAAAATTACAATACTTGCACAACTACAATACAACTACAAATACTTTTTAGGAATACAGTGTTTGTGTGTGTACTGTATTTCTGTCACATTCAGTCATTATGTTGCTATCCACCTATTTTTAATTGAATTTTATGATGTCACAAATATCATAAAGGGTGCACATAAATAAAATAAAAATAAATTGCTATATTTTCATCTGATAAGAAGATGTGCATGAACTACGATGAAAACACACTTATATCACATAAATCCCTTATATGTGCAACAGCAACAACTCACGTGACTTTACCTTAACAGTGTCACATGTTGTGTTTCCCGGTCACATGTTCCTTTGTTTAGTTTTCCCGCCACTCCCGTGTTTCCATGGTCACCCTCATTATGAGTTCATCTGTCCCACCTGTGTATTGTTAATTAATCTAGTTTCCTGTGTATTTAAGCCCTCTGTGTGCCCTCAGTGTTTGTCGGTTCTCGTTTGCGTTTGTTGGTGTTTTCCCTGCCTGGTTTCCCGAGTTAATGATTAAAGTTCCAAGTTCCGAGTTCTCCTTTGCCTTTGTGAGTTTGTTCCACACCAAAACCGTAACAAACAGAGGATGTGATTGATAACTGGACTCATTGGAATCAATATAATGGGTTGGTTGTAAAATTTTTAAAGAACTGTAAAAACTATCCCAAACAGCCATAACACAGTTAACTGTTTTAGCATGTGGATTTGAAGTTAGCATGAATGCAAAGCATCGATTTAAACTAGAGAAATAGCTACTTTAGGTTGTGCAAGTCAAATAATTGTATAATACAATAATTGCAAGGCAAAAAATAATCTTGATAAAAACGTTCCTTTCATTCCTGGAAATCAGTTTTTTGGTCATACAATCTACAATGTTTCTCACAGTCACATGCCTCTTCTCCTGTGAGCTCAAAAAGGTGATGGGAGTGCATGATACTGATGACATCACCGCAGATCTTTTCTGACTTGTCTTTTCTGTCCCATTTTGAAGGCTCCTTCAAATGCAGCCTCCAAATGCATCCTTCGTTTCCAGTGAAATGAAGGATACAACAGATGGTTCCTTTGCAGCCTTGCCTACCCCACAATTCATTGCACGTCAATGACGACAGGATTTTTTTTTGGGAGAAATTTACACTTTTAAACGCAAGTATTGGGTTCCAATTTACTCAAATATTTAATGATACAAATGTAAAAATAAAAACAAAACTTTAAAGTGGGTAAAATGTTGACTTGTATCTTACTAAGATGCGATTATTTATTATACTCTTTATTATATACAGAAATGGATCATGGTGAATATATTTAGACAGTTTGTGAACACTATTTTGTTTTCTGACAGTTTAATATAACTTTCAAAAAAGTCTAGTACACACACGCACACATACACTTTGTGTCTGTCTGTGGTGATAATTTACTCATGTTGAATGTAGCCTATCGATTTCCTTTCGCCTCTTTATAGCTCAGAGTAAATATTCATGGATACTTACCAGTACTGATAACCAAGTGTGGATTTGAATGCCAGGTCATGGAAAACTTAATCATAAGGATCTGAAAACTTAGGCAGCTGACTTATAGGCAATGACTCTGCAGGGAGCGTTTGCACACGATGGTACCTCACAAAACTGATTTTGGACAGACTTCTGGGGCACCGTAACAGTTTAACGATCTAAAGCAAAATAAAGCATGCTTTGGTGACAACTAAACAAATATTTAATTACTACAACAGTAATTTCTTGCTAGAAATTACATCAGAAGTGGAAAACGTTGGTCAAAAATGTACATTTACACACAAACTGACTAGCAACTGCACCTTTCAGATATCATCTCTATTTCTAGCTCAACTGTCACAGAATGAAAAGCACAGGATTGTGGGATATCAATGGCGATGGATACATCTATACTGCCTTCAAAAATCGTTCAGATGAAGGTATCTCAGGAGACAGGAAGTGACGTTAACATTGGATTTGGACATGCCTTGATGCCTTCCTACCTTGGAATGCATCCTCCGAAGGCAGCATTTTTAAGCTTTCGGATGAGTTCATTGCCACAATTGTTCATTGGGTGATTGACGTCAGACACCAAGTACTACCTCAGCATCTTCCTTTTTAACTCTCTCTAGGTCACTGGTCCTCTGAGAAGTTCCTCAAATGTGTCATTTTTTTTGTGGGAATTGGTCTATTTTGGTCCATTCCTCCAACTGTGATCCGCCAAACATGTATGGCATTTGAAAGTGGATTTGGTCATTGAGTCTTCTGCTGACTCAAGGTGTTGAAGTGTTGAGATAAAGTTCACAACTATCTTCATGTGCATCATTGATCTCACAAATACAACCTCTCCCATCTATGGGAGACTACTGTGCTTTTTTGAGCGACTCATTGGCTTGATTTGTATCATCTTTTGCATCATCTCTGCTAAGATGGGCTAATGTTATTACAAATTCCCAATTTATCAATAATGTTATCATTAGCATCTGAACTTTCACATTTTCAAGGCCGTGCATACAAACGACACGTCATACCCAGATTTAGTTTTGGAGGAAACACTTGAGCCTCGTCGCAAACTTCCTGCATAAGTGACAAGGCCCAATCATTACGGGAAGATGGTAGGTCCAATTTATGAGCTGCCAATCGGCACTTGCCTTGATGCAATGCATGTTGCCTAGATACAAAAATGTTTCCTTTAATAATCTTTAATAAAAAATTAGTGACTTACAATTTACTGTTATAAAATGAGATTACTGTATTGCGCAAGTGCTGCTGGGAGACGTCAAACCTCGGAAGACTAATGCTGCCTTCACATGCTATCGGAATTATCATAAATATGAGTTTCATAGTTAACAATTGGACACAAACGCCCTCTCAAGTCGTATTTACCACTGGGAATTTCGAGAATAATGGTGCGTTCAAGTCATGTCGAAAAGATTGTATTTACGAGCTGAATGCACATGAATGCCACCACAAAGTCGTGACTGTTGTCATGCTGTCAGTTTTCCTCTCGGCTGTCCCTGCTAATGTGGTCTCTAGAGCTCTGTCAAGGTCCTGGTCAAGTTGGTTCCATCCTGTGTTATCATTCACTGGGGGCCATTTCACTTTCTTTCTCGCAGGTTCGGTGCCTGGGGTGGCGTTAGGAGAATATCCCCTGTGGCTTTGGTGGTACAGCTGTGGGGTGCTTCCTGACTGGAGTCCTCCTGTGTTTTAACAAGTGTCTCCACTGTGCATTGCATCTGTTTCTCTCCTCTTCCACATTTGGTCCTGGATTGATTTATCTTAAGTCCTTTTGCATTCTTGCAAACCTTCCTGCAATGGTACTTAACTTCTAACACTTCCCCTGTTAGTGCGGTTTGGTTGAGCCGTCTCTTTATCCATGTGTTTTCCATGGCCATTACCATTGTGTCCATCCCATTGAGTCTCAGAATATATCCTGCCATATTGAAACTCACCCTGTGTCCCAATGTGTTTACTATCCATCCTAAATAGTTTGTGAGATTAGAATAAGTTTGTCCCAAAGCATAGTATGTTGAAAAGAGTATGCCAAAAGTCCCCAGATGGTCTACTATTTCCAGTAGATTTTCGAAGTGTGGATTGGCTACTATTGCTCACAAAATATTGCGCTTGGAGGAGGATTCGGTTCAGAACTGCTTGAGGAAACTAAGGTCATTTAATGTGGATAAAAAATGGATGTGTATGTTTTATAGATCCTATTTTGAGTCGCTTGTATCTTTTTCATTGTTGTACTGGTTTAATGGCGTAAATGTGAAAAACAAAAACTCTCTTGAGAGGATTGTTTTTTCAGAGAAGTAAAATAATTGGGAAGAAGCATATGAGCATGGACCAGTTATATCAAAGGCAGGTGTTGGGAAAATCCCAGATATTGTTAGATGATTCCCACCCCATGTGTCATGAGTTTGACCTCCTCCCTTCTGGTATTAATTTTTGAACTGCTATTAGTAAAACAAATCGGTTTAGACATTCATTTATCCCCTCAGCTGTAAATATCTTAAATGTTAGGTCATTTTTAGTAGGAAGATAAATGAAAATACATTTTTAGATCTTACGTGATACTTACGTTAGATCCAAATTTGTTTTGTTTTGTATGGGATCGTCTTATGTTATTTGCTTGTATTCTGCAACCAAATTGCCCTCGGGAAATGAATAAAGATGAGCTAAAATGTTTATGAATATTATACAGTGGGTGTGACATCATCAGGTCACATGACCAGGAAATTATGTAGATTTGAATTTTTTTTTTTAAATCTGCAAAAATACACAAAATGAAAACAGAAAAAAATGACACAATTGTAAGCTTAACCTAATATTTATATCACTGTAAGTCTTGAAATTAATCAACATTTAACATTGTTGTCTGAGAAGGCAAAGTGATTAAAGTTCATTTCAGTTCATTTCAAAATCTCTGTCGCTTAAGTCAATTTACATTTGAGAGATATCTTTAAAAATGTTAACTGAGCCTCCCACCGTCAAGCGCATCCTACAGTGCATCTGGAAAGTATTCACAGCACTTCACTTATTCTAATTTACTTATTAACTTTATTTTATGTTATAGCCTTATTCCAAAATGGGTTAAATTCATTATTTTCCTCAAAATTCTACAAACAATACCCCAACCTACCCGATCCCACCCCCTCCAACCGTCTGCCTGTTTATCTATCTCCTCTCCCACTCCATACAAAAAATCCCATCACGTGACCACGTGTACTGTGTCATGTTTATGTTTATGTTTATGTTTTGTTGTGTTTGCTATGTAATGCTTGCTAAATTGCATTCTTGTATTTCTGGAGAGTGTAGGGCGGCGCCTGAATAATCGGCTGCGGCCCGGAGGCTTGCTCCAAACTTCATTTCGTTATACTGTACTTGTACATGTGTAATGACGAATAAACTTCAACTTCAACTTCAACTCCATAATGACAATGTGAAAGAAGTTTGTTTGAAATCTTTGTCTGAAACAAAAAAAATCACATGTACAGTTGTGCTCAAAATTATTCATACCCCATTGGACAAATCAATACTTTTTAATTTTTTTAATTTATAAAAACTAAACTGCACAACCCCACATATGTGTTAGCTAAACTTCACTTGTATACCAATAGATATGGCCAAAGATTCTCTTTTGAGCCTATTCAAAATTAATCATACCTAATTCCCAATCTCAGAAAAAAAATCTATTTAGTTTAATCAAGTTAGGTCTAAACAATTAAGGCCTAATAATGTTAAATGGTAACACCTGCTCTGTAAAGTATAAATAATGGGGCAAAGCTTTAATTATTCTCAGTCACTGTCACTATGGCCAAGAAGAAAGAACTCATAAAGTCATAATCTTAGTCATAATCTTTGTACGCATGTTGTCAATGCCCATAGTGGAGGCAAAGGCTACAAGGCCAAGTCGAAAGAACTGGATGTCCCTGTATCAATCGTACAGAGTATCATCAAGAAGTTCAAGATATTCAACACTGTCAAAAACCTGGATGGGCATGGCAGGAAGCGCAAAGTATCCTCTAGAGTAGCTAGAAAGATCTGCCGCGATGCAAACAACAACCCTTGTATCACCACCAAAGCTCTAATAGACACCTTCAACCAAGCAGGAGAGACGGTATCAAGATCCACCGTTCTGCATCGAGGTGGTCTCCATGGACATCGCCCCAGAAAGACATCACTCCTTACCCAGAGACACGCACCTGGCCTTTGCGAGGGGTCACCTAGATAGAGAGCCGAACTTCTGGTCATTCTTTGGGCATATAGTTCACTGAAAAAAAAGGTGTGTTGGATTTACATGATTTAATCATGTACATCAGTTCCACATGAATCAATTAAGTTAAACAAACATAATTTGTTCACATAACCTCAACTTCATGGCATGAAGTAATTTTTAAGTAACCCAATTGAGTAGTCTCAAAATGATTTTAATATGGCTTCCTAACAACAGCGGTGTGGACAGGGGGGGCTTGAGACCCTGCCTCTTTAATCAAATCACAAGTTTATTTGGTTTTGTATATTTTTGTGGTCACTTGACTGATTTATAAGACTGTACTAACTCTGCTTCATTCTATTAGCCAGCAATAGCACATAATGAACATGTCAAGTGCAAAGTATGAAATGCTCTTTAATGACATTAGCTGTATCAGTCCACAGCCTAAGCAATTGCTTCACTCTTCTCCACTAACCCAGTGTAATTTAAATGGTTCTAATTATTCCAACATAATAATTACACTATTAAACAAACTATTAAACACTATTCCAACATGATTAAACACTATTAAACAATATAAAGTCTACCCCTTATCTAATTTTGCCCAAAAACACTTAAAATAACACTTAAGTTTAACAATTTTACTCTTCTCGTCAAGTCCCAAGCAAAGCATGCTGGGAACTACAGTTTCAGCAAAAATCATTTTCGAGTAGTTGGTTCACATTCACCCAAAATAATGTAATCTAGTAGATTGCACATTTTAGAGAATTACATTAATCGTAAGCAAAGAAATCACTTTAGAAGAGAAACACACTTTTGTTGCGTAGATCACAAATAATATGATTAAGTGTTTTCCTGTTTGTTCAGTGTTGTTGCATACGTAAGAAAGGAGAAGCCTTCAATCCTAAGAATACCATCCCAAATGTCAAGCACGGCGGTAGTCACATCATGCTATGGGGATGCTTCTCTGCCAGTGGTACAGGTAACCTTGTTAAGATAGATAGTATCATGAAAAAGGAGGACTATCTCAAGATTCTTGATGAAAACCTGATGGCGTCAGCACACAAGCTCAACTTGCCAGAGAACTGGACCTACCAGCAGGATAATGACCCGAAGCACACATCGCGAGTGGTCAAGCAATGGTTCAGGTACAACAACATAAATGATCTGGAGTGGCCAAGTCAGAGCCCTGACCTAAACCCAACTGAGAATTTGAGGAAAGAGTTGAAGATTCGGGTCAGGGCTAGGCTTCCAATCTCCAACAACTGGAGGCTTTTGCGAAGGAAGAGTCGGGAAACATTCCCCTGCAGACCTGTCAAAATCTTGTGGAGACCTACAAAAAGCGTTTGCAGGCTGTCATTAAGAACAAAGGGTTTTCTATTGATTATTGAAACATTTGAATATAAAGGGTATGAATAATTCTGAACATGGTGATCTTTTTGATGATTTTTGAATATTTTTCAATAAAAACCCATGAAATGTCATATTTCTTGAAATATCACATGTTGTTATTCTCTCAGTTGTTTGTCACATATTATTATTGCAATGACACTCAAAATTGAGCTCAGGTGCATCCTGTTTCCACTGATCATCCTTGAGATGTTTCTACAACTTGATTGGAGTCCACCTGTGGTAAATTCAGTTGATTGGACATTATTTGGAAAGGCACACACCTGTCTATATAAGGTCCCATAATTAACAGTGCCTGTCAGAGCACAAACCAAGCCATGAAGTCCAAGGAATTCTCTGTAGACCTCCGAGACAGGATTGTATCGAGGCACGGATACAGAAATATTTCTGCAGCATTGAAGATCCCAATGAGCACATTGGCCTCCATCATCCGTAAATGGAAGAAGTTTGGAACCACGAGGACTCTTCCTAGAGCTGGCCACCTGGCCAAACTGAGCGATTGGGGGAGAAGGGCCTTAATTAGGGAGGTGACCAAGAACCCGATGGTCACTCTCCAGCATTTCTCTGTGGAGAGAGGAGAACCTTCCAGAAGAACAACCATCTCTGCAGCACTCCACCAATCAGGTCTGTATGGTAGAGTGGCCAGACGGAAGCCACTCCCCAGTAAAAGGCACATGGAGTTTGCCAAAAGGCACCTGAAGGACTCTCAAACCATGAGAAACAAGTTTCTCTGATCTGATGAAACAAAGATTGAACTCTTTGGCCTGAATGGCAAGTGTCATATCTGGAGGAAACCAGGCACCGCTAATCATCTGGCCAATACCAGTCCTACAGTGAAGCATGGTGGTGGCAGCATCATGCTGTGGGCATGTTTTTCAGTGGTAGGAACTGGGAGACTAGTCAAGATCAAGGGAAAGATGAATGCAGCAATGTACAGAGACATCCTTGATGAAAACCTGCTCCAGAGCACTCTGGACCTGGGAATACTTACGTAATTTTTTTTTTGGTTTTTTTGTTTTTATTTTTATAAATTTGCAAAGATTTCAAACAAACTTCTTTCACGTTGTCATTATGGGGTATTGTTTGTAGAATTTTGGAATAAGGCTGTAACATAACAAAATGTGGAAAAAAGTGAAGTGCTGTGAATACTTCCGGATGCACTGTAGTTATTGGGCTTTTCGCCTCATCCAGGGGCGCATTAATGGGCTATACTGGCTGCTCGAAAATAGGCCTATTTTTTAAATAATTCTTAATTTATCATTGGATGTGTTTTTAATCCTTAAACAGGCAATAAGCACCACATACTCTTTAGTCTCTTAAAAGGCATGAGAAAGATTTTTTTTCACCCAATACTGTTATTATTATCCTAGTTATCTTATGGGTCTCTAAGTCATATGTTGTTCATGCTGTTATGTAGCACATTTTGAAACATCTTTGTCCCCTGAGACATTGCCAGATTAGGGTAAGAAAAATGGTTAATCTACAATATTATGAAATTTGAGTTTTAAAAAAATTACATAAATATTAATATTCACATGTTAAACTGACATTATTATATTTAGTTGCCTGCATTTTTAACTAGATATTAACAGGGGTAGCCAACACTGCTCCTGGAGGGCTACCATCCTGCAGAGTTTAGATCCAACCCCAATCAAACACACCAGAAACTGCTAAAAGTCTTCAGATTTATTTTGAAATTACAGATGTGCGTTTGATTAGGATTAGAGCAAAACTCTGTAGGACAGTGACCCTCAAACCAGAGTTGACCAGCCCTATAATGTTGAAGATGAGACAGTTCAGCAGTGTAGAAAACACTAGAAATTTAAATCAATACCTCAATTTTAGAACACTAGATATGTTATACAAACCCGATTCCAAAAAATTTGGGACACTGTACAAATTGTGAATAAAAAAGGAATGCAATAATTTACAAATCTCATAAACTTATATTTTATTCACAATAGAATATAGATAACATATCAAATGTTGAAAGTGAGACATTTTGAAATGTCATGCCAAATATTGGCTCATTTTGGATTTCATGAGAGCTACACATTCCAAAAAAGTTGGGACAGGTAGCAATAAGAGGCCGGAAAAGTTAAATGTACATATAAGGAACAGCTGGAGGACCAGTTTGCAACTTATTAGGTCAATTGGCAACATGATTGGGTATAAAAAGAGCCTCTCAGAGTGGCAGTGTCTCTCAGAAGTCAAGATGGGCAGAGGATCACCAATTCCCCCAATGCTGCGGCCAAAAATACTGGAGCAATATCAGAAAGGAGTTTCTCAGAGAAAAACTGCAAAGAGTTTGAAGTTATCATCATCTACAGTGCATAATATCATCCAAAGATTCAGAGAATCTGGAACAATCTCTGTGCGTAAGGGTCAAGGTCGGAAAACCATACTGGACCATTCGGCCATTCGTCGTTGCCGGCTAAAACTCTATAGGTCAAAAAAGAAGCCATATCTAAACATGATCCAGAAGCGCAGGCGTTTTCTCTGGGCCAAGGCTCATTTAAAATGGACTATGGCAAAGTGGAAAACTGTTAAAAATTTGAAGTTCTTTTTGGAAAACTGGGACGCCATGTCATCCGGACTAAAGAGGACAAGGACAACCCAAGTTGTTCTCAGCGCTCAGTTCAGAAGCCTGCATCTCTGATGGGATGGGGTTCATGAGTGCGTGTGGCATGGGCAGCTTACACATCTGGAAAGGCACCATCAATGCTGAAAGGGATATCCAAGTTCTAGAACAACATATGCTCCCATCCAGACGTCGACTCTTTCAGGGAAGACCTTGCATTTTCCAACATGACAATGCCAGACCACATACTGCATCAATTACAACATCATGGCTGTGTAGAAGAAGGATCCGGGCACTGAAATGGCCAGCCTGCAGTCCAGATCTTTCACCCATAGAAAACATTTGGCGCATCATAAAGAGGAAGATGCCACAAAGAAGACCTAAGACAGTTGAGCAACTAGAAGCCTGTATTAGACAAGAATGGGACAACATTCCTATTCCTAAACTTGAGCAACTTGTCTCCTCAGTCCCCAGACGTTTGCAGACTGTTATAAAAAGAAGAGGGGATGCCACACAGTGGGAAACATGGCCTTGTCCCAACTTTTTTGAGATGTGTTGATGCCATGAAATTTAAAATCAACTTATTTTTCCCTTAAAATAATACATTTTCTCAGTTTAAACATTTGATATGTCATCTATGTTGTAATCTGAATAAAATACTGAAATTTAAAACAAATTCAAACTAGACTGAGAGACCATTTAAAGGCCTTTGCAGGTGTTTTGAGTTCATCAGCTGATTAGAGTGCGGCACCAGGTGTCTTCAATATTCAACCTTTACACAATATTCTAATTTTCTGAGATACTGAATTTGGGATTTTCCTTAGTTGTCAGTTATAATCATCAAAATTAAAAGAAATAAACATTTGAAATATATCAGTCTGTGTGTAATGAATGAATATAATATACAAGTTTCACTTTTGAATGGAATTAGTGAAATAAATCAACTTTTGATGATATTCTAATTATATGACCAGCACCTCTATCTATCTATCTATCTATCTATCTATCTATCTATCTATCTATCTATCTATCTATCTATCTATCTATCTATCTATCTATCTATCTATCTATCTATCTATCTATCTATCTATCTATCTATCTATCTATCTATCTATCTATCTATCTATCTATCTATCTATCTATATATATATATGGGATGCTGTAAATTTACAGTGAATGTAACACTTGGCTACAGCACATAGTTTTTCTTAGAAAAGTCCTTTGAGAGAAGTCCAAAGACAAAGGGTATGTGGTTTATCATATGTGTCTGATAAAAGTTCCTGACACTGGGGATTAGAGCACACTCAGTGCACTAGCCCCACCAAAGCCACAGTTGTATCCACCGACAGCTGTGTTGATTCTCTCTTGGCATAAACTAAAGTTTACAGCAGACTCCTGCATTTTGCCTCTTCTTGTTGCACTGATAATTTACATTTGATATAAAACAGCTTCAAAGCGGTGAATGAAGAACAGAGTGAATTTAATCAGTTATATAATGTTTTACAAAAATTATGTTTTATTGATGTCAACTCTCACACACACGATCTTCAGCTCACTTCTGCAAACATCCATGTGAGGCTGATACTGTACCTATAGACCAACAGAAAAGATACAAAATAAATTAAAGTCTAAATAAAATGCACCAACAAAGCATATTATAGTTCAGTTCAGGACGTCCCAACCAAGGGTTTATAAAAGGGATTCTAGGTGTTCATGATTCATGATGAGGTCATGAACTAGCTGAATTGAATGTGTATAATTAAAACTAAACAATGAACAATTGAAATGAATGAAATAAAAAAAAATAATTGTTCAATCATTGTATTTATTGAAAGGTTAATGTTGATAGGTTGGGAAGCCCTGATTTAGATAAACTTACCAGAAACGATCACTCATGTCATGACATGTTTTATAAAAGCTTGGAGAAAGAACATTGAGATTAATTGCAATAAGAAACTTTGTGTTATTAATTTTGTAATTTTGTCAGTAGAGGGAAGTCTTGAGTAACTCTTCTTACCCTCATAGTTGATACAGCCATTTGTGTCCTCCTGCCCTGCCAGCAACCGATCCACTTCACCCTCAGACAACCTCTCACCTGAAATTCAGACAGTTTCCAATGAGCAAACGTGTACATTTTTAGATCTCAGTGTTTTCAACATTTAACCACACTGCTCAATGTTGGTCAAATATATGGATTTGGCATCTTTTTCCTCCATAACGTCATACCCAAAGTAGCAAGCACATGGCGGAGTTCAGCGCCCATGACTGTTCCATTGCCTTCTTTGTCAAAGACCCGAAGGCCCTCTACAAAATCTTCAAATGTGCCCCTTTCAGTAGACTTTGAAAGTTGTTGAAGCATAGGCAGGAAAGTCTCAAAGTCGATCAGTTTGGATTCCATCTCTGAACGACACAATTTAAACAAAGCAATTAGTAGATTCTTAGATTTTATTTGACATTCTGAGAAAAAAACATTCTTTAAAGGGACAATTCACTTAAAAATCCAAACATCAGACCCAATTTACTTTGTATCTACCAAAATAATAAATACAATATCATATTTTGCGTTCCACAGAAGAAAGAAAGTCACACAGGAATGAAACAACAAGACAATGAGTGATGTGAGCTATCAATAGCACAACTGCAAAAAGTAAATGTTATATTTATATGTATTTTAGTGACTGTATGATTTTGAGATCCATCTTTTCGCACTGAGGACAATTGAGGGCCTCAAACACAACTATTAAAAAAAAGGTTCAAATATTCACTGATGCTCCAGAAGGAAGCACGATGCGTTAAGAGCCGGGGGTGAAACATTTTGAACGGGATGAATTGTGCTTATTTTGTTTAAATATCAGTATTTTTCATTTAGTACTGCCCTTCGGAAGCAACAGAAGATACTTACACTGTAAAAAGTATATGTTCAATAAGTTAAGACAACATATGCTTTTACACTGTTTTAACTATGTTAAGCCTGAAGTGTACCGCCCAAAAAATCAACAGTTTCTCAGCATTAGATTGTCCAAATATAATAAAATTATTTTTTTCTGAAAATATAAAAAGGTTGCTAACAAATAATACCTAGCTATAGTTTTGGAGTTATGAGTCTTTAAAGTTGTGTATATCACTCAGACAAAAAACTCAGGGCTTAAGGGGTTAAGCAATTTTATAATACGTTTTTATAAGTTATACAAGATACAACTCATTTTTAAAGCCAGTTTAATGTAATTTAAATTGAAATGACTTAAACATCCAAGTTGATTGTACAGGCTGCACAGATTTTACAGTGTACATGTTTCCCAGAAGACAAATTAAGCAACCTTGATCTTCAAATTGAAAAAGTCTTCACCCCCCAGCTCTTAACGCATCGTGTTTCTTTCATGGTGCATCAGTGAATATTCGAACCTTGATTTGGATCGTGGATCATCCAGGTAACGACACACAGCATTAAAGGGTCCGTAAACTTTTAAACAGGGTCATTTTAATCATTTAATTGTCTTGTGGGCTATATGTAAACATCTTTTAAGTAAAATATTCAGGTAAAAAATAACATGCATTTTGTATAATCCCTTTTATTTTGTTAATATTATTCACATTTTCACAGATTCTGCAAGGGGTTCACAAACATTCAAGTAGCAGTGCATATACTCTTTTATGTTAAGGTGTCATAATACATTCCTGTGGTTGGAATTTTTAGTGAGTCATTATGACAAGGATTAAAGGGATAGTTCACCCAAAGTGAAAATGTTGTCATTTGCTCACCCATGAGTCGTTCCAAACCTGTATGAGTTTCTTCTGTTGAACACAAAAGAAGATATTTTAAAGAATGTTGGTAAGCAGACAGTTGATGTAGCCACTGACTTCCATAGTATTTTATTTTTGATTTATTTTTCGTAAAATGGGTCCTGTCAACTGTTTGATTACCAACATTCTTTACAATATCTTCTTGTTCAGCAGAAGAAAGAAACCCATGCAAGGTTGGAACCAAATTTACATTTTTGAGTGAACAATCCCTTTAACTGGATCTCAGTATTTAGAGAATTTGTCTGTTGTTAACGGCATCTTTGACATTTGTGACAACCAACGCCTCAGTAATGCCTGTGACAGATGTGTGTTATGTCTATCCCTTGGTTTGCTCCCGAAGGATCCCATGGGATGCAGGAATAGCTTGAGTGATTTTAGATCACTCAAGCTATAGAAAAGTCATGCAGCTGTATTTTTCCCCAGTTGTGTGTCTACCTTCAGGCTTTGGTTTCCCCAGAACATTCAAGACTTCAGCATTAGTTGGGTTCCGGCCCAAAGCTCTCATCACATCCCCACACTGAGCTAGTGATATCTTCATCTCCCCTGAGGGAGTCCTGGCAAACAACTGGAAAGCTTCTTTGTACTCTGTATACGTGCAAAATAACATGTAATAATTCAATTACAAGATTCAAGTTGATCAGATGACCTTTTTAGCCTGTTCCTTACCTTCAAGTTGTTCAGCACTGAGATTACCCTGAAACCCAGAACAAGACATTTTGAATTTGCATCATCAGTAAAATATATCGTACTTGAAATACATTCATTGCTGATCTACTGTATGTACTTTATTGCACAAATGTTAGTGTCATACAGTAAGTTAAATAACACTCTGGCAGTTGTTTTTCCTGGCACCAAGAATAATCTCCCCTCAAAATTCACAGCCTGCTTATGAGATCATATCATCCATATCTGTCTCCCTGGGAGTCTAACTTAGGAAGTGTATGAATAAAGTGGTGAGTGGGACGACCTCAGGGACAGGTGTGTGTAGATCCATGTAAAGAACATCTACTGGAATCCATGAAGCAGTATATATTGTACATTTATTTAAAAATAGAAGATATGTATTGAGCACATTATGACCTTTTAAGTTAGAGATGTGTTATTGGCCAGGGTTTGTATAAATGTATGGGCTCATATTGAATATTTACACTCTAAAAAATGCTGCAATTTAACCCAACTGCTGAGTTAAAACAACCCATTTAATGGGTTAAAACAACCCAATCGCTGGGTTAGTCCATTTTCAACCCAACTTGGGTTGTTTTTAACCCAGCATTTTTTAGAGTGTATAGACCAATATCGGATATTAATTAACTTTCCACCTTTTAGAGATAGTGATTTAGGTGCACATGAGTTAGTTAGTTGTGCCTTAAAGGGATAGTTCACAGAAAAATGAAATTTCTTTCATCATTCACTCACCCTCATGTTGTTCCAAACCTGTAAGATTTTCATTCATCTTTGGAACACAAATGAAGATATTTTTAATGAAATCTGAGAGATTTCTGTGTCCCTCTATTGACAGCTATGCAGCTACCACTTTGAAAAACCGCTTCAAAAAGTTCATAAAGAGAACCTAATCCATATGAATTGAGCGGTTTAGTCCACATTTTCTGAAGTAGCTGTCAGTGGAGGGAGAAAGCTCTCAGATTTAAACAAAATATCTTCATTTGTGGTCCAAAGATGAATAAAATGGGGGTGAGGAATTAATGACAGAATTTTCATTTTCAGGGGACTAAAGCTTTAAGTGCAGCATAATGTTTATTTTAGTTTTAGTAAAATGTATTTATTTGGACAGAATATCAATATCAGTATGTCCCTATTTTAAATAGGTGGACTTTTGTTTTAAAAGCTTTTTGTCATTGTACCTCATTTGAAATTTTATTTGATTAACACTAATCTTGATTACCCAAATGCTTATCACCCTAGTGAAAAAACCTATAGCAAAATGTATTTAAAATACATGTATTTTATACTAAGCATACTTCATATTCCATTACCATATTTACTGACATATCACTTGAAACTTGCTGGTATAAATATTATAATTAATATTTAATATTAAATATTAGCTGCATAGCTGTCAATAGAGGACAGAAATCTCTCAGAAATTTCATTAAAAATATCTTCATCTGTGTTCCAAAGATGAATGAAAATCTTACAGGTTTGGAACGACATGAGGGTGAGTGAATGATGAAAGAATTTTCATTTTTCTGTGAACTATCCCTTATTTATTGCACAATTCACATTTTGTAATAATAAGCCTAAAATGTGTTTTAATATCACTATTAGTAAGGATAGTATGATCACATCAGTTTTTAAATGCAAGATATTTAAAGTGTACCTAAAGTTTACTTGCAATAGTTCCACTTTAGCACAATCACATATACTTAAGTACATATTTAGTTGGACCTTTTATTTTTGTATTAGGTACAAAATTAGTTGTTCCAATTTAGTAGACTTTAAGTATATCAATTTAGTATACCAAACGTACAATTGCAGGGTATTTATATTAAATACATAAATATGTAAATGTTTTGGTATATTTATTATTCACTCGGGTAATAAAGTTTTAGGGTAATAAAGAAAATCTTTAGTCTTTTTACAAAAAAAAAAAAAACCTGCATTTAAATGTAGACATTAACCATTATTGTGGGTGCATCAATCTAGGCCATCAGACAACTGAAATACCATAAAATAACATTATACAACACAGAGACTTACTACAGCAGCAGGATTTGAAGGAGAAGCTTGTGCTTTGTCTGGTTCCCCGGCTGCTGCCTCTGGGGCTGGCCCAGGTTCAGGGCTATCTTTTTCGGGAACTTTTGCAGCTGACTCTGGTGATGCAGTTGGGGCAGAAACAACCGTTTCCTGTGGTTCTGCTGCTCCGGGAGCTGGTTCTTCCTTTGGAGCTGGGGTTGGATTTCCCTCTTTTTTGGGCACTTGCTTTTGTGAAGCCATGGTGGTGTAATCACAGTAAGTGAATGGACAAAATCTAGCCTTGTTCAAATGTTTGACTGCTGTTGAATGGTACGGTTTGGAGCTCTAAATGTTATATACTCAGCCCTTAAATCTGCTGCACCTCCCCATTACTCACATTTCTAAAAAAAGGAAAGCGTGCTATGACTCCCATTATATCCATTAAACCTCCACGGGATATGCAAATCCCCTCCCCACTTATACCTTCTTCTGCCTGTTCAGAGCACCATCATCCATATTCCTCTTTGTCCTGTATCTCATGTGAGTATTTTCTGTGTATTAAGCACTATAGATGAGTAGATGGGTATGACATTTTGTGTTCTGCTACTTAATATCATCATCATCATGACATAAAAAGCAGTAAGGTTGACATCAGTAGGAGTAGGGATACTGTACAGCGCTGCTGCTTTTAATAGACACAAATGTTGGAGCTTAACTGTACCTACAAATATTAACACCTCATTCACACCTGCTCTGCTTTTCCAAAACATGCTCGTCATGTTCGTTATAGACATTTTTGACCTTAGTTAGTAAATTAATTGAATCTAATTAGTAAATTAGCGGCTAACAATGTCCATCCGCAACCATAGATGTACACATACACTCACCTAAAGGATTCTTAGGAACACCTGTTCAATTTCTCATTAATGCAATTATCTAATCAACCAATCACATGGCAGTTGCTTCAATGCATTTAGGGGTGTGGTCCTGGTCAAGACAATCTCCTGAACTCCAAACTGAATGTCAGAATGGGAAAGAAAGGTGATTTAAGCAATTTTGAGCGTGGCATGGTTGTTGGTGCCAGACGGGCCGGTCTGAGTATTTCACAATCTGCTCAGTTACTGGGATTTTCACACACAACCATTTCTAGGGTTTACAAAGAATGGTGTGAAAAGGGAAAAACATCCAGTATGCGGCAGTCCTGTGGCTTAAAAATGCCTTGTTGATGCTAGAGGTCAGAGGAGAATGGGCCGACTGATTCAAGCTGATAGAAGAGCAACTTTGACTGAAATAACCACTCGTTACAACCGAGGTATGCAGCAAAGCATTTGTGAAGCCACAACACACACAACCTTGAGGCGGATGGGCTACAACAGCAGAAGACCCCACCGGGTACCACTCATCTCCACTACAAATAGGGAAAAGAGGCTACAACTTGCACGAGCTCACCAAAATTGGACAGCTGAAGACTGGAAAAATGTTGCCTGGTCTGATGAGTCTCGATTTCTGTTGAGACATTCAGATGGTAGAGTCAGAATTTGGCGTAAACAGAATGAGAACATGGACCCATCATGCCTTGTTACCACTGTGCAGGCTGGTGGTGGTGGTGTAATGGTGTGGGGGTTGTTTTCTTGGCACACTTTAGGCCCCTTAGTGCCAATTGGGCATCGTTTAAATGCCACGGCCTACCTGAGCATTGTTTCTGACCATGTCCATCCCTTTATGACCACCATGTACCCATTCTCTGATGGCTACTTCCAGCAGGATAATGCACCATGTCACAAAGCTCGAATCATTTCAAATTGATTTCTTGAACATGACAATGAGTTCACTGTACTAAAATGGCCTCCACAGTCACCAGATCTCAACCCAATAGAGCATCTTTGGGATGTGGTGGAACAGGAGGAGCCGTGCCCTGGATGTGCATCCCACAAATCTCCATCAACTGCAAGATGCTATCCTATCAATATGGGCCAACATTTCTAAAGAATGCTTTCAGCACCTTGTTGAATCAATGCCACGTAGAATTAAGGCAGTTCTGAAGGTGAAAGGGGGTCAAACACAGTATTAGTATGGTGTTCCTAATAATCCTTTAGGTGAGTGTACGTCATAGAGAATTATTTTTCAGAAAAATTGTTTTTCCACCACATCTCACATGATGTATTGTTTTTGATAACATTGGGATGGAAATTATCTAGGGCTAAACTAACTTTTGATAAAACGTTATATTTATTTAACAGAATCCACTTTCCAAGAACTACAACAAATGGCTCGATTGGACTACAAAACGTTTTTTTCCGGATCTTATGAAGTCACAATGTTACTCATTTAAATAATCCCCGCCCACAGAAAATGCGAAAAAGGGGACGAGGCCTGATTGAGCTGCTGCTATGTCAGAGAGACGCCAAAACTCATTTGCTTGACCTTCCTAAGGCTGACGAACTTAGAGTGGTTAACATTCATTTTAAACACTGTTTCTGAACATTATAACCCCAACATTTACCTGTGTGATTTGTGAAAACTTGTGATACAGAACCTTTATACAGTGCCATTGTAAAGAATGTAAGTCTATCCTCACAGCCTCATTTTCACCTGCATTTAATTCAATATGGCATCTGAACTGACAGATCTATTAGGGCAAAATTGTTAGTCATGAAGGCATTACACCTTAACTGAGGGGTAATTTGTGTAAAATTGGATAGAAAATGAAATGAATAAATAAATAATGAAATTTAGTTTTAATTCGTTTTAATATAATTCTACCTGAAGATGTCAAAGTGCCGAAGTTGAGAAAACACACAGATACTAATGAATTGATAGCTATCAGAATGACTAGCTTGTATCTACACACACCAAAGAGTATGAATACACAACAGTTTTGCCATTTTCAAATTCTCACTTTCATCCCTCAGAACATCTCTCTCTCTCTGAATATTGTATGAATGTATCTTTTGGCTCACGATTGTCTTCAGGGGAGGGACATGCTTTAAAAATGGATGGATAAAGTGGCATGGTCCATCTGCACCATACACAATAAACTTTACTGCTGTCCACAAGCAAACTAATCGTTTAAATTCCAAGCCCTGTAAAGGACACACTAAACTGCATTAGAATCATCATTGTTTTTTAATCAACCCTTTTCAAAATATGTTTAATTACAATGAAATTAAATCTGTGGTTTGGTTTGGAGGGACTTTGTCATTTGCATACCTCTGAAGTAATGTCATGCTTTTAACTCAGAAGAAGTGATTTACGTTCACTCATGCGGTAAATGGTGCTGGCTAAAAGACTCATTTAACCTCCCCAGTGTCAAGGTAGACAGACAAATAAATAAAAGACAGCCTATTTTCAGTATTAACAAACATAGGGATTTTTTCAGAATGTTGCTGAATGTTGTAAAGATAATGGAAAGAAATATTTTTAGCTACTACTATTAGGTTTGTTTTGAAAATAATGACACTTTAATGTCGTGAGGTGAGAAGGGCTCTGTACACCCTGAAAAGTGGGCTGTACCATCAGGGTATATCTCACCATCTGCTGCATGAAATAGGTTGGAGAGATAAATGAGAATTACTGTGAATGAGCACTGGGTTATGTGTGTACTTACAAAAACATCAGGAACTTATTAACTGACCAAGAATTATTTACATCAGTGACGTCATGGACCTTAATCATGGCTTTATCATCTGGACGCTTATAGTTACATGTGAAGGGGTAAGTTATTTGTTATCTTTTTTTCAAAACTATTTCAAAAGATTAATGTTTCTGTGAAGTTCTTATAGTGTGCATGCACTTATGCTTTTCAGGTGAAGACAGTTCATCCTGAATGTTCAATAGTATTGCATCTGCAAAAGAAAGAAGCTGAATGTCGGCTCAAAATCGGTTTAACGCAGTCTTTGTTAAACTTTAACGCTACTGATACAGGTGAGCTTAGTCACAGATAAGCACTGATACTCAAAGAATTTCATCAAGATGCCGATTCACACTTTTAATCCTTTGATTTTATCATGTTATTTGCATAAAACGATATCATTAGGCTTATAGCTGGCACACAAATGACTTGTTTTTAATTCATAATTCAGTATGTTTACCTGAGAGTTAGATAATAAATATATACTTGTACTATGTAAATACAAATTTGTATGGTACCACTTTAGAATGGGGAACACATATTCAATATTAACTAAGACTTTTGCCTCAATAAACTCCTAATTTACTGTAGCAAGGAAGCTTTTTGTAGCGTTTAAGTTTAGATATTGGGTAGGATTAAGGGATGAAGAATATGGTCATATAGAATAAGACATTAATATGTACATTATAAGTATTAATAAACAGCAAATACACTAGTAATATGCATGATGATAAGCAACTAGTTAATAGCAACAACTGAACCCTAAAATAGTAAAACAAATATTTATACAACTGTAGCACATAATGTGCACATCTGTACATAAGTTTTTTGTGTTTTTAAATGCATTTTTATTTTTCTTAATTTTACTTATTTAAATATTCTTTCTATTGTCTTACATTATATAGAGCTCCAGGAAACACAAATTGCTTGGCGATAAAGCTCATTCGATTCTGATAAATTGCAAATATGGGACTGACTAAGGATAAAGCATTTAACAGATTATTTAATTTTCCTCTTTCAATTCCCTTTTAAATACTTAGATTTATAAAAGACTGAAATTCAACCTGCATTGTTAAAGGGAAAATTCACCAAATGAATGAAAATAAAAAAGCAGCAATCGACTATTAGTTTTCTTCAAGTTATTAATCATAGGCAATCTTTGCAGTCTTGCTTGTCATAGTCCATTGCTTTTCATTGTATTTTTTTAATGCAACATCTGTGCAGAATAAGATACATATACTATAAGACAACACAAATCATTCATTAGTATTAACAGTTACAGGAGTTCTCAGGAAAGCATTATGATGATGAGAATCAGTTAAATATACACTCACCTAAAGGATTCTTAGGAACACCTGTTCAATTTCTCATTAATACAATTATCTAATCAACCAATCTCATGGCAGTTGCTTCAATGCATTTAGGGGTGTGGTCCTGGTCAAGACAATCTCCTGAACTCCAAACTGAATGTCAGAATGGGAAAGAAAGGTGATTTAAGCAATTTTGAGCGTGGCATGGTTGTTGGTGCCAGACGGGCCGGTCTGAGTATTTCACAATCTGCTCAGTTACTGGGATTTTCACGCACAACCATTTCTAGGGTTTACAAAGAATGGTGTGAAAAGGGAAAAACATCCAGTATGTGGCAGTCCTGTGGGCGAAAATGCCTTGTTGATGCTAGAGGTCAGAGGAGAATGGGCCGACTGATTCAAGCTGATAGAAGAGCAACTTTGACTGAAATAACAACTCGTTACAATCAAGGTATGCAGCAAAGCATTTGTGAAGCCACAACATGCACAACCTTGAGGTGGATGGGCTACAACAGCAGAAGACCCCACCGGGTACCACTCATCTCCACTACAAATAGGAAAAAGTGGCTACAATTTGCACAAGCTCACCAAAATTGGACAGTTGAAGACTGGAAAAATGTTGCCTGGTCTGATGAGTCTCGATTTCTGTTGAGACATTCAGATGGTAGAGTCAGAATTTGGTGTAAACAGAATGAGAACATGGATCCATCATGCCTTGTTACCACTGTGCAGGCTGCTGGTGGTGGTATAATGGTGTGGGGGATGTTTTCTTGGCACACTTTAGGCCACGGCCTACCTGAGCATTGTTTCTGACCATGTCCATCCCTTTATGACCACCATGTACCCATTCTCTGATGGCTACTTCCATCAGGATAATGCACCATGTCACAAAGCTCGAATCATTTCAAATTGGTTTCTTGAACATGACAATGAGTTCACTGTACTAAAATGGCCCCCACAGTCACCAGATCTCAACCCAATAGAGCATCTTTGGGATGTGGTGGAACGGGAGCTTCGTGCCCTGGATGTGCATCCCACAAATCTCCATCAACTGCAAGATGCTATCCTATCAATATGGGCCAACATTTCTAAAGAATGCTTTCAGCACCTTGTTGAATCAATGCCACGTAGAACTTAGGCAGTTCTGAAGGCGAAAGGGGGTCAAACACAGTATTAGTATGGTGTTCCAAATAATCCTTTAGGTGAGTGTATATGATACTTTTATTAAGACTTCTGTAATCTTTAATTGTACCACTGTGGATGTCGTCAGGTTGTCTGGTTGAGTGGGATGGTGTGAATTGCTGGCCTGCAGTCAGTGTAGGGGAGAGAGTCTCAGTGTCTTGTCCACCTCCTCTCCTGAACTCCCATGGTAAATTCTCTCTTAGGACCAAAATTTCAACACATTAATTGTACTCTTTCTATGAATGTGACCATAAAGTCCAATGCTGTGACGTACAGTAAATGTAAAATAAGTCTTTTTGATTGACTTCTTTAGAGCTGATTACCCGCACCTGCACTACTGAGGGATGGAGTAGGCTGAGTGTGCCTTATTACAATGCCTGCTTTCAGGATAACAGCACAGAGCAGGAAGACACTGGACACAGAGTAAAAACCTTAAAGAAATCTTATTTGATATTATATGACTATTGTGGGAAGCAGGGCGAGGCAGAGAGCCATGGGAACGGAGTGGCAATCACACCACAAAGGTCGCGAGTCTCACAGAGGATCTCCGGAGGGATAAAAGGAGGAGTGACGACAGTGAAGGACGAGGCCTGAACTTTATGTTGTTGGTTTTTTTATTATGTTTATATGCAGCAGGCATCCGTGAGGTGCTGTCACTTCACTGTCATTTTGTTGTTTGTTTTCTCTTGGGATTAAATTTTTTGTTTAATATTTGCCGGTTCCCGCCTCCTTCTGAGCCTCTAAACCTTGCTACGTTTGTGCTGAAAACCCAGGAGGAAGGAAGAATGGACTGTGGGAAATCTGCAGTGCCATCGAGCTAAGCAGACTCCATGGATGCCATGGATGCTCGAGGCGGTGGGCTGAGTGACTTGCCGGAGGATCGGACAAACTCGCTGCCATCCACCTGGGTTCTGCCATCCAAGAGGAAGCAGAGGAGTCGCCACCTTTTGCCGTAGGCCAGAGCCAGGATGGGGAGGAGCAGGGAATAAGGGACTCTCGCCGGCTTCCCAAAGCTGGAGCAGCCGTCACTGTCCACCAGACATCAGATGAGTTAGAGGGCCGTCCACCGAGGGCTATCCAGTACCACCACCAGGCATCGCAGAGTAATTCACCCAGCTGGTGGAGGATTTTTTTTCATCTTTCCCTTTTTTCATCTGTGGCTCTCTTCATCCTTGCATCTCCTTTTCTCTTGCTTCACCTGTCCTTACCCCCAGGTGCTGTGGCCACTGTGACGGGTGAGCTCCTCCGTGAGATGCAATCATGCCAATGGCCTCACTCTGTTCTTGCAGCTCTCGGCCCACCCTGCTTGCCACAAACAAACTTCTTTAATTCCTGAACACTCCCACTGCCCCCATTGGCTTTTAAAAAAAATGTTGGTTAGGAGTGAGAAATGCTATTTGATTTGATATTTTATCGGATACAATGGATCCATACATATTTAACCGTAGCTTATGTGTTCAAATACATTTTTGGGCCATTGTACTTTTTGTGCTTAACGTGTGTTTTGGCATGCTTTGTATGTGACACCAGAGGATGGCGCTACATGTTCAATATTCATTGTTTGTATTAAGTCATCAATATCAGTTTTCAAACATGAGCTCATTTTCAGTCAGTACAGTAACATGCTGTTCAGTATTAAACAGTTTGCAAATCATGATGTAAATAAGGTAAGTTTAAAGGGTTAGTTCACCCATAAATGAAAATTAGCCCATGATTTACTCACGTCGTTACCCAAGTCGTCCTAGGTGTATATGACATTCTTCTTTCAGACAAATTAAAATCAGAGTTATATAAAAAATGTCCTGGCTCTTCCAAGCTTTATAATGGCAGTGAATTGTTGCTCTGTTTTTGAAGTCCATAAAAGTGCATCTATCCATCATATAACTGCTCCACACGGCTCCGGGGGTTAATAAAGGCCTTCTGAAGCGAAGCAATGCGTTTGTCTAACAAAAATATCCATATTTAAAACTTTATAAAGTAAATTTACTATATACTATACTATTACTATAATTTACTATATAATTTTTACTATAATTTTATTTCAACTGAAAGAAGAATGTCATGTACACCTAAGATGGCTTGACGGAGAGTAAATCATGGGCTAATTTTCATTTTTGGGTGAACTAACTCTTTAAGTAAACTCAAACTAAATGCCCTTATGTTACAAAACATTTTTTACACACATCACCTTTAAAGAAAAAGTTAATTTATTACATTAGATTAGATAAAATGGATACTCCAAGATGAATCAAGTGGTATCTAAACGTGATATTTTCCATTTTACTGTGGAAGCAACAGTACTTTGCCATGGTGAAGTTGATATACACTGTTGGGTACGGCGTGTCCATTGGCTCTCTCTGTATTGCGGCCTTCATCTTCTGCATCTTTAGGTAATGCTAACATTAAACATTCAGTTCCCATTCAGTCGGTCACTCTCGACGCCACGTCGGAGTACCGACGAATAGGAATCTCGCTCGCGAGAGCCAATCTACTCGAGTGTAACTAAAACGAGCCAATGCACATTGGCATGCAATGATTGCACCAGGTGCTCATGCCACGCTGTGCGGGTATAAATGAGACACAGGTGATTGCATCAAATTAGCATTTTGCTTCGAGCCGAGTGGTAGATGGTTACTACAGATATCACTCCTTACTTCGCAATCCTGACTGAAGACGGAAGCCGCCTTTCGGAAGCGATCTCTTCAGTCGGTGTTGGTGTGACGGCACAGCAGCGGGTCGTGTGGTTTTCCGATCATCTCTCTTTGTTGTTTGAACAGAACGATCACAAAGGCTGTTCTCACAGCCGGTTCGGTGCGCTAGGTGGAGAGCGCTAAAAAGCCGCTCCCACGGCTGGTAAGAGAGCGCTGCCGTGAGAGAGCGCGCACATCAGGCTGCACTACCCCTGACTGTGTCGCCGCGACCCCTCCCCTGCGTGCTTCAGCACCAAGGAGAGCGCCCTTCTGAAAGAGCTTACACAGATAGAGCTTGCGTCTTTTTCAAGATGACATTCTATCTGTGTGTTTCTGGATGCGGTGGTTTCCTGTCACCGAGGATGGTCATCAGCGCTGTATCTCGTGTTTGGGCGTTCAGCACGCTGAGGCAGCGCTGGTGGATGAATCATGTTCTCACTGCGGAACATGACCATCTCGGAGTTGCGATCGCGGCTCCGTCTCGCAAGGGGCGGAGCCTCTGTGCCTCTGCCGCGATCTAACTCTCCTCAGAGAGTTACTTCAGGCAGTAGGCCGGCTGATTTGAGGGTTACGGTGAGTGTGTTTCCCCAGGAACCAACCCCGGGAACCCTCATCCCTCTCACTCCGCAGCCAGTAGAGCTGCCATTGGAACGCGGTGGGCCATCCACGAGATGTGCACCATCCGTATCCTTTGGGGCTCCCCCTTGAGGACCAGATGTCCATCGCTGCATCGGAGGGAGGGTCAGAACTCTCTGGAGAGGATGTGTCGGCGCAAGGGCTCCTCGGGTAGACCCACTGTGCCCGATACTGATCCGGAGATGATGGCTATGCTTGCCGGGCCGCCGAGAGAGTCGGGCTCGTGTGGAACCCTCCACCGTGTCCCGAATCCTCAAGGCTGGGTGATTGGTTTCTCGGGGTGGCCCGTGCTGGTTCTCAGCGCCCCACCCCGGTGCCTTTTTTCCCGGAGGTGCACGAGGAGCTCACAAGGTCATGGACGGCACCTTTTACTGCCCGAAACCGGCCTAGTGGATCCTCCTCCTCACCACCACCCTCGATGGCGGACCTGCAAAGGGATACACGCAGGTTCCCCCCGTGGAACGGGCCGTTGCTATGCAACTGTGCCCTAACTCCACTTCCAGGGGGAACCCGTGTCTTCCCTCCGGGGCCTGTAGGTACTCATCCGATCTGATCGGGAAGGCCTACCTGGCTTGTGGAGAGGCAGGCTCCGCTTTACATGCTACGGCGTTGTTGCAGGTCCATCAGGCCCCGGCTCTGAAGACCTTGCACGAGGGTGGTCACGATCCCGCAGTTCTCCAGGAACTGAGAACCGCAACGGACCTCGCGCTTCGTGCGACGAAGGTTATGGCGCGGGCCGTGGGTCGTGCGATGTCCACTATGGTGGTCCAGGAACGCCACCTCTGGCTGTGTCTGGCGGACATGAGGGAGACCGACAAAGTCAGGTTCCTTAACTCCCCCGTCTCCCAGACTGGCCTCTTCGGCGACGCGGCCCAGAACTTCGCCCATCAGTTCTTGGCCGCACAGAAGCAGACTGAGGCGGTCAGTCACATTCTGCCTCGGCGGTCAGCTGCTGTCTCCACCCCGCCGCCGGCAGCGCCTCAGCCTGCTCGTCGCCGAGGGCGGCCGCCTGCGTCTGCCTCCGCTCCCGCGCCGCAGCAGCAGCCTCCACCCAAGCGGCGTTGTGGAGCCGGGCGCAAGCAGGCCGCCCTACCCGTCCAGACGCCTGCCAAGAGGGGAGGCAAGGCCAAGGGCAGGCTGCCACGAGACGGGCAACCCGGAGGTGAGGAGGACTGCTCTTCTGGAGATGGTGACCACACCGCTCCATCCCCCGGTGGAGGGCCGGGAGGAGAATCTTGTGTTCCATTTTGTCTCTGTTCCGCCGCTGGGCTCAGCCCCAGCGGTACCCAAATTCTCAACACAAGAGCAGTTCCTTCCATCTCCGGGTCCGCAGGGGGCTCGGAGAGTTGTGGCCGGTCAAACGCCGGACCACACTCATCCTCCCTCTTCGCCAGCGGGCAGCAGTGGACAACCCCCTCATGTTCCTGCTGCCCACCTGTGGAATCAGGTAAGTGTTGCACGGCACACTCTCACCTCGCTGCGGGCCGCCTCCACGAGACAGCCGCCCCAGTCCGGTATCTGCATTCCACCTCGCTGCCCCACGGTGGGTACGCCGGTGGTCCCTATGGTCCTGCTTGTACGGTCCCTGGGAGCCTGGCTAGTGCTCCTCGGTCCGTCTCGCTGGCTCATTCGGACCATCAGGCTCGGCCACGCGATTCAGTTCGCCTGGCGCTCCCCAGGATCAGGGGCATCCGCTTCACGCCGGTGAATGCTGCAGATGCCCATGTCCTGTGTGTGGAGATCGCTGTCCTGCTGGCGAAGGGCGCGATAGAGCCGTCCCTCCAGCCGATATGAAGACCGGCCTCTACAGCCCGTACTTCATTGTACCCAAGAAAGCCGGTGGGTTACGGCCAATCTTGGACCTGCGAGTCCTGAATCGGAGCCTCCACAAGCTACCGTTCAAGGCGCTCACGCAGAAGCGCATTTTCGAATGCATCCGTCCCCAAGATTGGTTTGCAGCGGTCGACCTGAAGGACGTGTACTTTCATGTCTCGATCCTTCCTCGCGCAGGCCATTTCTGCGCTTTGCGTTCGAGGGTTGAGCATATCAGTACAAAGTCCTGCCCTTCGGGCTGGCCCTGTCCCCCCATGTCTTTCTGAAAGTCACGGAGGGGCCCTCGTGCCCATGAGAGAACGGGGCGTTCGCATCCTCAACTATCTCGGCGACTGGCTCTTTCTGGCACAGTCCTGGGATCAGTTGTGCGAACACAGGGACCTGGTGCTCAGACACCTCAGCCAGTTGGGTCTTCGGGTCAACTGGGAAAGGAGCAAACTCGCCCCCGGGCAGAGGATCTCTTTTCTCGGTATGGAGTTGGATTCGGTCGAGCAGGCAGCGCGCCTCACAGAGGAGCATGTCCAGTCGATGCTGAACTGCCTGAACACGTTTCAGGGCAGGATGGCGGTTCCACTGAAACGGTTTCAGAGGCTCCTGGGGCATATGGCAGCGCGGCGGCAGTAACGCCGCTCGGCCTGCTTCATATGAGACCGCTTCAGCATTGGCTACACGGCCGAGTCCCGAGATGGGCGTGGCAACGCGGCACTCACCGGTGAGCATCACACCGGCCTGTTGCCAGTCCTTCAGTCTGTGGTCAGACCCGCCGTTCCTTCGGGCTGGAGTGCCCTGGAACAGGTGTCCAGGCATACTGTGGTTTTCACGGATGCCTCCGCCATGGGCTGGGGAGCCACGCACAACGGGCATGCAGTGTCAGGGGTTTGGACGGGCCCGCACCTGCATTGGCACATCAATTGCCTCGAGTTGCTAGCAGTACATCTTGCTCTGAGCCGCCTCAAAGGGCGGTTACGGGCAAAGATGTACTGGTCCACACGACAACACTGCGGCTGTTGCGTATATCAACCGACAAGGTGGTCTGCGCTCCCGTCGCATGTCGCAACTCGCCCGCCATCTCCTCCTCTGGAGTCAGAAGTGTCTGAGGTCGCTTCAGGCCATTCATGTCCCTGGTGTGCGCAACCGTGTGGCCGACGAGCTCTCACGAGCTGCGCTCCCAGGGGAGTGGCGACTCCACCCCAGGTGGTCCAGCTGATCGGGAGACAGTTCGGGGTGGCACAGGTCGACCTGTTTGCTTCCCCAGAAACGCCCCACTGCCAGTGGTTCTATTCGCTGACCGAGGGTACACTCGGCACGGATGCCCTTGCGCACAGCTGGCCCCAGGGGCTGCGCAAATATGCGTTTCCCAGTGAGCCTACTTGCACAGACACTGTGCAAGGTCAGGAGGACGAGGAGCAGCTCCTGTTGGTGGCGCCGCACTGGCCCAACGGACCTGGTTCCCAGAACTTATGCTCCTCGCGACAGCCCCTCCTTGGCCGATTCCTCTGAGGAAGGACCTTCTGACTCAGAGACGGGCACCCTGTGGCACCCGCGTCCAGACCTGTGGAAGCTTCATGTCTGGCCCGGGACGGGACGCGGAGGTTCTAGGTGACTTACCCCAAGAGGTAGTTAACACCATCACTTCGCACGTGCACCGTCTACAAGACAGGCTTACGCCTCGAAGTGGAACCTGTTCGTCGAGTGGTGTTCTTCTCGCCGAGAGGACCCCGAAGATGTTCGATCGCGTCTGTGCTTTCCTTCCTGCAACAAGGGTTGAGCGTAGGCTGTCACCCTCCACCCTCAAGGTCTATGTTGCTGCTATATCCGCCTATCACACGACCACGTAGAAGGTAAGTCGGTTGGGGAAGCACGACCTGGTCGTCAGGTTCCTTAGGGGCGAGACGGTTAAATCCTCCTCGACCCCCTCCATACCCTCTTGGGATCTTGCTCTGGTGCTCGAGCACTCCAGAATGCCCCATTCGAGCCTTTGCAATCAGCAGAGCTAAAGATTCTGTCTATGAAGACTTTGCTGTTGGCTGCATTGGCCTCCATCAAGAGGGTAGGGGACCTGCAGGCATTTTCGGTCGACGAATCGTGCCTAGAGTTCGGGCCGGGTAATACCCACGTGGTACTAAGGCCCGGCCTGGCTATGTGCCCAAGGTTCCTACCACTCCCTTCAGGGACCAGGTGGTGAACCTGCAAGCGCTGCCCCCGGAGGAGGCAGACCTAGCCCTAGCTTTGCTCTGTCCCGTCCGCGCTCTGCGGATCTACGTGGATAGAACTCAAGGCTTCAGAACCTCAGATCAGCTCTTTGTCTGTCACGGAGGCCAGCAGAAGGGAAAGGCTGTCTCCAAGCAGAGGATGGCCCACTGGATAGTGGATGCCATCACCTTGGCTTACCAAGCACAAGGTGTGCCCTGTCCGCTCAAGTGCGAGCACACTCTACTAGAAGTGTTGCATCCTCCTGGGCGCTGGCACGTGGCGCCTCGCTGTCAGACATCTGTAGAGCTGCGGGCTGGGCGACACCCAACACGTTCGCTAGATTCTATAGCCTACGTGTAGAGCCGGTCTCCTCCTGTGTTCTCACCTCAAACGGGTAGAAGCACTGAGAGGCCCGGCTCTTGTCGGCTTGCTGCGCTCGGCGCTCTTATTCTCCAGAAGCAAACTCTGTGAGTCCTCCATCTCCTCGGTGCCGGACGTCGCGAACGTCGGGCATCAGGCCCCTGCCGCTGAATCCTTGAGAACCGGTAATGGGCTGGGCTTATATGAGTGACCCTGCGGGGATCCCATATTTCTTCCACGGTCGCTCCTACGGGAAGCCCGTGTCTTTCCCTTGGGAGAGCCTTCCCGTCACCGGGACTGAGCCCCCTCCTCCCTTGCGGGCTACGGCTCAGCTTTGTACTCCACATAACTCCTCCGGGGTACGATGTGGGCTCCGCAGCGGCCCCTTTTCTAGGGCACGCTTTCCCAGTGTCATCCAATAATCACTGAACAGGGTCATGCGGAACAGCAGTGATGGACTTCCTGGTGTGAGCCCCGTCTCATCAGGTAAGAGAGCTCAGGTGGCTCACACTGGGCACTGGAAGGGGGCAGAGGCCATGGCACTTTGGTAGGGATTCCTATTCGTCGGTACTCCGTGGCATCGAGAGTGACCGACTGAATGGGAACGTCTCGGTTACGTATGTAACCCTCGTTCCCTGAAGGAGGGAACGGAGACGCCACGTCCCGTCGCCATGTCCTCTGTACCCTGCTGGGGTGCCTGCCTACCTACTCGGCTCCTCAGCAAAAGGCTAATTTGATGCAATCACCTGTGTCTCATTTATACCCGCACAGCGTGGCATGAGCACCTGGTGCAATCATTGCATGCCAATGTGCATTGGCTCGTTTTAGTTACACTCGAAGTAGATTGGCTCGCGAGCGAGAATTCCTATTCGTCGGTACTCCGACGTGGCGTCTCCGTTCCCTCCTTCAGGGAACGAGGGTTACATACGTAACCGAGACGTTCTTGCTTCAGTGTCTTTACTCTTTCACTGCTGCATGCTGGAATTAAATTCTGGTTGAATCGTTTTTTTGATATTTGCTTCAAGGAATGTTGATATCATGTAATAGTGTCTCATTTTCATTCATCCAACAGAAAGCTTCTGTGTACACGGACCTACATCCACCTCAACCTCTTCTCCACATTCATCCTGAGGGCTTTGGCTGTATTTGTAAAAGATGCAGTGTTATTTTCCGATGAGACTATCAATCACTGCACAGTTTCCACTGTACATTACACCAACCAATGACTGATAAGAGCAATGCAAAATACAAACCCCATTCCAAAAAAGTAGGGGCACTGAACAAATTGTGAATAAAAACAGAATGCAATGATGTGGAAGTTTCAAATTTCAGTATTTTATTCAGAATACAACATAGATGACATATAAAATGTTTAAACTGAGAAAATTTACCATTTTAAAAAATAAGTTGATTTTAAATTTCATGGCATCAGCACATCTCAAAAAAGTTGGGACAAGGCCATGTTTCCCACTGTGTGGCATCCCCTCTTCTTTTTATAACAGTCTGCAAACGTCTGGGGACTGAGGAGACACGTTGCTCAAGTTTAGGAATAGGAATGTTGTCCCATTCTTGTCTAATACAGGCTTCTAGTTGCTCAACTGTCTTAGGTCTTCTTTGTGGCATCTTCCTCTTTATGATGCACCAAATGTTTTCTATGGGTGAAAGATCTGGACTGCAGGCTGGCCATTTCAGTACCCGGATCCTTCTTCTACGCAGCCATGATGTTGTAATTGATGCAGTAGGTGGTCTGGCATTGTCATGTTGGAAAATGCAAGGTCTTCCTTGAAAGAGACGACGTCTGGATGGGAGCATATGTTGTTCTAGAACTTGGATATACCTTTCAGCATTGATGGTGCCTTTCCAGATGTGTAAGCTGCCCATGCCACACGCACTCATGCAACCCCATCCCATCAGAGATGCAGGCTTCTGAACTGAGTGCTGAGAACAACTTGGGTTGTCCTTGTCCTCTTTAGTCCGGATGACATGGCGTCCCAGTTTTCCAAAAATAACTTCAAATTTTGATTGGTCTGACCACAGAACAGTTTTCCACTTTGCCACAGTCCATTTTAAATGAGCCTTGGCCCAGAGAAAATGCCTGCGCTTTTGGATCATGTTTAGATATGGCTTCTTTTTTGACCTATAGAGATTTAGCCGGCAACGGCGAATGGCACGGTGGATTGTGTTCACTGACAAAGTTTTCCGGAAGTGTTCCTGAGCCCATGTTGTGATTTCCATTACAGTAGCATTCCTGTATGTGATGCAGTGCCGTCTAAGGGCCCGAAGATCATGGACATCCAGTATGGTTTTCCGGCCTTGACCCTCACGCACAGAGATTGTTCCAGATTCTCTGAATCTTTGGCTGATATTATGCACTGTAGATGATGATAACTTCAAACTCTTTGCAGTTTTTCCCTGAGAAACTCCTTTCTGATATTGCTCCAGTATTTTTGGCCGCAGCATTGGGGGAATTGGTGATCCTCTGCCCATCTTGACTTCTGAAAGACACTGCCACTCTGAGAGGCTCTTTTTATACCCAATCATGTTGCCAATTGACCTAATAAGTTGCAAATTGGTCCTCCAGCTGTTCCTTATATGTACATTTAACTTTTCCGGCCTCTTATTGCTACCTGTCCCAACTTTTTTGGAATGTGTAGCTCTCATGAAATCCAAAATGAGCCAATATTTGGCATGACATTTCAAAATGTCTCACTTTCAACATTTGATATGTTATCTATATTCTATTGTGAATAAAATAAAAATTTATGAGATTTGTAAATTATTGCATTACTTTTTTATTCACAATTTGTAAAGTCTCCCAACTTTTTTGGAATCGGTTTGTAAATGCCATAGCATAAATCAGATATTCTAAAGCAACCATCTGCTCCTCTATTACTGAATGTTGTATTTCATCTGCCAGGTTTTGTGCAAGGCTGTGGTCACATTCTTCCAGTACTGTGTGTTATCAAATTTCTACTGGCTTCTCGTTGAGGGACTTTATCTCCAGACACTGCTAGTGTTCACCTTTGCCCACAAGAGAACATTCTTCTTGTTGTATACTCTTATTGGCTGGGGTAAAACCACATTTTACATTACAGGAAGCATTATTTACACACAAACTGCAACTTATTCTGAAGTGTTTGATTCTTTTCTCTGTCTTACAGGGACTCCATCTGTCACAGTTATCATCTGGACACTCCTCAAGCATAGATATGATAATCATGGGTGAGGATGAGATTATTGTGGAGTGCATTTGGACAATTGCTGTATGGGAAGTGTCTTGAGCTAATAGTTACATTTATGCATGCGCTTGATTGTATCATAAACATGTTTATGTGTCGGTAGGTGCTGGGATGACCTGGACAGTGGCTACTGGTGGATCATCAAAATTCCTATTTTGCTTTCTGTATTTGTAAGTTTATGCAGAATACAATAAAGCATTTTCTCCTATCCCAGTTTAATATTCAGTGAAATCTATAGATAAGGTATTTGTAGATTTATATGCCTGAAAACACTGTGGCTCTGGTTTAGTGCACTGTAAAAAATAGTAACCTGCATTTGTTATAGTCAAGGTACACTATTTAACTTTTTTACATCATCAATACTTCTTCCAAAACGTGTTTTTGTCTTACCCTGATTCACTATGGTAAGCCTATTACACCTGTTACATTGACTCATGTATGGTGTGGGTGTGGCATAGTTTAGTTAAAAATGGTTTTAAAAGACGGCGAAAAGACGAGAGTCTGCTAGAAAAAGAGAACGCAGCCGAGCTCATGATAAATCATTGGCTTTTTGGAGATGAAAAAGCAACATGGAGATGGCATTTTTATTACTCAGATGAGTAAGGTATTTAATCGAGCAGATAAATTGCCATTTGTAGCTCTCTAAGAGACATGACTAAGGGTTATATTCATCTGCACAGTCACAGAGAAGCGAAGCACAACCAAAACTATGTTCTTCTGCAAAATGCATGCAGTTTTGTTTTTTTAAATGCTAGACTAGAGGGTTACATAGTGTACCTTAAAAGAGCCATTTGAGTTCTACCCGATTTAATGTATAAAAATTTGTTTTGTTGGTACAAATTAACATATTTGGGTTGATTCAGATATTTGAGGGGAAAAAATGATTTCACAGTTACAGTTTTTTCAGTGTTTTACCAGATTACACTTGAACATCATATTTCTTAGAACAAAATAATAAAATGTTTTAAACTTTACAGGTGAACTTTCTAGTGTTTGTTAATATAAGCAGGATGATAGTTGTGAAGACAAAAACCCCAGAATCAAATGGAGGAGACAGGCAGCTTTACAGGTGAGATCTATTAAGTAATAAAAATATATATCTCACATAGATCACACTATGGGTAAGTTTGTATGGTAAAGATGTACAGACGACACCATTGTCAAAACGTTCACTGTTCACACGGATTCATGAAAACGATTAAAAACGCTGCATTATTCATGCCAGGCCAGTAGTTGGCGATATTACTTTGTAAAGAAACACTACATGCCAATAGACTGAACACGTCATGCGCATGATGTCACCGCTTTCACAAATTTGTGTTTTTGTAGTGGGGACTATAATGGTATCGTTTTCAAAAACTTGCACTATGAAACACGTTTTCAAAGGTTTGTGTTTTCAGGCTGCCAAAACACAGTTGTTGTGTAAATGAATGGCCAAAACACATAAAAAGATTAAGTTGAAAACGGTGTTTTGTATTTTACTGCTATTTAGGTTTTTGGCTATGTTACAGATCTCTTTCATCTACCATTTTTAGTCTAAAATGTGTGCTCACTGTGTTCTGTAGGCGACTGGCTAAGTCAACTCTTCTGCTCATCCCTCTTTTTGGAGTGCATTACATCGTATTTGCTCTTTTTCCCGAGCATGTGGGTCTAGAAGCGAGACTCTTCTTTGAACTCGTGCTAGGTTCCTTCCAGGTACTGTTCAGGCATGCACTTATGGCTTATGCAATATACAGTGCAGCCCAGGAATGGGAACTATATTGTAGCCTACAAAACAAGAAATGATTGTGTTTTTAATGAACAGCCATCGTTAAGAAATAAGCTGGCAAGATTTGTTGTTATTATCTCTCTCGTTTGAGGGGGTGAAGACAAGAGCCTAAGAGATGCTTCTATGGAGCCTGCTCATGAGCGAAACTGTGCCCTCTACTGTAAATGTACTTGAAATACAAAAGCTACAGTATCTTAATATAGTGTCTCTTTTAGATAAAACAATCATAATATTTCAGCAAAATGCAGAAACGTACTAATCAAGTATAAGATCCATAAAATCTCACATGACTCACGATACTAATTTTGGCATTTCCTTGAAGGGTTTCATTGTGGCATTGTTATACTGCTTCTTGAACACTGAGGTAAGATCTAATATATTTTTAATAGCATATGAAGAAATATTTTCTGGCCTTTTGTGATCAATTAACTACTGGATTTCATAGGTCCAGAACGAAATAAGAAAAGAGATTGAGAGATACAAGTCCCGAACAGACAACAACACTTTCCAAATGGCAACGCAAGACTTCACCGCATAAACTTGAGGATATTTTAAAACAACTGCACTTCAGCTTGCTCTATCATATTATGTTGTGATACCACTGTCATGATAATTACATAGATGTTTCAGATTTTTTGGAGTGTTTCTGTGGGAATTTTTGTCCAGTAGAGCATTTGTGAGGTCAGGCACCGATGTTGGACAAGAAGGCCTGGCTCGCAGTCTCCATTCCAGTTAATCCAAAAAGTATTTGATGGGGTTGAGGTCATCAATCAGTGTGGGCCAGTTAGGTTCTTCCACACCAACCTTGTCCTGATGGAACTTGGTTTGTGCACTGGGGCACAGTCATGCTGGAATAAAAACAGTTTTCCCCAAACGGTTCCCACAAATTTGGAAGAATAG